>OW285206.1:13750000-15000000 GCA_935421205.1 Xylocampa areola
TTCGGTTACCTATTTCTAAGTCCTACTAATGAGTATTTGACTGGTTTATAGAGAAAAACACAAGGTACATTAGGAACCGCTATTTTTAAAGATGTTCCGAAAAATGTGCCTTTTCTGAGGGAATCGTGGACTTGTAGCAATTAATAACTCCCTTTTTCCATCAGTCTGCCTGTAACACTTTGTTCTGAATTTCCCATTCGTCTGGATTGCTTATCTTGTAACGTATTTTAAGATTATTGTAAGTACTTTTATTTATATGTTAGAAGGTAAATATATTGACAGTATGTCAGTGTGAAATCTCTAGTGTTATCAGAATCAGAGTTAAAACCACTTTAGTTGTCAATAGTATTGTAGTTTTTTTTCTTTTAATGTTATCTTGCCGATATCAATGTAAGATTTTAACAATGATTTTTGAATTTTAGAGTACTATATTTGGACTTGAGTTAAATTTTTTTAAAGAAAAATAGCCAAACATACAAATAGCCATTTTTTTTTGAGATAGGTAGTTTCTACCTCATATTTTTTAAACTACAATAACTATTGGATGCTGCATCGCATCTCACAGGTTCAATTCCCGTACAGATTTCTTTTAATGATTTAGTATCGTGTTTGGGTGTGTGTGTGAATGTGAGAATTGTATCTATCAATATATTCTTGATACAAGGAGAAATTTCTTGTACGAAAATATTTAAAAAACAAAACAGTAGTGCTGTACCTATAGATGATGTTGAAGGAATGGGTCGTTTATTTAACGTTATAAATTTTTGTAGAATGATTATTATGTCGTCAGTAGAATTTCAACTTGCAACCCCCGATGATAGTCATTGTCACCTGTTCAGTCTATATGACGTTTATTTATGACTAAAATGCCAATGCCATCATATTTTTATTGAATCTAATAATCCTTTTGATTTAAAATCTGAGGTAAAAATAAGTAAACAAAGCTTCGAGTATTGACAACCCTGTGACAATTAATGTGAAGTTTGTAGTCAGTTCAGTTCATCTTAAGATCCTCGGAGTTTTGAATTACACCCAGATGGCACTTTGTAACTTCCGAGTTATTTTGATTTTTTCATTAATTTTCTAACTACCTTATTGGTCTAGGGATCACAAGTGCGCAAGAGCGTGAGATCCTGGGTTTGATTCCCAGGTCGGACAACGTGGTTTTTCTGTTACGAAATTGTCAGTAGCAGCTTGGAGTGTGAAATGGGGCGCAGATAAATTAACGAGTGATATATTTTATATTTTATAACGAACGACAGTTTGGAAAAACATGGGGGAGGCCTTTGCCCAGCAGTGGGCATAAAGCATTTTTTTTTTCTATTGATGTGATTTGATCCTAACCTCTTTAATCTTTGACTAATAAATCACAAAGCAAATTAATATTGCATAAATACAAAGGTAAAATAATTAGAAATCCATTAGGTACTTGACAAAAAAGACAATTATCAGAAATACAAGTGACGTTTAAATATATTCTATAACAATATTCGAGATTTTCACGTGGTAGGTACTCAACTTAGTGACTGTGCTTTATGTATATCTAGTTATGCATTTAAGACCAAAATAAATAAATGTTGTATAATCACTTTCGTGAGACACATTCATATTAATTATTGTTCAACGTCACCAATTGGTTAGCTTTTACATGAACGTTGGAGAACTGTGTAGTGTGGAGACCAGCAGAGTCCTAAGTGGTAATATTTACATCAATTTCTATACAAATATGTATAAATATATAAAAGTTGTTTGGGAGGAAAGTGTGAACATACATATTTTAAATTGGGTTTTTACAGCAATTCACAATACTTAGTGTCGTATTCCTTTATTAGTTACTCCGCAATGACTCAATTTTTTTAAAACTAATTGTATATTTTTTTTGGACTGAAATTACATAATAAATACTAAACGAAAGAGAACACACAAAAAATCTAAAAATCTAAAAGAAAGATCCCATTTCAATTCTCATTATTAAAATAAAAATAACGAGACCATTAAAACAGTGCAACCCTAGGTAGGTACAATTCGTAAATTGCAAGTGAGTACAAAACTTTTCGATGCATTCATTAGTGGTTCCAAAGTTTCTCAATCCCAAGCAAGGATTACCCCGCGGTGCTGTAATATTCCTCATTATTGCACACAACATGTTCCTCCTCACATTACACTAACCGTACATGTTTACAATAAACTTCACGGTTTAACGTTTTAAACCTTTGTTGTATCACAATTTGTATACAGTAAGTGTAGGTATGAAGACGTTGTTTAATTAGGAATCTTTTATTTTGTTTTTGTAGTGACAATAATTTTATGATTTTAGCAGTTCTTTTGCATTATTGATTTATCGATTTTGCGACTGCAATGATGTGTAGAAGAGCTGTGAACTGTACCCGTTTCACTAATACTGTGCGAGGAAATGGTGTGCTAACGCGAAGTGGTAAATTTACCTTCTTCGATCGCATTCCTTAGCTTTCGTACACTTCTGTCTCTTACATTGTATGTAAAAAGAACTCGCTCAGCCTAAACCTTTTCCATCATAGATGCAATGTGCGCAGTTAGGAAAATGAAAAAATCCTAACTTATGGTGGATTTTTTTCCTAGTTCACCGATCTAATTCCTCACTCAGCATTGGTGGGGTGTTTTAATTAGACACTTCACTGCTTCTCCATTATATTAAGCAAGGAATATGTAACTCGCGGTTTTATTATTCCTCTTTATTGCACACTAGGTATGATGTTTGAACAACATTAAAAATATCTCTGATATATTCAGATATACATCAGAGAAACGCATCCATTTTCAAGAGGTCATAGAATCCAAAAATGCCCATTGAATATGTGTTCACGTTGTAGGTTTATGTTATTTTGAGTTTTTATTTAGGAATATTTTACTTTTGAACTTGCTTTTAAGAATTAAATAAGCCATCTAGAGCTAGGTTTAAAATTAAATCAGTTGGCACAAGTTAATGTTCCATTAGGGAAGCTAAAATCAATTTAGCATTTTGTTTTCTATTACTGTAAACTTAAATTTACGCAGTTTAAATTGGTCCCGCCAACATAAAATATAAAGTGAAACTTTTAATTTGTCAATGTTAATTTCGTTCCATATTAATTTTTACTCAACTATATAGGGTTGCTTAATATTTTCATAAAACGACAAATTTAATAAAGTGGTCGTTACCGTTGAATAATTCAGACGCGGCGCGGGAACGTTATACATTATTTATGATGATGACATGTCGTAGGTAACATAAGTCTATCTTTGGTCTGCGGTTTTGCATCTCGGACACGTCTCGGCAATATTGAGAGGAAACTTGCAGGTACTCCTCGCGGACCTACTTCACACGGGAACGGAATCGCGAGCTCCGAACAACTTGATAAACATGTTGATGATTGTCTGACTGTCGTATTTTGGGGTAGGTATATGTAAACTTATCAAAAATTTGTTAGGGATGATATTATTTATGACAATTTTGTTACTTACCTCCTTGTCTTGCGCTTTTGAGTATGAATAAAGCTGGCTTAAACTATATTAAATTTCGCTATGTACAATATAATCAAACCATAACCCTCTTTTCAGCTAACTCCTATGTGATGTGTCGATTTTATAAAAAAAGAGTACATGATAATTTATAATTATTTTTAATTTGTTTAAAATTTTGCGAATATGTAGCTTATAAAGAGCTTCAAGCTTAGCCCGGCTGATATGAATATATATAACAAAAAGAAAAAAAAAAAGCTTTTCATCCTTTGAAATGATCACGCTGCCACGAACTCGTGACTAACAGCATAAATGTACTCCTTAACTGTCTTTTCCCTGAAACAGATTTAAGATTCGGGCAGTATAAGCAGAAACGTCCAAAAGAAACCAAGCCAGGCCATGTGAATACAGTTCCAGAGTAAGTCGCAAGACAAGAAGCGTAACGACCTGGAACTAGATCTAAAGTTCTCCTAGAGTGTCTTGTTAGACTCGATTCTAGCTAACTCGTAGAAACAGATAGTTAATGTTACTCTGTATGGGGATTAGAAGCCTGAGCCGGGGTATATTGGCATTTATATTTTGTCATGACTTCTGAAGTAAAAGCTTGTAGTCGTTTAGAAATGTAGAGAGCATTTATGGCAGCTTGATATGTTGAGAGTGTTATTTTTGACATAAGGTATGAAGAAAATTCTTGTAAATAAGTGACCCTGATGACTGAAAGGTGACGGAAACTAAATTAATGTAAGTATGAACTGACCGAAAATTTGTATTCCCTTAAAGTGATAATGTATATCCTGTAGTAGACATACTCTTACATACTAAGTTAACTCTCAGTTTTATGGACAAAATGTTCAAAATATTATCTTCGTCTTTTTATCGTGTGATTGATGAACAATCTATTGTCAACATTTAAACCACCCGTACGTCTCTGACATGGCTTTACACACCATCGAAAACACCTCTATGGTGTGCCGATTTCCTCAAGATGTTTTCCTTCACTGTTTTAAGCAAGTGATAATTAATTTATAATACGCAAACTACTTCGAAAAGTCAGTGGTCAGTGACCTTGGATTCGAACTTGCGAGCTTTGAGTTGTCAGTCAAACGGTAATTTTAGGCTATTGTTGCTTGACTGAATAATAAAAATATGGGTATTTAAAGCAAGAATAAAAAATGAATGATTGAGAATAACTTATTTGAGTACGTTTTAGTAAAATAACACGATTTTTTAACACTTCACAGGATAAAGTTGAAACAGGCAATCTTTGCCCAAAGATTACACAGCAAAACAATACAAATATATATTCCATTGATTCTATCACTTTGTATAGTTACTATAGTTTGTGTCCGTGCACTTAATTATTATATGTATATATGAATTTAGATGATTTCGAAATTAATGACATAATATATGTTTCGTTATCTTTTCGCGTGATAAGGGTATTATAATTACTGTTATGGGTGCATGCGGGCGGTTTACTGATTCATGACTGCGCCTAGTAACATTAATAACGGTGGAAAAATGTTAACTGAATTATTAAAATGTCGTTTTAATTTATATATATTTTTATACATAGCAACACGCCTGTATTCCCCGAAGGGATAGGTAGGTATGTAGATATTGTTCCCATATTTCAATGATGCAGTTATTAAGTTAGTGGTGAGTTTATCACGGGCACAATTCCTAACTCCGGGCTACTGCGAGAATTTTATATATATTTTTATACCTACATTATTTTTATTTGCTTTATAATTCCTAGTTAAATATTGTGTTATATTCTTTAGATTGATAACGATATCGTACACTGAATGTATTTGAAAACGAAATGATTTTCCCAATTCATCATTGTTAAAACCAATACTCTAGTTTATATTAGATCGCACAAAATTAGATGTTATGTTGTTAGCTACTAATAAAATACCAAAACCCTGCTAAATTTACCTCCACCAAACATATAAATCAAATCTGTATTACAACATTTTAATCTCAAACAATTTCCAACAAAAACATTCCTAAGCAAGCTTACACAATATTCAAGTACTCTCGTAAACTTCAATTCACACATATTCTATGTCAGACTAGCAACCAGTATTATTGTTCTACAACATTTTATTAGCAATTTCATATTAGCACGAGCGGTTCATTACACGGTGCGCATGATCATAACAAGCTGCATTGCGCTTGATTCTAAACATATGCGAACGCGCACACAGTGACGTACAGAAAATCCATGATGTGATTCGGTCTATTTAAAATGTACTACATTTGTGTTAATGTAAATGGAAGGTTGATTTTGTATCATGGTACTTTATAAACTAGTAATATTCATACATGAGGCAGGTACTCGACCGCTGCTATCGGTGTAAAACCCTTTAAATAGGTGGTCCAAAATAGTGTCAAGCGTAAGTCCTAAGGTAGAGTAAACGAATCACCAGCACATCACTCCCATGTACCTATAATCGCGAATTTTTGTATTTTTCGAGTTATGATTTTAAGGCCAAAATTTATGGATTGTGAATCTGAATTGTGTGATCATTTCATTGTTCCTCAAACTATCTTGTAACAAACAAATAATTTGTGTGTCTTACAAGTGAAATTTAAATAAGGATAAAATAAAACAAAAACAATAACCATTTCAGACAAGCAAGACGTGAGTTCTGGAAAACGTAACGTACGTTTCATTCGTAGAGTACTTTTATGAATTTTATAATCTCCCTAGGAAACGTTTACTACAACCCTTTCGCAATATTTATCTTACTAATCTTGAACTATGAATGTTAAATGTATTTCGTTTACTCAATCAAATAATACTTCTTTACGCAAACCGAGATATTTACAGACACTTTTCTCAAGAGAAAAGCCGCAGGCAGTTCAAAATAATATCCAAATTCCACTCTGATATCGTGTAGTTTCGAGATTAATTCATATAAACAGATGTACAAATAGGTTATGTATTGTCTAGTATGGGATCGTAAACTACTAATCCATCGTATCCTACCTCGGGTGTATAATTTAAGTACGCTGATTTCATACGAAATATAATAATTTCTAGGAATAATACGAATGAAGTGGTTTTAGAACGCAGTTCGTGTTTGCAAAATTATTTAGCGTAACTGTTTAATGGAAAATGAGATGCGGTGACGTCACATATTATATGCAAATTAACCATAACATAGCCAACATGATGTAACAACGCCTGTATTCCAGAACGGTTAAGCAGAGGTGTCCTGTTATACACCAACATTACTATCTGAGAATTTCTTACCCAAAATAATCCAATACTTCTTTGCACTACCGGGGTATCGAACTCCGGATCTCAGCAACCGCACTTGCGAACACGAGGCAGTATGCGAATTAACCATGGAAATCAGATTGTTATCAACAAGGATTGCTGAATAATTATTATCATCAAAATGATAAAATCGCATCGAAAAAAAATTGTTTTGACATAGCTAGAGAGAAGGAGACCGTATCGGTGGCGGTTACCACCAACAACAGCATTCCCAATGAGGATTGACGTCAGGCAGGCGGCCGGTCATAAAACATTGCTAAAACTTTAGCAGCATTTCAGTACAAGTAGAGAGCATGTATGGATGAAGAATACATGCTGCTTCGACCCCAAATAAATTGGGATAAGGGCAAGGGGATGATGATTCTGCTCTATTAATTGAAAACACTATTCATAAGGGGCAGTGTTATCAACTTTGATTACGTACTAAGTAAGTAACACTGTACACAGTTGAGCAATAAATTTATTTAGGTACTTATTGTTTCTTTGTCTTCTTAGATTGTCCACCTTTTTAGCAAATATCTCTCGTAAAATTTCGATAGGTTATTTTGCACGTCTTCTGCTGCTGTTATTTATAAAAAAATACCTTTTTGTTTTACCAGTGTTCTTAGTTCTTAGTATCCTCAGTAGCGGCGTCAGACCCCAATATAAAAAGGGTATTTTAATTACTTAGTTAACAACTTATATTCTCAATCTACAGTAGTTTGTTGTTTGTCTCCAAATCTTAAGTTAGCTAACAAGCTTTCACATCAGAAGCGGAAATGAAACAAGTCTTTCAGATTGTTTTGCGGTTTATTTAACTTTTTACATTTTCCAACTTTTCAAGTAATTTCGGCGTATGCTTGCGGGGTAACTGTGATGCTCTCTACACGTTCTATTTGCTTTTATTTCGAATATTGTTATAAAATCTGCTATATTTAAATTGGAATTCTATAAACGGTAACTAAGTATAATAAAAACTTTCTGATCTTGTTGGTGTTGTACGCAATCATCTAAAAGAATGATACATTGAAAATGAAACTGAGACAGAAAAAAATACTTAGATGTTTTGGATTTTAATAATTCTATTCTATTATATTATACACATATACAGAGAGAGGTGTGATTATGGGGGAGACCTTTGCTTAGCAGTGAGATACAAGAGGTTAAAAAAATATATAGTTCATAGAGCTTTAAAACTTTTTGAGAAATTGCCAATACAATAATTGAGAATTCCTACTTGTCAATAGAAAAATCATTTTTAATGATAAAATCTTCTAGCTTCAAATGAAGCACCCGCCGTTAAAGTGCCTATATCACCTTAGAGAACAACTTCCCTGTGTCTACGAGGTAGGTACCACATATTTTTAGCCCGTCTTCTCTTTTCTTCTTACTGTCGTAGTAATTCCGAGTGATTAACGATCGTGTTGCTTAGTGCAATTCGGCAATAAAACTATCATCGTGTGTCATTTTGATGCAGTCATGATTTATTCCAACACTTGTAGTTTTGTCGTAGATTGTAGAACCGGAAACATGGTGGTATTCATTGCAACTGTCAACACTAAACTCCGTCAAATGTGTCTATTTATGAATTCCTTGAGAGTTATTTATGGAGAATTGCTCGGAAATAATTTAGTGGTTTTGCACCTTGCGCTTTATTGTCAATTCACAATTTATTGTGGATTCTTTATTTCTTATGATACACTGCCTCCGTGTTTTTTACAACTGAATTAGAGCGGTATCAATTATATGTTCTGTCACATTATTAATATTTAGAATTTAAAGAGGAAATTCTTGCACATTGAATAACAACAACTTAAGACGAAAAATATGTTAAAGTAACGTGAAAATGAAACAAACAAAATTTACTTAGATTTTCGTACAATCACAGCCTGAAATTTTGCCAAAAGAAAGTACCGAAAGTGCTAGGAGATCAAAGTTCTATAAAAGACCTATGAACATCCGTTTTGTTTTCAAACAAACGTGCGCGTGAGTGTATTATTTTTAGAGGAGCTTGCGAAATTGAGATATCTTTTAACTCCAAGATTGAGGCCAATTACGCGATACACATGCGGGCAATTATAATTATCAATAAACACATCATACATTGACGTAACGAAGCGTCACAATGACGCACTAGTACGACACGAAGACGTAAGAACTGAATTTTCGCTAACTATAGGTGTACAGCTAAAATTCTATTCCAGTAACCGTGTTACCAATCTAATTGTCACACGGAGATAAATGATGACCAGCTTTCGCTTAAAACTAATTGTTTCAATAGTAATTTCTCAATCCACTGGCGACTGAGACGAATTTCTTTGGACACGGCGTGACGACATTATTTATAACTTTCAATTTGTTATTTGCCGATTATTTCGTGCAACTCATTGAATTGTCTAGTTACTGTAATAAGATGGGGCGTACAATTATTTGTAGATGTCGCATTCAGACCGGCGATTAGTAATAGTACCGACGAGTAATAATCAACCTGTGGAAAGTAGTGAAACTTTTTCTATTGTTAATTTATTGAGCATTACTCTGAAAGATTGATGCTCTTCTTGAAGTGAAAAAATGTATGCATTAGTCTGCACCAGATCCAAGTCGGGTTGAGTTAGATAAAAGCTTCTTCTAATTACACTGTCAAATCACCAATGAAATTCTGTTTTCTAAAAAAACACACACAAAATGGTACTCTTTCTCTTTTTGTTATCAAAATACCAAATCACATCAACCATTACCGACCTACCCCAAAACACAATAACCAAAATTAAAAGGTTATTATATCAGTTTAAATGCAAACCGGTGACGTTGTGGTGAACGTTGAAACGTTACTTAATTAACAATAGAGCAATTAAACTGGTCAGAGAGCGCGTATCGGGCCAAAACGAATGCTATTCCGCGGATCCGCGTCACCGCGCGCGCTACGCTCCGCCGGACAATGCATTTCCCTGATTTCGCTGACTCCGTTTTCGCTGATCCTTGCTTTTTATGCAGATGGGATTTAGTGTATTGTGACCTCAAGAGCAAAGTATATTGAGTTCATGAGGGTTTATACAAATTGAAAGAGGAATGTTGGCTTGTTTTGTAAAGGAATTGCCTACTTTGTGATGGATATGAGTGTAGGTATTATTATTGAAACATGTATGGTCTAAACAATAGGCTATCACGGTTTCTGATGATTGTGTCTGTTCTGTGTTTTAATATCTTTATGTAGTGTAAGTACGTGCATCTGAATCATCATCCCCCTGCCCTTATCCCAATTTATTTGGGGTCGGCGCAGCATGTATTCTTCTTCCATGTGTACTTGTATCTGAATGTAGCGTCAAAAACGCTTAAAGCGAACTAAGTCGTTAATAGGAAAAATATATTTATGTAATAAGTAGGTATATAATAAAAAAGCTGGTTGAACTTATAAGTATAGGTATTGCATAATTTTGTAGTACAACAATTTTATTCAGTAACATGTTATACGTTCTAGAAAATCAAGAATTGTTTATTAAAAAAAGCCCTGTACAACGAGATAATCTTAAACAATAATTTGAAACTCCACAACGTCCTTAACCTAAATAATTATTATCTTATAGCACATCTAATAATTTCAACTCGAGGATATTTGGACATTTGCAAATAGATCTGATAATCCCGCCCCGATATCGGTCGACACTTGTTTTAAAGTTTAATTAAATGTAATAATGTTTGGCTATGATAAATGTCTTCACCGATATCGGAGAACTGTTTCAATTGGACGCTAAAATTATAACCAGATTATTGGATCATTGTGGTCCTACTTTATAGATGTATGGGTGAGATTTCTGATGTTATTTTAGTAAATTTGGTGTTGATTTCTTAATTTTATTTTAATAATTCTTGAATAGTATGCTTTGGTTACGTTGGGCTTTCATAAATATGGGTCTACTTTAAGGGTGCTGTGCCACCCTGTGCTGTTCTGTGGTGTGTTCTATTCGCTCCTCGTTAGTGATGAGAGCAGAAACAAAATGAATTACGCAGCCCTTTGTTTAGAAACACAACAGGGAATAACAATACGTACTTATTGTTCGTCAGCTTGTGTAGTTCAAAGTTTGAAGAAAAACCTTGCACTTAAATTACTTTTCAGTGCTAGCTAGGTTTTTTCTACAAACTAAGCATAACACAGCGCAGCATATAGCAAATGTTCAACATAACTTTATAATAATAAGTAATTTAAAAAAATGTTTAATATCTGCATAGCTAAACTATTTAGCTGGCTGTTAGAGAGATGATATTAATAAATATATTACAGTGTTTTATTACTAGATTGTGAAAGAATTTAACTGGTCCGTAGGAAAACTATTCGTCCGTAGATCACGGATTTCCTGTAAGATTTAATGATCATTTCCTTTTTTATGTTAATTATAAATTATCATGTTTCGATATTTTGATTTACTCAAAAAATATATGTGTTCTTTTTATATATTTAAATTCTAGTTAGTTTACTTCTTAATTACTCTTGATCTACATTTACTTTTTATATAGTATGTATGGGTGTAGATTATAATTTAGGTATTGTACAAAATGTATATTGTGCAGTCAGACTTTAACTACGTGTAAAATGAATAACCGTTTTTTTTAATATGTTTTTTCGTATTTACATTTAATTTCGTCAGACACAATAGATTGTGTGAATAAAACAATGAAGTATACTAAATACCTGACGGTTTCAATACATTTTATTGACAATGTTGTAGTACGGTTTACGGAACTTCAGTGAAAACCCTTGAACTACGAAACTCATCCTTACTGCTACGACATTAAGGTGCTGTCAGCGTCAAATTGTAACCATGGACAGGTGGTTAACTCTCCATTGCGCTAAGTGCTAATAGTTTCCTTTGTCATGTAATATTTTGTAAGACTAATGTGATCCTTCATATTGGGATTATTACAGATAAAAGCCCGGAGTTTCGAATTGTGCCCAGTAGATGGCGATAGGCTATTGCTACCCGACATTAACTTGCTCCACGCGTTCTTGAAAAAAAGAG
The DNA here is from genome assembly GCA_935421205.1 of Xylocampa areola. NCBI lineage: Eukaryota > Metazoa > Arthropoda > Insecta > Lepidoptera > Noctuidae > Xylocampa > Xylocampa areola. Next base: position 13,761,764 of record OW285206.1, read on the forward strand.
GTCTTATCAGACAGACAGAGGGAGGGACAACAAAGTAATCCATCCACTTTTTCAAGAACTTTATTTTTGTTATCCTATAAGATACATGTGACTTAATAACAGCATTGCTGAAATGCGGGTGTACAACTATATACACCTCTGATTACCCTTTCGGGGAATACAGGCGTGATGCTATATATTGAATGAGTTTCTGGCCTTAGGTACACATAGAGATTACCGTCTCAATTTCCATACATAAGCCCGCAACCACATTATGTAACATATTAGTTATTAAAATACATGCAGTCGAAGTTTGTAACACATTCAACGTCAACCTTTGAACGAAGCCTTATATCGTCTAAGTGACTGTAGCTCGCTACAGAGTAATAAATGCAGTTATTTAAGATCACAGTCTAAGGAAATTGCATTTACTTATCGTATGCACCTTTGACTCATTCGCACCTCTCGTGTTACCCCGCTACTAATGACTCAATTATACATACAGATTATTCTAAAAAGAACTTGGATACTACACATCTTGCTGAAGAAATTTGAATCTTAGATGGCAAATGATGCAGTCGATATTTCATTATGTTCAGTGTTAGTAGTAAAACACATCGCACGAAGAGCCATAATGCTAAATCAACGTTTTTTTCCGACACTAATTACAAGTTGTAAACGATATTATTAATTGTTGAATTGAAATAGTGTTCGTAAATGTATAGAAGTTAATTTTATAAGGGTTGAGGGTGGTAATTTGCCTGGTTATAATTACGTATTTTATTTATTGGTTTTACTTTTAGTGTAGGTAGCGTAGTAAAGACAAAAAAGGCGTAAGTCGAGCGTTTTCTTGCCCGCCTTTCGTGGGTTCGATTCCCACACGGAACAAGTATTATTATGATTAACTGATTTTTTGGAGTGGGTGTGTGTTGAAATTGTCTGTAGAAGCATACACAATACAGAATCACGAAAGATAAAATGTTGATGAATTAATAACTGAAGATATCTTTTATAATCTATACTTAACTATAACCGTAATGGACATGTTACCGTGAAATTTGGACAGACATTACATAGAAAAACTGTCAAAATAATAAAGTAACAACTCGGTTATGGTAAATGTTAAGTTACTTTGCCGATCTATTTGCTTGTTAGTTTTTCACGCCTAAACGGCTGAACCAATTATGACGAATTTTGGTAAAGAGATAGAATGGGCCTCGGAGAAGGACATAAGCTATCTTTTGTCGCGCAGAAGAAGTCGTGAGTCAGATAGTGTTTCTTTAAGATCAATCCACATAGATACAACTGCTTCACACAAGATATTATAAATGTACAATCACGAGCACGAATATGTAAACATAAATTTTTAAAACTTACCTATGATATCTTTAGCGTGTATTATTAAGATAATTAGGTATGTACCACAGATATAAGAACCGTCCATTCTACATATAGACATACATTAATACTTCTATATTATTCAGATATATATTTAAATGGAGTTTAAAAAGTGAAAATGTATAGATCTTGGTGCACATGACTGTACCTAAATACTTATCACAACCATTAATATAGTTTAAAATATCAGCAATTGAATCTATTTACATAAATGGGAGTCAAACCCTCGTCCTTGAACTCTTCAATTATTTTCGATAGAAATCTCCAAACATGCGAATAGGTAAGTAGCATGTCTAATAGGTATATATCAAAATGTAATATATATCTAATGAATTATTAAAATAGATAATACTGACGTCAATTGGATAAGTTAAGGTTTATATTCGAATCATTTAGTAGAAAAAATATTTAAAATTTACTTACATAAAAATAAACGAGTATGAAAACTGCGACTGTGAAGATATTGATAATACACCTTCCTTGCCTATAAGAATTTAATTTACTAAGTAGCTTAGGTAGGTTATTTAGTAAATAAGAATACAGTAAGAAAACGTTACGTACGTTTGAGCAGAACTGGTGTAACGCCGTCCTTCCTATCGCAAAACTCTGATAGTCCTTAAGTCATTACTCTTTTGAGGAACGAGGTGTGGTGTTCCTTCATTGAAAAGGGAGGATTCTCCGATCAGGCGGGTGATATTGCTTGGAGAGCCACGGCCAGGTTAGAGCTGTGCGTTCATCTATACGCAAGTTTGTCGCCAAACACTGCTCGTGCCATATCTGATTCTTGATGTCAACTGTTACACGCCTAGTACACAAAATTAATTTTAAAAGAATTTGTAAAACAGATATCATGTCACGATAAGTTTTGAGTACTTATAAATGTTTCTTTAACCTTCGTTTATTCTTGAACCCATCAAGGTACAAAAAATAGAGGAAGACCAAAGAAACGATGCAAGGATTGTATGAAAGATTGAACCACAAATTGAGATTGAGGTTGAAAAACAAAAAGAGTGGACCATAAATAAATTGAAATAAGAGATTGTTTTTTATTTGTTTTTTGTTGTTGCCTATGGCAACGTTTTTATCAAAAAATGATCATATAAAATGGAATGAGGTATTTATTAATTCAACTTTTTGCACCTATACATACATAAGTTGTTTGCAAATAGTTACTGCGGAAGTTATCAAGAGAAGACTTCAATTTAACAATTCAGTTTTACAATCCTTGTTTTCCTTCAATAATACAATTTTAGCCAACGTCCATTTAATAAAAACACACAGTGTTAGTATCACAATAGCAAAATATCATATTGCTAAGAATCGATCTAATAAATTCTATAGGTTTCATACTTAACATCAGCCGCGCCATGCAAGTTTGTAATTGAAAAAGTTCACGTCGTTTTTATCGGGAAGTCTTTTTATTTGCTTTTCAATTTGTTTCACACAAGTACATGTACCGCTTATAGAATAGTTTCTTAGTGTAAATGAAATAAAACACTTTGTTGTTATTAATTGCCTGCCTACCTACTCTAAGCAGAATAATTTGTTTCTTATAATTGGGGGTCAATGAACTTTTACCGAAGTGACGACGCAGAGCGGTGGATCAGGTGATTTGGTAATGTTTCGCTAACGACTATTATAGTAAAGATTTGCCAGATTAAATTTTAATGTAATTATAAACAGAATGAATATCAGTCGGAGTTTGGACTTCAGCCATGACCACTTTCGCACTACCCAGGTTCTCGTACCTCCTACCTGCTGTAGTATGGTAGTATGTACTCATTTAATCATCTCATTGTATGGATGCCTATCACAGTCTATTGGTAACGTCGCCATTCTCCAAGTTTCGTTATATAGCTCGGTAGCATTCCATAGGAGGCCGCTGGGATCTTCGCCCTGCTGACTCACTTTTCAAGAATTGATTTAACAACTACCATAATTGTTACCTTGAAATAATTATATGATAGCCTCTTTATTTACTTGTGTAAGAAGTATGGGAAATTTTAAATCATTTTCTTCAAATTTGTAATCTCATATTCCGAAGCGCAGCTTGTTCCATTGAATTTGTAGCAGATTTACATTGAATTTGACAAGACGCATGCGCCATAGGTCTATACGCTTTGTAAATAAGACGTTAAAAAGTTATAGCAACACACATACTATCTGTCAGAGTCAATGGCAATAAAGCCATGCAATCATACTTTATTGGATCGTAAAGAACATTGAATTAAAAAGTAAAATTACAAACAGAGGAAAATAGGACCTAATACATCCGGTGCGTTAGCATTGGCAAACAGTTTACATTTGACGCAGTCGTGACGTCATGCCCTGGGCATATGTTAGCGTTCCTAATGCTAATATTACATTCTGTATAATCCAATACAAGATTATAACGTACAGTCAGAATATTATGGAAATGTGTGTAAGGGACGACGAGGGTACGGGCTAATGCCGATATCGACGCCAGCTAGGACACTCGCGAAAATTAAATCTCTATTAAAATTTCAGAAAAGGGACTGAACTTTTATCAGTTATGAACTTTCGTGACATTTTACGAAGAATTATTATCGCCTTATCTCCCGCACAGTTTGCCGAGGAGGGAATTCAACTTCGGCTGTATTTTCGTTCGCTGCAGTTTCTTTCAATTAGTTTGAGCTCCGTCCCCGCTCAGTGTAAAAGAGTCGGCTTATAAAATTGACATTTCAGTGTTCGATAACACTTAACTCCGCTTTGGAAAGACTTTTGTAATTTTGATAAGTGAACATATAATTTTTGGATAAACCAAGGAGTTATGAAAATAATTAAAACGGGTTCTAAAACGGTAAAAAATAAGCGTAAAAAATTAAGTGAAACCGCGCGTAAATTACTCGGCATTGTATTTCAGTCCCGCATCCCGCGTCCCACAAACGCAGCCAACAGCAAAAGTTAATTAAATAAAAATACCAACGGAATCCGCTCCCGCTGAGGTGTCAAACACCAATCAGCAAATAAAGGACCGCCAATAAGTTAGCGAGGCTATTCACAGAATCGAAAAGGTTCTGATTCATTGTCACGTCTCGTTTTGATTGGACGTGCTTTGATACCGATAGCCGGGATTGCGATCGTTCAAAATTTTAATATTTTTTTACTTCCCTCATATTCGATTCTATCCGTTGCGGTTTGGCGATATTTATAACGTTTTGTTTTGTTTTGCCAAATCCCGGCTTCGAGTGTTCGATTGTTACTGTTGCCGTCCATTTATCGAATCTGTATCGATGTTTTGAATTTATGAAACATGATATACCTATGTATCGTACGTATTATGTACACTCTAGGGTAGACTGAATTGGCATAATGCATCGATATGTATGGTGCATATTATTATCATTACTAGTATTGTTTTGGATGTTGACTTGAACGGATATCGCTGGCATGATAATGCATCTATTGATATCACGCTTGATTTTGTATAGGTATGTTATCTCGTGTTGATTTCCGATCAGTTATGTATTACTGTTCAGTGATATTGGATGATTTTGCAAATATAGGTCAATAGGAGTATGAGGCTCTATTTGCATTGAAAATGCGGAAGAATGGACTGGTGGTGGTAATATTTTGTTATAAGTGAGAGGTTCTCGATGGTGTGTAACGCCATGCCAGACCTACGGATGGTTTATACTCTAACACTAGATTCTTCATCAAGCACACGATAAGAAGAAGAAGCGTTTAGACTACAGATTATATATTAATATAGTCACCTTTTCAACTTCTTTTTATTTTGCGCTTGATGAATGACCTAGTGACACAGTTTACTTTGACATAGCTTTGCATGCACTGAAAAACAACTCTCATTTTAAATGATTTATAATACATGTCAAGGCCATGTATTGCCAATATTAATTATTATTTCATAAAAGCTTCCATGACATGGTACGTGAGCCATGACACGGCATTTCAAAGTCTTAGGTTCGAGTCCTGTTTAGTGTCTATTATTTTTCAATGTTTCCTTAGGAACTATTAATTAACTCTCATGTTTGCTGCATGAGGAACATGATAATTTTCTTCACCTTTTTATGAAAGTGAGAATTTATTTCTAATACGCACATGACTACAATTTTAGAATGTGTGATTTATGAATCTGTGGCCCATTAACAAAATAGTATTTCAAAATGTTAAGACCACACGTATTGTAACCAAAATATGAGTCATTATAGTGTCGAGTTACACTACACACGTGCATTTAATTAAACAAACCATAGTTTGTATAGAGCGATGAACTTCTTTTTTCATTCACTATTAGATCACACTAGGAGAGGAGAGTTACATAATTAATTTATCAAAATACTAAGTAGTATATTTATTATAGTGATTCAGGATCGGAAGAATATTGTTAAAACATTAATAAAAATGACAAGATTGTGGAGGCAAAGTGTTGTTTTAAAGCAAAATACCAATGAATGTTTAAAAAAAAAAACTGACATTACGTTAGGATTCTTCGCAGTGCGGTAGGCACAGGCATGCACTTATGTTATCTAACAAGCATTAGTACTGTTGGCAGCACGTCAGTGGTAACAAATCCATTATAAGCTAGCCTCGTTTACTATTAAAACTCGCTACTTCGATAGGTCAGCTGAAGCTATGTTCTTACTTATATCCCACGAGTTAGCGTGATCGTGCAGCAGATTGTACAAGCGTGGGGCTACTGGTGAGTATTTGTGTAGCAGACAAACTTAACACTTTGGCCGATCTGCAAATTGAAACCAGGGGGTCTAAATAGGCTACTTTGGCTGAATCATAATAGGATCCCAATATGATTCATTTCACAAATAGTAGAATGGCCACTTCATGGAAAACATCATAATATGATTTGCGTGCAATTCATAAACAGTAATTCATCTATTTGACAGTTTTCTATGGAGATTCGTGAAATGGCTCACAAAATAGGAATTGCTAATGTGTCAAAGAGCAGAATCTTAAGAAGTTACTCAATTCAAATAATGATTCTTTTTTTTTGAGAAATGCTCAATGTGTCCATTATAGAACCTAATGTTACAATATTAAATGGAAAAAGAATACGGTCGCGAACAGGATTCGAACCTGCGCCTCCCGGATAGATACTCCAGGCGCTCTGACCACTAAGCCATCTCGACCTCTGCTCACCACCGCGAATTCTTCTTCCATATTTTAACACGTCTTATGGCGACGTCATTGCAATCAATTCAGTACCTGTACAAGTGACCGAACCGACACGACTAACTTTGCAGTTAATACAATGTCGTAAAGAATGCAATTACCTTAATAATTCAAGATATGTCTTTGAAAAAGCATTAACGCATGCTCAGCGAACTCGAACCTGCGCCTCCCGGATAGATACTCCAGGCGCTCTGACCACTAAGCCATCTCGACCTCTGTTCACGACCGTATTCTTTTTCCATTTAATATTGTAACTTTAGAGTTCGCTAGGCATGCGTTAATGCTTTTTCAAAGACATATCTTGAATAGAACCTAATGCTGAGTAAATAATCTTCCGTCTGTCGACTAGACCAACGAAGCAGTAATTAATCTTAAAAGAAGGTTGCATATCATAATCAAGCAGAAATCCGGATTTTGATGGGTAAATAAATCCTATTACTAGCTCATTGCAAAAGTATTAGGAATAATTAATTAGATAGTAAAATCCTCTAGCGTACATTTCTACGTGATTAAGAAGGCTTATGTGTAGGTATGGTAAGAAGATTATAAATGCTGTAAATATAGAAAAGTGCAACATCAAAGCAGAAACATTTAAGAACTGCCTCGTTGGTCTAAACCCCAAACGTTAATGCTGAGCTTGAGGTCTATGGTTCGGTTCCCGGGTCGGGCAGTGTTATTGAGTTTTTTTCGCAGTAGCAGCTCGGAGTTTGGGATTGGGCCAACTTTTTTCTTTTTGTTCAGCTCCTTAAGATCATAGCGTGATGTTAAATAGCCTATACTAATCCTCATGAATTTGGCTTTCATACATAAAATATTTTATCGAATCCACATATGGGGAAACAAGAGTATTACTTTAAAATTAAAACAAGCTTATCACAAGCCTGGTTTTCTCCATCTTCATCTACGGTGTGGTGACCTGGATTCTAAAGAAGGCAGACCGCACTCGTATTGATCCCTTTGAGATGTGGTGTTGGAGAAAGATTCTTCGCATCTCTTGGACGGCACACCGAACCAACGCATCCATACTGAAAGAATTAGGGATCAGCGACTCTCCACCACATGTCTCCGCCCGATCCTTGAGTTTTTCGGACATGTTGCAAGGAAATGAGACGAAAACCTTGAGAAACTGCTAGTCACTGGCAAGATGGAAGGGAAAAGACCTAAGGGACGGAGTCCTATGCGTTGGTCCGATCAGATTCGATCGACACTCGACACTAGTGTAAGCGACGCCATCCACGCTGCAGTACATAGTCCATAGAAAAGTGGCTCATAATGATCACGACCCTCAGAATTGAGGAAAAGAAATGACGCAGGGAGGAGTTATGAGCGGTGATTTTAAAACTCAAGTTTGAAATATGCACGTGAGTAGTAACGGTTGAACAATAATGAATTACGTTGATGTTTATTGGCAATTGGGGACCAAATAGGAAACCACATTGACGTAAGTAGTTGTGGCTCATCACAATTGTTATGAAGTTGTCTGTGTTCAATCACATTTTTTTTTTCTTATCATTTTTTGGTGGACAATATAGTGCCCGAGTTTAAACCACCCGTATGCCTCTGATATTGCTTTACACACCATCAAGAATATCTCTCAGACGGTTGGTTTCCTCGCAATGTTTTAGTTCACTTTTTGTACAAGTGAAAATTAATTTATAATAACCACATGGTTACGAAAAGTCACTGTTATGTGTCTCGGGGTTTGAACATAAATTAGACAACAAATATTTATGTCAACCGACTTACTAAAATCCTTAAAAATCGCCTATAAAATCAATGAAACGCTTCCTCTTACGCAACACACATTAACACTTGGCTTACGTCTGAGGCGAGTCATAACCGAGTGACGTCATCATTGGGCCGCCATGACGTAACAGTGACGTTTCATTCATTATGCGGTGAATGCGATCTGCTTGGTATAAAGCGTCTCTAATTACTTCCGTGCTCCTCGTCGAAACGCGGTCGCTTTCGACGACGTTTCGAATCGATCATGTGGCTTCATGTTGATTTTGAAATCCATGGAATATTACAGGTTTATTGTGCGGATGTATGATGAAAAATACTGAAAGATCGTCGTCGATCCGTCGTCGGTCCGTCGTCGGACCAGTGATAATCACGTGTCCGATTCCAGCGCGTAACAAAAATATGTCTCCGTCGAAGGTTTGTGTCTGTATCCACATGGTATCCACAATGTAGGAAAAGGTTCCTAAAGTGGGGCAAAGTTATAAAAAAAAAAAATGAATATTCGTAATATAATATCCATCAAGTTTGTATGATACGAGAGCATACTCTGAAAATGCTGTAAAATATTTATTTAAAAGTAAGGGTTCACCATTTTTATTAATAAAATAATTGGATACTTCAATCGCAGTAAACAGTGCAATATCATTAAAACAATTACGTCATCATAATTGAAAGTAGTTAAAACCCAGTACATAATGTTATAAGTTAACTAATACGAACTTATTATATTATTAACAAACAGTACGAAACGTATTATATAACGTATCTAACTTATTTCTCTACGTATATCACTGCTGAAAATGACAAATAAACACTGTTTGGATGATGCGAATGGTTCTATTCATACTCCAGGATATACATAAATAATTGCAGAACAGGTGCATCGCTTTTAAAAGCATGCAATACAATGATAGGCATCACGTCATCAGGTAACAGAGTATCAGACGATATTTCAACATATATTAAACTCATATGACACGATAAAAATCTTGGGAGAGTAAAAATTTTACGACATGTGAAATCGGGACTTCAGTGCACGAGATAGCCGAATAATTTTATACTTACGATACGCTTTCATGTGTAAAATGAAATATTTTTTATCGGTAAGTACGCGGGATAACGTTTTCAGTCAATATGCGAATGATGACGTCGATGGAGCGGAGGAATACGTAAGAATTGATAAAAATATTGGGAGACCGGAGACAGTTGGGTTTATTTTATGGAACTGGCAACTTGGCGAGTGAAAATTTATCGACAAGATGCAGCTCAGCGTTTTGTGAATTGGCTGGCAGTTGGTTGAGTCGGCTCTATTTGTCAACTATGTATAATTTCGCTTCACCCAAGCGTTGCGCACGCTCGTTTTGTTTTGTACTGTAATAAGAGCGAGCATCGCATTGCCATCGACGTACCACAAGTATCTGTTGCACTGCGACGCAAATTCGAAGCCGTACTGTTATTTGTCAACGTCTAAGGTTATTTCTATTGCTCACTGTACGGAATCAGAGCGTACCGACTTAGACAGAAACGTCGTGTTCTGACAACTGTGTTATTTTGTATATTTATGATTTACTGGTTTGTTAGTGACATGCGATAGATGATTTAGTAGGCGTGTTTATAGAATTACCACAATGGCTGCGTATATTTGTAACGTCAAACAGAAAGTGAAGAGTAGGTATTTGAAAGTGTTATTGGTAATCAGCTATTTGTTTCTTAGTTTATTTCTGGAGTTCGAGGAAGGAGCTTCATCTGAGGTAATTAATTACTTGTTTCTCTATTATTGTTAATGACGAGAACATGGAATAGGAGGAAGTGCGTACAGATTGCTGGTAATGGTATTTTGTACTAGATATGAGATGTCGTATATTTATCACTTGATTTTGATTAGTGTACGTCTGTAAAGATAGAAAATCATTACCACTTTACAGAAAATACATACATACACACATGCATAGCATCACGGCTGTATTTCCTGAAGGAGTAGGCAGCGGTGTACGAGTGTGTAGAGTATAATAAAACAAGGATTTTTTTCCGAAGTTAATAAAACTCCCTATAGATTTATAGGGAGTTTCAATTTCAAGAATTTCAATATGTTTTTATTTTTACCAATTTTATGTACACACAAATTAGACATAATATTTTCTGTAATGTAAATGTAACTGCCTCGTTGGTCTAGTGGTCCAAAGCGCGACTGCTGAACATTTGATCTCGGGATCGATTCCCGGGTCGGGCAAAGTGTTATTGAGTTTTTCTGTTAGCAAAATTCTCAGTAGTAGCCCAGAGTTTGGAATTGTGCTCGGATGGCAATAGGCTCACATGGGACTTATTAACAGCATTGCTGAAATGTGAGTGTGCAAATGTGTACATCTCTACCTTCATCCTCCAAAAATACAGGCGTGAGGCTACGTTTATTTTTATTACTTCGTATAATCACAAATTGAATAACTAAATACGACACACGCCACGTGTAAATGTTCATCAGAAATTAACCTACAACCGTTTATATTGGTACCAGTTCCTATCAACCAGGTTCATTCCTAGAATCCTTTAACGAGTTAGTAAAGTTTAGAGTTCTTGTGAAATGCGAAAGTAAAATAATTAGTTCTATATTAGTAACTAATCTAATCCGTAATTAAAAAAAAAAAAACTAGGAAACATTGAAAATTAATATTATATAGTCCCATTAAATGACGTACATAAGGGGACTTGACATTTAATACAAACGAACACGATACGGTGGCTCAGTAGGTAGAGCGATGACGCGTAATGCCAAGGGAAGAATGTTCAAGCCCCGTTCGTGTCTATTATTTTTCAATGTTTCCTTGAAAAATTGTAATGAAAAATGACATGGCTTTAACATGTATAAAAAATATCAATATAATATATATGAATCTTATCCTTAATATATTAGTATTAAATCTATCTAAGAGAAATCAATATACTTAATATTTATCATATAAACGCTATAATGGTCTAGTGGTCGCCAGAGTGGCTGCTTGTGTTCAGTTCCCAGATCGGTCAGTTTTATTGCGTTTTTCTGTTATGAAATTCTCAGTACCAGACTGGACTTTGGAATTGTGCTGGTCTCAATAATGGCATCGCTGAAATGCTTCGTTGGTCTAGTGATTACAAGTACGACTGCTGAACATGAAGTCTTGGGTTGACTCCAGGTCGCGCAAAGTTTTATTGTTTTTTTCTGTTAGACAATTCTCGGTAGCAACCCGGAGTTTGGAATTTTACCTGGTATCGAATACAAACATACCTACTGGTCGTATGTGTCCTATATAAAGATTCTATTTACAATATATACGTATGCTTACATAAAGAGTGAAAATGCAAGTATAAGCGTATGGAACTAATAAAAGAGGTTGATGAGAGCACGGACAAAAAAATTACGGTGTGTCCGTAATTAATCATAATTATGAATTAATTCTGCAAATGGCCGCCCACTATACGTGAGTGCGTGCTTTCCCGCGCTGCGATAGGTAGTAATATCGAAAATTGTTAGAACTTGATGTGTTTGTGTGCGTGTAGCTCGTGTATTGACGAGCGAAATTGTAGGGCTTTACACATGCTATGTACAATATTAGGGACCTACTTTTTAGAACGGAGTGCATCAAAATATTATAACTTGATGCGCCTCTTTGATGTAACTGTTTTATAGTGTTTAATATTTCCATAAATATTGTCATGATCATCAATTTGTTTAAAGGATTGGTATGATTTTAAAGTATTTGATGGATATTTTAATTACTTTACAACGCCCATGAGAGGAAGAGGAGTGGTCAATTATAGGGGAGAGGTAAATTTTTACGAAAAATATGTGAATATAAAAAAAACATACGCCTGATTCCTGTGTTCTAGCGTATTATTTTGGTGTCGCAGACATATAGAACAATATCTAGGATTTATTGAAATTTATAAGAGTTCAATTTATAGGCAAGAGCCTACTAAGACGTCTCAAACACAACCATTTACCAGGGGGTCTAAAATTGCCGCTTTGAGCATTTCTCCTAAAAAATAATCATTATTTGAATCGAGTAACTTATTCTCTTCGACATGATTCTGCTTTATGACACATTAGCAATTCCTATTTTGTGAGCCATTTTACGAATCTCCATAGTAAACCGTTAAATAGACGAATAACTGTTTATGAATTGCACTCAAATCATATTATGATTTTGCCCATGAAGTGATCATTTTACTATTTGTTAAATGAATCATTTATCATGTATATTATGATTCAGCCAAAGTGGCCTTCTAAGACGCCCAGATTATACACAATAATATGTAAACAATATAAAATCGAACAATACGATGAATAAAATCGCTCCTATCGTGCACAGTTCGCAGTGATCGCACCATTTATAGCCTCCTAAGGACAGTGGAAGTTTCTTACGAGAGAACGAAAGACACGAGACAGTTCTTTTACAAGTTTTAAAACGCCTTCCTATCTGTGCCCCCTCACTGGATCGCAGTTAGACCAAGATAAATGTATGATGCGATATGTAAGGGATATGTTGCCTTTTATCTATTGAATTGGAGGTAGATAAGCGACTTTTGTTTTTTTTTTGCTGAAAAGCTTGGAAGTTGTTCTGGAATCGTATTAAGTGAGTCTTAGTTATTGGTTAGTGTACCGAGTAATATCTCGAATATTAAGGGGAAGGAATGAATAAGTCATTAATTAAACATAGCATCACGCCTGTACTTCCTGAGGGGTAGGCAGAAGTATACACAGTTGTATACACACATTTCACCAGTGCTGTTATTATTCCTTTGTAATAGGTGGTGAGACTATTGCCATCTACCGGGCACAATTCTAAATCCAGGCTGCTACTGAAAATGTCTTAACAGAAAAACTCAATAACATTGCCCGACCCGGGAATTGAACCCGAGAGCTCGTGCTCAGCAGTCGAGCTTGGGACCACAAGAGCAAAGAGGCAGTCATTAATTCTTGGAGAATTTTGCCTAATATTGTCTCTAGTACCAATTAATCTATGAGATTAAAAATAACAATCGCGTCTCTAATATAATACTGCTCTTAACAATAAAATAGATTCTGGCGTTCATAAATTTAGCAATGAAAAAGATTATATATATTTTATTAACTTATTTTCACATTTTAGAACCCCAATACCACCTCATTTCGAGGATTAAGGCGCGTAAAGTAAACATGAAGTAAAAATAACTGGGAAACAGTAGCTGTTAGCCAGTGGGAACCCGCCATATGTATTTTTAATTAATCCTTGGAACGTCCTCCGCAGTACAAAAGCAATTATCGCGGGTCTATGTGAGTCATCATGAAGTAGAAAGGTTAATTTTCTTCTTTATTATCCAGGAGATGGAAAACAAAAATTTAGACATAACATAGCATAACATAGCATCACGCCTGTATTCCCCGAAGGGGTAGGCAGAGGTGTACACAATTGTACACCCACATTTCACCAATGCTGTTATTAAGTCCCATGTAATAGGTGGTGAGCCTATTGCCATCTACCGGGCACAATTCCAAACTCCGGGCTGCTACTGAGAATTTTACTAACAGAAAATCCCAATAACACTTTTGCCCGACTTGGGAATCGAACCCAAGACCTCATGCTCAGCAGTCGCGCTTGGGACCACTAGACCAACGAGGCAGTTAACATAGCATCACGCCTGTATTCCCCGAAGGGGTAGGCAGAGGTGTACACAATTGTACACCCACATTTCACCAATGCTGTTATTAAGTCCCATGTAATAGGTGGTGAGCCTATTGCCATCTACCGGGCACAATTCCAAACTCCGGGCTGCTACTGAGAATTTACTAACAGAAAATCCCAATAACACTTTTGCCCGACTTGGGAATCGAACCCAAGACCTCATGCTCAGCAGTCGCGCTTGGGACCACTAGACCAACGAGGCAGTTTAAAATTTTTTTAAAAATTTAGAGGACAGATTAATTTGATTCTTCCGTTTGCTTTAAATATTGTTCCAGAGCTGCCATAACTGAAAATGCACTCACCAGACAGTTCGCTGAACCTTTCGATGAAATCCCTGGTAACTATGAAAATGAATATAAAAACAATGTTTTAACTGTATTCCAAAACATACGTATATATCCTAAGACAAATAGGATGTACTAGAATTTGTTGATACAATAGGCAGTGCAGGATTACGCCTACAACTACTGGATTATCATCTGAAAGTGCCAATATATATTATATTCGATGCAAAACTCAAACACCAGAGTTTTATCTAACATAAAGTCAAATTTCCCTACTCATGAAAGGAAATATTTAGGCATCCAGTGAATTTGAATTAAAGCTTGTATGGAATACGCCTTATAAATGGGGTATATTGTGTCGTCTCAGCATTATAAAGTCGATGTAGTCCGCATTCATCCTGGCCTCCTGCCTCCAGTACTGACTTCTATTGTGTTCGCCCTTTTCTGACTTCAATTTAATTTCAGACGTTTTCCTACACCTTACCTTTGTATGATATTGCACAAAGACATCTTAATATTAGGCATTTTTATACGTCTACACCTCTTTACATAATAACAATGTATGTGTGCTAAAATAATTACCAACTTCTGATTCAAAAACTTCAAATCTTTGGACTGGTAAACATAATTCAAACGTGTCTTTGTTAGCGGCTACCTCTTACAACAATAGACTCTCTCCGTCTCATTATGAAGCAACTTTTTTTTGCATAACAAACGGTTCCGAAACAATAAGTAAAATCCTCTAAATTAGCTTCCGGTCTTTCTGCATTTGTAGACAAGAGTCTGCGTTTTCTTTACAACGTACGTGCGCTTTGGTATTATCTACACGACTATTCTAGGCTTAAACATCGGAAACAAAGCGTAAAATGAACAATGAGATAACAAACAGACAGTAATCACTTTAAAAATAGATCAATAACGATTTCTCGGCAGAGAAACGTTCGCGACCGTGAAAGAACAAAGTGGCTACTGATTTGTGGTCGTTGGCGACGTCGCATTCAGTGTCTCATTCGTAGAGAGAATGCGCGATACATAGTTATGTCGTGGAGTGAACACAGCATGTGTGGAGCAAAAAGAGCAAGCTGGCGTGTGCCCAACCAAGTGTAGTCGCGGCTTGTTTCATGCGTCACATTAATTAAGCATCAGATAGAATCTCGGCGTGTGATGCTCCATATGATATTTACGATAAGCTCTAAAACTAGTAAACACATATTTCGACCGACAACAGGTGTTTTACGTTGCGTTTATTATGTCATGTCGTGTATTTTAGACCGCTTTCACGTAATATAGTTAATCAGTTGTGGAAAATTCGAGGAATTTCTTCGGCAATGAATAAGCATTGGTTCGCAATTGTTCCTTTAGACATAGTAAATCAGAGTCGACGGAAAGCCCGGGGCATGTGTCTCAATAACGCCTTATGTGATATGCGATAGTGTCGCAACTGGAACGAGCTGAGAAGGCACAGTCGCTTTATTTTTCTGGATATTATTTGTTCGCATCTATTTGTTGGTATTATAAGTTTATTTTATTGGTCTATTGTTGCTTTAAAATATTATGAGTTATATGATTTTGGGAGCAAAAGCTTCAAAATATTGCTAATCAAATTTTGCATTTGAACCTTTTTTAAATTAATATTTTGATGTAATGTTACGTTAATTTTGAAAACGTTATCATGGTTTATAGATTACAAATATAAAAGTATTTAATGAATTTATCTATAATAGGTGCATTTGTATATTTAATATTAAAATAAAACGTTTATTTTAAGATCATTAGAAAAATCAATTGCCTGAATTAAATTTTAAATTAAAATTGGTATATTCGGATCAGGGTTTAAAAATTTGTTTTGTTTTTACCTCTTATTAAAGTATAACTGGTAAAAACTAAATAAAAAAAACTCAGAATTACATCGTGATATGTGAACGTTTAATTCATAATAACACAATAGAGATATTTGTTTAGCAAGAAGCCATGTCGGCTTTTGTTGTAAAATAAAATGTATTAAAGGAATAATTACAAGTTATGTAGGTACAATAACGGAAGATTAAAATTTAAAAAATATGATTATGTATCATGGTATGGTTACAAATATTGCTTTGTATGCCTTTAAATCTTATTTATGAAACTTAAATGTGTGACAAGAATTATAAGGCAATTGTTTTTCGATAAGTACGAATAATAGCGCCATCTTTACAATGTGTTACAAGAATAATGTGTAGAAATCTGTAGAAAAATAGTTTGTGACTAACAAACTCATAAGTTGTATATAAATTAATAGATATATATTTGTATCCTGTCAGCTAACGCTTAATATTTGGACCAAAACCCTGAGACGGTGGGTGGAGAAGCCTCGCCATTTACATGAGGGGTCAGCCGGTCTGCTATCGCGCTGATTTACTGCCATATTCAATTGTTACCACTGCTTGTATCAACAGCTGCCACCTACAAATATATATGATGCACTACATCCACGTACTATGTCCAATCCCTGTATAAACTGTCATGAAAATCACCCAATAAATTCGATGAAAATACTTTGTGTTTCCTTTATAAAATCCTCACAACAAATTTTAGAAAATTAAAGCCTATATATTTAAATACATACAAATAAAAAACAGTTATTCAAATTAAAAAAAACGCCAGTGTTAGTAATACTTAAAATTTATATAGATGAAAATTTATTGATGACTTTTAGAGTAGAATGGAACGCTTAAAAGCGACCTCAACACAATTCAAACAACCCGAATCTGTTATCGCACATTTACAATTCAAAGCATTTTTAGTTGGTTTAGAGGCGAGTGCTACACAAAAAGTGTTCTAATACAGTTTACCGAGAAATCTAGAAGGCAGTTTTAAGGGGTTTGCTTTTAAAAACATATAAATGTATTAAGAGTTGAGAAAAGGCTTCATTCATATACGTAGCTAAAGTAGGCTGGGTTTTTCTTTGGCGTCTATGTAGGAAGGTCCATGGTAGGTAAACAGGGTGGCACGATTTATGCGCAGTTTGAGCGGCTTTCGTTCTTTGTTTCAGGTAATGACCCCGCTTTCATCGCGGACTCAATGGGCTCGGGCAAAGAGTTCGCAGATACTGCTACGACGCAAGTCTGCCTCGACACTAAGTAACGGACACGTTTTGAGTTACCAATTGTTCTGACGTTAGGTAGGTATATTTTGCGTAAGTGTTTTGCGTAAGTATTTTGCAGTGAGTGTTGTGAGTAAAAAGGTACATAGAATGTATCAATGTATCGTTGGAAATAACCAAATGTGGGAGAAATTCTTTTAGGAAAAGATTGGCTTTAGTACCCGTTTGAAAAAGAAAAGAAAATAAATGTAAAGTATTTATTGGTATTATAATAAAACAACTGTTAACCGGATTAATCGCGTGGTTTTTATTTTTTCTAACGTTTCAAACAATTTACAGCGTTCGTGGTCGCAGGAGGACTGAACAAAAACCAATAATACACGCGATTAATCCGGTTTTTTTTTATTATAATGTGTAGTGATCGCGAAAAACTGAGATATTACTATATTTATTGGTAATCTCTGTGCGTAGTACGTAGCGTTGGTGCCAAAGTATTACTAAACTAGTATTTTGAAAAGGATTTCAAATACGTTTCAATACTGATATCGAATAAAATTTTGATTTTTTATTGTTATAAGTTGTATACGGCAATAATAACAGTCTTGAAAAAGTCTACTTAATATTATAACAATGATCATTTGAAACAGCAACTCATAACTAAAACATAGACACTTTTCTCTCAACTCAGTCGAAATAAGTGATGTCTCTACCGACGATACGTGAATGGGCGTGGCTACGTCATTCGGCCTGTTCTCACTGTAATGACCCTATAACGGTACACATTATTATTTATGTTGTGTAGCTGAAAACGGCATAATAGGACCATAAGAATGAAATAAATTCTCGCAAAACTTTGAGTTCTTGGTTTCGCTTGAAAGCTGCGATAGCACTTATTGTTACACATTTGTGAAAATGTTTTCTGAGACGTGTTTTGCATGCGTTGATTATTTCTTGAATTTTTTTTGTGGCTCGCTAGATTTTTTGATAAGAGAGTTATGTTAAGTTATTGAGTTAAAAATGAGTGATGACTTGATGAGAGTGTTAAGAAATCAGTCAATAGCTAAAGATGAGAATCTCTCGTAGAGTTATTTTAAGTCCGATTTGCAAGGAGAAAGTAAGAAAAAAAAGTTTATTAATTAAACTTACTTTTTATAATCCAAACAACCCAAATAACTATTCTTCACAAACTAAAAATAGCACAAAGCAATATAGAACTTCGAATTAAATCATACAGATCAACCCCTAACGCAATATCTGTTAACAAGAAAATCTGATTCCCACTACGAAACATAGATGGCGCTAGTAGTCGCATTGTAGACATCGGCTTAAACCAAATGTGTGTGTCCTTTTATTAGGACCAGTGTTCGGTTAAATGGACGGCCGGTATATACCTAAGTGACGTTAGTAAAGCCTTTGGTAGTGGCCACAGACCGAATCGGTCCATCAGTTTCTTGTTGCTTCACACAATACCGCAAATAGCTCTTTAGTATCCAAACTGGTTTTGTACGGATTTATCTATTTCGTTTGTTTTTTTTTGGATGTAAAAGAGCAGTCAATCGGCGGTGATAGTTTAATACCGCGTTACTTCGAATAGATGATTCGAGCGTTTTCTGGGTAGATTCTTGCATTTTAAAACTTTATATAAAAATACTTCTTAGGAACTCTTCTTAACTCTTCCTCTTTTTGTAGTCTATTAGTTAGCTATAATAAGTAGTTATAGCCTAGTGGTATGACCGTTGGACTGAAAAGTTAAAGGTCGCAAGTTCGAATCCAAGGTACGCACCACTGTCTTTTGAAGTCATGTGCGTATTATAAACTAATCAGCACTTGCTTATAACGGTGAAGGAAAGCATCGTGAGAAAACCAGCACACTTAGAGATGTTCTCGATGGTGTGTAAAGCCATGTCAGAGACCTACGGGTATTTAAACTCTGACACTAGGTTGTTGATCAACCACACGATAAGAAGAAGAAGGAGAAGAAGAAGAAGAAGAAGCAGTATACTAACTATTGCTAGTTATATACACGAGAGTTATCTATTACTGACGAAATAATTAATATTGTGATTTTTTGTTATTTTTTTATTGTGATGACAAATGTACATTAATAATTTTAACAGTTTGTATGTTTCCCACAAATGTAAGTTAGGCATTCGAATATAATTGCAATTTTAGTTCTACAATTTGTGCGTTCTATGATATTTCTGTATAAAACAGACATACTACATTGCTTTTCCACACATTATGGCACTTCTAATATGCTGCTAACAAAATAAAAATATATATAATTCAATTTCGCTTATTACGAAACGATAACCCTTAAAATGCAGCTTCCTGCTGAAAAACCAAAAACGGCACACTGAACTGTAAATAATCCACGAACACGTCCCTTTACAAGTTTCTAGTTACAAATCAGTAAATTTTGATTGTCTCCTCATACATTATCATGAAGTAACATTGAGATGAAAATGAGTAAAATATTGAAGGGCGTAAACATATATTATGACCTTTATCTAATACCTTTAAACGAGCAATTCTTGTGTGTATATATTTATATAATCCGAATCTCGGAAACGGCTCCAACGATTTTCATGAAGTTTAGTATGCAGGGGGTTTTGGGGGCGATAAATCGATCTAGATAGGTTTCATATTAAGCCATATAAGTTTCATATTATACCAACAAAAAAAAACCGAGCGAAGCTCGGTCATCCAGGTACTGTACAATAACTTTCGTGAGAAACGTTCATGTCAATTATTTTCACCGGTTACTACTCACGTACATTTTTCGACTGTCCGACTAGTTTGACTCGCAAATCGTGCAACGCTGCGAACTCAGTTCATAACTAAGGGCTCCGTTTGAGTTCGAAACGGTACGTAATCCCGAAAAATGCACATGAGTAGTAAGCCGCTGAACAATAATTAATGTATTACGACTGATATATTTATTTTGTTTATTGTGGATACTACGGATGTACAATTTACAGAATAAACATTAACTATCAAAACTACTATTGATATCTAGATTTGCTCACTTTATTCTTGAAGATTTTCGAGAACATCAATTTAAAATTAATTACATTAATACAATTTTAAAGAAGAAATTGCTGTTATTAGTTTGATATAAATCCAATAACTGGCAATGATTATGGCGATATTGTCATGAGATTTAGCTTCATCTGAAATTCATAAGGTTAGTTCTATCAAGGATTCATCATAGAGTTATTTATCATGAACACCGCTTTAGTTTTTCTAGCTACGTACTGTTTGTTAGATACTAGATTTATCAGTATTTTGTATTACCGAAGAAAACATTCAAATGAAAACAGTGTAAACATTATTATCATCTAATTCTAGCACCTTTAATTGTATATAAGGTCCTAATTCATTAGATAATTTCCTTTTAAGGGGTCAATTTGTAAGTGATAAGGATTCATTTAAGCCATAATCAAAATTTGTATAAATTTTTTTTTTCATAATGTTCGCCGTTCAAGGAGCAGTTTTGGTCTTACCTACTAGTACTATGTTAATTACAAATAATTTGTTATATCCATTTAATTCTTAGCTTAAGTGAATGTATTTGACTTATATATTACCCCGTTCAAAGGAAATTACCTAATAAATTAGGACCTTATATAATATTACAATATGTGTAAGTCTTATTTTCATTAAGTATCTACCTGTTTCTGTAATATAATAAATATCTATACCAGTACTGTACTAAGTACGTATAGTTATGTAAATAAATAGAAGCACTAACACGTCCCGTTTTTTAAACTAAAGGCGTTTAAACAACTCTCGGCCTTCGCTTCTGTCTTAAAAAAAACCTATTCATCTATAACTTAAAACGGACTTAACCCTACCTATAACTTAGAACCGTAACCGAGTGCTACCAATAAACACTTCGCACAGTTTTGGAACATTCATCAAGTGATTTACAGTTGCTCCTCACGTATGGACCGACCGCGCTCTTCGTTTCGTCATCACTCATCCCTGGACCACCGAACCTGACTTTCGATTTCAACCTATCAATAATACGGTTCGAAATGGTTTATGTAGGTACAGGCAGTATCAAAAATAGTGGCATTCAAATGTGCAAAATAATCAGGGAAATTGGTAAAAATTACTTTATTTTAACGAGAATAAAGAGAATATGTCAGTAAATCATTAAAAAATTATAAAAATAAACGATTTCTTTACATTTTATTAAAATATTTCGATTATCTTGAACATTTTGAATTCCGCTATAGATTAATGTTTATACCCAACTGATTCTTGATTAGACTATATGCTAACTCAGTTTTAAGTAGACCTTTAAACTAATGCTGATTCTGTCCTATCTTTCTTCCTATCCATCCCGCCAGGCCACTTTAACGGGAGTTTATGTTTTAGGCCATAAAATTAGTACAAATTAAACAAACTCAACTTTCTCTGAAAGAGTTCCCGAATCAAAACGGGTTGATAGGACTCTTGAAATAAGTTTCAATCATAATCGAATTCTAATCTCAAATAAATTCCTAAAAACAATGCGTAATATTGAAACAAATATACCTATATCATAGTTTTATCAACTGTTAAGCTATCTTATTACATACTCGTAATTATGTATTTTTAAGCCAAATTTGCATTTGTATGAAATGACATATTTCCAATGTCAATCGAGTGGATTTATATTCAAGAGGAAGCCTACTGTGTGCTCCTTATGCATAAATATGATTAGTAGGTATAAATAATGGATTCAAATAACTCACATAGTAACTTCGATACCAGATAAATGATAATAAAAGTGTGTCAAAATAAAATAAATTAATTAGCAATGAATTCTTTCGATGAACAGTGATAGCCTAGGGCCGTTGGATTGACAAATCAAAGGTCGCAAGTTCGAATTCAAGGTACGCTGACTTTTCGAAGTCATTGCGAATTTTAATCTAATTATCACTTGCTTAAAGCCGTGAAGTAAAACATCATACGGAAACCAGCACACCTGAGAGATATTTTCGATGGTGTATAAAGCCATGTCAGAGACCTACGGTTTAATCTCTGACACTAGGTTGTTCATAAACCACACGATAAAAAAAAACTTTTTACTTCATACACCTTTTTGCACGGCAACTATATGGAATAAAAATAGACGCATAAAATAAATATATGTGTTACCATACAAAAATATGTTAGCAACTTAGAAAACTTACGTCTTATCAGAGTTAGGAAGAAGTGCAGCGAACGCTCTGGTAGATAAAATAAGATGTTTTCCTCTTTATGTTTTTCTCGGTAGGATATTTAATAACGATTTTGTATCAATGTTATGGACCAGTTATGTACTGAAGATAAGTGAATAGATACGGCCCGGTAATAAGTTAGTTATATGACAAAATGATGGTAATGATTTCTAAAGGAGGATAACATATAATGTTTATTGTCAACAAGATAAAGAAGGAACGATAATAGGACGCGTATTGCTTCATACATTATTAGAGTATATGGAAGTATATGATGCAGTGTGAGACCTAGGGTTGGATTCCGGGGCTGGCTTAAGTGTTATTGGGTTTCTCTGTTAAGATCACTCAGTAGCAGCCCAAAGACTGGAACTAGCCTCGAAGATGGCAAAATATTCTCCACCTATTTATTACATGGGACTTTATGTAGCATATGTGAATGTGTATATAACAGTATACCTTTTAGGGACTATAGGCGTGATGTTTATGGATCTAATATAATATTATATTCAGATTATTCAATCTTATAGTGAATGAAGTTCAGTCTAATTAATTGTATATATTATCGTATCCCGAATTTAATGTTGCTAGCGTAAATAGCTTTCGGAAGTCAGGAACATTTGAAAGAAAGATTCTATGTATCTCAAAGTTATAAGCCTCACTTGAACGCTAAACAACACACTTAAAATACCTTGAATCTAGTTATATTCACACTTAGGTATCAATCAATCTATCTAGCTTTTCCTTAATACATTGGGGTCGGCTTCCAGTCAAACCGGGTACAGCTTAATACCAGTATTTTAAATAGAGTGACTGCCTATCTGACCTCCACAACCCAGTTACTGGGTAACACGATATCTCGTGGTATGACTGGTTGTCAGACTTTCAGGCCTCTGACTACCATAATAGCTGTCATAGATCTTAATTTAACAACCGGGATTGATGACTTAACGTGCTCTCCGAGGCACGGAGGAGTTTCGGTATGAAACGATAGTCACCCATCCACAGACAGACCTAGCGAGCAAGGCTTAACCTCGATCGATCGACCTGTGTCGCTGTTACTTAGCCACGAGGCCCTCATCGAAAATATCGAAACCTATATAATTTCTTTAATATATAACCGTCGATCCCGATAAAGGAAATTAGCTGCCCATTACAATACCAAGTTAAAATCAAGTTAAAAAAGGCACGCAAGCCATTAAAGAGCGTTAACGACGCCGATCAGATGAATAAATTATTGAATTTTCAATTAAAATTAGAGAGAACTCGAACCGAACTTTGTTGACAATATCGGGGCCAGGGAAAGAAAGAAAATGACGATTTTAATACCATTCCATCATCTCAACTGCTTTCATATTTTTTAATTGAAAGATTCAATTATACTCTTTCAGATTTAAATGGATGGACGCCGAGATGTAGGTACTAGAAATGATGGTTTCAGTTTACATTACGATTTGAGTGCTGAGTTGAGATTAAAGGAATAATATATTATTCTCCATTAGGACTGGAAGCCACATGAAGTATTAACAGGGCTTAAAGACCAGGGGCAATTAATTTATGTACTATTGAACGTAGCTATTAAACCTATGTAGGGTTCAATTTTATTTGAAGTTAGCCGTTGGCTCATTTTTAAACGAACAGTTTTTATCGTTAGTTGAATTATACGACATTATGAGTCGATATTATTTATATTATTGATTTACACTGATATTGAAACTGAAATTGGTAGGTATAGGTGTGTTATGTGTTGTATTAGGGTGTTCAAATCCCCCCAACAAGGGTTCAAATTATTCTTAATGTCTACACTTGTGCCCTACGTAAAAAAAAGTATAAAACTAACTTCTTGAAGGTAGAACCACCCCCGAAACAATTCCTGATAATAGTCATGTTTCAAACTAGGAATATATAAATATCCTATATTATTTGGACCGATGTAGGTAAAACCAATGAAAATATATTATACCTTCTTAATTATGTGCCAAGACTTCAGTTATAATATTACTAAAAACTATCCTTAGTAAAACAAATGCATGAAATAGTCGTTTGTAATTTTCTTAGAGACACGTACACTGTCTCAAACAACTGCTTGTTGAATTACGAACTAGTTTTACATGAAAATAACTAATTAAAGTGCGAACACTATTTGAAGGACTCATTAATTTAGCTGGCTGGAAAACTGAAGATATCTCCGAACATCGTGTGGTTTTAGTCAGTAACACGAAGTTTAGAAAGGTATTTAACTCTAAACAAAGGTGTAACAGCAACACGCTTATCCCCGAAGAGATAGGCAGAGAAGTACTGTTGTACACACACATTTTACAAATGCAGTAATCAAATCTATGATGAGCACATTGACATGGGCAGGACACTAAATTAAATTAAAAAAGAAAACCTCACCAAACATAAATATCCTTTCAAATAGTATTAACCTATGATTTTTATACCCCGCGGCGATGTCGCGATTCAAATTCGACTAAGAGCTCCGTTCGAGTTCGACACTAGTCGAGAAATCCCGACAAAATGCACGTGAGTAGTAACTGGCAAACAATAATTTTAATATGAATACGCCTCACGAACTTTATTATATAAAAAATAAGGAGTATAACCTATTCATTGAAACCATTCCAATGAGGCCACTGATACATCTGCTGTAAGTAGGACTCTCAAGTGCTATGCTGGAACATCAGATCCAGGTTACCATGATCTTGCAGTATCATTGAAGATTCAGGATACATCATTTCGAATTAATCAGACATGTGGAAGTTGCACACATTCCTTCATAAACTAGAAAAAAAAGAGCTCAGTTTGACTCGCGGCATCGCCGTGAGCTCAGCTCATGACTAAGAGCTCCGTTCGATTTCGAAACTAGTCGAGCAATCCCGAAGATCGCACGTGAGTGATAACCACTGCACAATAATTAATAGAGGAGCTGATGATTATCAAACGGCTAAACAGATTTTCTTAAATCATAGCTAAGAACACTCCCGATCAAGTCTGGTTTCTTCGGGGACTAAAAAGGCATAAGGTGTGCTAAGTAGGTACCGATTGTCTTATAAGCATATTTTTATTACTCGATAATAGTATTTTTTTCAACCAAAGAATAGGATAATTTATAAAAAGACCAGCTCAGCAGTATCACAAAGTAAAGACAATTTAAATATTTGGAATGGTAAATCGAGTAGATTATGGTACCTATTATATGTGCAAGTAATATAAATTATAATTCGTATATGAAACTAAGTAGCTTTAAACCAAAAGCTTACGCTAGTATAAGCATTCTGACACTAATTGTTTATCAATCACATGATAAGAAGTAGTGGCCTGAAACACATAAGGCTAATTTAAGTCATATTTGCTGTCTACAGTGGCTAAAATTGGATGTTAATTACACTGTTAAGAAAATTTAATTTCATAACTCATAATTGACCACTTTTCTGTGATAAATAAAATACAAGGAAGGATTCATCCAACTGTATTTTTTATGAACTTTGTAATCATTGCAAGGTCCAACAGTGAGAAACAAAAAGGGTCCATGCTGCTCATTTATTCAGGCGCCAAAGATTCCTGGCCCCAAAAGAAACTTTCTTATTTCGTCTAACGATAATTAAATTATAGAATTAACTGTGGAAATTAGTTGAAAATTACGACAATACTTAGGCACATTGTAAACGTTTATTTTTCTTGCGCAGATAAAAAATAAAGGAGGTTGTTTGAACGCGAAAATTGTTAATGGTATTGCATTTATTTTGTTTATCTTTTTTACGCTTAATTGGATTACAGAAGGATTGCTTTCTTTCATACTTATTTTATTCATGTTGATGCTGAAAATTATATTAAAATGTTATACCTTAATGTTAGGTGAATATAGGTTCTTAAGCATAATTTAGTTTAACATTTTACTTTAATATTAACGGACAAGAGACAAATTACAAAAACTAAAGACACATTAAAACATAAATGACCAAATAACACGATAACATTTTCAGAAATTAGGTGTTAGAATGCTTTTAACATGTAGGTAGATAGTACCATAAAAATATTTCAACATTATTAAAGGATCTTTTTATTTACACTTAGATGATTTTTCAGTATTTTACAATATATTTATAGATTGGGGTTTTAAATTATGAGTGTGTATGCCAACTGGGGCCTCCCTTCAATAGATCATAAGTATAACCTACCGAGGGTTGCAGTGAATTTAGTAGTGATCCTGGAACCCCGGTACAAGTTAGTGAAGGATTATGTGCTTTTTAGTCAGTAGGATCACGGCATGATGGATTTCCCACAAAAAAGTATATAGATACTAACTTTTAAACCATCGCGTTGCATGATATTACTATAAACTAACAGGAATTTACCCGCAATAAATACCTTTGAATCGCTTGGCGCTTCGACCAGATTACATTGTAAACAATTCTAACAATATTTAAGTAATCTTTACGAATCCAAAACATTCAATTATTTTCAATCGATTCAATATAGGTAGATACTTACTACAATATTAATTCTTAATTTAATTATACCGTGTTAATTACTAATAAACATATACGCTATTTAATTAAAGTGGGTAGCATGTAGCCGACGATAGAAATATGTAGAACATGTCCACCCGCTTGTCTAATTATAATCGATCCTCTGGAGATTGACACATGTCGAGAATGTACCGATAGCAACAACATTGACACGTGTAAAGATCAAAATATTAATTAATTGTACCATATTATAATAAAACAACTTTTAACCGGATTAAACGCGTGTATTTTTGGTTTTTGTTTTTTCTGACGTTTCGAACACTTTGCAGCGTTCGTGGATGCAGACCACCTAAGATATTACTAATTGTAGCATAATTTAGTAGGTTATATTTAACAGTGATTTTTCGGTATTTTGATGTTAAAATAAACATATAGTTCGTTTTTTTGTTTACATCTACAGTAAAGTAATTGTATACTTTAGTTTCACATACAGAAAAATCTTTCAAACGTATTAACGCATGCGTAGTGAACACTAAATTTATAAAAGTTTGTGAAAAAAGGTCGTTAGCAGGATTCGAGCCTTCCGCACAAATACTCCAGCCTCTCAGACCACTAACTAAGCCATCTCGACCCATGGTCGGTATTTTTCTTTCCACTGTTTCTTTAACTTTACTTTAGTAAATTAACATGATTTCACTCTTAAGCATAGCAGTCATAACAAAGAAATCTATAAGCCGTTGGCTCGCTAATTAGCAGACACTAGCGATTTTTATTGTTATGAAGTAAAATTCTATACGTGGCTGAGCGGAAGGGTAAAAAAAACGTATTTTACAACACTAAATCTAGGAAATACAAATTATTAAAAATATATTATGACCTAAATATTTTTGCCAAATTTTTACTAATTCAGGAAGTCATCGGATATCTCCACATGCTCAACCTTTTATGTCGACCATACTGGGTAGGTACAGTCATCACGACAGAAGCGTCGTAGAGTATCCGTCTCGACTTGACGAGTGACGAACCTTTTTTCCAGTAGAAACAAAGTAACCGGTATCTATTTTAAGTCCCGACACTAATAAAAAATAATCTACTACCAACATGTGGGATGCACGTGTCACCTTAAACAATTTGGTTAAATTATTACCTAGGAATATTCGTTTTGTCATTCTCAGTTGAGAATTAAATCATATCATCTATTCTAAGTGATAAATAAAAAAAGAAGAATGTGCAGCAACATAATTATGAACTGTAAAAAATATGCATGTTTTGCATAATTTATCAGCGTTTTTTTTTTTTTTGTTATGCTTCACTATAATCATTATTTAATTGTTACCGTATGGCCTAGTGATGCCTATATTAATGTCATATAAAATTATTATATTAAATGGAAAAGAAATACGGTCGCGAACAGAATTCGAACCTGCGCCTCCCGGATAAATACTCTAGGCGCTCAGACTACTAAGCCATCTCGACCTATGCTCACCACCGCGAATTCTTCGCGAATCCTGTTCGCCACCGTATTTCTTTTTCCATTTAATATAATAACTTTAGAGTTCGCTAAGCATGCGTATTTTAAGCAAACATAAGTCGAAACGGCTGAAACTGTTCCACAAGTGGAAAGGCTCGGTGAAATGTGGGTGTACAACTGTGTACACCTCTACCTACTCCTTCGGGGAATACAGGCGTGATGCTATGTTATAAGTGCAAAGGTTGGAAATAAATTGGTATGCTGTTTATATAGAATGAAGTACCTAAGTAAATGACTCTTATAATAATTGATGTTTTTCCGAAATCTGAAATAGAACATCATTAGCATTGTAGACCTGGTTAATTTATCATTAAAACAATTGGGAACAGACTTTGTACAATGGAAATTCAAGTAATTAACAGCCCCAAAATGTGATATAATTTATTATTTCATAAAATATGTTATTTTCTTAACCTGCCTCTGACTTATGGGAAGCACGTGTCATCATTAACAATTTGTTTGAATTATTACTCCTTGATATTTATTCGCTGTTCGTTCAGAATTATTAAATGTATTTATGTGGTTACAATCAAAAGACATCTAATTTGTTAACTGTTTCAGTCTTTAAATTATCTATTTTCTCAAAGTTTATTTTCTTAACCTGCCCCCAGTGAATTATATAACGAGCACGTGTCATTTTAGTTAAATTATTATCCTCATCTTAATTGTTTCGGGTTATTCGAAGACGTGCTAACATATTTAAAGGGTTACCCACCATTAAAGGGTGCTATTTCTAATTTCTCAACTTTTGTAGTCTTCCAAATTAATTATAGATGTACTTGTTTATTAGGTGTGGTTTTCAAAAAGGTACCTTACCTTACCTACGCTCGTTGGGAGTTACCAAGCCGGAAGGGATTAAAGTGTGAGCGATAGAATTTTCAGCCTGCCCTTTATAACCTTTGAAACATACATTAGTGTGTGAGTATAATTTATTTAAATGGCTAAGTGTTCAAACATGTTGTACAGATATAATTTTAAAGTGGCACAAATTATTTAATGAACTCACGTTAAATTGGCAACCCTTTAATTTTTAACGTCTAAGAAGAAATGTTTATCAACGAGAACTCACGTCATTGGTGAAAGCTGAAAATTAAAGCAACAAATAAAGAAACGACCTCTATTGGCACATCGTTTTAAACGAAGAACTGCGCCTCACTTTCATTTAAAGATTGTGCACACCGCCATCTAGTGAACAAAGTTGAACTCATTTAGCCACATTGTGCTGCAATGCCGCGAGTCGCATTAAAGTGCATCTCCCGCTTGAGGTTCACAAAACGACTTTTTTTATGAGTTACTGTGATGTTCGCCGCATAAAATTGTTGTCTTTCATCGCCTATATCATTGTCAGATCAACTTTATTTTTAGTATTTTAAATGCTACATTCTCACACAAAATACCAATAGATTTTAACAGACATAATGAAACATTGAATATGGATATTGGCACCATATATTCTCACAATGGTTCATTAATTGACAATCGATTAGATTTTCTGCTTCCAATATGTAATAAAGCGTTACTAGTGTAAGTACTACGAGACAGACTGGTATGCACCTATGCGACCTAATAAAATTAGACTCAACGTCAACTACCCACAGTACTTATCTTTTGCCTTCTGGCTGAATTTATGTCAATGTAATTTGAACTTTATTTCTTGGGGGATAGGACTCTTTGTAAAGATAAAGGAAGCCCTTAAAGGCTTAGAGCGCGGTCGCAACATCGCCGTACCATCGTCTATTTCGACGTCCTCGGTGCGTTGACCGGCCCATTTCGACGCTGCACAACAGTCGATAATTATGTTGTCAACTGACTAAAGCAAACGGGCTATACAAAGCGGATCTGGGCCGGATCAGTCGCTTTTTGTGCACGACAAAGGCCATTACGCGATCTGTTTCCGAGCGTAAAGTCAACACTGTTATGAAGTTTTCATTGAGTTTTCGCTGGAAAATCGGCTAACGTGGGAAAGCTGCGATTGCGATTTGAATGGTTAATGAGCTCCGGTGTATTCGTTAATTGAGTCGATATGTAAATAAACAGGCCACGAGCATCACTCAATCATTGCTGGACTCAAAGGGTAGTACTATTTTATTGCAGCCTGTACTCTGATTGTTAGTCAACTTTGTTACGCTGTAGTTTGTTTGTGTAAGTATTAACCTAATTGCTGATTTACTGAAAGCCTCTAAATATAAAGTAGTACCTACAAGTATTTACTATGTAAACGGCTCAAAAAAAATGACATTCATATTAAAATAAAACTATGTAAGTATTAAAAATGCAAATGAAATCACATTGACGCATCATTTTATGTGCCCACAACGGTTTACACAATAAATATTTGAATATTTTAATTTGCCAAAACAAACATAGGTAATGCAAAATGCTCTATCAGTAATATCAATTTTATTCAGTACAAATGACATATCACTTAACAATTCATGGCGGTCACGTTTCAATTTGTGGTCTATACAATGTAATAATTAATTTATTATCTATTTACTCATTTGGAACTGAATCAATTTGGTTAAAGTTGTGAATTTGTATGGTGTTTTTATGGTTTTAGAGTGAGAGTTGCCTTGCAATTTGATAGCTACTTAAATATGCCTAATATTAGTTAGAAAATACTTTAGAAAAGTAAAGTGGAACAGAAACACATATCCTATATTTTTTATGCTGGCGAGCAGATTTATCGCATTAATTTTTATCTATCTTATCTATATATATAAAAATCAATTGTTGTTCGTTTGTCTCGCTAAAACTCGAAAACGGCTGGGCCGATTTAGCTGATTTTGGTTTTGATATGTTTGTCGTAGTCCAGGGAAGGTTTAAACGGTAACAGAAAATGTAGAAAAATTGCGAGGAAGATAGTAAAGACAAACAATTTAATTTGGCCATATAAACTGTTCTACCTACTTTCCTGTCAAACATTTGACTTTCGATGTGATACGAAGTACACGGGTCATCTAGTATAATATAGAAACTAGCTGTTTGACAATTTATTTTTCTTCAGGATTTTATAAATGACCAAAATGTATAAAAATCTACTTTCATTTGTCAGGTGTTCGTTATTAGTACCTTATTTAATATACAAGTTAGATTTTCAAACTACAAATTCTTATAGCCAATTATGATTTCAATCTATTTGAAAGAAGTTTCATGTGATACTTTTCTTAATTCTTTGTACTAAGCAGTAATATGCTAGTTGACCATTGGACTGACAAGTCAAAGGATAGGAGAGATGTTCTCGATGGTGTCTAAAGCCAGACACCTACGGGTGGTTAAAATTTTGACAATAGAATAGTTATTGTACATCAACCACACGATAAGTAGAAGATTATAACCATGTACTTTCTTTTTATTTATATTTTTAATTACCATTATAATTTTAGATTTTTAGTTTCATCAGATAGCACATCTATAGTTTCGAGTTAATAGTGAGCGGTATCAATTAAAACTGTCTCCGCTGATTTATTTTATTGGTTCAGCAATTGATTACATTACGCCAAATTGACCGCAATGAATGGGAGTCTCATGATACCGCACTGCGTTACATTCACTCCATAGTTACAATTATATTTAATCTTTACTTTTAAATTATATTACAAAAAATTGCTAGGTACCTACCGATTGTGGTTAGGTGCGCAACCGGCGCGCGTGTATGATGAGATGTATGAACGTGTCCTTACATATGCCTTTTGCTTCGTCCACATATCACAGCAGGTGCTGTCCAGTAGTTTCTGCCTACACCTATAGGAGGAAGGCGTGATTATGTTTGTTATGAAACAAGTTTTTTACTTCGAGCCCAGTAATTGTATTAATCTGCCTAGCCTTTTCTCTAAAACGTTGGGGTCGACTTCCAGTCTAACCGCGTGCAGATTAATAAAACACAGAATCACACTTGTAACCCCGAAAGGTTAGGCAGAGGTGTACACAGTTGTACACCCACATTTCACCTGTTATAGATGGTGAGCTTAATACAAATATTTTATATGCAGCGGCCTATCTGGCCTCTAAAACCCAGTTACTGAGTAGCACGTTATCTAGTGATAAGACTGTATGTCAGACTTTCAGGCATCTGACTACCCATAACGGATGTCTTAGATCTTATTTTGATAACCGGTACCGACGGTTTAATGTGCTTTCCGAGGCATGGAGAGGTACCGATATGAAATGATGGTCATCCCATCTATTGAGCAACCGCAGGAAGCGCAGTTTAACCTTGATCGATCGATCTGTGCAGTTGTTACTTGACCACTTGCTCCCAATAAATGTATACCATCTTTCATTATAGTATGAAATCGTCGTGGATACTACATATATACATACAAAGCATCATGCCTGTATTCCCGTAGGAGGTAGGCAGAGGTGCACACATTTGTACATTCACATTTCACCAATGCTGATATTATGTCGCCTGTAATAGGTGGTGATCTATTGCCAGTAACCGGGCTTAATTCCAAACTCCGTCTCCAGGCTGATACTGAGAATTTTCTAATAGAAAATCTCAATAACACTGTTTGACCCGAGAATCAACCCCGGAACCTACGCTTAGCAGCCGCGTTTGCGACTACTAGAAGATGGCTAAGCTAAACTTTTCTTACGAAGTCCTTTACTGGAATCAGGGATTCACAGTTTTTTTCTTCGTAATTCTAGCATGTCATGATCTGTCAATAGCCTTGCTATAATATTGACCACATTTAATTTTACGGGTATCATTTATTAAATTAAAATTTTCCGATTTGTTGATTACATGAAAATAAATAGGTATATTGTTACGAGGCAGATATTAATTACATAATGATGACCACATTTGGCAAATGCATTGCTAACAGTAAGTAGGTACCTATGTTATTAGTGGTCGGGAGAAAGTATCCACACCATTTTATACCAATGATAGCGTTGCCAATAATGCATTACGTCATCATCATCATAGCATCACGCCTGTATTCCCAGAAAGGGTAGGCAGAAGTGTAAACAGTTGTTAAGACACACATTTCACAAATGCTGTTAAGTTCCATGTAATAGGCAGTGAGCCCATTACTATCAACCGGGCCTAACTCCAGCTGCTACTGAGGATTTGCTCACCGAAAAACCCAACAATAATTTGCCAATCCGGGAATCAAACCCAGGTTCTCACGCTCAACAGCCGCGCTTGCAACAACTACCATAACTGGACAGTTTTTATATACATAGTTTAAAGACCTACATAGACAGAAATAGATATATTATATACTAGATGACTTGAACTGTGTACTCCGTATCACATCGAACGTCAAATGTTTGACAGGAAAGTAGGTAGAACAGTTTATATGGGCAAATGAAATTGTTGTTTTTACTATCTTCCTCGCAATTTTTCTACATTTTCTCACCGTACATACATACATTTCAAAACCAAAATCAGCTAAATCGTACCAGCCGTTCTCGAGTTTTAGCGAGACAAACGCACAGCAATTGATTTTTATATATATAGATTTCCGTAAGCTCTCTCAAACGAAAACACATCAGCGCAGTCCTAATGTTTTTAGAATGCCCATATAAAATCGCTAATATTCCACCGGCATACAGTGAAATCACGATGACTGTGTAAACACCCTCAATATACAGAAAAGGGATCGCACCTATCTATAACAAAAAAGGTTAGATAACTATCCCTAGTTCGGTTCCTGGAGGAACTATCAATCACGTAACTAATTTCGTTATTTAACTACCCCCCAGTCTGGAATCGCGTTGTCATCGGCCTATGTAATTTCACTTAGTGACCTCTTTAGCCACGTATTATTTCTTAATAATTTTCTGCTACTCATCGTGGCTAAGCTGCGAAAATTACAGGGTTTTCATGACTCGTTTAAACAGTTATGTTGGTGCAACCTGCCTCAATGTTAAATTTAGAATATAACATACAGTTATTATATTAAATGGAAAAAGAATACTAAGCCACTAAGCCATCTCGACCTCGAGAGGTCGAGATGGCTTAGTGGTCAGAGCGCCTGGAGTATTTATCCGGGAGGCACAGGTTCGAATCCTGTTCGCGACCGTATTCTTTTCCATTTAATATAATAACTTTAGAGTTCGCTAAGCATGCGTTAATGCTTTTCTAAGATTTATCTTGGAATATAACATACAGATTTTTTTTCTTCTAAAATACATCATTAGACTCCAATCTCAGTGTTCATTACTTTCGACTCTGTTCCATGACAAGTGAACTTCGTGTCCTCCGTATTTTGTATGCAAGCGGGCGCACATCTCATTAACGTCACTCATACCGCGGCGTCGCCCGCTGTTTTTGTCCTCACTGTCACCAGGTGTAAGTTTTCTCCTCCCGTATTAAATAACTACGTAACATTATATTCGATTACACTTTCTGTCACTTAAAGCGGATGCTTGTTACTTTGAAAGGTATACTATTACTGGGTTACCGTGATGCATGAGTGAGTGTTGCTAATAATATAGTGGTAACTGTATTTTCTCAGATTTGATTTTAATTCATATACAAATAAATACGATTCTAATTTGTTAAGTAACTTGGGTAGGTAGGTAGCCTCTTTAGTTTGAAGGGGTTCAAAGTCAAAGTCAAAGGTTTTTATTTCATATAAACCATACAAAGGCACTTATGAAAAGTCAGAATTTAGGTGCACGGTTCCAAAATTTCGTTTCCTATGGAGAAGAACCGACAAGAAACTCCATGGTTACTCTTTTAAACTTTAATATCTTTTCAGTTTCAGTAAATACAATTTTGGGCGAGATGTAAGAACAACGTAATCTTGGATGCAGTCACTAATATAAAAGATAATTAGATAAGCCTTATTAAATGAATAGCGCATTTGACAAGTTTACGGCGTTCTTACATTTACAAAATGTTGAAGCTAAAGAAGCTATATAAAACAATAAGGGGTTCATATGTAAATCAAATATATCACTTATTGCCAAGAAGTTAATGGAAATAACAAATTACTTTTAATTGCCTTAGTAGATAATTAAAAATACATGTCACGCTCAGCTCCACGCTTGCAACCACTAGATCATAGACAGTTATTATTTTTAGTTTCATAACTCTGATTTTGTGTTATTATTTTAAATCTTATGTAAAATCAGAACAATCTTATCTCAGACACATCCAAATCTTCTTTTTATATAATTCTATTTCTCAGCCACATCTAATTTATAAAAAAAAAACTTTCTATAATATACGAAAAAATACTTCAATAAAAACATTTCTACTAAATCTACTTCAATAAACTTCATTGACGCTGAGTATTGTGCATTTAAGAACGAGCCAAGTAAGGCGTTCATTGAATTTGTTACCTACTCGTACGTATCTAGTTTTTGTACTGAATTTTCTTAAGGCAGACCCCTGATAAAGTGCTCACTGTTTATGTGTTTAAAGTTGTCTTGAATTTCAGGTATTATTGTACTGTTTTGATGCTTAATAAAAAAGTAAATTATCCCTGAGTTACTAAGTCATACTTACGAAGAATTTTGATGAGTTTTGCTCTATGTAATGATCAAATTATAAGCATAATTATGTGATCAATCTTGAGGCTTCATAGCATAGCATTATGCCTATTTCCCCGAAGGGGTAGGCAGAGGTGTACACAGTGGTACACCCACATTTCACAAATTTTGTTATTAATTCCCATGTAATAGGTGGTGAGCTATTGCCATCTACCAGGTACAATTCTAAACCCCGGGCTGCCACTAATAATTTCCTAACAAAAAAAAAAACAAATAACTTTTTGACCGACTCGAGAACCGAACCCGAGACCTCATGCTCAGCAGTCGCGCTTGGTAACACAAGACTATTGAGGCAGTCGAGGCTTCAATAGGATAATTGCATCTTAGAATGATTCTAATAATTATATGTAGGACAATCATGCCAACATTTGGTAGGAAATCTCACATGGGAGCTCACTTTCCCCCTCCTCCCCTCCAGTTTCCTCCTCATTGGGGGCTGAGTTACCCGCGTTTGTGCACCCAAAAATCGAATCCCTACAAGTGGCCCCTGGTTGTCCAAAACAGGCATACAACTTTGGTGGGAGGCTTCGGCCGCGGCTGCTTACCACCCACCGAAAGAAAACATGCCGTGAAGCGACCTGGTCGTATTTCGGTATGTGCTCAGGTGTAACCGTTATGGGAGATGGGTCTGAGCAGTTGCATCAACTCCCCTACTAGTTGTCTTCCCAAATCTATCCTCTCTACTTAGAGTGAATAGATTTCTTCTGGATCACACCGTCGCTTACCATCAAGCGAGTTGGGGCCAAACGTAGATCCATTTTTGATAAAAAAAAAAGACACTTACCTACACCTGCAACACGTAGGTATCATTATTAATATAGGCCATACAAATAATTGTTTCATGTGGGTTTCATCAAATCCATCTTCCATGTCGCTGAATTATTCGAGTTCGACTAAGACATGTAGGGTTATTCTTGAAATTCTTTTCGATTCAAATGTCTAATCAACGCCTAGAACCTATGTGTAGTCTTAAAATTAATGTACCTACATCACAGTTTTCTTAATTTGAGAGCAGGTAGGTATCCATACTAAGATTCTGTTCTAAATATTTTCATTATTATTAAGCCAGCTGACATATAGATATATATCCAATTCCATCGCGAAGATTAACTAAGACATGTTTAAATCGAAAATCAAGTTCTACAGAGTTATTTATTTCTAAAACTATCGTATGTTACTGTCGGTGCATCGTTCCGTCGTCGTCGCACGAAGCTCCTAACGAGTTTGTAACTACGTTTTACGACAAAACCCACCATGCTATCACAATTTTCGCAATCGACTGTACAACAAAGAAACAAATAGTGGAACTGTCGTCACTCTTACGTCCCAAGAGATTAGGATAAATCTAGACAAAAGAAGATAAAACTAAACGAGACATGCAGATAATTATAAAGTTATATACCTATATGTCGCAGATGGATTGTAGAATAAGCTATCAGAATATACCTATACAATAAAAAAACCTGTCCCACTCTAGATATGTCATTTTGCATTACGTCTAAAGGTGGGTAGCAGTTTTGTTAAACGTATCGCAATGGCAATCCAGCTGAACGTTGTTCAGCTGTTTTGTAAAACAGTACTGTTTTGTAAAGCAGCTAGAGATTTTGTAAAACAGCGGATTCTACAATCCATCTGCGACATATATAACATAGCACCACGCTTGTATTCCCCGAAGGTGTCGGTAGAAGTGTAGGTATTGTTTTATTAAGTCTCATGTAGTAGTTGGTTTCAAGCGCGATTGCTGTAAGAGGTCCTAGGGTCGATTCCCATGTCGGGCAAAATGTGATTGGGTTTTCCTATTAGGAAATTCCTAGGTAGTATCCCGCAGTTTGGAAATGAGCCCGATAGGTGCCAATAAATTCACCACCAATGGGCATGGACATGGGACTTAATAACAGCATTTTTGAATTGTGGTTGTCCAATTATTGTGTTCACATCTGTCTATTCTTTTGGAGAATACCGTCGTTAAGCTATGATGCTATGTGTGGTGGTAGTGTGTCTATTCCCATCAACCAGGCAAAATTCCAATTTAATTTTTTACTCTAATCTATTCTCCTATGATGAACAACCTGATAGTAGCAGTGTTAGCCTAGTGGTGTGACCATTGGACTGTCAAGTCAAAGGTCGCAGGTTCGAATCCAAGGCACGCACCACTGTCCTTTCGAAGTCATGTGCGTATTATAAATTAATTATCACTTGCTTATAACCGTGAAGGAAAACATCGTGAGGAAACCAGCACACCTGAGAGGTATTCTCGATTGTGTATAAAACCATGTCAGAGATCTATGGGTGGTTTAAACTCTGACACTAGGTTGTTCATCAACCACACGATAAGAAGAAGAAGATACCCTAGTGTCAGAGTTTAAGCCACGCGTAGGCCTCTGACATGGCTTTACATGCCATCAAGTACGTTTGAAAACATCGTGAGGAAACCAGCACACCTGAGAGGTATTCTTGATTGTGTATAAAACCATGTCAGAGATCTACGGGTGGTTTAAACTCTGACACTAGGTTGTTCATCAACCACACGATAAGAAGAAGATACCCTAGTGTCAGAGTTTAAGCCACGCGTAGGCCTCTGACATGGCTTTACATGCCATCAAGTACATAGCTCTCAGGCGTGCTGGTTTACTCACGATGTTTTCAAACGTATTCATATAATACCACGAAATTTGCAATTAAAAGAAAACCTTTTTGCTTTTTATTGTAGTCCCAACGCTGTATTCAAATTATATGTATTAATATTTTCGTAAGCGATTATGATAATTATTACTATCCTACGTAATGGATTTATTCGCACATTCAATTAAAATCTCACCCATTACTGACTAAGATCCGATTAAACCAACAGTTAATATTATAACTAAGTAATTATAATATGAACGTTGTCGGCAACCATTTATTATTTCACTGTTCAATCACTATTTGCCCTAGTCCGCAAATATGTACTAGTTGAGTAATGCCGTGGATTCAAGAAATAATGGATAAGTAATTTAGTATTTAGAACGATTCCACTATAAGAATCTTTTACAATTTTAACACTTCTCAGTGCTCTTACCATGCATGACAGAATCATAATTTTTAGCTTTATAATTTAATTACAGACTTGCAAAAGCTAGCAAAAGAACTACAAGTTTGCAATTTTTTTGTTAGTTTCCCTGTGTTCTTGTTCAACTAAACTCAATATAGGCACTTTAGCTACAAGCGGATTTACATTTATAAGTATAGAGGATCAGGTTCAATTGTACCTACCTAAACCTCTAAGTCTGGCACTGGTGCTAAAATTAATATACCTAGGTCATATTAAAGCTACATAATTTGCGAGAATGTACAAATTAATCAATCATAATATATTATATTTTTTGCGAATACGTACATTAATTGCTTGGCATATCCCATACTTCTTCGATCCTAAAAGCCTTGGGTAACACAATATGTAGGTATAGAAGTTGGCAACTACATCACATGTCAAAGTTCTTGTACATTCTGTACCTACATAATACTGGTTGGTAATTGCAAGTGCTAGCAACTATGTACACTTAATAACCTATTAAATGCTGTTTTTAAACTTTATTGTCCGTGTGTATATTGCGCTATAAAAATACGAGTTAATGTCTTGACAAGTGTCATGCCTGTGTGCCTAGGTAGTTTGAGATTATATTGATATACCTAACGGTTTGTTTTGTTATTTTTGTGTAGTTCTTTTTTATTCGCTGGTTATGATTATTATAATCGACTTCGCTGTTGCTGTAGACATTACGTAGAATGTGTTACAAAAAACTGTTGTTGTATCGCGTATCAATTCTCACTTTCCTTTAACTGCGAAGGAAAACATCGTGAGGACATCAGCATACTTGAGAGATTTTCTCGATGGTGGTTAAAGTCATATCAGAAACCAACAGGAAGCTGCATTCCCGGAAGGGATGGGCAGAGGTGTAGGTACACAGTTGTACACGCATATTCCACCAATGCATTTATTAAGTCCCGGACTGCTACTGAGATTTTTTTGGTACATTCCGTTTCGTACCCACATCCTGTGGTTGGTAACACTCGATCAGCACGACTCGACCAGGGGCCCAAATATGCTAATTTAAATAAAATTACTGAAATTTCAATTAATTGTGACGAATTTCTTTCTTGAGGCTTGAAAACTCAGGTGTAGTTCGATACAAAAGTAATTGTGAAACCATCGTCAAAAATTTCAAACAACTAATAAATTATAGTGGTGCAGACAAGCAAATAACTCAATGAAAGTTGAATGGTGCTTCATTGGAAAACCACTGGTCCTAATTATCTAGCTGAATACCAAATAACTAAATTCATTTTACACGTTCAACTGAAGCATTCGTTTAGCAGACTCTGGCCCGAGGAGTTGCAACTTCTGAACGCTTCACCTATTATGATAATAAGTAATTATATTATGAGATGAGACTATACAATATAGACTTGCATTGTTGTCATAGCAAATATTATATAATTTCCTGCTGTTAGCAAAGACACTCTGTTTAATACAAGGTTTCTTTTTATAATTTTTTTTGTATAATAACTTTCGTGAGTTATACTCATATCAATTAGTGTTCAGCGGTCACTACTTACGTACATGTTCACGCTAAGGGTTAAGGTAGTAAAGAAACGACTACTTAACACAACGGCCAATCCAAAATGTCTTTTATTTTCGATATCTATTTATTATAAAATAAATAATGTTCATAGTTATCAATATTAGAACACGAATTCGTTGACACTTATCTGTTTTGATCAGAGCTCATATTCTAGATCATTTTCATTCAAATTAAGAACAGAAAGTAACATTTTATATTTATTGCAATGCAATTTATCCAATTATCGTTATTGTAGAGAGAAATAATTGCAAATGAATAACGGATGCACAGCAATTTATTTATACAACAATGTAGTTAATTCGTAATTGAACCTTAAAAATGTTTTACAACGCAGATTAAAGGGAATTGAATTGTTTAAATGTGACATTTTACATGTTTTAATAAAGAAGAGAAATATAAATGCAATCATGGAATCGACAGTCTACCCTTCGTTGTGGACATACGTATATTACGTACCTACTTACTCAAGAAAATAAAATAATTATATTTATTAATATTTCCGTAAATACCTTTCCATAGTATCCGGTCTAGTTCAGTCAAAGTATTATAAATAATTCGATCATATGTTATACATGAAGCCAATCCAAAAACCTTTGTCCTCTCTAAAACTGACGTCATGGCTTCTAAGCAGCATTAAACGGACTGTCTCGCAACTTTGCAGAATTCAACCCAGTCAAAGGCGGTACATGAAATTGTACTGATTGCCAATAGTCCACGGGCAGTGCGCCCGCGTCCTTTATTTCATACTTATCAACGTCCGCAGTATAAAAGTCGCAATGTCTTGTGTGTCGCACACAATAAATGCCCGTCGCGAAATCCAGTTACGGGGAGCGAGCCTCGACAATTGATAGAGAAACTGTGTGCAACGATGAAATTTAAAAAGTCATTTATTTCGAAATGCTTTTTCTCGGAGCGCCCGC
This sequence comes from Xylocampa areola, assembly GCA_935421205.1. Classification (NCBI taxonomy): domain Eukaryota; kingdom Metazoa; phylum Arthropoda; class Insecta; order Lepidoptera; family Noctuidae; genus Xylocampa; species Xylocampa areola. The sequence goes on from OW285206.1 coordinate 13,803,382, forward strand.
GGCTTGAGCGATATCAATTTTATTTTCCGTTGTGGCTTCTATGTATAGAGTGAGGTGCACGGTGAGACAACTCGGAATGTGACCTCCGGCCTTATAACGAATATACAAAGTTAAAGATATTGTTTTACAAGTTAGTCGTTATTTTTATATCGACAACAATGAATGTCGTTCGAACTTAACGAGATATGTGTGTGTGTCATCTCCTTCTTGTTTTGTATTTGTTTTAAAAATATGTTTCCATTCCAGGATGGTGATTCTTTGTTATGGTTTCTTTTCTTTGATATGAATTAAAGTTTTAGTCGACTTAACTAACCTCTCAAGGATTGTTACGTTATTTTTAGTAATGAATGTACTATAATGATTTAAATCTGCGATGAAAAGCTATTGCAAACCTGTTATCGCAATTAATATGTACGTATTAAATTACCTAGTTTATTATAATATTGTCAATTTTGCTAGATTTATATGTATCGCTCTCTATTTATAATTAAATAAAAAAACATACATTGAGTATAGAAATAAGAAACTCAATTCATGCGTTTTACTTTCGTAGCTCCTTGAGCGATCTTTCGCAACAAAATATCATTTTTGAAAACAAGATCTCTAAAGCGGTCAAGCCCAGCTAAACCTAAAGTCGATTTAAGGTAGCGACCATAGAGTATTTTTATTTTAATCCATTTTCTTCGTTGTCCGTGGATCACCGGACGTCCGGGCGCGCGCCCAATGTAATTAAGCTTTGATCGCATAACGACACATTTTGTAGACATTGTTCGCTGCGCTATACAATTATGAAATACCGACGATGTCTTTCTTCTACCAAGTAAAATTTTATAAATTTTTATTGAGTTTTAATAAAGGACAGTTTTAGTTTTGGTTGGCTGGTTGGGTAGTTTAGTTTTATTTTAAGATAAAATGGCTTTTTATTTTTAGTTAATCTTCATTACTTCTAGTTGCTTCGTCTTTCTTAACTTTGAAATTAATTATGAACGTTGTGCCGGACTCCTAGTAAAATGATACATATTTCTGCTGATGCGGTTTTAATAGAATTAGTGGTTAATATTAATTAATCCAATATATTCACAATAACTACATATTATAATAATGGCGTATGTGACATCTTAGTCATCCTGCGACCACAATTATTGCAGTATTCGAAACTTAAAGAAAACAACAATAATTGTGTAATATAAAAAAATTTCTACAAATCAATCAAATCGTTTTAATATAAAGACTCTTTACAAATCAGTCAATTCTCATAATAAATACAATATCCGTATTCAATGACAATTGAAAGACATTCTTTTGAATGAATAGGCGACAAGGTTTTCCTAGAACATGACCAAAAACTACTTTTCCTAGAGATGGACCAACTACCTACGGTTCTAAACCTAACAACAAACAACTTTAAAAGCCAGTAACTTAGGTCGTCTACAGCAAACACTAAGCTGTTCAGGAATCACGTGTAGTACTAACATCTAGGATTCAGGGATCCTTCCGAATCGTCTGCTGGTAAATAACGTATTGCCTTCAATCGACTCCCACAACTGATATGGAATGATAAGGAGCCTATCATCATTCTTAGAGGTTTATTTACAAATGTCTGGTACCTAATGGAAATGGTTGAATCTATAATCTGTGAAGCTGTGGTTCTCTAGGTAAAATTGCAGGCATATGTCAAAAAGTATATAATTGAGTCGGGGGACAGTAGGTACTGTAGAACATTTTCTTAAAGGTCCCCCGACTAATGAAATATATTTAGAGTCTTATTTTTCATGTTTAGTTCGCACAGGGCAGTCGTACTTTTTAATTATTTTATTGATTATTGTTTATTTCAATAGGTACCTTTTACCATAGCTACTATATTTAATAAATTTTGTATCGATGCCTTTTTTATGCATAGATTATGTTACCCGGGAAAATGCAGGGATTCTAACGATACCCTATACATCTCAATCGGTGCAGGTATTTAGAAGATATGGTGGAATAAGGAAACTTACAAACATACATACATGAAGCCTGAAAACTTAACACTCCTCTTTAAGGCAGTCGTGTAAAAAGATTCGTATTATTTAACGTCAATAAAAAATTATTGCATTGAAGATAAATTTTTTGTATATTTATTTATTCAACCTAGCAACATAGAATCTCCTAAAAAAATTTGTTAGAACAAAAAACATAATGTATAACGTTTATAAAAACGCAAACGCTACATAATTATACTGAGTAACAGCGCTTTTCTCACTTAAAACAAAGCGATACAAAAAAAAACTGTATTCAAAATAAAACTGTTGTACGTAAATAATCCGGGAATAAATTTACATCTCCTTACGATCATCTCATCATTATTCGATATACTTACTTATATTTAGGTCGGTATTCTCCTACCATCTGATGTAAGATCAAGTCAAGGTTAACTTGTTTACTTCGTTTCCAATCTAACTGTCAGTTTTGACTTTTAAAACTATGGTAATGGTGCCCAGCCGTCCATCACGCGGACGAAGTGCTGAATTCGCTCCCTTCCGATAATCATATGTATTTTATTCTAGTGATTCTGTGATCTTGCAGAGATTTGTCCCTGTTGTTATTTGAATTGTGATTTGACATCTGCTGTGGCGAGTTTGGGTGACTATACCTAATAAAACAATTGTTTAAGTGGCTATGTGAAAAATATTTTTATTCTGTGGATGAATATCTAACGTATGAACTTGAATTAGGTAACAGATTGTAAAAATATTGTAGTACCTAGTTGCTTAATTTATAAGTCCCCATTTAAAAAAATATCTCAATGTGTTAAAATTTAATTTTTATTATGTATATACGAGATTCTGTTATAAAAAATTATATGCTATTTGTGAACCTAAAATATTTGCATATCATCCTAATACTGAAATGATTGATTTGTGAAACTTTGCATTTACTAATGCACGGCCTGTATTTTATCACATTTATGCGAATAAAGAATTATTAAATGGAAATGGTTTTTCAGGGTGAGACAAAATAAGTTTCGTACCCATTTTCTTAATAAACACAAATAAATGATAACACAGTTATTCATAACATTTAACTGATACTACATTTATTACTACTAAGTATACTTTTAACATAACAGAAAAATCTGCTTACCTATATTCAGTTAAGTCAAAAAGAAAAAAAGAATAACTTAAATCTCCAAATTTCCTCACGTCCCGTAAAACGAAACTAAATCTGTTTATAAACGGAGCACTACAAGCAGTAAAACCTCATAGCGCTATATTAAAAGATTACGCCGACTCTCAATAGAATGAAAATATTTTTGTGCCGGGTCCCGTCGCCACTTTGTTTACTATGATAACCTCATCTACAATACGGTATCATTTTCAAGAAACAATTTCCTTTGAGTCGTGTTCAAACAAAAATTAATTTATATCGTTCCCGCTCAAAATGAAATCATCACGAGCCTTAAAAGCGTTGAGAGGCTCAACAGCTATGACATATTACCGAAATTTACGTAATACTAACACCATTCGGGCCCAAGGCGTCCATTATGAGATATGAAAAGTAAAACGTTTATAATACGAGCGGGAATGAAGTATGGCCGGTGGAGTTAGAAAAAGAAAAGATAAGAAAATAATGCGCACTCATATATCATCACAATCGCCAGAATTCTCGAGTTGGTCCGGGGATGGCCGGCCAACCCTCCTCACTAGGGAGAATCCTCCTGAAAATATTTAACTAAGCAAATCGCGTTGCTATGGTGCTACCTCTTGTATAAAACCCTATTTTAATACCGCATTAATAAAGGTATTAGGGAATTTATTACAATGTGCGCTCGCGGTAAAATTACTGTATCTGAGCATCAGATTACGGAATCTAGCCGCTTTAAGACTAGCACTTAACTTATATCTTTCAACATTTTCTTATGTGCCAACTATTAGCAAAGCCTAGTAACTACGAGTAAATTGTTGACAAACACGCATTACGCGCAGTTCAATTTCCAACAAAATCATTAGCACAGGGTGTAAACCAACGCGTGTTTAATAGGATCAAAAAGCCGTCATCGACAACCCAGATTAATTCAGTACCAAATCTTGGCGTCAGAAACACGAGTTGGTTAACGAGTTCCAGCCAAATGTTTGGACCATTTCATTTGCGTGCGCATACAACAAACTATACAAATTATTTCTGAGAAGTATTCCGTCACGCATACTTGGGATTTGTTCGACCCAAAACCCGGTGACTACGGGCATCATTCATTCAGAAATTGACTGGACAACCCAATTCTAGTTAATGGCGAAAGGGTTGTCAATTATATTTCGAGTACGGTACGTAGGAAAAGCCGCAAATAACGGTTCTAGAATACGAGTTCGGAACTCTAATGCGTTATTGCTTTACTTCTAAAGTTATTTTAGACATGAATGATGCTGAATAGTTTTATAGTACTAGTTGTAATTGACAACAACTTATCACTTATTACAAATATTTTTGAAATGATGACAGCTGACAAGGGAGAATGGAAGACAAAATCCAAATCCTTGAGCGTCGTGTTAGCATTAGGGGATCGCTTTGTCTTCTATTTATATTACTGGGTGGCGCATTGATTTCCCTTACAGTGTCGACGATCCATGATAGTGGTGTTGCAAGCATTTTTAGGCTTATTTACCACCTTTGAGGTATTTAATATATTTTTTAACAATGCATATTAAATCCAATTAATTAGAATTATAGTATGGTAACTGCCTCGTTGGTCTAGTGGTCCAAACGCGACTGCTGAGCAGGAAGATCCGGGTTCGATTCCCAGGTCGGGAAAAGTGTTAATATACTAGCTGTGCCCGCGACTTCGGCCGGGTGGATGTCGGGAACGAACACTCAACCTGTGGAACCCAAATTCGAAGTAACTTGGGCTAATTATAATATAAGAGCTGTGCCTCGCGGTTTCATCCGTGTTAATTTGAGGAAAAAACCTACTGAAACATAATCCCCCCGCCCCTCATGACCCCGCCTAGTACACTAACAGAAAACTCAATAACACTTTGCCCGACCTGGGAATCGAACCCAAGACCATGCTCAGCAGGACCACTAGACCAACGAGGCAGCTTTTTTATTTTCATAGGTTTACTATGTAAATTCTGCTAAAATAACACAGTAACATTACTACTATTATAGTAATATCTTAGGTTTGCACGATCACTACACATTATAATAAAACAACTTTTTAAATAAACTGTTGAGACACCTGACACCTTAGTCCTCCTGCGACCACGAACGCTGCAAAGTGTTCGAAACGTCAGGAAAAACAAAAAACCAATAATACACGCGATTAATCTAATATTACTACTATTGGTTACGTTTATAGTTAAGTTGGCACAATTGGCCCAGAGAGTTTAAGTTAATATTAAAAATTTAAGTTATTATTTATTCAGAGTTCTTCAAGCCACCCGGAAGCCTGTGAATTACCTATGTTAATAACTTTTCTGTGTTTTAGTAAAGGTTTATCGTGAGTTTTGACGTGCCCCCATTTTCTAAGTTGATGATCAAAAACCGCCTCCGATTGAATGAAATGAGCAGTCTTCTCCAGGACCTCTCCGTCAAAAAATATGTAGTAAAGTCAGGCTAGATACTATGTTATGGAGAGCAACAAACAAAAAACAAATTCTCTTTTAGGAGTGTAGGCAAGGTATCTCAGAAAGTTTTATTAGTGCAGATGTCCATAGGCGGCGATAACCACTTACCACCAGCGTACCTATTGGCTATCTTGGCCATTTTGTAGTACATTGCACTGTATGTTTTTAATAATTTTGTACATAATAAACAAGATGTGTAACGTACGATGCAATGTACTACAAAGTGACTATCATTGCTATGGCAACCAAGATAGCTAATACGCATGGTGGTGGACAACAACTCTATAACATAACATTATTTCAAATAAGAAAATTCTAGATTATATATCATATACTAGCGGTCCGTCCCGGCTTCGCACGCGACTATAATTTGAGATTTAAACTATCCTATCTCTCAAGTTGGATCGAACTGCACATGGTGTGCGAATTTTATTATAATCGGTTAAGTGGTTTAGGAGTCCATTGAGGACAAACATTGTGACACGAGATTTATATATATTAAGATTTAATCAAGCACAAGTTGACATCATACCTACTAGCAACTGCTATATCAAGCTATATTCAAAGATAAACATGTCTACAAAAAAAAGTAAAATCTAAAAGCAAAAAAACGAATGCAGTTCTTTCATAACAAACAAACTTCCGTCCACAATTACTTTTATAAAAAAACAGTTATATGTACCACGAGCCCACAATTTTACGGGTGTTTCACACAATAAGGAGTGCAGTACAATTACATCTGTAAGTCAACAGGCTGTCAGGAGCCGTTATATGCATAAGTCACGTAGTAAACGTAACGAGGAAGGGCATCGGCCGCCACTATTCTGTGATTTACGATCAGTACTGACGTTAAACTGTTTGTCTGCTGGTGTCTTGTGTGGTATTCAAGATTTATTCTAGATATGAAGGAACTGCCTCAATGGTCTAGTGGTCCCAAGGGCGACTGCTGAGCTCAAGGTCCCGGGTTCGATTCCCGGGTCGGGCAAAGTGTTATTGAGTTTTTCTGGAAAAAAATATCTCAGTACGAAAAGCATTCCGTAGCTTGGAATTGTGCCTGGTTCATACAAATAGGCTCACCACATATTACATGGGAATAAATAACAGAATTGATGAAATGTGGGTGTATGTAGAGTTACTCTGTACGCCTCTGTCTACCCCCTCGGGGAATACAGGTATGTTGCTATGTTCATCTTAAACGAATGACTTTCGAGATAATCGGTGACAGTATGTATGAATGGATGACGGAAGAAAATGACATGCTGCGCCGACCCCAAATACATTGATATAAAGGCAATGACGTCATACGAGGGAACAAGATGATGAAAAATTTTGAGGATCGTGACAATATTCATCGTACGATACTACCTTACACGGAACTTTGTGTAGAAGAATCTAAACGCGTAATATTCATAATTCGTACAGAAATAAATAATTGGTATATAAGATCAAAGGCTTGCCACCATCATACATAGAAGACTGAACACCGTTAAAGTTATAGTGACCAACGATTGGAGTACCGATCCAGTAGGTGTGGTTTCAAACACCGCTCGCGGTAACATTATTTCTGATCCACAAAAAATATAACTGAAGAGCTCGCTTCGAAAGCATTAATATTGTATTTATATAAAATTTAAATACACTAGCTACTAATAAACCACTAGCGATTTTGTCCATATCATTTTTTTTGTGTAATCTGATTCCAAATAAAATGCATAACATGCTACCCAGATTGGGGCGCACTACAAAACTTTTTGCACATCGAACAGCAAGTAACTGAGTTATATAGTCGTGATGGACATAGATACGGCGCGGCGGCCATGTTTTAAAATTCGATTAGCATTGCGAATTATTTATATGATTGTCTTGTTCTTTAACGTAGTTTAGTTTGTCAAGATTTGTTCATGTTGCTTAAAGATCTCTGAATTAGCTTAACTGACTGGACTGGTATTAATAATATTTTATAATCGTATATCGTCGTTTATTCGCGCAGAATAAGCGTAAATACAAAAGGAAAACCAGACTCCAGAAGATGGGCCTTGAGAAGAAGGGCGTGATGTTTAACGTGCCCCCCAAAGCACGTCTATAGACTGACAGCACCAACGTTGCTTAACTTCAATGTTCGTTTACCGACCACCAATCGCAACGGGATAAATAATTGTAGAATAAGGCCGCGGCCAACTGTCAGTCCCCGTTCAAGATCATGGCCTCTCCGGCGGGATTATGTATGTGCTACGAATGACAATCAGTTGCACCGCATAACTTACCAACAAAATGAAACTTTTAACTGTATTTGAAATTGAAATTACGGATTGTTTACTGAGCGACTGGATTTATATTTGAACCTTTTCTTATTAAGGTATGTTGAGGAGAAGATGTATTTAACCAAGTATGTAATTCAATTTTTTATGGAAACTAATAAACGAATTAATTACGCACATCAATGCTCAATAACAAATAAAAAAATACAATTAACGACCACCAACCAGAAACCCTCATTACACCCACAACGGACAGGCTCACATGAAAATTTAATATAATAAAATAATTTCTTATGATTTTCCTCATCCTGCACGAGTCTGTAAGTGCGTAATGAAGCGGATGGGTCCTGGGAGGGCAGTACAAGGAGTCAGTGATGCGATCAGCTCACCGCATCAGGAATCAATTAGGAACGGCTGGCGGCTACGACGTGCCTACCGCATGAATTATTGACGATGCTACCGCTCTACACGCGACTCGCTAATACTATTGGTACTCGATTACAAGTCGCCATCTTGTTTACAATGCAATTTGGTATTAAATAGATTATGTTAAGCGTAATTTGGGTCAGTGATGCGTGTGTGAAATATTGTTTGTAAGCCTGTATTATAGCTACTATTGAATTAGTTACACGTGTTACCAAATTATAGGACAACTTAAGTAATTTTACAGTTGATTATATCAGAATGCTGTTGCTTTACAAAGAAGATTTTTTTAAATGTAAGTGAAACAGTTTCTAGTTCGATTCGACAAAATTTCGGTGGTGCAGCGTCCGTTTTAACAATAGCTATCTAGTGGGCCGATTAGCGAGTAAACTAGATTTCCTTGTCAGATTATACTATCCGTCATAGGTAGTTCTGGACTACCGGGAATTAAGCTCAGGTGTGTTGCGAATTATAGAGAAATCTGTTTACTCTGTTCACGTATTTTGGATGAATTTTAAACTTCCTAGAACGTTTGATTCAGTTAATCGTTTAAATTATGATTATGAAATTGGTATAGGGACTGAATAGATAGCAATGGCGTCACCAAAATTAAGTGTGGAAATTTAAAAATTAATTTTAATTAAGTTTAAAATGTGGAATAAGAATTCGCGGCAATGAGCAGAGGTCGAGATAGCTTAGCGGTCGCAGCGCTCGGAGTATCTATCCGGGAGGCGCAGGTTCGAATCCTGCTCAAGACCGTATTTTTCATTCCAGAAAAATGTATAACTTTAAAGTTCAATAATGCACGCGTTAATGCTTTTCGATGATTTATCTGTATTTTTGAAATTACTTTGTGTTATTCTGAATTGACACCCCCAATTCCAGTTAAGTGGTTCAAGGAAAGTTTTCATATCTGCCGATGAAAAATACCAACAAAGTTATGGCTGCATATTTAGTGGACACGAAATTAATATCCACGAATGTAATTATTCACGTCTACGCGAATGAAATTTATATAAACAATTCAATATTAATAACAGCTTCATATTATACAAAATGTAATAGACAAGTAATTCTAAAGTGTATTGTGTTTATTCAGCGAAACATAATGGGTTTAAACACTCGTGCGTTCATTAAACTTAGAAGTTATATCGGTTTTTGTTTGGTGAAATAATCGCTGCTTTGCATAGTTTAATATACAAGCCGGTTAAAGTGAAACATTATATCGCTGGAGATGTCGCGAAAGTGCAATGAACATCGTTGGATATCGCATCGTCTGCTCTCACAAATGCTCATTCCATTATTATACGCTCGAGTCTGGTTATAGAAAAAGTAGCCAAGTGCGATTTAATCATGAAAGAGTATGTTCGTTATATTTTCATCCATTTTCTTATATTTTAACGTCTTGTATTTTCTATGAGATAAGGTATGTTGGTTTTATATAAGTAATTTTCTTGGAAATTCATATTATGGTGGAAACATTTTATAATTTCGGTTATGATATAAAACGTAGAAATAATGCTGGTTTCGTTTCGTTTTACGTAAAATAATGGTGCTGGTGTTAATAAATAATAAAACAGAATAAAAATAAAAATTGTGATCTGTAGATTTACGAGTATATAGTAGTAAATATGATATAACATAGCATCACGCCTGTATTCCCCGAAGAAGTCGGAAGAGGGGTACACGGTACACATATACGTTGTACACCCATATTTCACCAATGCTATTAAGTCCCATGTAATACGTGGGGCGCCTATTGTCATCTACTGGTCATAATTCTAAACTCTGGGCTGAGATTTTCTAACAGAAAATTCAATTACACTTTGTCACAACGACCTGAGAATCGAACCCAGGACCTCTTGCTCCGCAGTCGCGCTTGGGACCACTACACCAACGAGGTCTGTATAAGTAAGCTGTCGGCGACTTAAAACATAAAAAATATCTTTCTGATATATTTTGATCTCGCTAAACAAATCAGTTCTTAGACGGTTATGGAAATAGTCAAGTAAGTATATTAAGATTTAAAAAATGTGTTTTGCCTAAGAAACAAACGGAACCCTACGGAACACGCCGCACAAGTTTAATTTGGTGAAAAAAAATGGTTTATTTTAAAATAAATGATTTTGATAATATTGAAAATAATACGATGAATTTTACCTATATTTTTTAAAGAAGAATGCTTTTTATTTGTCAAATATACATGTGTACATAATTATTATAAAATATTATTTTTAATATATGTACCTATTACTTTAATTAAAAAAAGTATACATTATGTGTATTTTACATAAAAAATAGAAAGTATATAAAAATAAACAACAATAACAGTGACTAAGGTGAGGTCTCCAAAGATATTATGTTCATCAAAAATAAAACAAATGTTTATAATAAAACGGCTATTTAATTACTTTAAAAAAATCACGTGGAATTGATTTTCATGAATAATTTTTTTCTGGTTCCGGAAGTCGAACGCAGGACTTCATGTTCAGCAGCCGCGACCAATAGACCAACCAATCTTAAATGTCTATTACATTATTGGTAAACTTGGGTAAATTTTTCAGCTTTCCAGTGTTGAAGAAGGTCATTATTATGACGCACAGAACATTATTATAAGGGGAATCGAGACACGAAACTGTCGCGAAGAGGATTACACAGGGATTCTCAATTGTTTGTAGACCATGACCTTGCAATAGGAATACCCATTATTTTAATACCACAAACGGTTAAACTACTATTATTTTTAGAAGTTTAGATAATTTTGTATTTTTAAAAGAACAGGCGGCTAGAAATGGGTATTTATTTAATTAATGTGACTTAAAGGGTGACTTTCATGTTTTATAAGTGCAAGTACTTCTGTATAAAATATCGAAACTAATAATAAAGTGAACATTTATAGAGAATAAAATTATATTAATTTATTACTAAAAGTTGAGATTGGCGAAATTTGAACGTTTATAATATGTATAGTATTTTAGAAAAATAATTAATTTTGTCTACGATACCTTCTGTACTTATTAATATTGTCGATTTTTTCATAAAAACACCTGATTTTTCATTTGAATTCCCGATTCATAGCCCATACAGTGTGTATTTTTCATCAACAATACACGGCACTGCTGATCGTAGATTGAAATTGTAAATTAAAGTTCAACAGAATTTCACAAAATTGTATGCGCTGATAAACGAGTGTATTGTTTTTCTTTCATTCGTACCGAAAACTTTGTAATTGATATGAATTTTTCACTAGGTTTTCAAGAACAGGCTTTCCGCCCTGGTTTTGAGTTTTATTTTGAGTAATTTAAAATATTTTTTAAATACATATAACTTACTGAGCCTTGTCAATCTACATTACATACATTCTTAAACATATATACACGGTTTTTTCCCATGAGGTGAATCAGAAACTACAAAACGTCACCTACTATGATCCTTACATACTCCTTTTGCTTCGTCCACGTTCATACATTTAGTGATACAAGAGTTCTAGCTTGGAACTAATAAGATCTCTACATCATTTCAGGCTTAAATCAGCTGTATTAAAAGCTACAGAAACAGTATTTTTAATTTAATAGATACGAACATGCGACACGGTAGCTCAGTTAGGACAGCCATGTCACGGTATGTCAGTCGGTCGGTCAGGGGTTCAAGTCCCGTTCGTTTCTATTATTTATCAATGTTTCATTAGAAAATAATAATTAAAATAGGCATTACATGGCCTCAACATGTTTAAAAAAGATCATTAAAAAAACATATTTATAATTTTCAAACAGTAGATTCCATTATATAGATTACATTCATAATAGGCGAAATAATCTATAGACAACTACCATATCTACATCGAGCGTATCTATTAGGTATGTTAATATTTCATCATTCAATTATCAGCCTGCACGGTCGCAACTGCAGGCATCTGTCAAATAATATTTTAGTACATTTCGTTCGACAATATTCAAATTCGACATTTTCATTAGGCATTCATATTGATAGATGAATAACCGACTAAATGGTATCGTTATTAGCTTTCAGCTTTTTATAATGTATGACGTTTATTATGATAATTATTTATGGGAATTTGAATAACGACTGACGTGTTGCAATGGTGTCTGGTTTGTGTAAATGTCGTTCAAATTTTTTTTTAATGTTTGATGTATGTAATCAGACTTTTATGAGTTTATAATTTTGCATTTTTTTTTTATTTGAGTATGATATTACGTTGTTATTAGTGTAGGTAATGCTACAGCTGTCCAGAAATCACTATACCTAAATAATAATACCGACTTGAAGTTTAAAGAATTAATGACCATTGATTTCCTACCGCTCTCGTTCACTCTGTATTGGCAATTTTCGATCATTGAGATTTAGTCAAAATTATTTCTTTCTTTGGATGTCAGTAGGGACTTCAATTACCTGGTAAATTGTATGATATGCAAACAAAAATTATTATTATAAAGGATAACGGATTATATTTCAAAAATCTATTCCGTTATCCTTCAGACCAGGAGGATTATTATTGAAATGAATACCAATTAAAATGTTAAATCGACGCTTTAAAACAACGTATCATGTTAAAAGAAATTAATTGCATTTATCTTAATTTTATAGCATGATATTAGAATCCGGATTCTTTTATTATTTTAAGACTTTTGGCATTTAAAAGTACGATTTAACATATTTCCAATGTCAATCGAGGCGGATTTCTTTTCAAGAGTAGCCCTATCGGACGCCATTTTCTTAAACCTACATAAAATATAATAACAGTTTTTACAGTACGCTAGAGTTTCTCTTTAATTAACCCTTTAGCAACATGTGACATGTTGTAGTAACTCGGAAGTAGAAAGTTGGTCGGGTGCTTTGATCCTCGGTCGTGAGGTGTGCCGGTGGCGTGCCTCTGCATAGTAATCCATCTCGGTAGACAAACTCGCTACTAATATCTACGAGAACTTATGGATGCGGTGCGCCAGGGGTTTCGGTTGTGTTGGTGCGAGATTTTATTTGATTTTCGTTTAGTTAGGGATTGGACAATTATTTTTGAAGTTACTCAATGGATTGGTTAAGGTTTTCATATGGAATTACCGGATTAAAACTAAAAATATACGTATTTAAATTTCATGGAAATTCAATTCTTTTCTCGGTGAGCGTGCGTGTATTTTGTAAATATTACACAATGCATAAATACTTTCGTAAAATCATATTAAAAAATTATATATTCTAAGTATAAATATACCGATTTAACTTCATAATCAGTCCACAACCCTTTTACAAAGCCAACGCACAATTAACATTCTATAATAACTTTGGACGATTAGAAACGAACGACCAACAGAACATTACATCGAACGATTGAAATCCAATAAATATACTTAATAGGATTGCAGTTCAATGAGATCAAGTGATTATTCAGCCCATTTGTTAATAGAATTAGCAAAGAAAACCGGCAGAATTACATTATAGTAATTAACACCATACATATGAGCAGTTTTATTTGTGGCTGCGGTTTCCGTACTGTATCCGGCTATACTCACAACAACGGGATGATGTTAGTTTCTCTTCTTCGTAATCGGTTTCCATTTATGATCGGACTAATACAAAATTGTACTTCATAACAATAAATTTCTATTGTGCCTGGTAATTAACGAGCCAGCAGATTACGAGTATTATGTAATGTTTCAATTTGTTATAATCTTTATTAGACTGGATTTAAGAATTGATTTTTTATTTTTTATTATATTGGGACCTTTACCACAAGCTTCGGCGTCATTATAAACAAAAAGATTAAAAAATATCTAAACCACCTTGCATGCATGAGAAGGATAAAAAAGTAGGTAGCATCATAGCCTCACGTCTGTATTCCCCGAGGAGGTAGGCAGAGATGTACACACCAGTAGCTGCACCCATATTTGACAAGTCCCTTGTAATAGGTGGTAATCGTTATTACCATCAAACCCGGCACAATTCAAGACATTCCATAATCTCTGCCTACCCCGATGGGAAATAGGTATAATTTTGTCTTTCAACAGAGATTTCTTGATAAAATAGTTCCAATAAAGTGCCATAACGAGCAGTTCCGGGCCGCTAGCAACCAACGGCTTTTACTACGTTCACTATTCGAATATTCAAAAACTGCAACAGTGCGCTAAGCTGTGTCAGTGGCGCTTTATTTACATTACATTTTGTACTCCAGTGATGCGCCCAGCCCACGTGTTTGCCATCACGGACATAACTATAGCTGTGTCGCTCACTCGCTCCACAAACGTCGTAGTTAGGAAAAAGAAAACGTTTCACGACGATTCTCTTTTCCAAAGTGCTTTGCGGGCGCAAGTTGCCTACTTAGATGGGCACAAACATGTCGAAACTACCCACAGTTTATGTAATCCGAAGCGACAGCGCACCGACTCCGACACTATGAATATGCGGGAGTCCGATAACTTATCTCCGATTCTTTGAATTATGTACCTACGTAGGAAATCGTCTCATAATATATTGGTATTTGAGATTGAAGTCGACTGTGAAATATGGCTTATTGGTAAAGTTTTATTGTAGATGTCACAGGTGCGATGTTCCGGTGTTTTACTTTAGTTTTACCGTTACACTGTTTATAGATTGAGTTTGGAGTTACGCGAGAGGTATTTCAGAGTTTTACGCTTTCGTAGATATGTACCTATATTATTATCTCGGAAAAGAATCGAGGCATATTACGTTTGCATGGCGTGAGGCTCCCCTATTTCGATAAAAGTTAGTATCAGTTCGACCCAGTATAGATAAAATGTTATCCACATTAGATTATCGCATCAACGTATATTTCTTTTTATTTTTTCATATTACC
Organism: Xylocampa areola; assembly: GCA_935421205.1. Lineage (NCBI taxonomy): Eukaryota > Metazoa > Arthropoda > Insecta > Lepidoptera > Noctuidae > Xylocampa > Xylocampa areola. The sequence goes on from OW285206.1 coordinate 13,818,489, forward strand.
TTTATACCTATCAAAGTTGAACGCGTTTCCAAATTGCGTTCAAAAGTATGTTTTATAAGGTGTTACACAGAATACAAGCCGCGATATTTTCAATTTCACGAAACAATTATTCCGCCATGTCATCAATCGGATTCCCGCTTTGATTGCGCGGCAAATTCGTTTTGTTTGGACACAAAAATTGCAATATAAAGAGCTGCCACATCATTCCCTTTTGGGTTAACGTAGATTGCTTCCAAAATGTAATATTGTTTGCAATTCATTTTGAACAGGCGATTGCCCACTTTTATTTCATTTATTTTTTGATTCCGATACTAACTTAATATTTAACGCGGATCGCAAAATAGATCTGTGGAAAACTACGGAATTGAATTCATATAATTTAATTGAACGGAAAATCTCAAGAAGGAAATTGTTAAGAAAGTTGCGGAAGGCGCGAGTGGGGAAGTGCCCAGGGCACAATATAATACTTGAGATAGAACAAATGCAAGAGCACCTTGTTGCGCCGACTTCTTTGTTTAAGCGTCAATAATAACACTTCCCCTTACTTTACAATAAAAAGAAAAGTTTTTACACGTTTATATTAAGTATTTCAATCTTATTACGAAGCGAGCGGGGAACTCAACGTATTAACACTTCTGATATGTGACGGAGATGGATTAAATTTGCATATTATTGACTTCTTAAGATTAGCGAATTTGCTGCGAGAAAAGAAAGTTATTTTTTTTTTCGGAAAAAAGTGTATACAAATCTTCATCTCAGAATCGGAGGAGTCGGCGACGCGCTCTCTTCTTACATAGCGACGTAATCAGACTGCAGCCTCGAGCTAATCTTGATGTACTATTCCTAGGCTCGGCTATGTTCGTGTTATTGTACTCTTTTCGCGTTCGTGTTATTACCAACCTCAGCTGTGAAGCTGTGTACTTGTGAAATTTTTAGTTAATACCGTCTGGAACACGGTTGATATTTATTTAATTATACAGACCATTTCTACTTTACATAATGGCGTTGTGACTTAAAACACAGTTTTTTTACCTCGTCGGATATTGCGAAAACTTTACAAAGTTGTCTGTGTAGTTGTCAGCGTCTAAATCATAAATAAAACGCGGGCGTTTAAAGCGGATGAAGTTTAAAGGACTTAGCGGGATGAAAGTTAAAAAGCGCTGCAATTCATGCTGCGCAGGTGACCAGCGGTTTATCAGCGCGTCGCAGCCGGCGGAGTGGCGCAGGCGGCGCGGTGCGGGGCGGCTGCGGGGCGGCGACGGCGGAGCTGCGGCCGGACACCACACACCTATCGCGAGAGGGACCTGCGACGCCGTGCCGCGGATAATCGCCTCATTTATAAAGTTTAGCGGGACAAAGCTGCGCGAGTTTTTGATTGAAAACAAACTTAGAAGGGACAGCCTCATTTGAATAAGTATTCTGCGAATAAAGTGTGGCTTTATGTTTTCCTTTAGGTGTTTTTTTTCCTTTGTTATGCAAAACATTGTTCCACCTTGTTTAGGTACTACAACACGCTTTATTTTTGAGTGAAAGACTCTTTTGAAGTTAAGCTTTCCTGTATAAATTATTTTATTTTCACTGTATTGTTCTAAAGAGCCAGCCTTTTGAAAGTTTAATGGTCGTTGCGACTCTTCATCTTGGAATTTCAGTTTATCATTGTTGGACGGTGAAATAATTCTAACTCGTTGTGCAACAATGGAGAGCGGTGCAGGAAAACGTTATAAATCGTAACATTAATAAGGGTTATTTTTCTGCATAATTAGAAAGGAGGTTGTATACATTTACTGTGTAATTGGAGACGAAATTGGGTGTGTAAATGGCGTGACAACAGTCTTGATAAAAACCTGAGCAGGCCGATTTGTGGTGAGCCGCTAATTTGTCCCTCCTCCCTCCCTCTCTGTGCTAATCATGGACACTGGGACATGTTAACTGGCGACACTTGCTAATTCGGACATGCTGGTGTGACATTTGGCTGATCAACGTCGTTCTCACTGTGATAATTCTAGAGGGATAGAATTTCCTGTTTTCCAACTGGTCACTGATAGCTCAATATGTGGTGTGTGTATTTTGTTTTGTACTGGAACTTTCAGTTTAGGTTTCATATATTAGTTGTTCATATATTAGTTACGGACGATTTGAATAACTTTGACACTAGTCATTTGTCAAGAAAACAATAATGCTATGCTATGTAAAGATGAAGATGGTATATGTACAATGTTTATTAATTAAGTATTTAATGAATGCCTCATTAGTCTAGTTGTCGCAAGGGTGACTGCCAAGCGTGATGGCATGGGTTTGATTTTCAGGTCGGACAAAGTGTTATTGGTTATTTCTGTAAGGATATTTACAGGCTCACCTCGTGAGATTTGATAACAGCATTGGTGAACTGTGGGTGTAAGGCTGTGTGCACCTCTGCGTATCTCTTCTGGGGATGCAGGCATGATGATGCTATGTGTTAATTATTAATTATTTTACAAAAGAATTATCAACGGAGTCTCAACAACACTTCTTTCAAGTACCTGTTAGTGTACAATTGCTATAAAGGCACGTTTCAATTTAAACGGTCGATTTCCTATTAAATTTTCGACAAGTTAAAAAGGGACGGCAATTGTATACCTCGTCTATTCTTACTAACAAGTTACTTACGATCTTTTAAGAAATATTTAATGAAGGGGCGACGGCCGACATTTAGGTAGCTAACACAATTAGAAAAAAATCAATATCAATACCCTTATTTATTGAAAGGTACACCCTGATGTGCTTCACCCGTTTTTGGTTTCTATTATTTATAATGAATTGTCTAGGGGAATAATGGTTTTTAATTAGTAGGTACCAGAAATTAAGTTTCCTCCTTAGCCTGGTGGCTGAAAGCGCTGTGGGTTCTGGGTTTGGCCATAATTAGTTATACATTTTTGTGGAAAGAAAATGTACAGTCGTGAACAGGATTTGAACGTGCGTCTCCCGTATTAATGCTTCGGGAGTATTCAATATTAGGTTTAGGTTTAAAGAGAACTTTATTTCCTCAAGAACATCACAGTTAACTTATGAGCATAGTACTATACATATAGATACTTATAAAAGGATATATAACACTAGTTGGACCGTAGCTATATAGGTAGGTAATGACTCGGAAAAGGAATGGTAGCTATTAACAGTAAAGTTTGTCTAATATTATCTAAACCAATACTGAAACAATATTATAATTTTCATGTGTTTTTTTTGCTTTATGAGTAGTTCAATAAAATAAAGTGTAAGTTTTTAAGCCGCTGTTTTCATGTGTATATTTTTTTTTTACATGGAGGCATCGGACTGCCTCGTGTAAGAAATTGACCGGTTACGCAGACAAACCCCCTCTGGGTTTCTGCAAGAGGCCATTATTTTAAAACTGTATATTTTTTCAAATTTGTTTTGAGTAAAGACACACTTTCACACATTTGTGTATATTTTTAAATTTTGTGTTGTTTAAAGATACACTTTCGCACATGTAAAGTGTATATTTTTTTTAAATTTTGTCTTGTATAAGGACACATTTTCGCACATTTACATTTCATTTGGTATTACCTATTTATTTCCACACAAAATTTTATTTCGTTTATTTTGATATAATGCGTTTGAAAGATTAAGAATTGTACCCGTGCCATTTACAGGAAATGATAAGAATATTCTTAATCACGATAATTATTATTCAAAAAAAATCTACGGTTATAGGAAATTTTCATTTCGAAACATTAGCGGGTTTTACAGAATATCCTCGAACAGCTCTAAGAATGAGTTGATGGCATTGTGAAAAGACGGCAAATTTCTATGTCCATTTTTCACCAGCTTTGCATGGGTTGGTTTTTGTCGCACCTTTGGTCCGTGTGATGTGCCCGGACCAAACGTGTTTTTTTACATAAAAAATAAATCCAATAAAAAATATTTTATTATATATTCGTGTACAGTATCAATGGTATAGTCTTAATACGGGTACCAATTAACTGCTTGTATATGTATTTAACTAAAGGTTAAGCAACGCTTGACGCGGTCAGTTTGTGGATGGGTGTCCGCTATAAGCATTAGAGCGCAAAAGACCATATTATGTCTTTGGTCCAGTTAAAGCATCAGATGTCTAATAAATCATCTAAACCACCTCAAAATAAATCCTAAACAACCTTCCATCAAAATTCCTTTCGCACGGCATTTTAATTAGGCGTAAAACTTAATCATAACAACCAATTAGGGACACGCAACACCGTTTGAACCCGTCAAAAATCGCGCATATTTCATGTCACCACTTTGTTTACTAACTAGGACATACATTTGATAAAAAACTATCAAAACAGTGTTGAGTAATAGTTTATATTCTCGCATGTGCAGTGTTTAACACTTTTCATAATAGTCCTGACGATTTACGCATCAATAAAATTAAAAAGCTATGTGACTTGTGATTGAGGTTCAGTGTGGGCTGCGCTGACAATAATAGCTTTAGCTTTTAAGTTTGCAAGCTATTATAAAAGTGAGTTTTTGTGTCTACATAGATGAATTGAGTAGATTTCAATTTCTTAGATTTTATAACATAAAAGCGCAGAAATACAATTTCCACGTTCGGATGATATAAAGTACATAATTATTCATATTTGTTTACAACGGAAGTCAACCTCTGACAAATAAACCATTATTTTTTTCCATAATCATTATTTCATTTCGTAAATTTCCAATGAACTTTTGGAATTATTGACTACAAATAATAGAGAAGAGGAAATTTAATTTAGACAAGTATAGCTATAATATTGATAAAAATAAGTGTAAACCAAGTCATTAATAGTGTATTCTTGCACCACATGGCTATCTGTTAGGATTCTCAGCGAATATTGAAAGTGGCCGAGACGCGGTGAAGAACGTAACAAAATTGAAACATCAAAATGTGAGGCAATATTACACACAAAGCTAAAGCCAACGCCATGATAATATCGCCCATTTCTCGCTGAGCTTTCATTGAGCTACTGTCATAAGACATGCGATGAAACCACACACTGAGCTTACTTTAACGATCACCATAAAACGATACAATTTTACTGCTGTCGCTAACCGCTAAGAAAAAGACACAGTTCCTGTCAGCCAACAATGTTCATTTCGCCGCCATTTTGTCACAATATTAATGTAACGATCTTACTGAAAACGGTACAGCTGTTTCTGAGATAAGTGTAGAAAAATTAAAAATTTTCCTCATGGCAAGAATGGGGTACGTTTGAAATTATTTTTTATGGTTATTTCCCTTATTTTTATTTTTTCGGTTCTTTGTTTTCGGTAGTAGCTTTCACGGTGATTTGTCTTTATGAAGATGTTGGGAATCCATTCAAAATGGAGATAAAAAGGAAAATAGATGCAATTAGCGCCAGTTGTAGCTCTTTACAGAATGAAAATACAATTACAAAGTTAAAATTTAAAAATACGGGACTAACAACTTGTTTCATTATATTTTATTATTCTAGACTTCAATAATAAGCTTATCAAACCGCCGCTAGAACGCTATTAGAACTAAATGAATACGACATAAAATAACACAGGCTAAGCACAGATCTTTTTCAAATAACGAGCCTATTGTCTGCTCCAATTCCGTTTTAATTACATTCCCTAATAATTTAGGCCGACATGGACAGACCGTACAAAATCTCACCGATACGTGCCTCGGGAACAAATTAAGTACTTCAATAATACTATACGGGTATACCATTGAATTTTACGACAAATCCAAGCTCAGAGGTAACTAAATCACAGATAGTCGAGAAAATCCAATTATCACTTGCACAATGGGTCACGAAACAATCTAAACTAAGAAAATTAATCTTCTGAGTCCAGAGGAGCGCTGTCTGTGTAAACTTAGACAATGGATTTATAGTTCATCGATTTGGGGCCATCGGTGCTGAGGGTATCACGGCCCGGCTTTCGTAGAAGTCTCGGGGTCAGGTTGCGTGGTAATCTTACTCTGATGGTGATACTTAACACGTGAGAGAGGAGTATGTATATTGGAGTTTAATGGCTATTTATATGATTATTGTTTCGTTTTAGCAGTAAACGTTTGGTGTTTAGTGCTGGTTATCTTACAACAAAATTATAGCAAAAAGGTGTCTCCTTAAGCGATTTTTTTTTGGAGAGGAAAACACGGTTGTCAGAGGGATTCGAACCTGCGCCTCCCGGATAAATGCTCCAGGATGAATGCATATTCATCCTGGAGTATTATATATATATATCTTCAATTATTATTCACGCATATGCATGCGTTAATACTATACGAAGATATATTTATCTGTAGGTGTCTCCTTGCTTTATTATAGTTGTTAGGTACGCTGTTCAAATAAGTAAATTAAGAGGTGTTTAATTTCATTAAAAAAAAAATTAATCATGAAAAATTACCAGTTCAAATAATGATTTTCATGAGGAAAATAGGCGGAAAATTCCAATTTGTTTTAACATCTAATGCTACTTAAACAAGACTGGTCAAATTGACTAAGCCGAGAAATGGTTCACTCGAACGAGCCGAACATCACGAAAGAAGGTAATATTATATAAATTGAACGCAAAACTTCTTGGCAATCTGAATCTCGTTGAAAATGAAGCAAATAAAGTAAGAAGGCACGTTGGTCGAGCACTGCGATTGCGTCGGCCTAGCATTCCGGAAAATTTGTAAATTTAAATGCGAAAAAGTCAAATTTATTTACAGTTAAAAATATGAAATACTACTCTTTCTTGTAATACAAGAGACTTGGCGCTCTTTTTATATTTTGATTTATTTTCACAATTCTCGGTGTAGCTTTAATTCTTAGGATAGAAATATATATTTTTCTACGAAACTTTTCTACTTGTAATCTCAGTTTCTAGATCTAGGATTATTTATTTTCGCGATCTTCTTACACTAAAATCTTGTAGCTTTTATAATGAAAAATATTTAGATATGGGAGTAGTTAGCTTGGAAATAGTCACAATTGGTGTAGTGCTTAACGACCTTTAAGATCTCTGGTACCTTTTCTTTAAGTATATTAAGTGCCTTTTGAGCCTAAAGCTGATCATTTATGTCCTTTGTAGAAATAAAAAATAATGAAGAAAGTAGGGGTGAATCCTTCATCATCATCATCTTTCAGCATGTCATTTTCTTCGATATATCTCTATTGATTGGTCCTAATCTTAGTATTGACCCTCTAGTCATATCCTCTTTCAGGCAATCCATCTATCGTCTTAGTCCTGATCTTCCTCTGTTCACGTTGAATTGTTTTTATGCAAACATAAATATGTATCACTAACTTTATTATTTTATGCCCAAATAACCGAAAACAAAACCTTAACCCTTAAATTTTTAATTTGTCTATGCACCTCATTTTAATTGGTCGTTTTCCTGTTGTTTGTATATTAAATATTTCACGACAGGCTCCGCTGGAGGTTCGAATGAGATATTCACATATTGATGTTGCCATTTTCAAACCAAACAATGCACGCAATAACGATTGGTTGATTTCAATCTATGAAACAGATGATTTACAGTTACATTCAATGAAAATACTGCACAAAAAATAATATTAAAACAATTTAAGTTGGAGTTTCAGTATTAAGTTATTGTAGTTTTGCAGAATGTATAACAAATTTTTGGCAAGGTTTTTTTTTATCGTTCATAAAATGTTTTTCGGTATTTATTGTCTCTTAGATGCGAGAAGACAAATCCACATGTCTACAACAAAATAAAAACCTGCATTGTGGGCATAATTTTCTGGTAGTAACACATTATTTAGTAATCTAGATTTTAATTAGCCAACTTTGAGAATACTGGTATGTTTGGCAAACAAGAAAATAATGCAGTTACCTCTCAATCATCTTAGCGTTATAACTACGAATACAGCATCCTACAAATAATTTAAACCAGACGTCTTATGTAAATGTTCTCGTTAAAAATTCAACAAATAATATAAGTAAACAAAGTATTAATAATTATATTTTCTTGAATTAAAATCAAAACGAGCGCCGCTGCATTCGTGAGATACGCTCGGCTGGGCTCGTTTCCTTCTAGCTGTCACAATTTTATCTTTACCTATTTTTAGTTATTACTGCTTTACATTTTTTCCCTTTTTAACGTTATGTTGACGTTAATTTGACTTGGTATTCTTTTGTATTTTTCTTTGTAATATTATAAAGAGAATATTATTGAAGCGAAAGTAGATCATCGAATAGATGTGCGCATTTCACGGCGTCAACACGATGACAGTTTACATTTCAATCTGTTAAACTGGAATGAGATTTCACAATACTGTAGAAACATTTTTCAGCAGTTGTCTGAAAAAGAAAACAGTCAGTATTCACACGATTATTACCTACAATAATATTGTTTTCACAAAATAAACGAATAATGTCATAACATTTGTATGATATCATATATTTGGGGTACGTCGGCGCTCATTTGATTTGACACAGATATCAAATTGGCGGGCCGCTGTCCCGTCGTCCCGTCATTCCGGCACGTTTAATATTTTAAGCATTCGACTCACGCTCCATCTTCAACGGCCGTCCTGATTGCCGCTAAATTGAACTAAAAACTTCTTCAATGTCCCTAAAACGTTTCAATTATATCCATATTTTCGTAAATGCAAATGTTGATCTTATATTTTATACATTAATCCGACGGTTATCTCCCGATACTAAAATTCTCGAGCAGATTGCACGAATGACTTCGTTTTAAACGTTCGGTCGACAATCTGCTTAAATCATGTCGTAATTTAAAATTTTCTGCCTGCATTTTGAGATTAAATTTTAACTTTTCCCGATTGTAAGTAGTTTACTAGACGGCAATTTATTACCATGGCGTGTAGAACTACGAATAGCGTTAAGATGATTTCAATAGGACGCCAACAACGGGATGAAAAGTTTAGCAATAGTGCACTCTCGGATCGCGCAATTATTGCCAACCGAAGTCCTGATTGAATTGTTAGGTCAAGTTTGCGCTGAAAGTTTGCATAAAAGATACCCTGGAATATATTTTTTGTATTGACTAGAATTTCAATAACATCTGAAACAGGTTGACAATGAGATCCGCCACCGGACGGATCCATTAGGGTGTTATTTTAATATAGTAACGAAATTAAACGTAGACAAACTGTAAAATTTTACGTTAAAATTGACCAAGCGCCAACATTTTGTTAACACGCATGTCATGTCTGGAAGTTCCGTTCATGTTGTCGGTAGACTATTCGGAATTTAAAATGGATTCGTTTATAAAGGCATTTACTAGGGCTCGCATTTTCGATGAGGGAGAGTCGGCAGGTGAGTGACTTGTTTGCCGGTGGGCCGCGTTCGCTAACACGAGCAAAACTCCGGACAGTTTAGTCGGCGCCGCTGTAGAAACCCGCCCTCTATAAATCAGCGGGCGATTGACGCTTTCCAACAGGGAGTGATCTATTCTACCCCCACCATTATACAGCTTCACTTGCAAGGATTTTTCACGTACGGAAAAGTTTCCACGTTAAAATTCACTACTATGCGCTTTCGTTGACGATGTTAAGTACGTTATTTTGAGTGAACAGGTTCTGTTTAAAACTGTTTTCGGACGAAAATTTTGTGACACAGTATACCATTAGTTGCTTTGTTTCTTCTTGATTTAAAAAGTTAGGTAATATTATTTGGTTTATAGTTAAATTTTTGTGGAAAGGAAAATATGGTCGTGAGCAGGACTCGAACCTGCAGCCACAAAAATTTATAACTTTATAGCTCACTCCGCATGCGTTTGAAAAATGTTAAATAAATTATTGTTAAAATTTTTCATTACACTTGACTATATAATAGTTTAATTACATATAATTAAACTATTATATAGTCAAGTGTAATGAAAAATTTAAATACATATATTTATCACAATTTTTATCTATTGCATGTTTGCGTACGCCGTGGTTGCCCGTGATTTCACTATCAATGTTCGGTCCTATCCGAAAACCAGCGCTGCTTCATTTCGATGGAGTAGCTTATGCTGAGATAGGGGCCTTTTTTGGTCTCATGCAGGTTGTTAGTATTGTTAATTTTAGTTTTATTATTTGTGTATTTTCTTTATATTTATGCTTACGAGGTCAAAATAAATACTTTCTTTCTTTATTTCTATTAAATAAATAAATAACTAACAAATTAAAATACAATATTTTAGTACATTAACAGTTTTTTATACAACTATACCTGCGCGTCCATTTGAAAAGCCTAACTTCAGACATGCACAGTTATATTACAGTGGTTTTATGTTCAATGTCTTTCATAACATCCTCGAACTTACCAAAAGCACCCTAACTCAGTTCTATGCAGAGAGATATCTCTAAATTTTCATGCCTACTGTCATCATGATTGTATTCCCCAAATGAGTATGCAGAGCTGTAACTACACAGTGATACACCCACATGTAACCCATCGAGTGCCAAAAGACGACATCCCTACAATTTTCTTATCCGATTTTCATCATAACCCGACTTCTTAAAATACGATAAACCTATTGAAAATAAGAGCACATATACATCCTAAGAGGCAAATAAACTGTACAGAATATATAAAAAGCAAGATTTTTCCGTGTCTCGAATAAATATTAGCGAGATGTTGATCTACAAGTATGCTGGTAAAGACGCCACGGTTTATGTCGTAAAATATAATCCGTGGTACTTTATATAGCCCGACCCTACGCAATGTTTCTTAAACATGTTCCAAATATTGAATATTCCGTTGTTTGTTTCAGGTAAATGCTGGGCCGTGATAGCAGTTTGCAAGTATAGGGGATCTTCATCAGCCGAAAAAATGTGCACTTAGGTTGATAATAACACCTGTAATAAAGACAAAGTGTGTTTGAGAAATTTACGAATATTATTATACATATAAATTATATAAAATATATAATATAATAATTATGTAGGTATATAGGCTACTGATATAAATTAGGTAGCACTTGGAATTTTCATAGATATCTTAGATAACAAAGGTACGTAAAGTTTGAATTCTGCGATATCATTGTGTCACATTACAAATAGTTTTATTCCAAAATCCATGGTTTATGAGACTGAATTTTTTTTGGTTGTAGACATATATCTATCGTATATATTCGTATAAATCAACGAAATGGCTAACTATAATATTATAAATGCGAAGTTTGTGAGGATGTATGGATGTTCATTACTTTTTTACGCAATAACTACTGAATCAATTTGGATGGAATTTGGCACACAGATTGTTCAAAACCTGGATTAACACATTGGATTCTTTTTATCCCGGCTGGGCCCAACCCTGAAATTTACGCAGAGAAAGTCGCGGGCAGAAGCTAATATTTCAATAAAACTCAGAATCAGTTGATACTAAAATGAGGGACATCCACAAATCTTGACGTCATACGACGCCTCTTCCGCGCTAAAATCTGTGAAGAAAATTCAAACTTATTCACCTTACACACAGTTTTACAGCACTACTGCCCACTATAACGGCCATTTGTCCACTGACAATAGATATAATAAATATTTATAGCCCACTTGTTCGATGCACATTGCTGTGGCTTGCTCACAAGCGCTACATTTAATATTTTACGGAGTCCTATCACGCCCCGTCTTCAACGGGCCCTGATTGCCGTCCGATCGAAATTATATTTCACGGGCGCATTCAAAGCTTGCCGGACAAGATTGCCGCTCGTGGACCATATAATATAATATATATTTCAGTAATACGGTGGACAACGGGTTTGTAACTAGATCTTTGAATTTGGGATACAGGTAAATTGTGTAGGTATAATATGACGGTAGTTATTGAATGTAACGTCGGTATATGAGTACGTGGTGGTGATTCTAAGGTTTTATACAGCGTCACGCTTGTATTCTCCGACGGGATTGGCAGAGGTATACAGTCACGAGCACTAAGATGTTTTATTTTTTATATTAAATTCCGTATAAATAGTTATCTGAATAATATAGAAGTATTAGTGTTTGTCTATATGTAGAGAAGGAAAGATTCTTCTATCTGTGTTACATACGTATTTATCTTAGTAATACAGGCTAGATATATTGTCGGTGAGTTTTTGCATGTTTGTGTTTATATATCGGTGCTTGTGACGGCACACCCACATCGCACTAATGTCATTATTGAATCCTATGTAATCGGTGGTGAGGCTATTGCTATCAACTGGGCACAATTTCAGACACTTGACCTGGGAATCGTATATGCTCAGCAGTCACACTTGTGACCAACGAGGCAGTTTGTAAGTATAAAGATTTTTCCAAAACAAAAAACATTGATTTTCTTTTCTATCGTAGCGGTGCGTTTACAAACACCAATTTGCATAAATATGCTTGTCTTTAGTCCTTTAGTTTTTATATTTTTGTTATAGAGTTTTATGAAAGTTTTCAGATACTCTTACTAGCCACACATCTATTAGCGATTAATGTCATTGTCCAATTCTTTGTCTGTCTTTCCCTTGTCGTTTTTTACACCCTAGTGATAATTTTACCATACCAGTAGCAATTTTATCATATCCCAATTTTTTTATATCCAATCCTTAGCTAACACATTATTTTTCTTCATGCATCGTCCCCTCGCTGCTTGGAATAGCGGGTCAGTAATGATGAAATTTTCTATTTGATAGTGTTACGCCTGTCCAAAGCTGTATGGAGAACGTCATGTATTTTGATTGGACCAACTTGGAATGTAACCGCGTGGTCATTATTTCGACTTATCTAACAGTATAATAACCAAACTTTATTTTAAATTATGCCACAGAATACTCTAATTAGTCCGTAGATAGATAATTACACTATAATAAATTAGACACGTAGAAATGTCCAATGAAAATGTTATGGAACTAAACAACAAAATAAGTTAAATAAAAATTTCCCAAACCACAAACACTTTTCCCCGAATGTCGTAACTAACACATAAATTAGCGAACACCCAAAATAAACTGGTATTAAATCGTCCGAATCCTAATATCTATTCTCATTTTTTTTTCTTTATTTTCTCAGTGTAAGCGGGTATCGCGTGACAACCCACCATACCTCAGGCCGACCAGAAAGAGTAGCCACTCTGTTTGTTAATCTTGCTTTCATTGTGTAAAATATTTGGGAATATACCTTATACCTCCGCAAAGCCTTTGTAGGCCCGCCAAGCGGTCTATCGTTCGCTCGCAAACAATGCACGTTTAAGTGTTAAAACTGAATTAGGTAATTGAATTTTATACCGGTTGTTGTTATGAAAGTGGTTTTCAGTAACATGAAAGACTGCTCAAAATAGGTGTGGGCACACGCGAAAATTTTCACGACATAAATTATATTTAAAACGTAAGCGTTTTCTTTAATATTGAAGCTCAAACAGATTTACTTATATATACTTGTTCTGTGTTATACTTGTAACAAAACAAAGTCAAACATAACAAACGGTACAGTTGACGTAGCGTAATTGGTTAGAAATTCTATTTCATGCGTCATTTCTCAGTCATACTTTTTCGTGAATACAAACAAATACTTTCGGCAGCGTTTAGTTAATAATATAAAAGGTTACGTTCCACATTCCTACTGGGTCTTTATCGAATTGAGTTCGTGATTAGGTACATTGGAAGTTCGACTGCCAATTACTGAAGACATTAGTGGCGGGAGTATCCCCATAGAGTCGCTGCGAGGAACTTGAGTGTGGTACATTCTGCAATAATGTAGTCTGCGCAGTTACGCCACTGTGCCTTAGTAATGAGAGATTTGTATCATTGTGTTTAAGTGTACATATTTGTATAATGTACAATATTATAATCCTATTGAACTGTTGTTACAGTTTGAGCAAGCACTTTGCGCTGGATTAATTAGTAAATAGTTGTATGTTAAGCTTTTAAAGTGTAGTTTAAAGTGGTTAAAATAGTGTAGGGGTACTTACATTATTAATACATAAGTATAAACTATTTGGTTTTGTATTAGGTATTTACTGGAGTCCAGGGCCAGGACATATTTTAGGATACTGAGCCAAAGAAGTAAGGTATATATTTATTCTCAGGAAAATGTGGTGATGGTGTTACTTGTCCTAAGGCATACAGTGGAAACTGTATAAAGCTTTCACGAGCTGTCACTACTTCCCAGAAAAAGTAGGTACACGTCATACTACATCACATACTACCTATTTTGTATAATAACGTTCGTGAGGCATACCTATTCATATTAATTATTGTTCACCAGTTACTACTCACATGCATTTTTCGAGATCGCCCAACTAGTTTCGAACTTTAACGTCGTATAGTCATGAGCAGAGCCCGCGGTGATGTCGCGAGTCAAATTGAAAAGGCTAGGGTAGTGGGCAATCCCAAAAAATGCACGTGATTAGTAACCGGTGAACAATGAATTAATCACAGACTATTGTAAACTTAACGTTTCATTAAATAATGACGTTTTAGGAAGTATAGATGAACCACATAAAAAAGTGAACTTGTCCAAGTAAAAGTGAACCTGACAAAGTAAAAGTGAATACTTGCAAAATTGGTCTACAAACTCCGGGCCAATATCTTCAAACTTTTAGTTTCGGTAACACCAACAGAATTATCTAAGTAGCTCATGTTAAATTCGCTTAAGATCCCTCTACAGAAACGCTATCAAATTAAACTATATCGTACTGTGCTAACCTTCCAAGGAAACCCAAGGATATCCCAATAGTTTAGTTCAATAGTTAATAATGAAGCAACTAGAGCTATTTTGGTACCCATTTCAATTTAAGGCAGGGCTTGCACAGAAAGTTATCCAAGTCCCAACTGAAGTTTTGCAAGAAACTCCAACCTTAGTGGTATTGTCTATTAAATCTACAAGATACACTTCCAGACACCGAGATGTTTTAGCTCTATACAATGTATTAATCGTTTGTGGTAAATAAGTTTGTTGTAGGCGTTGAAGTTTTGAAAGTTATGAGTTAATTCTTAAAAAAGGCAGCCATGCAGACACCAGTCGCTTCATATATGTTTTTCCTAACAAAAATCTATATATACATTTACCTTTGTTTTGACAAAGAGTTTTTGTCATAGTTCTAATATGAAATATGTCCAAAACAGTGTTCTGTAAGGTACTGGAAGTCTTTATAGCTTTCTTTGAGTCCCTTTGCTTATTACGTGACTACTGAAATCAATAATAATCCAATCTTCATTAAAAAAGAACATTAATAAAAATTTACCAAATGTTTACAGTTGTTACGTTTCTCACCTCTATTTTTCGGGGATATCTGACATGATTTTTTTAAAGCCAAGCGACCCAATCCGTTGGTAGAAAATTATTTTTAAAGCCAAGCCTACCTATGTATGTACGAGTATGAAATAAATTAAAAACATCACCAGATTATCATGTTATAAATACTGCTATCCTTCATTATTAATATCGCAATGAGTTTTTAAGTTTATGACTCTTTATTTTATTTCCAATATGTGCAACGATACCTTGCATATTGCTTTGACCTACTTTAGCATGTAAAAAATATTATATACTTGCTAGAACTTGTTTTAAAACTATACTTTCCGAGAACGATTTTATGACCCATCTTTTATTGTACTTTTGCATACAATTTCCTACATATTACCGGATATTTCTAAAATCCGAATTGAAAGTCGGAAGGTATACAGGGGGCGTTGTTTAAACTGAATTGACTAACTAAACTTGACGCATTAAGGTCTATCTCCTATCAGCTCCACCCACGTGTAAAGTTTAAATTTTAGGACATAATAGTAAACTTCTTCAAGATGTAAGTTCTCTACATACGACATCGCAATTGGTTTAGCAATTTACTCGTGAAAAGAAGAAAAGGTAATAATCAAACACGAAGTCAAGGTTGATCCTATTAAAATTAAATCTGACAATTGGACACACAATCACGGTTAGATATGATAAAATAGGATTTAAATAAGGAAGCTCTGTCTAAAAACGCTCTATAACTATTAGGCTTACTACTCACACGCGCAGACTCAATCTCTCGTCCATGCCCTCTCAATTTGGATCCTCGAACTAACCTACAAGTTCCGATCAAAGATCTGAACGTCTCGGACGGTGCTCGCCGTGACAGCCTCAAGTAATCCCAGATGGCGTCCTCGCCGATGAATTAAAGTCACTCAGACTAGTTGACTCGAGAACTGTGGAAGAGGAGATACCTATTGTGTAGACACAGCTTTAGAGTTCGGTTTTGTAATTAATTGTTTGCGTTGCGATGATATTACTTCAAGTGGTATTAGATGTAACAGATTCAGACGGTTTTCGGATACAGTAATTTATTTGTGGTTGCCAGTTTTGAATATTAATGTTAGTAAGATTCCGCGAAATTGAATTGACAATCTTGGTATCAAGGATTATGCTGATACTTGTAATTCTATTTCACGTTATATTGATGTTGGGAATTTAGTAGATATTTTAACGTTCTACGAAATTTTGATCGCTTTTGAAACAATACGTAATAAAAGTCGGGTTTTTCTGTTTTGTAAGTTTGTATATAGAAATCTGGTATAAAAAGTTTAAGTGTGATTAAATTCAGCATTTGGCATTGAAACAGGATTTGTCCTGTTTATTCATGTAAATTTTTGCCATGTTTACATTTAAATAATTCTTGTACAGATGAACCTTTCAAATAAAAATGACTAGTATAAAATTGAAAAAGAATAAAATCTTTATTAAACGCCGAATACAATTGCCTTATAACATGAGGTACTGATGATACCCGAACTAGATTAACTAAATAGCCTGTATGTCGGGAATCGATAAAATAAACTCGTTTTTTTCGTTTAATTTTTTATTCAACAAACTGTGCTGTTGGCCAAACTGCTTAACACAGTAGTATTTATATTAAACGCCGGATAATTTCATATAAATGAAAATTGAATCATTGTCATTACTATAAGTTGAAATCAGTAACAATATCACACGCACCCATAAGCATATATCTACGTACACACAAGAGATCCCAACTTAAGGTAAACACGACACGTCTACATAAGTCTGGCGTTGCGGAAAGCAACATTATAAACAAGCCGAACTTAATATTAGACCACAACGGCACAGTTTATTCATGTCACCAGGTGTAGGAAGACGGCCTAACACCCCAAGTTACCGTCATATTATACGCAATACGATATTCAGACACATTACACTCAAGTTTACGACTCCGACTGACGTAGAAAGCTTACGTTTATGAATCTTTAAACATCTTTTAAAATCCATACCATGACGTATTTTATGTACCTACATACCGAGTCTTATTTAGTACCACACTCTAGGAATACTTGCGGCCGCCAACTGTACAATATTACCTACTTCAAATACTCGCTCCTGAATGATGGAATAATAGAAACTTCTGAATATTCGCAACAAGTTTGGAAAACCTTGGAGCAAATAATTATTTTACAATACGAGTAATAAAGTTCGTTGAATTCGTTCCGAATTTCAAATGCTGTTACTCGATTTTGAATTTGAAACAATAAATAGCAGGAACACATAATAGGAAGGTTATTTATTGTCGTGTATTTAATTGCCGGTTCTATTTCCAAATGTAATTTATATGCCCAATAATAAATTAGTGTCGCACACACAGAAGCCGGTTAGAGTTTTATGTTGCCGATCAAAAATAAACTGACCATTATCATTACTTTCATTTCGCATTGCTTTCGTATGAAGTGGGTAGTTGCATGTGCAGTGATGACGTATGATAAGTAGATGCGCGGGAGTTAGTATAGAATATGTTTCCTGCAGTGTTGTCTGCTCCCATTCACGTTCGAGATCGGTAAATGAATGGATGTCACGAAATTAGCAACGTATCGTGTGCCAGCTCATATCTCACAGGAGACAGCGACGGTTGTTCGCAGAGATCACGACAATTATACGGTATTACCTGATAATATATGGTAGGTGCGCTATGCAACTATCGCACACTCAATCATTGTGAGCCGTCACGTCAAACGATATAAATCGTGCCACGTTTGCATAAATTACGCAAATATACACACAATTGAATAGAGCCGTTTCGTTTTCCCCAGAAATTATTTTCCTATGTGTTTTGTAAAAACCTTTGACGTAATCAAAGTCCAATTTGCATAAATAAATATAAGTTAATTAAGCTTGTTTTACAAACGTAATTATGAATAGAATAAATAATGTTAAACTGGATTTTAGTTTCTGAAATAAAATTGAAAAACTGTATTTGTTAATAATTACAGTTAAATAAGTATGTACATACATATTTAACTACTAGACCTTTTTATTGTAATAATTGTGTGTAACACAAATACTGTTTTATTAGTTACCTGTTTAAGAGAATCAAAATTAGAATTGCTTAAGGTATGTTAAAACCTGCTCAAATAGAGTTTGTTGAGTGTGTATTTTTGGAATGATGTACGATTTATCTGCGGTTCCGAAGAATTCAGTTCCGTCGGTCAGTGGACTCTGTCTTGAGACGTAGTACTTGGTCCAGTTTGATCCTGTTTTCACCATGAACATGACCCGTAGAGTGACTAATGCAAAGACGTCAAAGGCAAACCCGGCAAAACGTATGTAGTGTGTGTGTGTGAAAGTAGGAATAGGGAAAGCTAAAGGTTTGCTAGATAAGCTATAGATACCATGCTTTAATCTAAGAAAAATACGGACGTGAAGCCTGAAATGGTCGAATACACATTGCGTGTTTTCATGTGCTGCGATTGGTAGTTTTGTCGTGTCGTGTAGCTCACGTATTGACAAGCGAAATTGTAGAACGTAGACATTTTCTATATAATGTCTTAAGTGTCTAAAATTTGGGCCAGTGATTACAATGTATATAAAACTACTGAAGCTATACATTCAAGAACAATGCATAAAACAAGATGGTTCCTCCAATGCTTAGTATTTACGTAAAGAAATATGAATGAGGTTGAATGTGTTCGACCTACTATAATAAAGCTGAAGAGTTTGTATTTTTTTCGTTTGAACGCACTAATCTCTGGAACTATCAGTTGAATTTGAAAATCTTTTTTGCATTTAATTGACCAATTCTTGAAGAAGGCTAGAAAAAAGCGGGTGAAACCGCGGGGCACAGCAGACAAAATTATATTACCGTATTAAAATCTAAAGTAATACTCCCTTTAAAATTAGAGCAGGTATTTTTAGTACACCACTTAAATAGTTGTCTCTAGTACCTATTCAAAGTTTATTCTCAAATATAATTCTATTGCCTTCAATAGAAATTCGCAAACAATTCTATACTGAAACATCTGAGTTGTTACAGATACTGTTGTTGAGGCATTCCTAGGTAAATATGTAGCTACAGAGACACAGAGTTATTGTGGTGGCTGTATATCTCGGCGTTGCAAGATTAGTTCACAGTGTCATCATGAACTAAGTTTCAGCAAACATTTCGTTGTGTAATTTTGATTATTATTTTATTGTGAGAGGATGGCTGAGGGATGGTTTTTAAATACGTTATGATTGATTAAAAATGAGTGGAATCCTTTTCCGCGTGGTATACGTATAAATACTCACATCGAATAACTAACTAGTTCTTTTTTATTCTATATTATTTGAATGCCTCGTTTGTCTAGTGGTAAAGCGCGACTGTTCAGCATGAGGGTCGATTCCCGGGTCGGACAGACTGTTATTGAGTTTTTCTGTTAGGAAATTCTCTTTAGCAGCCTGGAGTTTGGAATTGTGCCCGGTTGATGGCAATAGTCTCACCACCTATTACATGGGACTTAATAACAGCATTGGTGAAATGTGGGTGTACAACTGTGTACACCTCTGCCTACCCCTTCGGGGAATAAAGGAGTGATGCGATGTTATGTTATTATTTGATTTCTTACCATAAATATTGACTAGGAGTGTATTATCAGTAGAGAATAGCCAAAAATGCTGTTTTTAAAGATTTTATTATTACGATTTGTTTTCGCATTAAACTGTTATTGTTATATTAATTGTATTACAATAAGTAAATTAATTATAGTGTGTAAACGAAAGCATTGCTTAATTTTTTTTTGGATAGCCACAATTATTACACCAATGCTGTGAAAAATAAATAAAATAACAACCAAATTTCACTCTTTATAACACCATGGTAACATTGCAAATTCTAAGTGTCGTTTCGAACAATATCAAATTCAAAACAAACAAGCATTACCAACATTTATTGAAGGTAATACGTGCATTACTTCGACGTTTGTTCCCAGCGGTCTCGAGATTAGTTGACAATGTCACACCAACCAACTTCTCCCAAAGTTCATCTCGTGAAGTTCCCTTAAATTGAAACAGTACAACATCTGTACTTGCTTTGATAGTTATTGGGAATAAATTACTCGGAGCTATCGTCTTTGACCTACTTGATATGGCTTTATTTATTGTAATTTATAGTCTATTCGATATAAACTTAGACAAAACAACCTTCTCGAGGCTTCTCGCACTCTTAATTTCTTGCTTTTGTCTAAGATATATTAAATTATAGAAATATTAAATGCTATGGACATTACAGTACGTTTACCACGAACAATAGTTCGCGAGCCAAATAACATCCACAAGCAATGTCTTCATCAAACCAACTCATACGAACATTATTATGCTCGCGATTGTGTGCTCGGCTAGCGAGCAATTACTTACTCTCGAAGCAAGTGATCGGCTCGGTGGCAAATCTTCGCAGTGCAGTGTGGACGCCCTTTTATAAATCAATAAATAGTCTTATGAATCAATTCCGTCTATTGAGAAAAGATTAGACTAATCCGATGCTGGAAATTTGTTAAAATGAATAGAGGTTTGATTTTAAATAAGCTATCAAGTTAACAACATCAACTTCCTACTTGGTTTTCTCTGTTAAAAAATACCTAACTTATTGCTCTCCTTCTAAGGTTGTACAGTTGTGTTAAAAATAGATTAGGCCTTACATCTAATAAATATTTAATTTGATTGATTGAAATTGATTTGTTTCTAACGAGGTCAGACATTTAAAGAAGGTTTATAAATATATAACTTTTTTTATATAAGCGCTCGATTTTAATATATACAGAATCACTTTTTGGCCTGACCTAAGAAACGAGTCCGAATAATATTTTGAAGAAATAAAAAGTTCATAGGAAAAAATCTTTAATACGTTAACTTGGTTCCTACCAAGGTAGCAGAATTTAGAAGTTACTCGTAAATATTTTATTGGATTGAGTGAAATTGATTTGTTTCTTTCAAGGCTGAACCAAATTAGGCATAAACGAATGGCCTGACTTTCAAAGTTAGAATTACAAAGTAAGCACGTACGGGGTTTAACCCTAGGCAATTTCGACGAGACCGGTTAGGTATGAGTTTTCAACCTAATTGAGCTTTCACTCAATAGTGCATAAAGTGAAGGACACACAGTGACAACATAATGGCTCAGTGCACACGAGCACCACAACTGTTTACTGTAGTGTAGTTTCACGAACAGAAAATGTGTAGGAAGGTCTAACTGACCTACAGTTGGGGGCCATTTTGCTAACGAAATTGCTTTATATTATAGGTATAATAAATAGACACTGTAATTTTTAAGCACGCACTGTGAAAAAATATTACTGGATGTTTATATCGCTAATCTCTATCATGCCTTGCATACTCGCATCAATAAGAAAACTATCGCACTTTTTTCGCTATGTGGTTAAGTTTTATGGAATACTTGTAGAATAACTCAATTTTAACAAATTACTAAACGTTTTTAAATACGAAATTAAATTTTAGCTTCGAATTTTGTTGTGTGTAGTGTTATATTTTTACATTACAACCAATGAAAAGTGCGTACCAAAATATGAAGTGCACCTGCCACAAAAATGACCACGCCGCACCAAAAAAGTCAAAAGAAAAAACAATATATTACGATCGTGTACATTATGGGCGAATCTGAATGTGTCAGTGCGTAATTTATCGCGGTACGTGTTTTTTGTGGAGGTTCTCTTGACCTCATAAAACACAGAGCCGGGTGCAGGGACGAAATCAGAGGGCACTCGAATGAGCTCGGCCCGCGGCGTTCATCGAAAGTGGGAAAAACAAGTGATCGCCACTCCACTGAGACGCCCCCGATGGCACTTCACACGTCGTAGTGATTTTTACAACGCTCACACTCGACTGTGTGGCGTTTTTCGTTCGTAATCACTTTGATGTACGCGTCCTTTCCGCGTTCGTTGGCCTTTGAGTTGGTGGTCCACTTGAAATTGAAACGCGAATGTTTCTTTTATATTTGAGGAGGACATTTTTATTTGAAGGACATTAAATTTCATCTTTTTGGTGATTCAAACACGGTTATTTTATTTTTATTTGGGCCGATACAAAATCGACCTGTAAATAATTTTGTGCAGTCTTTCTACGTAAGTCAATATCGTAGTAAATTCCAAGAATAAAAATAGTCGATTCACATTATCGATATTCAAATCGCAACCGTTCGATTATTCAACATTTATGTGTAGATTGTCGAATCATCGCAGACGGATGCAGCGGCCCGAGTGAGAGATTCTCAGGTTCGGACGTGTGCTGGTACGTGTCTGGCAGGTTGCCAACCGCAATACACATTTAACTAGGTGATTTTATACGCAGGACACAATTTTAAAAGTAGTCTATATACTTTAAAAGTAACATTAAGTAGTAGCTTTGATTCATTATTTTACTTTTCACATTATCGTCAATGTTTGCGGTGTGGTTGTTTGAATTAAAATGTTAGTGTTATCGTATCTTATTACAAATGGATGCTATTTTATAATTCATATTGTACAGGATTCAATGCACATATTATTTATTCTTGAGTCATTTATTTAATTGAATTAATATCATAATATAATCAATTTCTTGCTTTTGAAGAAAAATATAAATTTTATCGGTTTTCCTTTTTCATATTTACGTAAAATTGAGGATCAAGAATTCAAACCCATACCTCATACGCACTGCCACTGAGCCTCTACATTCGCAGACACCAAAACAGAGAAAGGTTTAATTGAAAAATGTACGGCCGAAAAAAAGTTGTACCTATAGTGTGTCAATTTAGTTTGCCCGTCGCAAAACTATTACTGCACCACTTTATTTGCTGACAGCAGTGAAAATTTGCGTCAGGCTAAGTGCCAAATTTATAACATTGGACTGTACTATGGAAGGTTTTCACACTAATTGGTTTGGTGGGGCAAGGATTGTTAAAGATAAAATATGCGATGCGGACCGTTTTCGTTTACATATTGATTGATTGCGTCATTACTATTGATGTTGAATGACTTTGTCGTGTATTCGATGATTTTAATGATGCATCGGTATATGATAAAAGCTTGTCAGAGTTTATGCAGTACATCTGTCTTGATCAGTGACATCAGCAATTTTTGTGTACTATTGAATTGAGTGCGTTAGTGCGTTGTTTTTGAAAATTGGATAATACCTGGAAGCTAGATGGAAAAGGGTACTAGAATGATAGGATTTATAAAGCTTATTTTTTTTCAATGCTATGTGGATTTGGTTTTTCTACTATGCTTATTTAAGGTTTGTAGTGCGAATTCAGATTGGTATTTCGTTATAAAAGCGACTGTATTAAAAAAAAATACACAATACAAAAAAAAAAAAACACTAACGTTCCAAGAACAGTCTCGATATTACCGGCTCATCGTCAAAGAATATCATCAGTTAACTTAACAGGGCACCCAAGCTTACATAAAAAATATATATATATAAGGTCCTAATTTATTAGGTAATTTCCTTTTAAGGGGTCAATGCGTAAGTGATAAGGAGTCATTTAAGCCATAATTCAAATTTTTACATCTATTTTATTTTTTTCATAATGTTCGCCGTTCAAGGAGCAGTTTTCGTCTTGCTAGTACTATGGTAATTACAAATAATTTGTTATATCCATTTAATTCTTGGCTTAAGAGAATGTATTTGACTTATATATTAACCCTTTCGAAGGAAATTTCCTAATAAATTAGACCTTATACGTATTATGTTACAAAAACTTCGGCAGTAGCTATTAGGGTCAGACAACAGAAGGGAAACATAAATCTTTTAAGTATTTTTTATTTATTTATATTAACTTAATTATCACTGACGCGAACCCATAAGATTTTCCCCAATCAAAAATCTCTCAAAGCGCCTAAAGAATTTAACATTTTAAGAAATACAAACAGAAGTATCGGTATACTATCCAGTAGTTCCCACAGAAGTATCAATTTTGCCTTCATAAAGTTTTCAACTGCTACAAGCATCAAGCGTACAATGCGTAAAGAATTAGTTAGTGTGTCGCTTGCAAACATGGGAACTGAGCTCCAGTAATCAGTAAAATTCGTATAAAAATTATGTTATACAAACACAAAAAATTTACAGAAAATGATCATTAAGCCTTCAACTTAGAGTGAATACAATAATAACTTTCGTGAGACACATTCATATTAATTATTGTTCAACGGTTATTACTCACGTGCATTCTTCGGGATTGGCCGACTAGTTTCGAACTCGAACGGAGCCCTTACTCATGAGCTGAGTTTGACTCGCGACATCGTGACGTAATCGTTGAACATTAATTAATATGAACACAATAAAGTTGCAAATCAAAACTTTTAAGTTTCCCCGGCAAAGTGTTAAGCAAGTTCTAGTATAAAAAATCAACTTGTACCAAAGTAATACAAACGAGAGTGAAGTGAGAGTGACTGTTATCCAATATCGGAGTCCAATAATCCTGAAATATATCCTATCATTACTTGTAGCCTCCAACAGATCTTATTATTAGGAGCCATTTAACTTGAATTATTGCTCAATAGTAAACAGTATAAATATTATCCGAGCCTCCTCAGTAACGTTCGCCGCGCGGAAGTTTGTAAAGGGGGAGACAGGGGCCGTTTTTTCTCTATACTATGTACTTTGGAGTTAAATGTATTTTTAGTTCAGTGCACCAACTGCAAGAGAGAAACAGTACCTACCTGTCAAAGTTACTATATTATTTTTTACACGATTGCCTAAAACAGGAGCGTTATGTTTTAGGGTTCATGTATGTATGTATATTATACTAGCTGGTGCCTTCAAATAACTTCGTCTGCGTGACAAAAACCTATGTTCTTCTCGAAGGTCCAATCTATCTCCTTGCCAAATTTCATTACGATCCGTTTAGCCGTTTAGTCGTCAAAAGGTAACAAACAAACAGACTTTCGCATTTATAATATTAGTATAGCAAGTATCATGTAAGTAAGTATGTTTGTGAGTTTTTTTATTGCACCATAGCTTCTGTATGCCTCAACTGACTTCGATATATGAGTTATCGGTAGAATCCTTACAGTATCCCGGGTAACATAAGCTAGTAAAAAAGGCAGGCGTGCTTTTTATTTTTTAAATTAAATTTATCTACTTGTGGAATGAAAAATAAGGTCGTGCGCAGGGTTTGTACTTGCACTTTCAGATAAATACCCCAGGCATTCTGCCAACCGAGCTATCAATGAATCAGAGTACCTACCTATCACTTAATTTTGCTTGTTAGCGGTACCTCGATGTAGCTATCATAGATCTTTATACGTACACTATGAATATTTTAAATTTGGATTCTGAACCATTTTTACACGTGCTCTCAAAACATGGACCCGTTCGGGGACAGTTCTGGGGAACATTTTCTTAGAGGTGGGGACTGCGATGAAAATTCTTCAGTAGCTTCTGCGAATTCAACACTTCAATTTTGAGTTCATATATGTATGGTAGGCGTGTTTTTAGATTTTTCTATTATTTTTAAGAACCATGCGACACCAGACTTAAAATTAATATACAGAAAATTTATTGTGATACCTTGTATTGTTAAGGAAATATCGGTAATTATTATATAGCAATCAGATAAAAAACTGCCTTATTGGGCTAGTGTACGCGAGCCTTGCACAATTTCACACTCTACAAGTTTGAAATTGTGGGTTTAATTCCTGGGACAGGGAAAATTGTTATTGGGTCTTTCTGTTAGGAAATCCTCAGTAGCCCGGAGTCTAGAATTGTGTCCGGTAAATAGCAATAGGCTCAACACCTCATAGACTCAAATAACTGAGAAGAAGATCGGTCAAATATGAGTATACTTTTGTGAGGCATTTTCATATTAATAATTGTTCACCTGTCAGTTACAACTCAGGTGCAGTTTTTCGAGATTAAACTACCGACCCAAATGCATGTGGCTACTAAGTTAACCTAATCGGTAAAAACTAAAAATAAAATTATACTTGGTTAATACCTCTATGGAATAAAGGCGTGATGTTAAATTTATGATATATGTGCAACCAGCCTTTTATGAATTACTTACTTTCGTATGCCACTGCTCTAAAAATAACAAACTATACGTTCTAAGTTTTACCAATGCATTTATACAGCAATAAATAATGATGGCATCACGTATTCTGTTTACGTTGAATTTAATATTGTTTTTACGTTAGTGTCCGTTTATTTCGGCTGGACTCGCTGGTTTGTTTCCAATTTTCTGGTGGTTGCACAAGTGGCGTAGGCCCGTGCACATAGGACGAATAAATTGGCAAACTTCCGTAAAAGGTAGCAGAATAACACAGATATTAAGCACATATTACGGTTAATAGCGGTACTTTTTAAAGTGTTAATTTATTAGTGTTTGTTGAGTGTTAAAATATATTTCTTAAGAAATATCCCATAAAAACAAGTGGCTTAGGCAAATTGGACGAATAATTAGGCAAGCTTCCGTAAAAAATAGCAAAATAAACTATACTACTTCCATTTAATATAATAACATTAGAGTTCGCTAAGCATGCGTTAATGCTTTTCAAAGATTTATCTTGAATTGTTAAGGTAATTGCATTCTTTACGACATTGTATTAACTGCAAAGTTAGTCGTGTCGGTTCGGTCACCCGTATAGGGACTGAATTGATAGCAATGACGTCGCCATAAGACGTGTTAAAATATGGAAGAAGAATTCGCGGTGGTGAACAGAGGTCGAGATGGCTTAGTGGTCAAAGCGCCTGGAGTATTTATCTGGGAGGCGCATGTTCGAATCCTGTTCGGACCGTATTCTTTTTCCATTTAATATAATAACTTTAAAATAAACAATTTATTGTGTTTCTTTGTGTTTTGATAAATGTGTTTTACAAATTTTCCTCAGAAAAATCCTAAATATAATTCTCAAAAATATTCTCCAAGACAAATATTTACATAACATAGTTTCAAAGACAACGTATTATAATAATCTTACTGAACATAAATTATTTAGTGCTTTAATTTCAAAAACTGGCAATTATCTACAATGTCAATACCAAAACCAGAGCCCAAAGTTACCAGCTCAACTTTAATAAGAAATACAGCCTATTCTAAAATACCATAAAAGCGATCCGAATTTAAATCAAGCAAATTATCCTCTTCAGTCATTATAATTTGCCAAAATAAATTTATAAATTTCAGTTAGAAGGTTTTGATTCGTTTCACCACGAACCACGACAAGTTGTTCCCTACTTTTGCTGAATTCTGTACAAAAGTTAGTAGATTAAAACTGCCAATTAGGAAGCATTTGAATTCCAAGTTGTTTTAGAATTCGCGTAATTATTGTTGGATGAACAATTACAGAGAGGACCAGAATGGATATTTGACATTATTTTATTTTGATAACTGTGCTGTCTGTTATTATTTTTGTAATAGTTTATTACTATAGGTGTATAATACCACAGCTTTCTGTAATTTTCATTTAGAAATTTTACAGAAATTTGTCTTGCGCTAAATTGCTATTGGTAATATGATAATATTATCAATGAAGTATTTCATATGCACGTATATGTCTATCTAAATCACAAGTCATCATAATTTGTATAAAGTAATTAAAGCAGTTCTTTGCACGTTAGTCTGTTCTCTATCTAAAAATTATTCACATTAGTTTATTACTTTAAATGAGTCAAAACAGATCGATTTCAAAATGTATCACAACGAGCTCGTTAAGCTACCTTTTAAATACATCACATTACCTATTTTCTATACATAAGAAACATCACGACACGTGAAAGATATGAAGTTAGTAATTCCCCAGTTAAAAGACAAAAGAGGATCAGGCTTCAAAGTAGGTACAGTATTTTTTGTCAAATAATTATTGGTAGTATAAGGTAAGTAGATATACTAAAGAGTGATCACTAATTATAAATATTAAACAACATACTTTACTGTACTCATCAGGATTAAACTGTTAATATAATGATGACGTAATCCAGTAGCAAGGTGCTAGTTCAGGAAGTGTGGCAAGTTCCAATTTAATGGTGGTTGAGCAAGTGCTGCGTCGCCTCCCCCCAGTTACCCCCCCACTGACAATATTAATAATTTTATTGCAAGCTAGACGTAATACGTCATTAAACTGTAAATGTTTTATAAGAAAGAAATAAAATGTTTCTGTAGCCATTTCCCTGGTAATGGCGGTATTAAAAATTAAATATAGTGACCGGGTGCTGTAAAAGGTTGTGTTTTATTTTCATGTTTTATTTAAAAAATGTATCGCGTTTGGATATTTACTTGTTCTTTAGTATGGTCGGGAGCCAACCAAGTGTCAGTGTCAACATTAACTATACTAAATATCATTATGATAAAATATAAAATTGTTGGGGTGTTATTAAGGACAGCAGAGATACCTAGATCAATTTAAATTAAAAACGATCACTTAAAAACATCACAAAAAAATAATGAAAAAAAGATACGAACAAGCGACGCGATAGCTCAGTTGGAAGAGCAATGTCACTGAGCAATGGACTAACAAAGGTCTCAAGTTCAAATTCCGGTCGGGTCTATTATTTTTCAATGTTTCCTTAGAAATATAAAAAATAATAGAGGCCATTACATGACCTTAATACAAATATGAGACTTCAAACATCATCTTAATAACCTAAGACGTTTTTAAAAACAAGTTTGATTAGAAACAAAAAAAGTACAAAGAAAACGCGCCTTGGAACAATGCGTAACCCCAAAAGACCAATGGTCCTTAGTCCCGAAAAAAATATAACACATCAAATGTAGTTTCTTGAGAAGAGCGGTCAAATAATTCAGGAATTCAGGTAACTCAGCCTGTGTTCGGATGAAAATGCTACTAGCCAACCAAATGCTAATTTTATGGTGGTTGAACAACTGTGCCGAATCCAGTCGCGCTGTCGTCCGCAGTATTGCCTGGTAGGCGTCATCTAAATAAAATATAAATCCGGAGGGTAGATAACAAGGGTTGCCAGTAGTTCGCCGCGGTGTATGCTCATCATTGTTTGTTAATTAATTTGTTTTTCGTATGTGTAGGGTTGAATGGCGGGTTTTATGTTACAAGTTGAGTTTCTAGTTTGGATGATGTAGTGCTAAATGTTAGTTAGTTATCTGTAAGCGTTTTAAATGACACACAAAATGATTAAAAGGATATTGATAAATCTTTCAAACTTATGCGTAGATAACTAAAAATACGGTCGTGAGCAGGATTCGAACTTACTCCTCCCGGATAAATAGTTCGCTTTGACCACTAATCCAACTCAACCTCTAGACCTCTCGAATATTTATCCAGGAGGCGCAGGTTTGAATCCTGCTCACGACCGTATTTTTCTTTCCACTAAAAAATATATGTTTAAAAAGATATTGCACGGATTTGGTTCTTTATTACCGGCCAAAGAGTATGGAAATTATATATATATATATTAACCAAATTATAGCAGAAAAAATTACCTTGTCATTATAGATATGTACGTGAGTTTATATAAAAATTTAGAATTCATATTTTTCAAAGAAAATATCTTGATAGAGCTATTACTATTACTAATATACTGGATCTAATATTATATTTAATATGGAATGTGAGTTTTAATTGCATGCGTAGGTATTATGTATAAATAAAAAAAAAAAAAAAAATTTAGGATTTCAACAAATAGCATACGAGTATGTTACATTCAATTACAACATATCATCACGCCTGTATTCCCTAAAAGAGTAGACAGAGGTGTACACAATTGTAGGCACACATTTCACCTCTACTATTATTAAGTCCTATGTAAAATTTTATAAGCCTAATACCATCAACCGGGCACAATTCAAACTTCAAACTGATACTAAGAATTTTCTAACAGAAACATCCAATAACCTTTGGCTCGTCACGGAAATCGAACCAGACAGAAATAATTAAATATAAAAATTGTAGAGATATCTACAGTAAGTAAAGCCCTATATAATTGTTTTATTGGAGCATAAATAAAAGCTGGTACTAAAATATAATTTTAGACGGATCTCTAGTTGAGTTTAACAGTCTTGTAGATTAACTACGACCATCCTACAAAAAAAAAAAACTATTCGCATTACAAAACGAGGTCATTCTCCACGAATCTAAAAACGTACCCTTACACAATGTTGCCAGTGATTAATGGTGGAGTCAGCATGCAATCGTTACTTTTCATTACTGTTTGGAAGTGCAGAACCAAAGGCTACCCCGCGGTCAGATTAGAAAAGTTCCACGGGAAACGGGTCTAAAATCGACTTTAAAAACATAGACCAACATTTGGTTTTAGAAGCACCCTATGTTATCGAATTGAAGCAAGTTTAAATTGGAATGTATCCCGCAATAAGCCTCTCGTGATTGGCCTGTTTGTTCTTAATTAGTATTAATCGGGAACTTCACAGGTTTACAGTAAGTTAGTATCGAGCTTTTGTTTAACTAATTATTCGTTATTTTAGGTCCGTATTATGTATATAGTACACGTAGGTACCTATGTAAGATTCCCATAATTGATGACGTTTTGAAGATAAATCTTTTAAAACTTTAACGCATGCTTAGCGAACTCTAAAGTTATAATATTAAATAGAATAAAAAATACTCCAGGCGCTCTATATAGGGAATGTATAGGGACTGAATAGATAGCAATGACGTCACTAAAAGACGTGTTAAAATGTGGAATAAGAATGTACGGTAGTGAGCAGAGGTCGAGATGGCTTAGTGTTCAGAGCACCTGGAGTATTTATCCGGGAGGCGTAGGTTCGAATCCTGCTCGCGACCGTATTACTTTTCCATTTAATATGATGACGTTTTGTTTCCAATTACCAATTTAGTTTTTGGTTATGATAATGGCTTAAGTATTGATAGCCTAGTGGTATGACCGTTGGACTGACAAGTCAAAGATCACAATATCGAACCCAAGGCACGCGCCACTGTCTTTTCGAAGTCATGTGCTTATTAAAAATGAATTATTACTTGGTTAAAACGGTGAAGAAAAACATCGTGAGGAAACCAGCACACCTGTGCATGTCAGTGACCTACAGGTGGTTCGAACTCTGACACTAGGTTTTTCATCAACTACACGATAGGATGAATAGGAACGGCTGTGTTCCGTAAACCATAACTTAAATTATAAAAAAAAAAATGAAAAATCCAAATCCAATTTTCAATTATCCTTCACAATATTTTAGCATATTAATTTTAACGCAGACATTACGTAGGGTGCATCCACGAAAACCGAAAGTGATTAAACAGTGTGACGTGTCGGTTGCTGACCGGAAATTATGTAAAATACGCCTAAAAACACGGACGTGGGAAATCAGCATATTCATTTTAGAGGGAGCCTACCCGCCTTATCCATTAGTGAGTCATACAACCAGTCGCAAACAAATCTCGACGCGAATGCTCCTTGCATGTATTTAAGGCAAGCGCTCGAGATGTTTTAACAAGCCAATATAAATAGAGAAACATGATACTAAATACTCCAGTTCCTTGTCGAACCAAATCTCTTGTGACACGATAAACACCAAGAACATTTCTGACGAGCGTGCGCTCTCAAACATTTGCCTGACGATTCCTTCAGTCATTTGAAGGGAATGACTCTTATCGTTTTACTTTTATAGACTGCGAATCGAAAAGGCTTCAACGTTACAAAACGAGACCCTTCTATTGTGTAGAAGTGTTGAGTGAATGTGCCATGAAAGTTCTTTGTCGTTGTACCAATAGGTTACTCGAAAAAATACCCGAAAAGGTCTCCGGTCCAAAAATAAAACCGAATTTGGTAATAATACCTACCTGTGTTTTGTTTGGAGAGCAGTGTTTTAGAAGGTAGACTCTTTTGTTATTGTAAGGATTTCACTCACAAACCTTTCTTTAAGTGCACTTAACGCTAAGGCATTCATTCTAGAATTTAGAGAAAAGCATTGAAAAACAACTCACTTACCAGTGTATACACATCTCCATATTTGCAGGAGTAAATAAACCTCAAGCAAATCTTTTAATACCCCATATGTTTGAGAATTCGTTAAATATTCACCATGTTTAAACACAATTTTCTTTCCTTTACAGAAAGTCTTCGAGACTACTTTAGCAAATTCGGCGAAATCACAGAAGTTATGGTTATGAAAGATCCCACAACGAGGCGGTCGAGGTATGTTCTGATACATTCACTTTACTAACTTTCGTTATCGGCATTTCACAGGTATACTAACTTCACCTTGTTTACATGTACTTTGCGCACACTGAAGTCAAGATAAATTGACAGATTTCCATGAAAACCGCAGAAAGAGTTTTGGGAAAAGTTTATGTATACCTTTCCAGGATAAACTAGTTGAAACAGGATTATGGCTCCAGGCGTATGGCAGCTCCACAATTTTAACAGAACATGAACCTAATTGGCAAATTTTGAAATATTGTTACAATATCAGAGGCACAGGAATGCTTTGTTGCATAGTTGGGGAGTGGTGGTCGGCCGCCCAGAACGGCGTGAACTGACCAACTCGACTCGTACTAAAAGTTATCGGTTTGCAAATAAGTTACATTCTATAGAGAGGCACACTCGTTTCGAAATTTGCGGTTACCTTTGAATTGTAAGCAGTTAAATGTTGGACTTCAAATTTAGGAACTTAACAATAGAACTCGAATTATTCCAACTGAATTAAGCGTTTGGACGAGTTGAATGAGGATTTTGGTATACACTTTATAGGTTGCTAAACTAAGTTCTGTTAATAGCCGTATTGTTTTGGGCATAGCTCGAATATTTCTCTGGGTTTACCTCTGACCCTTATATACCTTAAAGTTTTTAAGCGTTCAGTATTGATACGTCACGTCATGTTGATGTTCTTCATACGGTAGCTTGCTATGTTATTAGTTTAGAAGTGAAATAGTTCACTTGAAAAGTGTGAACACAAGCTTTTACAATCACTATCTCGGCGAACAACAATCAAGCCGCTACGTACACAAACTGAGTGGCTTAGCAACTCTGGAGACAAGAAATAAGTTGTCAAAGTGTCGGGCTAAAGTTGCTCCGTTAGCAGCGTCTCCTGTTAGGTAAATCGTCGGTTTCACAACTCAATATTGCCCCGCGTCCCTCCGCCCTGAAATAATATACCAAGAACTGATATTGAGCTGGGATCTGAATGCAGCCTGCCAGCCATTACGTGCTCCACCTCTCAGGCAAATGTAACGTAAATATCATTTGTTTATGCTTATTGTTAGCAAAGACCAAAGTAGTCGCTAGTACTAAAGACCAAAAAAATTAAAACATGGTTTACTTAATGACGGACATCAAATTGATACCTTGAACTTTATAAAAGATAAAAGTAAGCAACAATTTTATATAAACAAAAAACGTTGTGGTACTTTCTTGGGTTTTAAATCTTGTGTGATTGCGTTGCGCGTTGGTAGCACAAAAGTTTTTAGGTCGGCACCTTATCGTTACCGTAAATCAAGTGGACATCGGTAAACGCCGAGATGTACCGTCCTGGTGTCGAAAGTGATAACAGTTCAGAAGTTGTTGCCGTAAACAACGATATTAGGAGCGCGTACCTTGCATAGTTTGGTAAAGATATTTAGGTAAATATAATCAGCAATAAAGTTGAACAACTTAATGATATAGAAACAATGGAAACTATGGCAGTTGGGAAAAGTATGATAGATAAAAATATTATAATTTGACGGCGCGTGTCATAACATAGCATCACGCTTGTTTTCCCCGAAGGGGTAGGCAGAGGTGTACACAGGTGTTTCACTAATGCTGTTATTAAGTTTCATGTAATAGGTGGTAAGCCTATTGTCATCTACCGGGCATTATTCCAACTACGGGCAGCTACAGAGAATTCACTAACAGAAAATCGCAAATAACACTTTGCTCGACCCGGGAATCGAAACCGAGACCTCTTGCAGCTCAGCAGTCGCACTTGGGATCACTAGACCAACGGCGCGTGTCGCACGTTCGATTTCTGCACGGAGCAAATATTTGTATGATTTACAGATAATTGTTCCGGATTATGTGTCTGTAAACGCACCCACGAAACAGGAAGAAATTTCTAGTGTGAGGCAAAGTTAAAAAAATAATTAACGCGTGTCAACTGAACACTAAGGTTATATTATTTTGTGCTAAGAATAATTGGACCTCGAGCAGGACTTAAATCAGCGACTTCTTGGTCGACTTATCAGAAAGTCTCGGCTTCAGTGGGGTTACTCTTGAAATTAAAAACAATTCCAATATTAACTATTATTATTATTTGAAAACAGTGGGTAATGTTAAAATAAATTTACCTGTATCATAGTTATATCAATTTTGAAGCTATAGTTCTAATTTAATATAAAAAAAAACAAACAAATTAAATTACTTAACTATGTACAAGAAAATGATAATAAAAGTAAAATATATAACATAAAAACCAAGCGTTGTTTAGGCGTCGAAGTATTCTTCCGCATCGCTGTCGTCCGGTAATGTGCCCAGAAGACTGGCAGCATTGCCACGTTGAATGGCAATGCTAATTCTCTGACCAAGAAACAGGCCAGCCATCTGGTCACGCGAAGCGTCGACCAATCTGCCAGAAATTTCTTTGAAAAGCTGGCGTGCACTGGGACCCCATGACCCGAGCGTTTCGACCCCAATCGGCTCAAAGTCGTAGCAGCCGACAAGATTGCTATATTTGCGCCGTTTGAGAGTCTCTGCAGCAGCAGCAGCGGCGCCAGCACAGCTAGCCGAGCTGGGAAGATGCGATGGAGCAAGGGTGTCGAGGCATGTTGCGTCCCACACCAAAGGCCTACCTAACTTCCAAGGCAATAGCGTCATGCCGTCTGGTCTCCTACCATCGTCCCGTACCAAGCCATTGGGCTCTAAAATAGCTGGTACACCGGCGGTGACAAGAGCCCGACGGATAGTGTCGTTGATGCTAGCGTGCCGGGCTATGCGTCCTGCACTCCTGCTGCAGGACAGGCCATGGTGGCCCAGGCTGTCGACAGCTTCGCCACAGTGGCACCGATGCGGAGCAACACAGGGTGCGCCCAAACGCAGGCAAGTAGCGAGGCGAAAAGTTCCGTCATCCAACATAGTACCTATGCTGGACGACGGAAGTGCTTGAAGCCAAAGGCCCGACTCCCATTCTCCCACGGCAAGCAGACGAGCACGCTCGGCAGTATTGACTGACGTATTTAAAAGATTCTTCCGTGTCAAACTCCAAAGCGGCTCATCCCATTGCCTTTGGGAAGACGGATTGACGGGTAAAACCGTGTTGGGGCAAGCCGTTTTCCAGGCGTTCACTGCATCAGACAGGCACGGTACTTCAAAATCAACCAGTGAGGATTCTAAGATTTTCCTGGTTAATTTTTCGGTACTGTGGACTGAAGACAGGAAAGCTGGTAAGCTAATGCTTGAAATTTTGCGGACGCCGAGGCCACCAAAGCGGATGGGAAGTGTAGCTTGTAGCCAAGCTCGGTCGTCCAAGGCCACGTTCAAAATTGAGGTTAGGGTCTTCCGTATAATTTTATCGACTTTTTCCAAAAGTTGAGGATGCTTCCACAAATGGGAAGACCGTAAAGTATATGTTAATTTGGGACCAAAACAACAATATCGAATGATAGTAAAAGCCGAATGTAAATTAATTTGGAAAAGTCTTTCCGAAATGTCATTAAAATTTTGTATTTTTTCATCAATAAAAGATTCAAAAGATTCGTCTAAAATTGGGGACCCTAGGAGTTGGAGGGAATTCGTATCTATTGTTTTTATGTGTGTGGCTTCTCCCGGGCAGCGAGGTGAACACATCTTGCAAGACTCAAAGCAACTGACGGCCTCGCGCCACGAGGAACTCTTCTCAAAACTGGGGTAGAATTTTTGAAATTTGCTAATGTTTGCCACAAAGGTTGCCGAACAGGTGAACAGGATGTCGGTGTTGTCACTATAGGTGTGTGTAATGTGAGGCCTGGAGATGCACTTGTGGCCTTATGAACCTTGCCAAAGTGCACCTTCAAGCCCCTATTACCTTTAAAAAAACGAGCCTGGGAGCAATGAGGGCATTGCACTAGGCTGTCCAGCGCGAAGGCAGGTTGACACGCACTCTTTTCACCGCCACTACTACACTCATTTTTTAACATAAAGCTTAAATACTATATTTACAATTATAATAAAAAACACTTAAAAAAATTATGCATACGAATTCTTTTGCGACAATGACAAATTATAAAAAAATTGACAGTTTCCAAGGCGTAGGGCGCAGCCGCTGCATTGGCGCAGCCGCGCCGCCGCGATGATCACTAGGCGGCGGCAGTGACTTCGCCCTGGCGATAGTTGGTGCAGAGATTAAACTCCTGTCTGGTCTTCGCGTCGGGTTTCGATTTAGTTTACTATTAATATTTATTCTGACTATGCTCTAGTTTGCATTTTGCTCATCCGAAACAATTAAATATGATTCGATGAAAAAACCACTTATATAATTTGCAATGCTCGTCCTCCAGCAAAAATTCTCGATGCAAAAAGCTTCTATTCAAAAACGATAAATTGATTTTGAAGCATGTTGGATTATTAATTATTTTTAAGACATTTCGTGGCATTCAAACGTACCGTTTGACATAATTCCAATGTCAATAGAGGGCATTTAATTTCAAGAGTACAGGTAGCATTCGTGGTCCACTTTTACTTCCCACAAAAAAATGCAATTTTAGGTTATGAATTCGAAGGCCTGTCGCCCCTTGGGTTTACTTGCATTTAGTTTCCATTATCAGTCTATTCGTAGCTTGCAACTTGTGGCTCTCCAAGTGTCCGCACACACCAACTTTGTCTTATTTCTTCATATCAAAGGCTGTTTAGTTTGCCTGCCCTGGTCTTGCCCCAACTACAGCTTATGCAAGCAAAGTAAATCAATATCGAAAGTCAATGAATCAAGAGTAATATATACGGGTACATAATAAATGTGCTCTACCTGAAGGCAATATCTGAAAAATTTGCCTGCTCGATATTGCTTACAAGGGAGTTTCCTTTCTCCCCAAAATTTAATGCGTCGTTCGCATTTTTATAAAAAGAAAGTAGGTAAGTGAAATAATTTGCGGTCGGTGGTTTATTTCCTTTTATTTATTTTAATGGTAGGTCTCCTTTCATTGTTTTTTCTCTAAGGCTTAGGGAAATGAGGGTTTTCGTGAAGAGAAAAAATGTGTTAACTTTGTGTTCCTATCGTTATAAATGTCGGAATTTATACCGAGGTGTGAAACAAATTGGTTTAGTTATGATTGTAAAAAAGAAAATTAATTACGGTATTAGAGTTCTTTCTGTGAGCAGGAAAAACGGATTTATATCAAATTTATCTTAACTGGATGAAGTCTTTTGAGCTGAAATTAGACGTTTTTCGAATCATCGCGCTTGTACCCCGTAAGATAAGGCAGTTAGCTAACGATGAAAGTACGTATGACACTGACAAGCTCTCCTTGGTGCAGGCCAGGTTTAAACCCACAACATGTAGCTCTCAAGACATTCCTTCACGAGGAGTTTGGTTAATTATATAAACTAATTTAAAATGAAGTTATGGATAGAAGATTTAGGTTCAATATTCTTTCTTTGATAAATGCACTGAGCTGACATGGCTTGATTTGTTTTCCAATTCAAATGAGAATACGCAATAAACCAATTTGAATGTGAAAAAAAATATACAGTGAAGTGCGAATCCAAATCGCACCTTGAAGGTTCTGTATAAAATATTATTTTTGTGTGATATAGATGTAAATTAACCGTTGCCGGGTTTGTGACTTTTCACTTCTAAAGTCCATCCCCTATGGTGGATAATAGGAAAAATAGGGAATTATTATACTCCTTCCGACCGTATTTCGGTAACGGTGGCCTATCTCCACTGAGATTAGCCAAGTACGCAGGAGATATTATAGTGTACAAGTGTATGCGCAAACACAGGTGCACTCCCTCTTCCTTTACTTTCCTATTTCGATGGGACGGAAATCCGACACGAACAGAGAGAGATCAGGCGCAGGACCGTGGGCTTTACGTGCTCTTCGAAGCACGGGGGTGTCACACCACCAACTTCCTGACTCCGGGCTGCTACTGGGAATTTCCTAACAGAAAAATTCAATAACACTTTGCCCAACCTGGGAATTGAACCCAAGACCTCACGCTCAGCAGCCGCGCTTGCGACCACTAGACCAACGAGGCAGTCAGGGAATTATTAATTGTTCACATGTCAACTGATTCTGTTGGAAATTTGCATACATTATCATTCCACCGTTGTTTTTTTCAGCGGTTGATGTTTTTGTGAAAAAGTTTTTATTTCGCACTTGGTTGGTCTTGTCAATCAGACGTTATGTTTCGATCGCGACACACTATAATAATCACTTTAGTTTCCCATATCACTAGATTATTTAATGACATTCTTGATACAGGCAACTTTCCTTCAAATTTTTGTCACTCAAATATAATTTTAATTCACAAGCAAGGAGACAAGTCCGAGATAAATAATTATATACCCATCAGTTTGATTTCCCATTTATACAAAACTTTTATCAAGGTCATAGAAAACCGAATATCTGGTAAACTGGATGAACAACAACCACCTGAACAAGCAGGCGTTCGTCCAGGCCTATCTACCACTGATCATTTACATAGAGTTAATCAAATAATAGAAAAACACCAAGAATTTAAAATTCCGCTTTATCTTTCCTTTGTAGACTACTCTAAGGCTTTTGATAGCATCTCCCACTCTGCAATATTCAAGGCTCTAAATAATCAACAAATCGATCCAACTTACATTAATCTTTAAAAAAAAATATACACATAGTACAGCTGCCATAAAATTAGAGAAGATAGGTCCAAAATTTAATATATTAAGAGGAGTCAAATAAGGAGACCCCGCTATCTCCTAAACTGTTCACCTGTACTCTAGAAGAGATTTTTAAAACCCTGACCACCAAATGGGAGAACGTGGGCATCGCCCTCGTCCGCGAGACAACATTAACCAACCTTCGTTTTGCCGAAAATACAGTATGTCGAAGACTACATATACTTAGGCCAAGTAGTCTCTTTCCAGGCCAGGCAAGATAAAGAAATCACAAGACGTACCGAAAACGCCTGGAAGAGCTACTGGTCTATGAAAGAGCAGTTCAAAGGCAAATTGCCCATGACACTTAAGCGAAAGCTCATGGACATGTGCATTCTCCCCATCTTGACATATGACGCACAGACTTGGTCTTTGACTAACATTCAAAAGTCCAAACTGAAGGTTTGCCAAAGAGCGATGGAGCGTAGTATACTTGGTATTAAATTAACGGATCATGTTCGAAACACGATACTGCGCTCCAAGACTCAAATCGCTGACGTGGCCCTAAAAGCCGCCCAGCTGAAGTGGGACTGGGCAGGACATGTATGCCGTATGCCTCATGAGCTGTGGGCCCATATAGCACAAGACTGGAACCCCGAGACAGCGAGACGGGGCCGCGGCAGACCGCGAAGGAGATGGCGGGACGAACTGGATGACTTTCTTGCTAATTGGCAAGACGCAGCACAAAACCGGGACAGATGGAAGAAATGGAATGAAGAAATAGGCTAGTAATAATAATAATAATAATTTAGTTTTCTAATGTAAGCGATTAAGACCCGTTAG
Source organism: Xylocampa areola (assembly GCA_935421205.1). Taxonomy (NCBI): domain Eukaryota; kingdom Metazoa; phylum Arthropoda; class Insecta; order Lepidoptera; family Noctuidae; genus Xylocampa; species Xylocampa areola. The sequence continues at coordinate 13,858,233 of OW285206.1, forward strand.
ATTTCAATAATTAGACGTGTTATAACAACTTCAAACTCTACTTTTAAACGTTAAAACTTGTCAAAATTTTAATAAATCAAATTAAAATTAGTTCCAAAGTATCGTGTTGATAATGCCCGGAAAGTTTATTATTTGTAGGCGTTAAGTATTTAACCACAAACCATGGTTTTATTCAAGTCGTAAAAACGGAACCTTTTATCATAATTTTATGACCCCGCGCTCTTTAAAGCACCTATTTCGTGTTAAGGGTTCCATTAGATTTGATTTAGTAATTAACTAGCTTTTACGCGATGCGATTTTTACTATTATTGTGCACATGGTGAAGGGGTAAAAAATGTGTAGGTATTAAAATAAATATCGGTCCGTTCTAAGAACAAGAGTTAATATGTTTTAATTAACTCAAACAATTTAAAGCTTAATAAAAAAAAAACTAGTCCTTGTTTTAAATTATTACAATAAATTTAAATAATTTGACATTTAGTACAACATTTGGAAAATTTCATCTTTTTTGTATTATGTGGAATTAATTGGATTTTATATTGATTGCATTTTTTATTTACTTGTCTTTATTATCAGTAATATATTCTTCGGTACATATTTCCCAAAAAATATCGGAACAGCCAATAAACAGATACAGATAAATCTTCGAAAAACATTAACGCGTACACAGCGAACTCTAAAGTTACCTATGATATTTTTGAGGAAAAAGAATAAGGTCGCGAACAGGATTCGAAACTGCGCCTCCCGGATAAATACTCTAGGCGCTCTGGCCCCTAATCCATCTCGACCTCTGCTCACCACCGCGAATTCTTCTTCCACATTTTAATACGTCTTTTGGTGACGTCATTGCTATCTATTCAGTTCCTATACAGGTGACCGAGTATTTATCCGGTAGGTTCGAATCCTGCTTCGCAAGCATATTCGTTTTCCACAAAAATATTATAACTTTAGAGCCAATGAACAGGTTTATTAAATATCACACTACCTCATAAAAGATCGATACGTCGTTCACACATAAAAAATACACAGTAAATATCAATACGATTGCATCACACGCATTCAAACTTCCTTGTTAATTGCGGAACACAACTCGCACATACTCGTACATACATATGAATAACTTCAGGGTTTTCTGATATGTTCCCCAGTGAATAGCAGTTTATATTATCGCCCAGCTTACATCGGCTTTAACGGGCGCGTCTCCATTCACGCTGGTTTCATTCGTTTCGCTTTCCACTAAAAATCTAAAATCAATAAAGGATCACCGCATAAATGCAAAGATTACTGTTCGCTTCATTCGTAACATGAAAAATGTACGCGCCTTTACACGACCCGTCCGAAATAAAACCGCGAATCACTATGAGACTCTAAGTAGCACCATAAAAGGAGGATCCTTGCTTGAAATCGCTTCGGCAAACACCTACAGAGGAATAGAGCGGTGTTAAATGAGAGGGATTGCGAACCTCCCCTCCGTCCTCCCGCCTCTACTTAAGACGACGTCGTATTAGTAGCTGCCTCGCAAATGGGTGAAATACTTTTTCATATTTTAACGAATCATTAAGCAATAGTTGAAAGGATTTTTAACTGTTTTTATTAGGTTTATCGCTTTGCTGGCTACTTTTTCAAATTTTCTTTTTATTGTTTTATGTGCTATTTATAGCGGACGAGTGTTTTAAAAGAGTTTTGTTATAGAAAATAATTCACAATAATTGAGTTTAGATTTAAAAGGATGCCATATAACCAAATTGCGGGCAAAAAAAAAGCGTTTCCCAGTGTTCCAAATTCAAAACATTTTTTTTTCCGATCGATCCCGTATCCTATTAGCAATAGATCGAATAGCATCAAATCTCCATGGTACAATAGCGTATCTAATAACAACGTATGGGCATCAACGTCGCATTATTCTGACCGATTGCGCAGCTCTATTGCACTATATTGATAGGCTCAGCATACGCTGTAGTTAGTTGTAAATTCATAGTACTAATTGATATAATGAGAGGCAATCTATTAAGACGCAATTACGTGTTGGTAGTCACTGCATTATAAATTCGGGGAAATTGTCCTCTATTACTGGCCAAGCGATAGGTATATTATAGTGGGATTGGTATGTGGTAGAATTATTGAGTTGTAAACTGTTTTAGGTTCTGTAACATGTTTTGGCCAAACAAAATAACTAATACCCATAAACGAGCAATTCTTGTTTAAACACATAAATATATTATCTGAATCTCGGAAACGGCTCCGATTTCCATGAAATTTAGTATGCAGGGGGTTTCGGGGGCGATAAATCGAACTAGCTAGGTAAAATTTAGAGTTAGATTTTACCAGTGTCAAAGTAACGTTATCTTCAATAACTTGATTTTTGTCAGCTTTTTCTATACCTGTCAAAAATTCAACTTTGAAACCACGGATAACATTTTAGTTTCGTTGTCGGCTAAGATATTATATTTGTATAATAACTTTCGTGAGGCATATTCATATTAGTTATTGTTCACCGGTTACTACTCACGTACATTCTTCGGGTTTGCCCGACTAGTTTCGAACTCGAACGGAGCCCTTAGTCATGAGCTGAGTCCGCGGCTATGTCGCGAGTCAGACGATATTATAGTCCATAAAATATAGCTTGATTAGAATGACAGCTGCCAAACCAATGTGACTAGTGCTGAGAAAATTCTAATCAAATCGATACCTATAAATAAAGAAAGTACTGATCAAATCGATATAAATAAATTAGAAAAAAGAAATATATATCTATTCAGTCAATATTTTACAGTATGTAAATATTGGTTTTAATTCGGGAAAATAAAATTAAACAATTGGGTGATATGGTCGCTACGCACGAAACCATTAAAAAAAAAACAATAAAAACCGTATCCGCGGCGCGGTTGGTGCAGTGGTCGAGAGACTGGTTGTGCCCTGCGTGTCGCGGGTTCGATTCCCACCCGAAGCAAATATTTGTATAACCTACAGAAAAAAAAACCGGGTCTGGGTGTATGTCTGTGAAATGATGTGTCTGTAAACGCACCCACGATAGAGGGGCATCTTTTAAGGTGAGGCAAAGTAAAGTAAATTTATTATTTTAGTGGTCCTCATTCTAAGTCAGTATCGTCATCATCATTAAAATTGACTTTTCATCAATTCTATATCTTTTATTCAATTTCAGTCCTTCGTTCTGGTCTGCTGAGCGTGTGGTCCTGGGTTCGATTCCCATGTCGGGCAAAGTGTTATTGGGTTTTTCCTGTTAGGAAATTCTGAGTAGCAGCCCGGAGTTAGGAAGTTGGTATTGTGACACCCCCGTGCTTCGGATATCACGTTAAGCCCTCGGTCCTGCACCTGATGTCTCCGGTCGTGTCGGCGGTGTCATCGGCCTATGAGAGTAAAGGACGAGGGAGTGCATTTGTGTTTGCGCATACACTTGTGCACTATAATATCTCTTGCGTACTAGGCTAATATCCTCGGAGATAGGCTGCCGTGACCGAAATACGCCACGTCAATGCGCTCATTGTTAATCTATATTAAAATTTAAGAAGACGAGGTTTTATTCTTGGAAAGGGTATACTTACTCTTTTCATGAACAATAACAAACTTAAGAATTGTTTATTCATTCGAAATATAAATCGATTAAATAAAAAAATCTTTAAAAATTGGTCCCATCTCTATCATTTTTGCAACAAGACGTAACCTTGTAAAGACGCTATAGATAATTAGGTTAATATTTGGAACAATTTATTAGTATGTTTTTTTTTGTTTTATAGCTGATTTTATAATATTATGCTGATTAACATGTGGTACACTGTACTTGGAAAAATGTTAACACGCTAGTTACGAATAATTTTTCATGTGTTATTTTAAATCATTCGATATGACGTTACTACAAAGTTCAGTCACATTGTAGTTGTCACTTTTGTGGATTGATTGATTGTGCCATTCTAATCAAGCTATATTTTAACTCGTGACATCGCCGCGGGCTCAGCTCATGAATAAGAGCTCCGTTCGAGTTCGAAACTAGTCGGGCAATCCCGAAGTATGCGCGTGAGTAATAACCGTTAAACTATAATTAATAAGAATGTGTCTCACGAAAGTTATTATACATGATTATGGTATATAATAATTATTCTAAACTATTGTGTTTTTTTTTGACTTAAGTATTGAAATGCAGTCAGTCACATATAGTCAATCTTTAAGCTATACAATTTCCTAGAAAAAAGTTACACAATTCATTCGCTATTTCTCATTTTCATTTCATCAGAAATAATCTCCAACATTTCAAAAAATTACGTGAAGCCATACAAAAACAATACTTAGGTACTAAAGTGTTTCCAGTAACGTTCATTAGTAGTTCGATAATCGGTCTGAAGTACCGCGGATGCATAATCAAGTAGTCGAGTCTGCCCGTAGGGGGTTAGGACGGGTTGGGGAGAGGGTTAGTCGTAAAACTATTACGGCATCGGCAACGTTCTGTGGTGCTACGTCGGCTTCATTAATCGGCCATCGTATGAAGCTATCAGCCAACGCTATGATATGACGGAGGTCGACACATCGCACGGCTCCCGCGTCTAGGTATTCGGCACTTAATTCGAAATTGAGTTAGTTTGGAAAAGTGATTGGCTGGTTATTTGCATACGGATTATGTACGAAGGTGAAAGTACCTTTATATTTAAAAAGTTTTAGAAATCAGAGTCGTTGTCTAGAGACTGGGGCCTGTATCTATTTATTTTTATATAAAAATCTGTTTCTCTGCGTTAGTCTCTCAATAACTCGAAAATGGCGCGACAGTTATTTTTGTTTTTTTCTCTTCAATATTGGTGTGGTTTACAAAAAAGGAAATTAGGAAAAAATTCTGTGCGAACGATGTTGCGAGCCCAGCTAGTTAATAATAAATAGGTACATCCTATTCTAAGTGTACATTAGATATTACTTAAACTTCTACAATTTTTATTTCATAATTAGGTATGTGTCATATTGGAAGAAGTTTCGGGATTGAGATTGATTTAATAATATAGGCCTCATAGCATTTTAATTTGGCATTTCAAAAAACTGCATTACTTTTTTTTGTATAAAAACTTTCGTGAGACATATTCATATCAATTAATGTTCACCGGTTACTACTCACGTGCATTTTTCGGGATTGCCCGACTAGTTTCGAACTCGAACGGAGCCCTTAGTCATGAGCTGAACCCGCGGCGATGTCGCGAGTCAAACTGGCGCGATGCAGCTCCGTTCGAGTTCGAAACTAGTCGGGCAATCCCGAAAAATGCACGTGAGTAGTAACCGGTGAACATTAATTGATATGCATTACTTTTGTTTAAAGTCTACATAATAATTATTCCCACTATGGATGTACGTTAACTTTTTATATTTCTGAACGGTTTTTGTGTTTATAAAATAGTGAACCAATTGGGGGTTCAGGTAACATTGTGTCGATGACGGCACAATATGCGCATTCTTCGAGAGTGGCGAACATGTTGGACTGATCGCGGCCGATGGCAAAGTAATTAATAAAAAAAAGTTAATATTATTTTTTCTATAAACACAACATTTATTATATCCCTACTATTATGTTGATAGGTTCTTATTAGTATGCAAATAAAATTTTATTAACGCCTATACAACTGTTAAACGGACTTCGCGATCTAAAATACTCAATCAACTCAAACAACTATAGTGAATAAATAGATCGAGGTAACTGTATTTCTGCCGCCATCGACCTATGTCATAGAAATGACACATTCTTTGGGAATGCTTAAGTCAACAGTGAACCTACAATAACTTAAAGAAATTTATCAATACTTTTATTTCAAGACTGTACTTGATTCCACGTAAAAAAATTTACCCCTCTAAAATTGCGAAACAATATTCGCATTCTTAAATACTTATTTAACTCAATCGAAGAATTGAATCTAACTACAGGTATAGTGAATAGATTGGGGGAACAGGTAACACTGTGACGATGGCGGGACAATTCGTACATTCTTTATGGGGGTTTTGTGAGAGAATTATTTCAGAAAAAGTTAATATTACTTTTTCTTAAAGACTCTATATGAACATTATCCCCACTTTGTTAGTGATTGAATAATCGTAGGCAAGAATACAAAAACTTTTCTTAAATCCTCTAGAGCTGTTAAATGGATTTCACGATCCAAAATACTCAATTAACTCAATCGAAGCAACTACAGGTTTAGTGAACAGATTGGGGATCAGGTAACACTGTGTCGATGGCGGCACAATTCGCGCAATCTTCGGGAGTGGTAAAGTCGTTGGACCGATCGCGGCCGACGGCGAACTAACAATTCTGTTCTGGGTGCGTCACTGCGCTCGATCGAATTGGGCTTGATGCACATTGGGGGATGCTGATTTTTATTAAATATTTTGTATGTATATACTTAGTATATTTTTTGGATTAAGCTGTTGCCTCAGTCATTAGCAGACACAATAGATTTTTATTGTTACAACGTACAGATCTGTACGTTACTGAGCCGAAAGGTGCTTATAACTTAACAGCGAATCAAATTTGTGTGCGATAACAATTGATTACTTAAGGTCTTTCCTTTTACGGCGCATAAAAAGTTAACAAACATACATAGTGATAATTAATACCAGAATCATAATGAATTTACCCTAACTTATACTTGAAGCCATTAAAGTGTCATGGTATTAAAAAATGCAACAGGGTTCCACCGTTAGGGAGTAGCTTCTGGTTGCATTAGTCCACAAAGTGTTAAGTCCATGATGCACCTTATTCCAAATGTAACTATCAAATGAGAATTATAAAATACCCAGATTTGTTTTGCGCATGCACAACTATCCAAGGTAACATACACTTACAGTCAACAGACAAACAAACAACAATACTATCTGCTTAGCCTTTTGCCAATTACATTGGGGTCGGCTTCCAGTCACACCGGATGCAGCTTAATACCAGTGTTTTACACGGAGCGACTGCCTATCTGACCTCCACAACCCAGTTACTGGGTAACACGATATCTCGTGGTATGACTGGTTGTCAGACTTTCAGGCTTGTGGCTACCCGTAACGGTTGTCATAGATCTTAATTTGACAACCGGGACCAACGGCTTAACGTGCTCTCCGAGGCACGGAGGGGTCTCGGTATGAAATTATGGTCACCAATCTACAGACCGACCGCGGCAAGCGCAGCTTAACGTCGATCGATCGATCTGTACGGCTGTTACTTAGCCACGAGCCCCTCAAACAAACAACAATATTAACACAAAAATAAATTGTAACACGAAGAATGCCAGTGTGCGCAGTGGTTAAGAATCGCGTCGGGTCGCCAGATTGGGTCGGTCTAACAAGACTGGGGTATTGTTGCATCGCCCGCTGCGCCCCACCACTCACTCCTATTACCTATTTGGTTAAATTTACCAGGAAACCAGTAACGTAAGTGGGTATAACGATTTTGCTTAACGACTTCTGTTGGTATCGGTCAGATGTTGCTTGTACAGGAGCGAAATGGTGGTTGAATATTTTTTTAGTGGGTATTTTGGTTTGGCATTCACCTATAGAACCTATAGAATGAGTTAGTCCTCTTCAGATTTTTAGGGTTTGGTATATTTTAAATAAGATAGATGAGTATTTAACAGTTATATTTAAAGTTTCCAAGTTAAATATGAATGAAAAGCCAGTCATGGTGAAATGGTCAGAAATTTGACAATATTTTGTGTAACTTTTTGTAACTGCTAAAATTTTGCTTAGGTGCACGTGTTTGGTTAATATCGAATATATTGATATAAATTCACATTTTGAAATTATGAAGGAAAACATCGTAAAAGAACTGAACATCTAAGAGTTGTTCCAATTGTGTATAAAGCTATGTTAGAGTCGGTCGAGGTCGTTTGAACATTGATACTAAGTTTTAAACAACAACACGATAAGGAAAAGTTATATTTCAAGGAAAATTTAATTTATATAATAATTTGCGAATCGATAAATCTCACCCTCTCCTATATGTATTATTTTTTGTAATAAGCAGCCTAATTTATCTGTATGAAAGGAATAGTGGGATGTCAGTCCAAGTCAATTATATTTTTGTGGTAGAATATTTACACAATGAAAACATAATAAAATAACAATATCGGTTAAAGTACTATTTCAGCGAATACTGATGAAATGAACAGAAATATCTGTTCATTTATTTGTACTAAACTCCGAGGTAATAAGTTATGAAGGCACTGTTTTGTTATTAATCATTCAGTACTAATAGAACGATGAAATTCTATTTTATTAAATATTAACGGAATCTCTCTACAGATTTTAATACAACATTTAGATAATAAAATGAGTATTCTGTTTTATTATCCTAAAAGGTATGTCGAAGAAGTTAACATTTAGAATATGAAATCATAAAATTAAATCAAACGTAATGAGTTTTAAGACGTCGAAATTGCTATTACGATCTGAAATAGGCCCTCGCACCTTACCTTAGTTTGAGTGTCTTTTCTAAATAATATGCCCATTTACGTAATAATTTATCACATAAATTATCTAAAAACCTTTGAAATAAACGTTTTCAGTAAGACCAAACCTATATTTTCATTTATATAATTGATATTCCTCTATAAAATTAAAAAAAGACAACCCCATCCGATACAGTCGCCAACGCAATTAGTTATACAATATGTCAATTCGGCAACCTTTATGGGACAACCGTTCTTATTGATATGTGTTATTGACTATAGTTGCGTGGTGGTGTTGTGTAGTGAAGGATTTCTATAGCGATTGATATTTTTATACGAACATGACGTTAGCTGTGTGCCAAGGATTAAGCATTGCAATGTTGGACATGAACAAATAGACATCATTACATATCAGTAGTGATTGATTCGCGCGTCAATATTGCTTCCTATGGCGACTGACTTGTATTCTGTCGTTTTAATAAGTCAGTGGTAGCCAAATAATGTTGATGTAAATTAAAGTATAACATAACATAGCATTACGCCTGTATTCCGTGAGGAGGTAGGCAGATGTGCATACAGTTGTACACCTACATTTCCCCAATGCTGTTATTAGGTCTTTTATAATAGGTGATGAGCCTGTTGCCATCTACCGGCCCAATTCCAAACCCAGGGATGCTACTGAGAATTTTCTAGCAGAAAAACTTAATAACGTTGCCCGACCCGGGAATCGAACGTGGGACCTCGTGCTCAGCAGTCGAAAGTTGAAATTAAAGTATGTTGACCTTTTTTCATGTGATTTTCAACCTTGTATTAGGCCAAGATACGGTCCTTAGTACATGCTTGCACACACACATATTTTATTTTATTTAGTATCTTTGACAATAAAACCTTAACGTTCAAATTTCAAATTAAAATGAATTATCGTCAAAATTCAGCCTGTGAGAGCGACCACTAGTTTATTTTAAAAGTTTTGAATAATAACAATGTCTTAGTAGAACTAAATCTTAGAAATCAAACTGAAATTATCAACAAAACAAAGGCTTTTTCTTAAAAGCAATTCAAATATTATCATTAGCTTCAGTTAATAGGATTAACGACTATCTCACGAAACGAAGTCCAAAATTTTCCAGTTGTTTATCTTTTTCGGGGATAAGGCGAGGTATTATTATACCTATCTATTACAATATAGAAAAGACTTGCTAGATATAATCGGGTTTTTATTAACTTGATACAACGAGAATCTATGGTAGTCACACAGCATCACGGCTGTATACTGCGTTGGGGTAGGCAGAGCTGTACACACAAGTAGTTATACGAGTACATTCACATTTCGCTATTAAGTCCTTTGTAATATTTATATACCTATATTTATCCGGGAGGCGCAGGTTCGAATCCTGTTCGCGACCGTATTCTTTTTCCATTTAATATTGTAACTTCCTATGTAATAAATAGGTGGTGAGTCTTTTGTCATGATCTGGGCACAATTCCATATTCCGGGCTGCTGTTCAGAATTTCTAATCAGTATAATCCAATAACACTACCCGGGACCAGAACCCACGACCTCAAGTGCTGCAGTCGCCCTTGCGTCTAATAGACTAATGAGTCAGTAACTATTAGTCCTTTATCCATATTTTTTTCTCTCTAGAAATAACAAAAACACTGATTTTACATTTAAGAACACAATTGCGTTGTTTATAGCTCATTGCCGGTTTGTGTAGTCGGTTTCCGTTCGTTGAGATCGAGCGTAACTTGTCACGATCAGTCCGTTGATGGCTGGAGCATTTTTATTTGTTGATTGATGTTTGATAAACCGTCGTTCGCGGCTGTTGTTAATTAATTAATATAACGCGCAATGTGGAGTCGCGTTTCACCAAAGTTCCAATCAAAGAACGTCCAGGCAGGTCGTCGTAAAGGACTAATTGACAACGAAATGCCGTTTTTTAATTATATTGACCTACTAGAAAATTGTTTAAATGGCAACTACTTCCTCATCCAAGGCCTCACCTTCAGATAGATGGCGTCGCAATGAGTAGTCCTGTAGACGCTGTACTTTTTTTTTTTTTTTTTTTTTTTTTTTTTTTTTTTTTTTTTTTTTTTTTTTTTTTTTTTTTTTTTTTTTTTTTTTTTTTTTTTTTTTTTTTTTTTTTAAAAAAAAAAAACGTTGCCCCACACTAGGAATTTCTTCCTGTATCGTGAGTGCGTTTACAGACATATAATCTCACAAGCACACACACACCCAGACCCGTAGCAATTATTCGTAGATCGTACAAATATTTGCTCCGTGCAGGAATCGAACCTCACCATCGACACGCAGCGCAGCAGTCGGTCTCTCGACCACTGCGCCATCCGCGCTGTCATTGCCAATCTCTGGATGGAACATTTTGAAGTTTCGGCCCTAGGACCATGAAAATATGGAAGCGTTATGTCGATGACATATTTTGTATTATGAAAGGAAGTAAACAGGAAGTGAAAGAATATAGTCAGCATCTGAACTCCATCCACCCGAATATGAGGTTTACCTTTGGAATGGAGACAGACAGATCGTTGTTCCTAGATGTGAAGGTAACCGTGAGGTCAGATAAGACCCTGTCACACTGTGTGTACCGCAAGCCCACACACACCAACATTGTCGCCAATTGCAGTTCGTTATCACGGCACTCATGAACAGAGCTCATGACATATGTGACCCTGAACATTTACGGCGAGAGCTAGACCATATTCAGGAGGTCCTCAAAAATAATGGATATCGAGTGGGTTGTCGACAAAAGCGGACTGCGATAAGATGCAGACATCCTGGGGTAAGCAGAGAACCAGCCTACATGCCCTACGTCAAAGGAGTGACGGATGAAACCGGAACGGTGTTAAAAGGGTACTCCATTCGTACAATCTACACACCGGGTGCAAAGGTAAACAACATAGTGGGCACACCTAAGAAACAAGACAAACCGTGAAAACGGTTTTGTAAAGTAAAGATTTTTATAAGCATTGTTTTTTGAAAAATAAAGGTGATGTGCTGGAGTGCAACAACTATAGAGGGATAAAGTTAATGTCACATAGTATGAAAGTGTGGGAGAAAGTTATTGAACGACGACTGAGAGAGGAGAGTAAAATTTCACAAAACCAGTTTGGTTTCATGCCTGGTCGGGGAACAGCGGATGCCGTATTTGCAATGCGCCAGCTGTGTGAGAAATATAGAGGCGCACACAAGAACTTGCATATGGTTTTCGTGGACCTCGAAAAGGCATATGACCGGGTACCACGTGATGTTTTATGGTGGGCCCTTAAGGAGAAAGGTGTGCCTGGGAAGTATGTGCAGTTGATCCGATCGATGTACAGTCGATGCAGTACCCAAGTCCGGTCTACTGCGGGCACCACGGCCAGCTTTAATGTGACCTTAGGCTTACACCAGGGATCGGCTCTTAGTCCATACCTCTTCTTGGTGATAATGGATGCTATTACATCGGACATTCAAGAAGAGGCTCCCTGGTGTATGTTGTTCGCCGATGACATTGTCCTGGTTGCAGAGAGTGGCCTTGAGGTCCAGAGCAGATTGGAGGCATGGTGGCAAAGGTTGGAGAGTGTTGGCTTAAAAATTAGCAGAAGCAAGACGCATTATATGTTCTGTGATTTCGGCGGTCTCTCCAGTCACGTGCCTATAACTCTAGACGGAGTGCCTTTACCAGTCTGTTCCGACTTCCGGTACCTTGGGTCACTCATCCAAGGTGATGGTGAAATAGACCGAGATATTACGAACCGGATCAACTCAGGGTGGATGAAATGGCGACAGGTAACAGGAACAACGTGTGACCCACGGATGCCACTCAAGTTAAAGGGCAAAATCTACAAATCCGTTATAAGACCTGTCGTCCTGTATGGATCGGAATGCTGGGCCATGAAGAAGACGGATGAAAGAAGACTACATGTAGCGGAGATGAGAATGTTGAGATGGATGTGTGGAGTGACAAGAATGGATAAGGTAAGAAATGAGTATATTAGAGGAAGTTTGAAAATAGCGCCAGTGACAGAAAAGTTAAGAGGAAACCGTTTATCTTGGTACGGACACGTGATGAGGAGGGATGAGACACATGTGACTAAGAGAGTAATGAATATGAATGTTGATGGATGGAGGGGTAGAGGTAGACCAAAGAAAAGATGGATGGATTGTGTGATCGATGACATGAATGAAAAGGGGGTGAACGATATAGGGACGGCTAACAGGGAAGAATGGAAGAGACAAACATATTGCGCCGACCCCAAATAGCTTGGGACCAGGGCAGGAAGAAGAAGATTGTTTTTTGATAGAAATAATAAAAAATATAGTGACATCCACAAACACCAGGTGTCTACAAAATAGATTGCAGCTGTGGTAGTTCCTACATAGGCCGAAAGAAGCGGACCATCGCAGAAAGGGTCAAAGAACATATCTCTGCTGTAAAAAAGCGTCAGACTAGCAAATCAGCGATTGCCGAACACATACTTCTATCAGGCAGTAATCACTAGATTGAGTTCCAGCACACAAAAGTCCTTATCTGATCGCCACTTTTATATAAGAGCAGTGCGTGAAGCTATTAAAATCCAAAAACACAAGACTTTCAATCGCGAGGACGGTTTTAAATTATCAGCAACGTGGAATGTAGTGATTAAAATATCAAAACCTCGCTATTTTAAGTCGGTTAAAAATACGGACATAGTTAATGTAGTGTGTCGCGGCCTTTCTAACAATAGTGAAAACATGAAGGTAGATGAAAAAAATCTACCGCACCCATGACGGAGTAAACTCGCTGCATGAGTCTGCTTGTGAACACGATCAGTGCAACCTGGTCGAAACGTTAAGCGATTCAAATGTATTTATTGCGCGTTAATTCCTGTAATAATACATATAATAATTAATATAATTGGCTATTTAAGGCCTGAGACTTACGGGTGGCTTGAACAACTCTAAAGGCTGGCAATTACATTATTGAAGAAAATCCATAAGAACTTTCAGGTTGGTACTTTAAGTATTTATCCGATATCCGTAATATATTCCTCTCACACTCAAGAAGAAACTTGATTCACCTACGGTGCTCAGAATTGGTCTTTGACAAAGCGTAAGAAGCTCGTTTTAAGGTTTTGGCAGAAAGCCGTGGAGCGGAATATCTTAGGGGTCCGATTATCAGACCATATAAGGAATAGTATGGTGGCCTGGTTAGTGGAGTGTGACAGTAGGATAAAATCAGAACTTGGCGCATGGATAACATTTCGTGTGACATAGTTAGATAGAAGAAGACCATATCGGTGGCAGTTACCACGAACAATAGCATTCCCAATGAGGGTTAACGTCAGGTAGGCGGCCAGTTATAAAACATTGCCAAAACTTAAGCAGCATGCAATTTCAAAAACAATTAGAAAGTGGAAGAAGAACGCATGTTGCGCCGACCCCAAATAAATTGGGATAAGGGCTGGGAGATGATGATAAGGAATAGTATACTCACCCACGTTGGCTATAAAGTCACAAGTTTAAAATGGAACTGGGCCGGTCACATCAGCCGTATGTCGGACGAGCTGTGGGCAAAACTCTTCACCAGGTGGAGCTCATAATGTTAAAGGAAGTCGCGGCAAGCCCAGAAGGTAATGGTGGGACGAGCACACCTATTGGAAGGATTGGCCGCAGAAAGCTTTAAATCGAGAGGAGTACATGTGACTAAAAGAGTAATGAGTATAACTGTAGATGGACGGAGGGGAAGAGAGAGACCAAAGAAAACATGAATGGATTGTGTGAGGCAGGATATGAATGATAAGGGAGTAAATGAAAACCTGACGACTGACAAAGGAGAATAGAAGAGAAAAAAAAACATTTTATCGTATAAAGCGTGGGGTGCTAGATGTCAATTCTTGTTAGATATTTTATCGCCAGATATTGGTAAAAGTAAAGTGAGTCATTATAAAATATCTTAAGAAGCGCCCCACGGTTTTTTTACAATAAAGTGTTTTTTTTTTTTCTCAATCACTCATTTTTTAACGTTATGAATTATTTTCTACTTTTAAGTTCGGCTAGTTACAAACTATTATTTCTTTTTTGTTGTTCGTCTTGAAATTGGTAATCCTGCAGATCCAGTAGCCTTACTCTTGAAAAGAATTCTGCTTGATTGACATTAGAAATATGTCAGTTTGTACTTTTAAATGCAGAAATCTGAAAAATTATTATACATAGAATCGGGATACTATCAAGGCAACATGCTTTAAAATTTAGTCAGTTGCAATTTCGGTAAATTTATTTTAATATTACGCATTGTTTTAAGACGTCTATTTAAATATTGGAATTGGTATTAATTTAAAGAGTAACCCCACTGATCAGGATAATCGGACAAATTTATTAAATTATTGTATTGTCATCGGTCCTTGACAAGTGTGCGAAGTTTCAATTCAATGCGACGTTTTAAAGTGGGTGAAAATCACGTTAAAAGATTCCATTACATAGATACGTAGATATATACCAAGCTAATAAAAGCGTGTTAAAAACATATTGCGCCGATCCCAAATAAGTTAGGCCCAGCGTAGGAAGAAGAAGCATATTCATAAAAACTGCTCTTAAAACGATTCATGAACTACTTACATGTCTCCCTGTCACTCAAATGTCAATGGAAAGAGATTACCACGGACTTAACGAGACATTTTAGCTAAAATACAAGCATAATTATGCATAAATTACTTTATTTATCATCATGATATTCCAATACTGTCATTAGAGATTTATAGCTTTTAGCATTTCTATCTTTTCACGAGTACCCTTTGAGTTCCTCCCAGGTCTTATTCTGGGGTTCTAGGTCAACAGGATCCCTCCAAGTTTCGAGCAACCTCATTATCTCTTCCTAGTTTGATTCTAAGGGAAAGCGATTTAGATGGGCTGCCGCCTGATCTCTTTGAAGGTCTACTGAATTTCTCTACTTTAGCAACAATCATTCATCGTAAAGCTTACTAATAGACAGAAATATGTCCTTAGGACTAAGTAGTCATATAAATACAGTATGCATACCAATCTCGTATTATGAGAAAGCAAACAGCAACACTGATTAGGATTGAATTACACAAACAGTTCATATATGTTGGTACTTAATAATTTAAACGAATTTCTATTCAAAGCCAAATCAGCCAGAATATACTCCAGTCGAATTAGTCGGTTGAAATAATTAAGGATTATCAATTGCTTTAAATTCAATGTTTTCAAAGGCTGTTATTTCAGTTGATAATGTACTTGGGAAGAATGCCAATAAAATTTCTTAATTTCCACCGGTCCGCACAAAATGGAAGCTCGTGGACTTTGGGTCTCATATTTTCTAACTCATGTATAATTTATATCGGGAGATAAGCAATCCTACCATTGGAAGTCTAGACGCAGTGTGAATGAGATGAATTAATGAAAAATATATCGACTCGGTACAAAGTGTTCAGGTTTATTGGAGCTTCGAAGGTGAACTTGGATGGTACTATTGTTTCTCGTTCGATTGACAGTTTAAAGTTACAATGTTAAATGGAAAAAGAATACGGTCGCGAACAGGATTCGAACCTGCGCCTCCCGAATGAATACTCCTTCTTTTTCCATTTAATATTGTAACTTTAGAGTTCGCTAAGCACGCGTTAATGGTTTTCAAAGATTTATCTTGAATTATTAAGGTAATTGCATTCTTTACGACATTGTATTAGATGCAAAGTTGGTCGTGTCGGTTCGGTCACCTGTATAGGTACTGAATTGATTGCAATGACGTAGCCATAAGACGTGTTAAAATATGGAAGAAGAATTCGCGGTGGTGAGCAGAGGTCGAAATGGCTTAATGGTCAGAGCGCCTGGAGTATTTATCCGGGAGGCGTAGGTTCGAATCCTGTTCGCGACCGTATTCTTTTTCCATTTAATATTGTAACTTTAGAGTTCGCTAAGCATGCGTTAATGCTTTTCAAAGATTTATCTTGATTGACAGTTTGTATAGATCGTTATAATTATATTTAAGTGTTGAAGTTATAACATATAATAAATAAATTCTAAATTAACGGTCATAATAAGTTTTTTGAGTACACCAGTTTATATTAATAAGCAGTACTTGGATGACCAAGCTTTGTTCGGTTTCATTATTGTGCAACGCAGTTTTCTAAAAATGAAACCTAGCTAGATCGATTTATCGCCCCCGAAACCCCCTGCATACAAAATTTCATGAAAATCGTTGGAGCCGTTTCCGAGATTCAGATTATATATATTTATATACTAGCGGTCCGTCCCGGCTTCGCACGCGACTATAATTTGAGATTTAAACTATCCTATCTCTCAAGTTGGATCGAACTGCACATGGTGTGCGAATTTTATTATAATCGGTTAAGTGGTTTAGGAGTCCATTGAGGACAAACATTGTGACACGAGATTTATATATATTAAGATATACAATAATTGCTCGTTTAAAGGTATTAGATAGAATAGATAACATCAAATGACGTTTGTGTCTGTTACAGATACACCTTTTCTGATATTTTATGTATGTGAAACCAAAAACTTACTTCAATTGCTTAGTTTGTCTTCTCGTGTATTTGTAACATAATTCAAAGTTTTAATGTGTACCTATATATTATAGAGACAAGCATTATAATATTTCAACTCAACAACAGTCATACAATAAGAGGTATCTCATTAATTGATTAGTTGTCTACATAAATGTATTAGATATATTCAATATTTTATTATTTTTTGCCTCATCATATATTTACCTCAATATCGAACTTATACTTTTATCTCGGATCAAGATGACTGAACGCACTTCTCGAACAGAGTAAACAATATACCTACGAAACAAGATTAATTTTCTAGAAGATTCGCTTTCACAGATATCTCGACTGGAATATACGATTACGTGTCATAAGTTTTATGCCCCGAAAGTTTCAAAGTAAATTCGAACATCCATCGATAAATCTTGGCGACGCTCGGAACGATTTCATTTTCGAATTTCAGGAGCGATTGCCTCCACTGTTAAAGTTTGCCTGAAAAATGTTCGCGGACGATTGACTCGCTATAAACGGAAATAAAAAGTTTTGTGTTAGAGCAATAGCGTTGTACAATGCGCATATAAAGCAAAGAGAAAGCTCCGAGAGGATCACTGTTTGAAACCCTCCTGGATTTTCCAGACTTAAAATGTGACCAACTTTTTTACATCAGACAGCTATTGTAAAACTTTTGCTGTAACACACTTATAATTCAACATATTATGTAGTACCTACAACTGTTCCTCTAATATAATTTAAGTTTTAATATAAAATAATTGCTTAGATGAAAAACGAACTCGCCGCGGCAATAAGCATAAACACGAAATTCATATCGCACAAGTTTAATTCAGTTAGGCTAGTGTAGCGAGAGCTGCGTTCCGCATTATCATTACTAAACAGCTTTTATTATTCCACGATATTTGGCTAGAGGGGC
Source organism: Xylocampa areola (assembly GCA_935421205.1). Lineage (NCBI taxonomy): Eukaryota > Metazoa > Arthropoda > Insecta > Lepidoptera > Noctuidae > Xylocampa > Xylocampa areola. The sequence goes on from OW285206.1 coordinate 13,876,083, forward strand.
CTCACACGCGCGCTAATGGAATAAAAAGTAAGGTTACAAAGTAAAAAGATACAGAGCACCTCCCGCGGCGGCGGTTCGTGCGAATTTCGACTGAAAATTTTATACGTTCAATCTATTCTGAGCGCCTTTATGCTGTGTCTCGCGATCCCACCCCCGCGCAAAACAGTTTCGTTTTCAATTATTGCCCACTTGTGGAACGGGATTCGATGGAAAAACAAAAGAGCTAGAAATGATATTTTATAGACAAGTCGCTTTATTCGATGTTTACTGCACCTCGATTTGTTCTCGAGTGAGATCTGTGATGTTTCAAGAAAATTATTGACGGAACGTGCCGGGATACCGGGCTCGACTACATGGAAGGATATCAGACGAAGCCCTTTGCCGACGCTCCACGAAGAATCGATTGCTTTTAATGTTACTCGAATATTTTGTTTGATTCACCAATTCTTTTTAGTTATAATGTAAATCTCCCTTTTTTAAGAGAATTCTTTTTAGTGGTCGTAAAATTATATTGTTCGTCGTAACTTTATTTCACGTAAAACGCTAAAAGAATTAAAATTCCAGGCGAGAAAATGAGCTCTGACAAATAAACGTATTAGCTTTTATGTGCTCTAGAAACATTTCGTCCAAAAATTAATTCCGCTAAATTAATTTAAATAATTACGTTATCCACTAGGTCTTTTGCAATTCAATTAATATTAATAAGCACGCTTCATAAACGAAATTTAAAAGTAACATTAGTGGGATTGATACATTATGTATGTTCATGGCGAATATAAAAAGGTCTAAATATTTTAATATTTATTCATGTTTTTTTTTTCTATAATTCCACGCGCTCGCTTCAACTGTACATAAATTTGGCTTTATCGTGTATAAAGTTTATGTTTGCCTACATAATTATGTAAATGCAAGCGATCTTTTAACGTAAATTATTTTCTACGTTTGTTTGCTAGCGAAATAATGCAAGGGAGCCTTTCATTAGGGGAATGCACGCGTCGTTTTACATGTATTTTTGTGAGATTACAAATTTCGCACATACCAACGCGGTGTTATCATGAACCGACTGTGTCATCTATGTAGTAAATGTCGTTTCGTTTAGTCGTTTTCATCCTTGCACTGCTCTACTACTATGCAATAATTAATAAAAAAAAGGTAATTTCAGGATAGGAACCTACCGTGTTGTGCCATTTTGGGGTTTTGTTTTTAAAATAACAAAGAGAACATCTTGAACTATCTAAATCGCCTTTAAGATTATATGCACTTTGCAATAAAAACGGTCACACTCCGCAGAAAATTTCTAAACTCCAACATCAGAGGCATGCAGTTCGACTTAACTACATCATTACGAGTGTTTGAAGACTTTTCCAGTGAAAACCACGTTTGGAATCAAGACTTTTGAAAAGAAAAAGCTGATTGAATAAAATAGTTTTTATGGTGTATGAAAGATTCAAGCATTAAGCGAACGTGTGCAACTGTTGTTATTTCATTTGGTCTATTGCAATATGAGGAATAAAGAGTGCAAGTTAAGGTGAAAACAGCCTGTAGCCCACAAAGCTTTGAATGGAAGGAGTGGGGCAACCATGCAGAGGACACACGATTCCTGCACCCTGTAATTTGAAGTTGACATAGTTCGCTCCGGGCGCCACGTTTCAACTTTAGTTGCACCCCATCTGGATTATCTTTCACTATCCTTTTGTCAAAACCACCACTATTTTTTAGCTCAAACCACAAATACACAACACAGGTGAACAACATTTTCGAGGATTCGAATATGCACAACAGCATTTCTAATTGAAACACATCCACATTTGAACTGTTTGGTGTAGATTGTACCAATAAAACGGTCTAAATTGATCCATCCAAAAATATGAAATTATTGTCATTGCGTACATTCCTATTCATATTGTATTAAAGTCGAAAATTCAACATAAAATTGTGACAGTTGTGCGTGGGCACTTTAAGCGATCACATCGGACCGTCACATTCATTGTTACGTTTATTACGTGAACATTGTTGGATGAACATTGCCAATATGTGATAAGGGAGGACATTTAAATGAGTATCGATATAACTCGGCAGTTGATGAATACGAGATATCGATTGTAGCAACTCGTCGTAGCGAATCGAACCCGGGCCGTCCGCGGCGCAGTCCAGCGACCGATCAATGCAATACGAGTACATTTTGCATAATTGATGCCCCATTCACGGGTAGGGAACACTTATTCATATTCATGAATTTTACAAATTTTTCAATTTGTGCCGCCAGCAAGTGTATTTACAGTATTGCCATGTCGTATTTGCGCCAATACAATCTGTGTAAAAGCTGAAAGGGGAGTAGCCGGCGTCCGTGCCGCGGCACAGACCGGCGATAAAGCTGGCCTCTAATGTGATATTTTTGATGCTACTGCCACCATCAATAGCTGTGTCACCGTTATTGTTCCTCTTGTTCTGGCAAGCTGTGTTCCCAGATTTTATCTCAGGAATCGCTTCGAGTAAATATTTCAAATAAAAAGAGAAAGACTTTTTAAAAATCCTTTCTCTGAAATCCTCTTAACTAATAGCGTGAAAGAGGATTACGACTGAGTAGAATAACATTGATCAGCGTCGAAACTTGATGGACACGAAAATCGTTCAAAAGGAAAAAACTGTAACAAAACTGATTCCCAGTAGCGCTGAAGCCTTGGAGGTAATGGGAGATTGTAAAAGGAGGCAATAAAAGCTTAGTATTGTGTGTGAGAACCGTAGGGGAGTCCCTGTATTGTGTTCGGGTCCGCGGAGGCCCCCAAGAATCGTCTGACCACGGACGCGGTCAAATTGTACAGAAATGAAATTATCAAGGTACGCTGCCGATTTTCCGAACCAATGAATCAAGATCCAATTCCCTTTTGTAATAGAACATCGTCGCGAAACGCGCCCATGGAGTTACACTACCCACTCAGTGGACGCTTAGGCGGCGTCCACACGAGCATTATACAGCTGCGGCATTATTTATTGTACGTCATGTAGAACATTCCATCGGATTGTCGAACGGTCTCGTGACACGCAATCCAAATAACAAATCGTGTTTTTAAATGTAACTTATTTGTTTTTCCTGTGTATTTTACGGTATTTAAGGAAATAATTTTAGATTTAAACTTTATGATAGACTCGCTTCATAAAGATATTTTTGCATAATCAAAGGATATGTTTTAGTTGTGTGCGTATAATAAAAGTGAATTAATTTTTTTTATTAGACGAAGTAGCAGTTGATTATATTTAAATGTGTAATAAACAGAGCTTATGAGTACCCTGGGCGACATAAGAGGAGGTTACAAATCGAATTCAATTCTCGCTTCCGTTACATTCATTATTCATATCAAACGGAAGGTCTACAAACATGCACGTTTTAGTAAGATTCTGGTCAGTCGTCCCGTAATCTGCGCCAAATTGACTTTTCCGGCAGAAAGCTGACGAGTCTTGGACTGTAATATGCCATAAACGACCCAAGCGTATTGGACCCGATGCTACGAGGTTGATAAATTTCGTTGATATTTGAATGCGTTATATTCCTTTCGGGTTATAGCCGACCGTCCCTTCAATAAATACTCGGGCGCCGCGAAAAATTTGTTGACTCTCTGTAAGCCCTTATTAATGAAAACCCACCGAAGGATTCTATATAGCAAATGAGCCATTTTCCGACGTGACATTAAAAATAAGATTTAATAACGTTTGTAGCGAAAAGTTGCCGCATCACCAAAAGCTAATATTATTCCAATTCGGAAAAAAACAATTTTCTACCGAAGTTATAAACCTACAGATTTCCATTTCTCCGCAGAGTTGGTAGAAAGTAATTCCTCCGGTTCGAAGATAAATTTTACGTCATTTCCTGTCTTCTTGGTGCTCGGCAAAAATTATCAGGCATCGGCTCGACTGAGACCATTTAAAATTAATGAATAATGTTATCTGATAATGATTTTGGAAAGTTTAATTAAAGTTTTCTTTTCCGAGGTTTCTTCACTTTCTGATCGCATGAATATCTTTATTATTTTTTATCTCGAAATAAGCGCCTTCTTTAAAACTTTGACCGTGAATAAATTTGATGATAAGCACAGCTTAATATCAGAAAGATTTATCTTAAATTCTATTTTGTATTTTTAAGGTTTAGCGCAGGTTCTTTGACGCCGAAATTAAATTAACATCTCAAATCATAGTCACTGATAAAACATGCCTTAATGGTTTGTTCATGTTTCATTACAACTAAAGATTCAATATTTCTTTTTTTCTTAAGCAACTAGCGTAAATTATAGCTATAAACTAATATATTGAATTGTAAAAAAACTATATTAGCGATCGATAACATAAACACAAAAACAATGCACCCTCCATTTTAGAGGTGTGAACGAAAACAAAGAGGAATCTGAACTGTTTACGGTTTGGTCCAGCTCGAATAAACATTCGATTTTTTACAAAATCTTATCGCACCACAAAAGAATCGTGATGTGTGGTAGGAAAAGGCGAAACGCAAAGCCAAATATAAGGAATTTAGATCAAAAAGAGCGAAACATTTGGGAAATCGCGATAACATCATTCAAAGGATGAGGAATGGTGAGCTTTATACACCTTTGAGTGAGTAAAAATAAATATCAGTGGATCTACGGACGGTAGTTCTTCGAAACATTCGCTACTTCTTGTTACTTAGTATTCTAGTTCGAGGGGTTGTTTATGTATTGGCTCAAAGAATTTATGATATCTATACCTACTTACCTTTAATATAGATTAATAAAAACTATTATAGGTTTATTACTAGTCTCTGTTGTATACGTGAAGCTCATTATGATAAAATTTAAGATTCGTTACAGATAAATCTTTGAAGGCGTAGAAAAAATAACATATCAGCTCGATATAATTATTATAAAAATCAACAACAGTTTTCCTCGTAAAAGGAATTCAAAAACCAAATGCTCGGTATAAATAAATTTAAATGGCATTGCTTCTCAATTATTCATTAATGACGTACGTATGCCAACTATTTATGGTATATTTACCTACCGTATGAGTGCAAAAAAAACGTCACGAACGCAAAAGGTGAGGGGAGGGTGGTGTCGCAGTAATTGCTGGGAATTTGTAATGGCCGTGTGATTGCCGGGCGGAACGTCGACTCTAAACTGTGCTATTAATTTCGTACATTTGATTAACGAAACTACTTGTTATGCTAATGAACGCAGGCAAAGAATGCACGCTAACGTGCTAACGCGACGCCTTGTCGACACGTTGTCGAGCTTGCAATATTTTCGCTTCGCTTCCTTTGTAATTACAGCCACGATGGTTTGAAATTTTAAAACTTATTTATAATTTCACTAATGAACGCTACTTTCTGCACGTCTAGACACGCGTTAACAACGATGGGTGTATCACGATGTTTTACTCGAACGTTGACACAGTCGTGCGCGTCACACGTGAAGCGGGCAGGTGTCATCGCCCTGCCTTTGAGACAATTTATCTAGTTAACTTCGCTAACAAAATCACGTTTGAATCGTGTACCTTGGTACGTCATTGGACGCTTCCACGTTTGTAGCAATTCATGTTAAACTCAAATTCGTGACTCGTCGATACCGCATCGATATCGATTCGATCTCAAGACAGACGGCCCGAATGAAAAGTTTACAACACGGAAAGTGATCGAACGCACGCAACCCGTTATCCGCATGGAAATTAGGAACTCTAAATATCAGCAAATGCTAGACGTACATACATGTCATGATGGTACACGATGGTAAATGTGTTTATCAATAAATCTTGAAAATTATGACAATTTCCTTTTTTCGTCGTAAAGGGTTGGAGTCACGTTGCCGCATCATAAATCATTCATCCATCAATTGCAAAAACGTATTGGGAAACCCGCACGACCGTAATGTCGTGTGTGAACCTTCTTCGTCGGAACAACTTCGATGTTTATTCAGAGTGCATGAAGTCACAACTGGTTGTCACCGGTCCCATTACATGTAACTGCCAAATTAAAAGAGAGACCGGACCATTTTCCCTTTGTTTATTCCAGTTTTACAGAAGGGTCTCATCAAAGGAATCGAAAGTGATTTTATGCATTAATTAAGACCACAGACCGAGATTTACAATTACACGGTCTCCTATAAACAAACTTGATTGCTTTACAAAAACTCAAATAACTAAGGCAGTGTCTCAAGTAGAGGTTCATTTGAATATCAAAGACGAAATTCAAATTACGGCGTTTACAATAAAGGTTCAGCCGGTACGGTATTACGAGTTGATGTAAATTTCCGATACTCATTTCGAGGATGAAGTTCAGATGTCTTCGTCGTGGTGCTTGAAACTAAGTGCGCTATGAAAGTGTGAAACGCCGATACTTTAACAAGACCTCTCCTGTATTTTAAACGCTCGTTCCGCCTATCTTAGTCGTAAATCAAATTAAGGCTAATTTTCTTGCATTGAGACTGTTTTTAGTTGCTTTAGTTTTGTCACTGTCTGGCTCGGAGCTTCAAAGGTACAGATTATGTAGGATAATAAAAGCAGTGTAAGCGCTCTAAACTTTGATTCGCTTTGCTGATTTTATTTAATGTGATGATTGTGCTGGTTTTTTTTTCTTGCATTGGGGCAGGCCATTTGGAGTCAATGTTCTATGTTGATTGATGTGACTTTGGTGATTATTTGCGTTTATTTTAGATTTTGGTTATTACTCACGTTCATTTTGGCATTGCCCAACAAAAAATCTGACCAATTTGACTCGCGACATTGCCGTGGGCTTATTTCATTATTAAGGGCTCCGTTATAGTTCGACATCAGTTGGGTAATCCTGAAACTTTTACGTGAGTAATAAGCGTAAATAATCTTATTATGTCTCATAATTATGAGTAATTATACTAACATTTGCGTAAAAATCAGATATTGTTTATAGAGTTCATTTATCTATTTGAATTACAAGATAGGTACAAAGTCAAGTCCTGATAATCTAATTGTTACTGTCAATTGGACTCAAATTGCCCAATCATGCATAACAAATAAACTACAACATCACAGAGCAAGTAGAAACGGAGAGAAATAAGTGAGCTAGTCAATATTCTACAAAATAAGTTAAAAAGAAAAAAACTAAAGGAAATACGTTCCCCGTTTTATCTGTCCCTTCTGACCCACAATTTATTCGATGCTTTTACGGTTGACTTAAATGCCAAAGCATGGAAGTTAAGTCGCAAATCAAGTTCTCTTTTTGGTCGTTTTTACGTGGGATTTGTAAAAAAAAAGTATTTTTTATTGAACTTATGCAATGTGATCGGTGATACTGTTTCGAGGTTACCGAAAGAGTTTTTATTATGTTAATTCGGTATTGTGTATCGCATTTACAGAAAATATATTGGTCGTTTTATTTTTAGTTACGGTAATTGTAAGTCTTTTTGCTGATATGCATTAAAGAATCCGTGCCTTCTGAATGAATAACTACATGAATCATAAGGCTACGTGTATATCGCAAAAAATAATAGTATGATAAACTAAAACGACAATTACTAAGCTATGCAACAGATATTTATTAATATATTAGACCACAGTGTCTATGTTTATTATACCTATTCTGTCGTATTTCAAGACATTAAAGATAAAACAGCATTAAAAATCAATCGCGATTTCTCCCTCAAATTGTATAAAATAATGCAAAACATCTTCAAGGAAATCCATATTCAAATTTCTAAACGAACTCCGACTGAACGTCGGTAATATAAATAAAATCAAGAGTAAAATTCAGCATATTTAATTTAATATAAATTACACGATCAATTTTGATTTTAACTAAATTATCGTTCTGAACTTGTTTACTCGCTTCTTCCAGATAACGTGACTCCATTAGGCAGCCATAACGGTCACGAGCCGCTTCCTTTTATTACTCTCTGCAATGCTTCCTGTTGCTTCTTTTTTTCTCTGAAATATTCTGCTAATTAAGGAAGGAGTGGAGGCTGAAGATTTCCTGCTGCTCTAGCAGATTACTGGCGGTATCTCCGAGAAAAATGTAACTCTCAGATGGCATTCATTTTTGTGGCTTAACTTTTTGTACGTCATTAAAAAGTTTAAAGCTGCTAAGATAGCGTGTTACACCGTCTCATAGCTGCTGTAGCCATCCAGTTATTGCAAACGTTTAAATCAATTAATGTCAGCTTCTCTTGGCTGAATTGCTTCTATGATAACATCTTCAATGGCGGACAATAGGACTATTATGTGAGTAGCTTCATCTTGTTCCATACGAGGGGAACTAACTGGCATAATACGGACAAGCTATGAATCTGGGAGCCGAATTCGCATTGAAATGTTATACCTACTGGGTTTGATTTTGATCGAGATCGACGTCTACGTATTATCTATTGAAAGCGCTTGCACTTTGTCAATTGGACAATGGAATGTTTGAAAACTTTCCTTTGGAATTATGCTGGTTAGTATTTGCCAGTGATGTAAAAATTGTCAAAGAGGTTATAAATATTTATTTTTCATTATTTGTATTATAAAAAGTGATGTTTATATTTCATAAAAAAATCAACCTATTACAAATTTGAAGTCTCCAATTTAGATACAACACTTAAAAATCTTTACCGGATGGTGATGCCTGAAAATTACCCTTTTTCCCGTCTATATACATACGTGCTTTGTAGGTACGCATCAAATTCGGACCATTGTTATGCAAATACTCGTGGTTCGGTTTGCTGGCGTCAGTGTACAAGACAAAGCGACGTTGACGACCGACATCGGCTGTTGCTATCAGGTCCGCATCGTATGGATCCACTCGACTGGCCCTAGTCTTGTTACAGGGTTGCCAGGACTTGCTAGAAGGATTTTGGGACGCGTTGATTTCAATCTGTGTAATAGACTCATAGTGTATTATGCAAACGAGATTGCGTACCATGATCCTTGATGAAGTGAAGTCCCTGGATAGTACAGGTACCTATTCCCTTTTCAGTTTACAGTTTTTGTTTTTTACCGAGAATTTTACTTGATACAGAAACACAGCTCCATCGTGTTAAGAAGAAAAAAGAATCTTTATTATTTTAAATCTGATTTAATTAATTACTAAAAAAAAAAGCTTAATAGAGTATATTACTACATGTTAAGCAAAAATATAACTAAGTTATAAAAGAAAGTCCTTGCTTTAACATCTGCCTAAACGAATTTCCGGGACAGTGGTTTTATTGCAGTACAAGAACTAAGTCCTAGGATAATCCTAAATTTCCCAGAAATCTGGTAACCTTGGTTGAATGACAGTGTATCATCGTAACATGATAGCTGGGAGCAATATGACGAGGGCTGCGATAGTGATTACAGATTATACCCGACTTTGAGATAGAACCTTACGACGTCGGATTTCTTTTATGAATTTGAATGGAATCTCATGTGCCTTTTGATTTACATGTTAGTTTTTAATAGTGAATATATGAATTACAAGTACATTGTGGGGAAATTACCTGAATATTAAAGTTACAATATTAAATGGAAAAAGAATACGGTCGCGAACAGGATTCGAACCTGCGCCTCCCGGATGAATACTCCAGGCGCTCTGACCGCTAAGCCATCTCGACCTCTGCTCACCACCGCGAATTCTTCTTCCATATTTTAACACGTCTTATGGCGACGTTATTGCAACGACGACGTTATTCTTGAATTATTAAGGTAATTGCATTCTTTACGACATTGTATTAGCTGCAAAGCTGGTCGTGTCGGTTCAGTCTCCTGTATAGGTACTGAATTGATTGCAATAACGTCGCCATAAGACGTGTTAAAATATGGAAGAAGAATTCGCGGTGGTGAGCAGAGGTCGAGATGGCTTAGCGGTCAGAGCGCCTGGAGTATTCATCCGGGAGGCGCAGGTTCGAATCCTGTTCGCGACCGTATTCTTTTTCCATTTAATATTGTAACTTTAGAGTTCGCTAAGCATGCGTTAATGCTTTTCAAAGATTTATCTTGTACCTGAATATTATTTACAATCCTAGTTTTGTAATTAAAAAAAGAATAAGTTTCTTATCATAACAATATTCCTAGTGACGGTAGCTAGTTTAAATTATCTGTAGGCCTCTGACCTAGCTTTACACACTATCGAGAATCTCTCAGGTGCTAAAATGTATTTATTTAAGTGAGTAGTGCGTACCTTGGATTCAATTCTGAGACCTTTAACTTGCCAGTTCAACGATATTTATAGGCCATCTTTGATATACTTTATTCCTTTAATCAATAGCAGGTGATTAAGTTTCTAAGCACTTTTATAAAGAGCATTAATAAAAACACAAATATCTATTGAAATTGTATCATTTATTCAGGTTTTCGAACAAAATATTATATTCAGACGCCCATGTTTCTATGTAGAAAAGCGAATATGATTTTTATTCTAGCAAATTCTTATTTTCTCGAACACTGTAACAGAGTTTACGCAGGTGCTTCTAAAACGCATAGAATTTCAAATTGCGTTTTCATTTTTTCTCTTGGGGCATCATAGTATCAGTCGGATGCATAGCCTTGAGATGCAAAGTGTGAGGCGAACGAGAGCTTTTTATATTTGCGGCATCCTCGCTTGGATTTGCATAATATTGCTTCCTTAACATTCCTCTGTAGGACTATGAAACAAAACGGAACACATCTAGGGTTGGAGGGGATTTACAGATTCGGGAGAATGAGGAACCGTGGGGTACCCGGTTCAGGGGTCATCGGACTTGCCAAAAATAAAATAAAAGTTCCGACATTTCATCAGTCGAGTTTGTGTGTGGTTGAGTACTTTTTTATTTGAAATTTAAGGTGCGTACAATTGAATATTAAAGGCAGTGTTTATTTTTCCATTTTAAGCTTAGAACAATATGCGACAGATTTCGATTTTGCTTTTTTATCAATTTTTATACCCATAGTTAAAACTTTCTCAACCAGCTCAGCCTAATGAGCAATTAATTTGATATTGTCATAGACTGATTGTTCTCTGTTCAATCTGCATAATATTGCTTCTTTAATATGCCAACCACTGACAAAAGACTGGCGAAATTGCTTTTTTCAGTGTGAGAAGCCAATGAAGTCAGTGGTAGCCAATAGTGGGGGCTGCGTCTGATATGTTTGGCTAGTCAAATGCGATGGAAATGCGATGCTCGAATTCTTGGCTACCCCTTTTTTTCTTTTTTAATGCGTTAGCAATTTATTACGTTGTATTTAGAAGAGGAAAAGTTAGTGATAGCGAGGAATGAGGCCTTTTTGGTGGTATCTTTAGACTTTAGCCAATCATGGTTTTAATTTTCAAATGGGTTTGAAGAAATATTTATATCTAATGACTTTTTTTAACCGACTTCCAAAAAGGAGGAGGTTATTGTAATGTTTCCCAAAAAAATAATACTGCTATGTCCTTTTACAAAATTCAATGTTGAATTTAAACTCTCTATAGACCTCAATAAGGAAGATTAGTGCGTGAATTGATTTTCAGAATATATATAAAAATATTCAAAATTGCTAGTCAATTTAGCAGTAGATGCTGTTCATTAAATGGTCAGTTTTTTTTTCTTGCATATGCAGAACATATTTCGTAAATACATTTAGTTATCGTGTGTTCACGGAATGATACCTATGTGACTTTTTGATTGATGAGCTACTATAGTGTCGAAAAGCTTCCAGTTTTCAGATTGTTTCAACATAAACGCACATATATAACGTAAACCCGAACAATATTGGAGAGGGTGACTTGTGTTTGAATAAAGAAAAATATGAAGGATTACCTGTTTTGTTTCACCCAAGTGGGGGAGAGACAAATAGGTAATTTGATAGTGCTTGGAAAACACACTGGTGACCTGTCACTGCTAGTTCATCATAGCAATATTATGAATCCGATAATATAATAGTAAAAGTCAGGGATAACTGAAAGGAAATACATACAAACGAAAAATATTTATTTTGATTCCGAGTTTCTGGATTGGAAAGGTCCGCAGTTTGCCAACTTGTCTGTACGCCATTTATCTAACAATAAAATGGCATTGGCATTGTCATTTTATCAATATAAGAAGTGGAACCCGTATTTGAGATTGCCTTTCCATAGTAAAGTATAAGGAAGCATTACATTGCTAATTTATCATTAGCGTCCGAAAAGAAAAATCGTAAAACACCACTTTATACAAAGTCGGAATCGTAAACGATGATAGTACGAACACCTGTCACTTTGGATGTAAACGTTTAAAGTTTCCACATTGGCATTCGTCGTGGCCGTAACCTAAAAATCTGGAAACTTAAGTATTACGTTTTTTATTGCAGCATTCGAAAGACATAAACCTTTCCAAGTTGAAGCGAAGATTATAAATCATATCTTCGTTGCTTCCGTCATGCGATGTACACTAGGACCAATACGTTGTGATGTTAAATTGTAAGCGTTCAGAATATTATTACAATAATCCTTTTCAAAGAACGTCTCTCTCGTAAAGGTATACACTTGAAGTAAATTAACAATAGCCCGACTTCCCTGTCACAAATGTGTCACATAAGAGCAGGTGCTCTCTCCATGACAGCCAGCGGCACACGTGAAGGTGACGTCGTTATTTGCTCCCGGGTTTATTTATTCGAAACTTGCGCCCGTTTCGGATGACCACCGTCCACTCACAACCTGTCACTGTATTTTCCCGACCCTTTATTTTCACTTGACAAGAATATTCCGAGCCGCGTCCTCTCGATATTACATTCCGATAAGACTTTTTATTCGTGATACATTTTTCCAATTGTCTCCGTTGCACGACTCCGCAGTGCGAACTAACGGAATAGAATTTTCAAACAGTTTTGATTGATAAAGGTAGACAGGTTTTCGTTTTCTTTGTTTGCGAAATTAGATTCGGAAGGTAGCGTGAAACTTCAGAGTTACACTTGATTAATGGTGATTCGGGGGGGGATCCGAGAAAAGAAACGATTTTAGGCCGTTCGATTTTCTATAGAGAACGAATTACTGGATCGCTTTCACACGGACGGTTTAGTTTTATCTGAAAATAAGCGTGTTTAGATTTAGATGCATGAGCACGATATTATCCCATTTGTCGAAACAACGCTCGAGCTCTGTTAATATTTGATGTGTTCTCGACTTTTCTCGAATTTAACGCGCCGATTAAACAACGCCGGGCGAAGGATTTTATGTGAATATTTAAAATGCTATATTGGTTCTAGTTCAGCAGAAAAACAAATCCATTGTTCATGTAACATCTTGTAACGTTAATTTATTGCTACTGCTTACCAACAATAAACTTTTATGAAGGAAGTGAGATCTCAAGTTCAGTGGAATTAGAATAAGTTTTTTGATGTAAGTCCAAGAGTTTCGCATCAAAACGTACGTGTTAGATAAAGTTGGATATGTTTGTATGGAAATTGTGGGCTCATATAATATTCGCGAAGGTGTCAGGAACGGATAACTGCGAAGCAAATTGGACACATTGTTGCATCCAGCAGGTTGGAGGACCATTAAAATAGAAGGATTACTTTTATAGCCCGGTTGGCTCGCTTGAGATAATATCGGTAAATTTTATGGTCGTAATAAAGGAAATTCGATTTTAGCCAGTCATCTGTATGTGATTATGTAAGACCCGATTTGATACAGAGGGTACCTTTATTAAATTTGAAATTTATCTCAAACAATATGAGCAGCGACCAAAATATTTTCAATGTTTTAGATTACATTTAAACGGACAAAAAAAGCTGGCATTTAATTTGGGGAGGATGATTTGATTTACGGAACTCATAAAAGATTCCTCTCACTAAAGAATAAGAACTTCCCAAAGTTTACATTCACACAATCAGAAAGTGGGTTAATGAGATTCGCTCAAGAAAAACATCTCGTTAAAGCATACATTATTCAAGCTTTCGCGAAGTTATTCCGCGTTCACGCGTTCATTAGGCAGGCGAATACAAACTTGCGATTCCCGTAAAGCCAGACACACCCACTTATCACCCCGGACAAACTATTCATAAGTATTTTGGGTACCGTGCCGAACACACACCGCTCTCCTTGTTATTTAAATTTATCACTCAACTTTTATCCTCTAAATTCATTGTAACAGGTAATATTTCACAGGTTATTAATTACGTTACGCCGGCATCCTCACGGTGTAACTCTTATTACATTATGTCAGTTGCAAATTGAAAAATTCCCGGGGCGTGTGTCCCGTCTCTCCGAAGTATTTTGGCAAAATTATTCTCATTCATTAAGTCGAGAAGTGGAGGGCGCGCTCGCGAGATTGGCGACCTACCATTCACTCGTGAGTAACGAGGTGACTTCCTGTTATTAGTTATGTTGGCAAATTGTTTTTCTTACGCTTTTATACTTACACCTTAGTTAAGTATCGAATTTATATAAAAACTTGTGCAATAATCTGTCATCCGATGAAGAAGTATCGTTACGAGTTTGTTTACCTTGTTCGTTGTAATTATGAGGTTCATTTTTATTAATAAAATGACGTGCGGGTTCTGTGGCTTTCCGCTGGGGAATGGGTCAATTAATGTCGCCATACTTTTACAGTAACATGTATGAAAGGTCAGCAGTGTCCGGTTGACGGGTGTGTAACTGAACGCTGTCCGGGGCCGGCACGCGTGTCTCAGAGTGCCAATCCATTAATTAAAACTTATTTTGTAGCGGTAAACACGATCTCTGAACGACGACAAACAGCCGCTCCGCGTATAATCCCCAACTTCTATTTCCAATTATGGAGCACATTTGGATAATAGATTAGTGGGATTAAGTGGCATTGATTTATAATACGTTTTTTTTTTCAAAGTAAATAAGGTAGCTTAAAAACTGTTAGAAAATATTTTTGTAATGTATAAACTTTGCAATAATCTTCGACACATTCGTATTCGTATGTAATAATATGAAACATAGGTTGAGAAAATGCGCTGCAGCCTTCAATTTCGACATCCAATACAATCCACCCCAGAGCTTCCGCAAAGATGGAAAATCTCTCAAAAGAATAGCGTTTAGCACGAGACAAAGACCGATTTAGATCTCCTCTAGCGAAGCCTTCTACCGGGCCACTATTTACTTTTCTCAAGGGACTGCACTTCGTCAGCTAGTGGCGTCCGAACCCAATTTTACAAAGCGAAAAAGGGCTTTACATCGGCGGCAACCCCCCAAATCGAATACGAGGAACATTCCAGGTACGTATTCGTACATATTAACTTTGAAGCCGTACGAGTATAATGTGAACGGCGCGACAATGAGCGGGGCAGGCGACGTGTCCTACGAGTGCCTTAGGCCATAATCCCGAAGTGTAAGCGTACGTGCCACCGCCGCCATTCGAAGATAATTCCTCCTTATAATTTCCCATGCTTAACTCGGCGTAATGAAGTTTATTCGTCGCTACTTCATTGTGAGTCGTTTGCAGCGGAGGCGGCGAGGAATGTAATCAGTTGCGAACTAATACCGTGTCGTTCGCAAAGCCCCCCTCGCGTATGGAAATGCCTCGTTGGAGCCGCCGTTAGTTCTTTTGATTGCTAGCTTCTCCTTGTCGAATTAAAACCGAGATCGAGCTCGGGTGATTTCGAGAAAATTAAAGGAGCGTTTCATTTTCAGCGATGGCTCTTGACGGTTAATATTAGTATGATTGTGGGTGCTCCTCTTGCTGTGAACTTAAGTACCCACTTATTTTGTCTTTAACGTTTATTTTAATTAAGTGAATTTCTTATCAAGGTGAGACCGTGAATATACGTTGAAGTTCTATTATACATGAGCCCTTTTTTGAAGTGAAACCCTTTCAGACATACAGTGGCTCGAACCCTCAAAGAAAATGCAAAACATGCGGTAGGACCAAAAGCGAAGTAAGATATCGCATGCGATACGCCCAAGTTCACGCAAGATTGAGTACATGCCATTATAAACTTTAAAATACGGGGATAGGATCGAAACTTTCATATCAAAGCGACTCGGAATACTATGATTAATGCATTTTAAGAAACGTTTTAGTTGCAACAGAAAACTTTGACTCGCCGAGCGTGACGGAGCAGTGCGATGCTGCGAGGATTATGTCATAGACTACGTATAATGCACGTAAAATCAACCGCATTTGAAGCTTTAAAGGATGCATTTAACATTGGTAAAAGGAACCACTTGAATGTTCAAGTAGACAAACGCAAACGTGTTGCATACATTGTGATTAATATAGACGTATTGTTATGTTTAATACCTCTATTAATTACTTAATACAAAACACCCAGATATGTCAGCGGAATATTTTACAATGACAATAATTCATTAGCAGTTTGTGTCGTTCGCTACTCGGCGTCCTAACTACGCAGATTTATGCAAGTCCCTCGCGTTATACTTGCACCCGCCCCGATGTCGCTGACGCCTTTATTTTGGCCTCGATGCAAATTAAATTACACTCAAATTTCGCTGACTTCGCCACACTCTTGGAAGGATAACTCGTTTCTTGTCATTCGCTAAAGAATATATATTGCGTGTCTAATCTGTAATGAGCCAACTGCACGTATTTTCAACCAGTTCTAGAAATGCCAGAAAACTTTCCTAATATAACTACACAAACATTCCCGCAAGAGACACCGAAGGGTTGTTTTGTATGTACCCCATACAAAACAACAATAAAGTTGTGCCGGATCTGCTGACCATTGCAAAAAGCGCATCGTTCGCGGCGTCCTGAGCACAATACCAACTTAAATTGTTCGTGAAAACGTTATGCACTCGACGGTTTCAATTTCCTCGCGAACTAGCCATTGCAGATGTTCGGACGACACTCATAAATATGATTTGAAAATCGTTTTATGTATAACTCATAAACTTTTATCTTCGGTGCGGATGAGGCTCTCGGTCTAAACGGTTCCAGTTAGTTTCCAGCACAAAAGCTGCAGACGTTTTAATATCGGACCGTCTGCTGGCATGGTACGTATCTGCCAGTGTAAATTTTACAGAAGCAAAACGACCCGCCAGCACGCCACCTCTGGCTGGTCAAATAATACCGTCCTAATGGCTAACTATTGCCTAATGTATTTTGGTGAAATGGAAATAATGTTGGAGGAGCTCCGGCGGTCCTTACCGGAGGTTACGATTTAGATAGTGCTTAGTGAACTCGAGACCGTCGGAAGTACAGTACCGTCTATTCAATTTCAGTTTATTAAAATATGTTATTATGGTGTTATGAATAAGACCCTGCGCTTGCCGGCGACTGAGCACGCTCAATGGATGCAGTCTGCGTTGTGTAAATTAGAATCGAGATTATAGATATGTTTTTTTTCTTTCTGCCTTTGTGGGTTTATTTCATTTTTGTAAATTATATGTTAGTTTGAAGAGTAACAGAATTTATTTAAAGATACACATGTAAATTTCTTAGGTTACGACTTGTAAATCCAGTTGTTGATTTTTATTTCTTTTATTACTTAAAATTGAAGTGAAGCTGGCAGAAACGATTATTTTATAAAAATATGCTCTACATCGATGATCGTAGATTCGTCATTAATCGAGTTTAAAGAATTGCAATAAATTAAGAAATACTTGATTTAAATTGCAAAGTTAAGTATCTATTGCTTCTGGAAATTCTAAGAAAATCCTTCAGATCTTACACCAGTTTACAGGTACCTACCCTTTATTTATACATATTAAAATGGATAATGGATTTAAATCTGCATATACATGAAGTAAAATAGATTCTGTCCCTAATAAATTAACATTAAATTAACTGGAGTGTTGAAAGAGAGGTACCTATCTACACTTCTACTAAAGGATGTAATAATATATTTGGACCAAGTATTTTAAGAAATTCAGTCAAGAAGACCAAAAGAACTAGACCAAGCTAGGCTTATGAAAATACAATCAATAGAAATGCAATACCACAATCTGTTTACAATATTTTAAACCCCGAATGTTTTTATTGTTGATGATTCTTAAACCGATGAAAAAAAGAGAAGGTTCTGGATTCGACGCCTATAATTATATTTAAATATGTATATATATTTTATGTATTTTATTTTCATACAAAAATACCACGTTGATTTCCGATTTTTCTTATCTTTCATGTGTACATGCGGCAAATGTTTTTTATTTATAGGTGTACGTGGCTAAGGATAAGTAAGTGATACTAACACTTTTGCCCGACCGGGTTTAATTCTTCTAAAAACTCCTAAAAAATATTTTTTGTGTTAGCAGAATTCTCGGCATATAGATGGCAATAGGCTCACCACCCATTACATGGGACTTAATACCAGCGTTATGAAATGTGGGTGTACAATTGTGTACACCTCTGCCTAACCTTTCGGGGAATACAGTCGTGATGCTATATAAATAAATACCAAAGCATTCAACATAAAGACACATCATTATTTCACACCATAGTTTACCTTTTAAAGCGTGTAATGAGAATCTAATCTTTCTTTTTTTACACTGCCCGGAGGCATCTCATGTCAACACCTTATAAATTATAACGCTGAAACTGCCCGTAAATTAAACCATATTTTAGCACAAAATAGTGGTCAGTGGAATTAAATTAATTACAATTAGTGATCTTAACACGCAAGCACTTGTGGAGGCTTTTAATTGGTCATCAAATATGCTGAGTAGAGCCAGGACATGGCCTTTAAGTCTGTTTGTGTAAGGTTTACTCAGAAATTGCTGTGATATTGTTGATATTTTAATGATTTAGATCTATACTTATACATGATCTAGCCGCACATTCTGCTATTATTTTGTGACAGTCAAAAACTAGTACTCACGAAAAGTGCGCGTGAGCAGCACTGAGGTAATATCTTAAAAATATATATGTTTTATTTAGAGTACAGTCATGAGCACAAACACGTAAACACAAACTTCAATTCACCGCCTATGTCTCTAGCTTGTACCTATTACTAAGATGTTGTACCTATAACTAATTATTTAACACAGATAGAAGAACAATTCCTTCTACATATAGATGGAAATAAGTACATTAATACTACTATATTGGTCAGATAACTATTTGTATGAAGTTTAAAAGTGCAAATGTATACATGTTTGTGCTCGTGACTGTACGTACTCGTACATAACAATTCTTAACTAGGAATGGTTATAAATTAGTGGGAGGTATTACCAGAATTATTTGAGTAAGTATGGAGATTGTACGTTCACAATGTTTCATTCTTTAATACATAAAATCATTTTTCAGTTTTAAACCATGTTCTAACTTTAAGTAAAGGATGAAAGGACCAAAAAATACATTCACATAACTTCCAAAAAATTTACTTCTAATATATATACTTCTCCCGACCGTATTTTGGGCACGGCGGCCTATCTTGACGGAGATTAGCTAAGTACGCAGAAGATATTATAGTGCACGAGTGTATGCGCAAACACAGGTGCACTCACTCTTCCTTCACTTTCATATTCCGATGGGACGGCAATCGGACACGACCGGAGAGAGATCAGGCGCCGGACGGCTTTACGTACTCTCCGAAGCACGGGGGGGTTGCACACCACCAACTTCCTGGCTCCGGGCTGCTACTGAGAATTTCGTAACAGAAAAACTCAATAACACTTCGACCGACACTGAAATCGAACCCAGGACCTCACGCTCAACAGCCGCGCTTGCGACCACTAGACCAACGAGGCAGTAATTACTTCAAATATACAAAAACCGGCCACGTCACAGTAAACAACTAGTATCACAATAAAGTGCGCTTGCAATAATCACTATCCATTAATCTACAACGGGAGAGCTTTCCGTTACAGGCCACAAATTAATTACATTACAGTACATAGATTACCAACATCTGAATAATTATTACGAATGCATTATTTTGTTGTGACGGATTGTTTCCTGGTTTATAGCAACAATTTGTGTGGCCAGTAATGTTACCTGCCTCATATATCATTATTTTTTCGACAGTTATAGGTTTATCTGTGAGGTGTGTATCAAAAATAATTATTGAAATTAATGTGAAATTTTTTGATGACTCATGTTTTGCAAATTAACAAACCGACATGAAACTCCATAGTTACTATGGATGCAAATAAATACAATATCTAGCTACTTCCACAAAATTGAGGGTAGTCATGCATTACCTGTGCACCGCCCGCCCGCCCGCAAATATATGCACATACGCAAGCGGTGAAAATTCCGACTACCACCAACTACTCTACACGTGTTTCGCCCCTCCACGGAGCATCATCAGGAGCTGTTAGACCGTGCAGTGTCCGCCACCGAGTGAGCCAAAACCGCACCCTACACCTCTATTTATGCCTTCTCCCCCCCACATGTTGTAACGGAAAACTACGGAATGTGTTTTTAAACTTGATTCAGTTTATTGAAAATTCTTATTCTTAAATTTAAAAATAAAAATATTATTTTTAATTATATTCAATAAACTGAATCAAGTTTAAAAACACATTCCGTAGTTTTCCGTTACAACATGTGGGGGGGAGAAGGCATAAATAGAGGTGTAGGGTGCGGTTTTGGCTCACTCGGTGGCGGACACTGCACGGTCTAACAGCTCCTGATGATGCTCCGTGGAGGGGCGAAACACGTGTAGAGTAGTTGGTGGTAGTCGGAATTTTCACCGCTTGCGTATGTGCATATATTTGCGGGCGGGCGGGCGGTGCACAGGTAATGCATGACTACCCTCAATTTTGTGGAAGTAGCTAGATATTGTATTTATTTGCATCCATTGTAATGGACTTCCGCAAAGTAACGCCTGAATCTATTCAATACTTACAGTCAGCATGCGTAGCTGAACAGGCGCGTTTGTATATCAAATTAACCAAACTACATCGAGTGGCTGCTCAAAATGTATGGTTCAATCAGCAATGTAAGAGACTAAATGTAGTTCCTAATTATGTTAACATCCGTTCCAACACGACCAGTCATGCGGCCGGTTTGGCCATACGTAAAGCACAAAAAGTCTGGTTAGATGCGGAATCTCGCCGTTGGTTCACTATTAGAGACAACTTAAAATTACATATTAAAGTGTTACATACAGAGTTAACACATAGCTTACATAGCGTAGAATTTGACCTTTTAGACCACAAGGCTAGAGATTTCGCATCACAGGCTGTGCAAGACAAATATATTAACCAATCAAATAAGTTACGTAGATTGGTGATGGCCCAACACGGTGATGGTAATAGTGGTGGTAGTAGAGATAGGGGTAGGAGTAGGGATAGTGGTATCGGTAGTGGTGGTGGTCATTCTTTTTACTCCCGGGTAGAAAACTTAACAGATGTGCACTTTTCCCAAAGCGAAATGTCGCTTTTGGAAAAGGGCCTCAAATATAATATCCCCCCAAAACTAAATCAATCTTTGGTGGAGGGTTTAGCGGTAGATTCAGAAGTAGCTATTATCATGAATAGGAAAGATAATTTGGTGAAGGGATTAGTAGCTAGTGAACTTAATAACATAAACACAACTAATAACGTTGGGGCTGAGCAACGAATAATAAAGTCATTACAACACAAAATTAATAATAATAATTTAATAGTCACAAAAGCAGATAAGGGTAATAGTATAGTTATTTTAGACCGCGATGATTACGTTCACAAAGTTCATGACGTAATTCATAACGATGACTTTATTGTTTTGCGCTCGGACCCAACCACACGGTACAACACAGAAGTCAAATCCATAATTGATAATTCAAGATTTATTTTCCCTAATGAGTTCTCATCAAGGCAGATTGCCCCAATGAATCCACAGGCTCCTGTGTTGTACGGTTTACCTAAAATACATAAAGACAATGTTCCTGTGCGTCCAGTAGTTTCGTATATGGGTTGCCCAGCATATGAGTTAGCTAAAAGATTAAATAGTATTATTAAACAAAAATCATCCTTTTCACCTAAATATAGTATTCAGAACACTACAGATTTAATTCAAAAGATAAAGGATGTCACTTTGCCTTCTAATTCGACTTTGCTTTCTCTAGATGTAGACAGCTTATTTACTAACGTTCCCTGTACTGAAAGTATGCAGATACTTTCAGATATTTTAGAAAAGCGACGTCTGCATCCGGAGGAAGCAAATGAGATCATTAGTTTAACAAGTATTTGCATGCAACAAAATTATTTTAGGTTCAATAGTAGATATTATAAACAAAAGGAAGGGTTGGCCATGGGATCTCCGTTATCACCTTTGATGGCGGAGATCTTCATGGACAACTTTGAGAATAGGTATATTGTGGGCAATAGTGGCATCCTTTATTATTATCGTTACGTAGATGATATTCTCATATGCTGGACCAATCCTAAAGAGGAATTAGATTCATTTGTTCAAAATTTAAATAATTTACATCCAAAGATTAAGTTTAAATTGGAAATTGAAGTAAATAATTCTATAAATTTTCTAGATTTAACCATAACACGGGAACATTGTCGACACATTTTCCAAATATATAGGAAACCTACTCATACGGATGTTGTTATACCTGCGGCTTCCTGTCACCCTTGGCAACACAAACTCGCTGCTTTTCATTCATATATAAATCGGTTAATGACAGTCCCTTTATCAGATCAATCCTATAAAAAAGAATTAAATACGATTTGTGAAATTGCTGTTGCAAATGGTTATGATCGGCGGATGGTATATAACATGGTTAGGGACAAAATTAACAAACAGGTGGCTGGGCTCTTATACGCGGTGCCACATAAGCGCGTTATTCATAATTATCGATCTAGTATGATTTATTTGGGTAAAATATCAGACAAAATTTCAAAAATTTTAAGGAATAACGACGTTTATGTGGCATTTAGAACTAATAATTCCGTTCGACGTGCCATTTGCAACGGCAAAGAAAAGACAGAGGTTGGCAGGAAGTCGGGGGTGTATAGGTTGGCATGTGATGAATGTGATTCTGTGTACGTGGGTCAAACTGGCCGCAGTTTTGAGACACGTTATAAAGAACACATTTCGGCTTGTAGGAATGCCCGACCAGAGAGATCACATTTCGCGAAACATTTATTAAACACCGGTCATAGATTATCGGAAGGGCATTCCTATAAAGTTTTACATACTTGTAGTAAAGGTCTAAGGCTGAACGTGTTGGAACAGTTAGAGATTATCAAACATAGCGTTGATGGGACCATACTAAATGAGCAGCTTAATGTTTCCTCCTCCCCACTGTTGCGTATTTTTACGTCAACAACCAATTAAATAAAATTATTATTATCTCTTAAATACCATAATTATTATTCTTAATTAATTCATTACATATTTCTTTACATCCATTTTTCTTTATAAAATAATTTATTACAGATAAAATTTTCAATAAACTGAATCAAGTTTAAAAACACATTCCGTAGTTTTCCGTTACAACATGTGGGGGGGAGAAGGCATAAATAGAGGTGTAGGGTGCGGTTTTGGCTCACTCGGTGGCGGACACTGCACGGTCTAACAGCTCCTGATGATGCTCCGTGGAGGGGCGAAACACGTGTAGAGTAGTTGGTGGTAGTCGGAATTTTCACCGCTTGCGTATGTGCATATATTTGCGGGCGGGCGGGCGGTGCACAGGTAATGCATGACTACCCTCAATTTTGTGGAAGTAGCTAGATATTGTATTTATTTGCATCCATTGTAATGGACTTCCGCAAAGTAACGCCTGAATCTATTCAATACTTACAGTCAGCATGCGTAGCTGAACAGGCGCGTTTGTATATCAAATTAACCAAACTACATCGAGTGGCTGCTCAAAATGTATGGTTCAATCAGCAATGTAAGAGACTAAATGTAGTTCCTAATTATGTTAACATCCGTTCCAACACGACCAGTCATGCGGCCGGTTTGGCCATACGTAAAGCACAAAAAGTCTGGTTAGATGCGGAATCTCGCCGTTGGTTCACTATTAGAGACAACTTAAAATTACATATTAAAGTGTTACATACAGAGTTAACACATAGCTTACATAGCGTAGAATTTGACCTTTTAGACCACAAGGCTAGAGATTTCGCATCACAGGCTGTGCAAGACAAATATATTAACCAATCAAATAAGTTACGTAGATTGGTGATGGCCCAACACGGTGATGGTAATAGTGGTGGTAGTAGAGATAGGGGTAGGAGTAGGGATAGTGGTATCGGTAGTGGTGGTGGTCATTCTTTTTACTCCCGGGTAGAAAACTTAACAGATGTGCACTTTTCCCAAAGCGAAATGTCGCTTTTGGAAAAGGGCCTCAAATATAATATCCCCCCAAAACTAAATCAATCTTTGGTGGAGGGTTTAGCGGTAGATTCAGAAGTAGCTATTATCATGAATAGGAAAGATAATTTGGTGAAGGGATTAGTAGCTAGTGAACTTAATAACATAAACACAACTAATAACGTTGGGGCTGAGCAACGAATAATAAAGTCATTACAACACAAAATTAATAATAATAATTTAATAGTCACAAAAGCAGATAAGGGTAATAGTATAGTTATTTTAGACCGCGATGATTACGTTCACAAAGTTCATGACGTAATTCATAACGATGACTTTATTGTTTTGCGCTCGGACCCAACCACACGGTACAACACAGAAGTCAAATCCATAATTGATAATTCAAGATTTATTTTCCCTAATGAGTTCTCATCAAGGCAGATTGCCCCAATGAATCCACAGGCTCCTGTGTTGTACGGTTTACCTAAAATACATAAAGACAATGTTCCTGTGCGTCCAGTAGTTTCGTATATGGGTTGCCCAGCATATGAGTTAGCTAAAAGATTAAATAGTATTATTAAACAAAAATCATCCTTTTCACCTAAATATAGTATTCAGAACACTACAGATTTAATTCAAAAGATAAAGGATGTCACTTTGCCTTCTAATTCGACTTTGCTTTCTCTAGATGTAGACAGCTTATTTACTAACGTTCCCTGTACTGAAAGTATGCAGATACTTTCAGATATTTTAGAAAAGCGACGTCTGCATCCGGAGGAAGCAAATGAGATCATTAGTTTAACAAGTATTTGCATGCAACAAAATTATTTTAGGTTCAATAGTAGATATTATAAACAAAAGGAAGGGTTGGCCATGGGATCTCCGTTATCACCTTTGATGGCGGAGATCTTCATGGACAACTTTGAGAATAGGTATATTGTGGGCAATAGTGGCATCCTTTATTATTATCGTTACGTAGATGATATTCTCATATGCTGGACCAATCCTAAAGAGGAATTAGATTCATTTGTTCAAAATTTAAATAATTTACATCCAAAGATTAAGTTTAAATTGGAAATTGAAGTAAATAATTCTATAAATTTTCTAGATTTAACCATAACACGGGAACATTGTCGACACATTTTCCAAATATATAGGAAACCTACTCATACGGATGTTGTTATACCTGCGGCTTCCTGTCACCCTTGGCAACACAAACTCGCTGCTTTTCATTCATATATAAATCGGTTAATGACAGTCCCTTTATCAGATCAATCCTATAAAAAAGAATTAAATACGATTTGTGAAATTGCTGTTGCAAATGGTTATGATCGGCGGATGGTATATAACATGGTTAGGGACAAAATTAACAAACAGGTGGCTGGGCTCTTATACGCGGTGCCACATAAGCGCGTTATTCATAATTATCGATCTAGTATGATTTATTTGGGTAAAATATCAGACAAAATTTCAAAAATTTTAAGGAATAACGACGTTTATGTGGCATTTAGAACTAATAATTCCGTTCGACGTGCCATTTGCAACGGCAAAGAAAAGACAGAGGTTGGCAGGAAGTCGGGGGTGTATAGGTTGGCATGTGATGAATGTGATTCTGTGTACGTGGGTCAAACTGGCCGCAGTTTTGAGACACGTTATAAAGAACACATTTCGGCTTGTAGGAATGCCCGACCAGAGAGATCACATTTCGCGAAACATTTATTAAACACCGGTCATAGATTATCGGAAGGGCATTCCTATAAAGTTTTACATACTTGTAGTAAAGGTCTAAGGCTGAACGTGTTGGAACAGTTAGAGATTATCAAACATAGCGTTGATGGGACCATACTAAATGAGCAGCTTAATGTTTCCTCCTCCCCACTGTTGCGTATTTTTACGTCAACAACCAATTAAATAAAATTATTATTATCTCTTAAATACCATAATTATTATTCTTAATTAATTCATTACATATTTCTTTACATCCATTTTTCTTTATAAAATAATTTATTACAGATAAAATTTTCAATAAACTGAATCAAGTTTAAAAACACATTCCGTAGTTTTCCGTTACAACATGTGGGGGGGAGAAGGCATAAATAGAGGTGTAGGGTGCGGTTTTGGCTCACTCGGTGGCGGACACTGCACGGTCTAACAGCTCCTGATGATGCTCCGTGGAGGGGCGAAACACGTGTAGAGTAGTTGGTGGTAGTCGGAATTTTCACCGCTTGCGTATGTGCATATATTTGCGGGCGGGCGGGCGGTGCACAGGTAATGCATGACTACCCTCAATTTTGTGGAAGTAGCTAGATATTGTATTTATTTGCATCCATTGTAATGGACTTCCGCAAAGTAACGCCTGAATCTATTCAATCCATAGTTACTCTTTTAAACTTTATATCTTTCACAACTTCTGGAAATACAATGTTGGGTGGGATCGTGAGATCTACGTAATCTGGGATGCAGTCACTAATATTAAAAATGATTTATGATTTATAACATTTATTAGATGAATGGCAACGCATTTCACAAGTTAACGGGGTTCTCAGATTTACAAAATATTTAGGCTAAAGAAGTTACATGAAACAATGCATAATTTTCGTCAAATATCATTAATAAGTTTAACGAAGTTAAAAATAAATAAAGAAAACATTGAAAGAGTGTAAAAACAAGGTAAAGATATCATTAGAGCTGTGAAAAAAAAAAAAAAAACAGCTTTTCATCATAGCCTCACCACGCTTGTATTCTCTTTGGAGAATGCTATATGTAAAATAAAATAAATAAATATAAAAGCTGTAGCCTTAAAATAATAAAAAATCTGTCAGTTTTTCCTCATCTTTAGCATCTCAGTCTTTACTCTAAGGTTTTTGTTAAAATTCGAAAATTTGTTTTTTCCTTAATTTTGTAGTACTAATTTTCTTATTCTATTTCGCACAAAATACTTTGTAGGCACTTACTGTTTTTGATCAATTTACTTTTTATTACTTAACGCGTAAAGTTATTATTTTAGGTATACTGTAAATGACGTAGTGGATTACATAATTATTAGTTTTAAGTTTCACTGTTTATATATTATTATTATGTAATTGTTTGTTGTTCCAAATAATAATTAAAAAAATATATGTTATGTATATTGAAATTAACAATACAATTCAAGTAGGTACCTATTACAAAATATGTAGCAATCAAATAATGTTAACTATTATATCGTAATATGTATTTTATTTTCATACAAAAATACCACGTTGATTTCCGATTTTTCTTATCTTTCATGTGTACATGCGGCAAATGTTTTTTATTTATAGGTGTACGTGGCTAAGGATAAGTAAGTGATACTAACACTTTTGCCCGACCGGGTTTAATTCTTCTAAAAACTCCTAAAAAATATTTTTTGTGTTAGCAGAATTCTCGGCATATAGATGGCAATAGGCTCACCACCCATTACATGGGACTTAATACCAGCGTTATGAAATGTGGGTGTACAATTGTGTACACCTCTGCCTAACCTTTCGGGGAATACAGTCGTGATGCTATATAAATAAATACCAAAGCATTCAACATAAAGACACATCATTATTTCACACCATAGTTTACCTTTTAAAGCGTGTAATGAGAATCTAATCTTTCTTTTTTTACACTGCCCGGAGGCATCTCATGTCAACACCTTATAAATTATAACGCTGAAACTGCCCGTAAATTAAACCATATTTTAGCACAAAATAGTGGTCAGTGGAATTAAATTAATTACAATTAGTGATCTTAACACGCAAGCACTTGTGGAGGCTTTTAATTGGTCATCAAATATGCTGAGTAGAGCCAGGACATGGCCTTTAAGTCTGTTTGTGTAAGGTTTACTCAGAAATTGCTGTGATATTGTTGATATTTTAATGATTTAGATCTATACTTATACATGATCTAGCCGCACATTCTGCTATTATTTTGTGACAGTCAAAAACTAGTACTCACGAAAAGTGCGCGTGAGCAGCACTGAGGTAATATCTTAAAAATATATATGTTTTATTTAGAGTACAGTCATGAGCACAAACACGTAAACACAAACTTCAATTCACCGCCTATGTCTCTAGCTTGTACCTATTACTAAGATGTTGTACCTATAACTAATTATTTAACACAGATAGAAGAACAATTCCTTCTACATATAGATGGAAATAAGTACATTAATACTACTATATTGGTCAGATAACTATTTGTATGAAGTTTAAAAGTGCAAATGTATACATGTTTGTGCTCGTGACTGTACGTACTCGTACATAACAATTCTTAACTAGGAATGGTTATAAATTAGTGGGAGGTATTACCAGAATTATTTGAGTAAGTATGGAGATTGTACGTTCACAATGTTTCATTCTTTAATACATAAAATCATTTTTCAGTTTTAAACCATGTTCTAACTTTAAGTAAAGGATGAAAGGACCAAAAAATACATTCACATAACTTCCAAAAAATTTACTTCTAATATATATACTTCTCCCGACCGTATTTTGGGCACGGCGGCCTATCTTGACGGAGATTAGCTAAGTACGCAGAAGATATTATAGTGCACGAGTGTATGCGCAAACACAGGTGCACTCACTCTTCCTTCACTTTCATATTCCGATGGGACGGCAATCGGACACGACCGGAGAGAGATCAGGCGCCGGACGGCTTTACGTACTCTCCGAAGCACGGGGGGGTTGCACACCACCAACTTCCTGGCTCCGGGCTGCTACTGAGAATTTCGTAACAGAAAAACTCAATAACACTTCGACCGACACTGAAATCGAACCCAGGACCTCACGCTCAACAGCCGCGCTTGCGACCACTAGACCAACGAGGCAGTAATTACTTCAAATATACAAAAACCGGCCACGTCACAGTAAACAACTAGTATCACAATAAAGTGCGCTTGCAATAATCACTATCCATTAATCTACAACGGGAGAGCTTTCCGTTACAGGCCACAAATTAATTACATTACAGTACATAGATTACCAACATCTGAATAATTATTACGAATGCATTATTTTGTTGTGACGGATTGTTTCCTGGTTTATAGCAACAATTTGTGTGGCCAGTAATGTTACCTGCCTCATATATCATTATTTTTTCGACAGTTATAGGTTTATCTGTGAGGTGTGTATCAAAAATAATTATTGAAATTAATGTGAAATTTTTTGATGACTCATGTTTTGCAAATTAACAAACCGACATGAAACTCCATAGTTACTCTTTTAAACTTTATATCTTTCACAACTTCTGGAAATACAATGTTGGGTGGGATCGTGAGATCTACGTAATCTGGGATGCAGTCACTAATATTAAAAATGATTTATGATTTATAACATTTATTAGATGAATGGCAACGCATTTCACAAGTTAACGGGGTTCTCAGATTTACAAAATATTTAGGCTAAAGAAGTTACATGAAACAATGCATAATTTTCGTCAAATATCATTAATAAGTTTAACGAAGTTAAAAATAAATAAAGAAAACATTGAAAGAGTGTAAAAACAAGGTAAAGATATCATTAGAGCTGTGAAAAAAAAAAAAAAAACAGCTTTTCATCATAGCCTCACCACGCTTGTATTCTCTTTGGAGAATGCTATATGTAAAATAAAATAAATAAATATAAAAGCTGTAGCCTTAAAATAATAAAAAATCTGTCAGTTTTTCCTCATCTTTAGCATCTCAGTCTTTACTCTAAGGTTTTTGTTAAAATTCGAAAATTTGTTTTTTCCTTAATTTTGTAGTACTAATTTTCTTATTCTATTTCGCACAAAATACTTTGTAGGCACTTACTGTTTTTGATCAATTTACTTTTTATTACTTAACGCGTAAAGTTATTATTTTAGGTATACTGTAAATGACGTAGTGGATTACATAATTATTAGTTTTAAGTTTCACTGTTTATATATTATTATTATGTAATTGTTTGTTGTTCCAAATAATAATTAAAAAAATATATGTTATGTATATTGAAATTAACAATACAATTCAAGTAGGTACCTATTACAAAATATGTAGCAATCAAATAATGTTAACTATTATATCGTAATAATAACTAACTCCTTGAGTAATATGGTCGCTAAGCGACAAAACCCATAAATAAAATATAAAAAAACGTACTTACTGTCAGTTTAAATTGAAATTTGAAAATTCTACCCACTTTTGGTAAAATTCTCATCAATCAAACCATGAATAATTTATACATTAACAATTTCGAAATTACCAGCATTTTATTAACGGCCATTTTAAAATGACCGCCACATAAAATTAATGCAGTTACAACTATTTCAAATAACTTTTATTTAAACATTTGAATTTAATCAGTACATTTTGTTTGTCACTGCGATGTTCATTAAATAATTAAGTTGTTACATTATTAAAGAGATTCATGGTGGCTTTCCATATAATTAAAATTTTCACTCCATGTGAGAAACGAGTATTTATTTTGCATTACAAATCGCACGATATTCATCATAATAGTGATATTTTTTTGTTATCTGTGATAAGCACATGCTTAGCAGACTTATCAAACAAACCCAATATCTTGGTTAAAAAGTATGACTTGGTCGTATAATAATAATAAATAATAATTATTGTTGTATCCCATTCCTTAAAGGCTTCCTCTCCCTCTGTCCATGTTTGTCGGTATTTTGCAACTAGATGCCAATCCTTCTGGTATGGTTCGTTTAATGTACGGGGAAATATTACTTGACCGAATATTGTCTAACTATTTTACAGTGAATGCATCAAAGGCTTACAAGCCTTGGCAACCAACTTCTCATGAAATGATTTTGGTGGGATTACTATAACTGTTGGCCTGAACTGTCCCATCGTTGGGCAAAGGCACGGACGTCGTGGACGCCAATGGCCATGCTCCAGACATATTGTAGGTGTTCTTCATAAATAACTCTAATTAGAGTAGATAATAAGTGTAAGTTTTATCACATAAAATAAATATTTCACCGAAACATCTGTAAAGCCTTTTCTCCTAACTAAGACTCCTGAACAATCAGTCTGCAAACAAATTAATATCTTGGTAATTATTCTTGACGATTAATAGTGCCAATTAGTACCAAGAACACTCCTAGTACTACTAGAAGCAAAGTCTAATACAAATATAGTGGAGTAAAGGTTAATTGAATTCCACTATTATTTGCTTACAAGGTGGGGTAGCACGTTTCTCAGCCGCGCCGGTTGAACTGACGACCTGTGTTAGATATCTGGGAACGGAATACCTAGAAAATAGCCATGCAAAGAAATTTACCTTAGATTTTACATGATAATTTTAATAATTGTTGTTCTTCTTATCGGGTGGTATTTGAACATCCTCGTAAGCCTCTGACATGACTTTACACACCATCGAGAACAACTCTCTTGTGTGATGGTTTCCTCACGATATTTTCCTTCACCGTTTTAACACGTGATAATTTCTCATACGCACATTTCTCTAAAAGTCAGTTGTACGTCCTAGATATGTCTTTGAAAAAGCATTAACGCATGCTTAGCGAACTCTAAAGTTACAATATTAAATGGAAAAAGAATACGGTCGCGAACAGGATTCGAACCTGCGCCTCCCGGATTGTACGTGCTTTCCATCCGACCTTTGACCAGTCTAACGGTCATACTACTAGCTTATCAATATTGCTAATTGATGCAAGATACCCTCAGTCTGATGGTAGCTAGCGCTGTTGCTGATCGTGAAGTCCTGGGTCAGGCAAAGTGTTGTGGAGCAACTTTTAACCGAATTAATTGCGTGTTGATTTTAGTTTCTCCTGCCAAGACATTACAATGTGTTATTGGGTTTTTCAGCTAGGATTTTTTTTTGTAGCAGTCCGACAATTGGAGTTGTGCCCGGCAATAAGCTCATCATATATTACATGGGACTTAATAGTTGTATCGGTGAATTTTGTATGTATCTACTCTACTGCACTAGTTCGTGTTACTAAAATTTTACCGGATCTCCAATTAAAGCCATCCATATAAATTAAATGAATATTGTAGCTATAGTTACGTTCTGTACCTTTGCTCTTACTTAAAAAATACTCGTTTACTGGGATTCAAAGTAAATACAATTATATTTTTTGCCAAAGTGTCAAATTTCATTGACATCGGTTCAAGTGTTACATCTATATCGTTAAAATGTGAAACTATTAACATTGCCATACATACAAACATCGCAACAATTCATATTTGCAATAGATTATAATTATTTAGCCAACATTACGGGCGTCGCCAATGTGTTTGCAAATACTAGACGCATAATCAATAACCCGTAATATGGACGTAGCTTATGTAATTATTAACTAAGTACACAGCCTCTATCGCGGTATCCTTGTTCTCATTCGACAAACAGTGTCCAATGCACATTGCAAACAAATAATATGCCATGAATTATGACCGATAAGTTTGCCGTGACACTCATGACGTTAGCTGTCAACCGTGAACGGGGAAATAAGAAAATGTGTTAGCGGAATAACGTGTAACCTCTTAGGCTTAGTGTGCACGACAATTTGTAATCGCGCGATGATTAAGTAATTTAATTTAATAAAAATTCCAAAACAATATCCTTTATAATAAAACACACGCATGGGTCCTTTAAATGATATAAACGATTTTTACTAAAATAAATAATTATTTCATAACTTTATCAGTTTTTTTTTATACATCTGCCGATAATGCTTATAGTTCCAAATGTGAGCGCATCGCACCATTATAATAATAGTCAAAACATTAGGCAATTTCTCATCCGTTTTAATTCAGTTTGGCCAAACAGAGACTAAACAAAAGCGGGTAACTCCGACATTGTCAACTAACATGGCGTTCGGATCGGTCTAATCGGATTCGTGTATACCATAACATGCACAGGGAGTAAAGGCTCATACAGATATGTTTGGAATGATCGATTAATTTTGACAATCAATTGAAATAACATAAATACATTAACAAACCCTGTCAAATTAATTTTCGAGTTGAGTAAATGAACATATGATACCATAAAAAGGTACCGTGAAAGTCAAAAAGTGAAAGGTTTTTTAAGTCCATAATGAATCGACGTAAATGATTGCAGCAACCAAAAAAAAAAATTTAGGTAACCGAGAAAAATATCTACTCTAGATAATCTGTACGCACCTTAACTAGTAGGTTCATTACAATGCCATGTCGGCAAATATGAGGGTAGTGACTGACTTTATTATGATGCAAAATGTGGGTACACGTGAAAGGTATTCAGAAGAAAACGTTTTAAATAAGCAGTTTAGTTGAATCGATCATACGTTCCGGTAGTGGTATAGAATTATTTTTTATTCCGTTACGTGATTTCTATTTCAAATTAAATTCTGCAATGATTTCATTGAAGTAGTCGTTCACTTGAAGTTTATTTCATTATGTAGTGTTAGTAGTGTGGGTACGATTTAATGAGTAACATATCAAATATCCATTTAAGCCTCAGTTTAATATGTACTAGTAAATTACAAAGAGCCGACAGTAACTATTGTATAAATCAACAACACTATCGACGTACAACACAACATTTCACAACAGGCATATCACTACCAAACTTGTAGCAGTCGCGAAGCAACCACTAGGCTAGTAGGTTGCTAATAAATAAACGGGGTGTGTGTTCAGCCCGATAAGGCTGAGTCGCAGCGACGTAAGGGGGGTACGCCGCTCCTCTCTTGTACCACGATAGACACCTAGACGTCATTATACATTACACAACTCTATTGTTTTATTTGTCAGGTCACAAAATGCAGTGAACCGGCGCCACGATGAGATTAGGCCGTCTAAATTTCGAGCTTAAATTTTAATCGCCAGTTAAAGCCGTACGGTAGTAGAGTTTCTCGGCAGTATATTGCAAAATTCCGCCGTCATTTTCTTGAATGTGTGCTTTTTAATCAGGTTAATTTTGACATGTTACGTCACAGTGACATTAGTGTCGTGCAGCCATTAATTGAAAGAGAAAACGAAAATTCTTGTCAAAAATTACATTGTGATTACTGATTACAGAAATAAGTAACGGAAAAGAAATTATTCATCTAAGTGGTTTGTACAGTAATCGTGGAGCTAGGAGCGTTATTTTTCACTCGACTTTATTTTTACGCGGAGCTACATCGACGGCCGTATCGAACAGGATTCTAATCAATTTAATTTATCAGGGATCCCCCCGAGGCGGCCATTCACTTCATTTAATGCGCGTATTTTGCGGCAGAGCTGATTGTTTTGAACCATTCGCCTGTAAGGTCCATTTAGATTAATTATTGGATTACTTAATTTCGCTACGGTATATTTTATACCTTCGTTGTTTAGAAAATATTTTGGAATACCAACTGTTTTGTTTTTGGAGCTAATTAAGTAGTTATAGGTAGTAAAGATGTTTGCTTGTGTTATAGAAATAAAACTGGTGAGTACTTGAGTAGGCTTTGAGGGTAATTTCTTTTCTAAGTCCGTATTTAGTCTAGCGTCTTAATCTTAGTAGTACTTAATGTTGATAGGGGTCGGTTAATTAGTTTTGGTGTTCCGACATTTTTATAAATTTATCTTCTGGTTGTAGACCCAGTAATAAAATATAACTCACTTTTCATTTGAAGCCAATTACAAAATATTTTTGTCTTCATTATTATACATATAAAAGTAAAACTGCAACATTCTAAATTAACATAATTGATCTATGAAACACGATAATTAATGCCATTAAACTCGTGTGTAATTTAATATCTATACATCGCAATTACATATACATAGTGATTTATCTACAGTAATAGAGAAGCCAAATTCGATATTGTTTGCCTTACAAATTGCATCATTGATTATATTCATGCCGACCGAATTGTGGTTGGAAGTAAATCGACTTAATTTATCTACATCAAGCGTTATATGGAAGTATTGAGAGCTGAGTACTGACCACGTCACCTCCAGGCAATGTAAGGAGCATTAATTACCGTCAAGATTAAATAAGAAAGGCGGCAATCGGGGACTGAAATAAGGGTGGAATTACGATGGAGGCAGCATTTGTCCCGGCAACTAATAAAGGAGACAATATTGCACTCGATACGTATAAATGTGCGAGCAGCATTTGGGGCGTGATATTAATTTCGCCAGTAATTGCTATCGGTTTCCACCCGAGGCTGCAGCCATGAACCATGAATACGGGAGTTACCGCTATTTGTTCCTGACGTTGCGGTTTAGGGTTTTACCTCGACCCCGCTCTCGTATATTTATTTTCTTGGAGTTTTGTCCAAACAATAGCGAGTGGATTATCGGCCGGGTTTCGATAGTTCGCGCCTAACGCCGCGGAAAACAATGGGCTTATTTCAAATAACACTTTTGTGCGTTAAGTTTACAATTAACATCCCGAATATAAATACATGTTAACAAGGGTAGGTATGCGGTGAATTTTAAAACAAAGACGTAGTATCGCATTCCCGATTAGAAGTCTTTTTAAGTTTGCTCAGTTCATTTAACTGCACATTTTCCGTTCAACACGATACCTACTAGCGTGAATATTGAACATACTATACAAAAAAAATTCACCAACATATGTTTAGATCTGACTGACTTTATGTGGTTTTTATGGCTTGTCTTCCAATACAAAATAGATGGAATCATACATATATACCTTTTCCCATGAGAGTATCAGTAACTACAATACACCAGCTGCTACGATTCTTACATTCTCCTATAAATATAATAGTATTTCCAAAAAATATATCTAACGTACAAACATCACCGATTTTTAGTAGAGCATACAATTTTAATGTAATAATTTTCGTACAATTTTTATTTGAACTGAAAGGAGGAAATTTGTTTCATGTGCCTCTTTAGTTATGCACAATAGCGTTTAAAAGGCTCAACCAGCAGAAACCAAAACTGTGCTCCTTTAATTTATGTATGAACAGATTCCGATACTAGCATTAATTGGCCATAGTCGGCCAATTAATCCCTCCATCCATTTTTATTTTCGCCATCGTTTCATTGTCATAGGTCAGCACTAGTGGACACCGACAAGCGATTCGTTTAAGTTTTAGCCGGATAACCGTTACGGTAGTGCTAGTATCGGAATCTGTTCATACATGAATTAAAGGAGCACAGTTTTGGTTTCTGCTGGTTGAGCCTTTTAAACGCTATTGTGCATAACTAAAGAGGCACATGAAACAAATTTCCTCCTTTCAGTTCAAATAAAAATTGTTCGAAAATTATTACATTAAAATTATATAGCTATATTTCATTAGACAAATCAATCACCACATCAAAATGTCAACACCAACAAGCTACCCGGAAATCGATACTTTGTGAAGACATAAAATGTTTTTACACCGATTGGAATAACAAAAACCATTCATAAGCTTATTACCACCGTTTTGTACGAGAGAATTGAGTTGTTCCTCTTTTGCAAGTGGAAGAAAATAAGGCACGTCCCCTTAAAGATAAGTACGACGTAACTCCATTCGGTAAAGGGCCTCTCCACTCGTAGCTCGCGTAGTAGCTCCAAGTTTACGAGAGCCTCCCCGCCCCCTTATCGGTGTGAAGATCGGGCTAGATAGGGGTTATCGGAAGGTGTACTGGAGGTCGATTAGAAGTGGTCGGGTTGCACATAGTCGGCTTGATGCGCGGTGTGAACGGAGGCCCTCGTTATTTTCAATTTCCATACACGAACGCCCTTCCCTCTATACGTTTTCGTATACGAGTATGAGATGCGAGTGTATTAAGCCATGAATCTTATAAAGACCTGAGCTGATTTAATACGTTCCCGAGGATTGGTACGATTGTTTTTGGATGTATGAAATACTAATAAAATGGAGTTTATCGATGACAAGCTTTTGTGTACGGATACGCTTGCGTGAAGTTTGTAAGGAACATTTCAATAAATTTATGAACATAATTTCGTTGGCACGCGTTTTGGCGATTGCTTCATGACGTTTCCAGTTTACGGGTACCTATTCATTTTATATAATCCTCAACTCACCTTCTGCGTCATTCATAAATGATTTCACGAACCGAAATTACGAAAACGGTAATATAAAGGCATTTCCTGCTCAAATAAATGTTCCAAGAAAAACCAATTAAACACGTGATAAGACTCGTCTCTCGCAATCGTGGCGAAATTCAAATTAATTTAAGACATTTCACATTATCATAAGCTTTAAAAAAAGGTTTTTTCCGGCATACAGTATCACAGGAAAACTCCATTATGAAACCGCTTACGTGAATTTTTAGCAAAATGAAATGGGCGCTTGCGTATAACTGCAAGGTATAATAAAAACAGATTGGTACTTATACATTAGCTAATACATAATCATGTTGGGTTTGATTACATTTTACATTGCTCGCATTCAATTAATGTGCAGTGATTTAATTTGTTATTAAGTCGAAGTCAGTTTTGTTATTTGCACAATTGAGAATCTCCTACCAATTAAATGTGATATTATTGTGATAATATTTATACTGGAGTATCTATTCGGGAGGCACAGGTTCGAAACTGCTCACGACCGCATTCTTTTAACTCAAAAAAATATATAACTTAAGATTTATACTAGCTAGCTATGCCTCGCGATTTTACTTATTTTCCCGAACAAATTTTCCATTGAATATTTTCGAGGTAAAAATTACCCTAGGGCCTATCATTAATAAACTAGGATAAACTGAAATTTAACATATTACTACAGACTTTATCATTAAAACTTTAAACATCAAGCAATATTGTCATTTTTATATGGACACTATTAGTTCTTCGAGGAAAGATAGGTCCTGGCAATAAATCGAGAGTGATAGCAATATAAAATATGAAGGCAACCATTAAAATAAAAAGATATATTATTTACTTCTAAAATACTGCAACTTCATAAAATGGGTGATGTTTTAAAAAGAATATACTAGATAGGTACAGCTACGTGTGGCTCTTAGGCACAATAATATTATTTAATAATTTATTTCAATCTTCTTTTAGAGTCCAGCCTTATGTGATTAAATAATACCTTAAATACCAAAATTTGAAAATATTACCTCCAAGCTTACCTTTGATTATCACCAATAAATCAAAGATACTATACTACTTATTCAACAAAATAATGTACTTATGTTTTAACAAACGAATATATTACAACGCATTTCTAAATCCAATGCAAAAAAGCGTATATAATGCAAAATATATTTAATGATAACCGGCTTTTGCTAATTAAGAAATCAAATTAATATCGGTAGACGAAACATAACTTTAATTTCAATGGAAATGTGATAAATTAAGACACCTCATAATATTTTACAAGAATATATAATTTTTAATATTACCTTAAAATTACCTCCAAAGGTCAAACCTGAAATCCAATATTTTGTTTTCTAAAAACGCGTAACCTTAACCCGTCTGATTCCAACTAACCCGACAGCAATCGAAAAATTACGAAAACTCCACAAAGTAACCGAACTGGCACTGTTCTTGACAGTTTTTTCCGGGAATAGACCCACTCAAAAATATTAAGGAAGCCTTGTTATTATAACACATTGCTGGCAACACCTGTAGGTAGCAAGCCGTCGGTGTACAACGAGAAAATTGTATTTCCATTTTTACAATTTCAATTTAGTATTAATTCGAGGCCCGAGAACGGTCAGGCGCGCCGCCACATGTAAAATATGGATCGGCTAAGTGAAATTAAAATGCTCTATAAATTGTGATTTTTGCAAGTCCTAAAGTGGAGAAGGCTTTTTATTATTTATCGCCTCCCGGTCGCGGCCAGCGCCCCGCTTACTGAAAATCGCTGTGTTATTATTCAATTTACTTGTTTGAAATATTAACTTCAATGTGAATAATCTTTATATAATCATGCTTTGTGGCTTGGACACTCTTCTGGTTTTCGTTTTGTAGTACTATACTGTTAGGACTACAAGTCGTTTGATTTGATTCGGGCTATAGGACCAAACATTTGGTTCTTTTCCGCTTTTGAATTATTAAGCTAATATACACGGAAGGCGTATTATTTATATGTATATAAACAAAATGTACTCAAATTATGTGACTTGTAGTTTATAAATAATAATATAAAATATCCCAATATTTACCCTCTTTGGTCCTGAACTCTAATCAGAATTTTCATGAAAAACGTTCTCCAATTCCATCGCTTAAACTAAATCCTGGATAAGAATTTCCAAGGCCGTATTTTACTTTAAAAAAATAGCTGAACAAGCTTGAAGGTTGTGCAAAACAAATATAAGCATCATTAGAGTGCCCGTGTCGGGTCGTCGCGCAATCAGCGAGACAGTTCCTATCGGCTTGTCCACTTGTTCCTGTTTCTGTGGACACTACGCGATTCTAATGTTTTACTTGAAGGTAAAATGTATTGAACTTTCAATGAGAATTGTTGGTTATAGAATAATTATATGCGAATGTATTTAATATTTGTAGATACACTTTTTTATCTAATTTTTTTTAATAATGTTACCCCACACTAGGATTTTTATCCTGTGTCGTGGATGCGTTTACAGACACATAATCTCACATGCAAACACACCTTGACCCGGAACAATTATCTGTAGATCATACAAATATTTGCTCCGTGGAATCGAAGCTGCGACACCCGACGCAGCAGTCGATCTCTCAACCACTGCGCCAACAACTAGACTAACGGACTACGAGGCCAGACTAAATCGATATTTTGGCATAGTAGTCAATATCATCAAAATTGCTAACGGTCAATTTCATATGAAAATGGTTATAACCCACTATAACCTGTAACTTTTATGCTTTGGTATGGACGATTATCTAAATATAAATTATAATAACCATCTGTAATATTGTTATAATAAACATATTTTTGTGTGTCAGTGTGCCCCACCCTATATTAAATTTTCTTTTACTTATATACGCTTTACATGTATTTTAGAGATGATTTAATTAATATTTATTTTTGGTTTGTTTCAGGGGCTTTGGTTTCATCACATTCGGCGACCCAGCTAGCGTAGACAAAGTATTAGCTCAAGCAACACACGAATTAGATGGCAAAAAGGTGAGTCTTTAAATACCTGCAAAATTCCTCAAATACTTCTCCAAACATCATTTATATTAAAGTAAAAGAAAATAAAACGAAGAAAAAAAAATGCACCGCGATAGTAGATAGCAGTGTTATAAAATGTGGAAAACTTAAGTTGCTTTGAAGTTATTTTTGCTTCATAAGATTTCGCCCAAAGAACTTTCGAACTATGCAAAATAGGTTTGATAGTTATTTACAGAAGTAGGAGGATAATAAAGTCATACTTTAAACTTCATTTTGTGTCTTCGTTGAATTTCACTGAATGACTGAATTATTGCTTAATATTTTTTGTACTTAACATAGTATGAAGGGTAAATGATGTTCTTTCGTCTGTTTGAGCGATTTCTACTAAATAGATGCATCGACGATTTTTGGTCATCATTAAGGATTTTCCTTCTCCCTATCGTTGTTTCTAGGTATTCATTAATGTTTTCATATAAGTCATATACAAACGAAGTAACAATGAAAGCTTTATATATTTTTCAAATAAAAAGTAAGCAGATTACT
The DNA here is from genome assembly GCA_935421205.1 of Xylocampa areola. NCBI lineage: Eukaryota > Metazoa > Arthropoda > Insecta > Lepidoptera > Noctuidae > Xylocampa > Xylocampa areola. The sequence continues at coordinate 13,916,681 of OW285206.1, forward strand.
GAAAGCATTCAGCACCTACAAGCAAAATAATATACTGTAAATGATACGATGAGTAAGTAAAAACTTTAAAGGACAGTAAAGTTCTTGTGTATCTTCAACAGAAAAGGCTTTTCCTTCTTATAATAATTTTGTAAGATATTAAAATGATGAACTTTGCCATTTATTTTCTTCCCTTTTTATTACTGCTGTGAGGCACTTTTTGCAGAAATGTTCCAGATTTATCACCCTTCAATAAACTGAGTTCGTCGTATTTTCAAGGGCTTATTTAGCGTTAGCCCAGAAACTGCTCGAATAGTCATTTTTTCTTCGGCTTGGTTCACAAAATATATTATCATTTCTTAGCTTCCTTCTCGTATAGATATGATATCTAATCAAAGACTCGTACTATTGCTGAATAGTAGTGAAAGAAATAGGAAAAAAATATTTATACGATGTCAGTCAAAGGCAAAATACGAAAACTTCATCGTACATAATTGGTCCTCAGACTCAAATATAATATAAACAAAACCCTGGATTAGTAAGATCCACAAATTCCCAAAGTTAAACATAACAACTCCAGTAAAATATGGACGTATAAATAAACAGAAAAAAGGAGAAAAAGATTAGTTTAAAGTAAATTACGATTGAATGTTGTTTGCTTTCAATGGAGCGTTCCTCAGAGGAGATTAGATTGGCCACTCAAATCAAGAAATGATCAATTTTATTCCTATCCTTTAACTCGTAACTATGCTGTTGGATCTTCATAATTTTCTAGGAATTATTCATTTATGCTGAATTCGTTTTTTATAATACGTATTTCTTTAAGTTGGTTTTTTCTAGATTAGATTGTGGCTAGATGACTTAAACTAAATATAATACCTAATAACTATTTTGTTATAATACTAAAGCTTTTGTATCCATTTTCATCGAATGTGTGTCATATTTGTACCCGATTTGATTCTTAATACTAATTTACTAGATGTTTCATGTAGATCATATTATATCATGTTTTTTTTTTCATGTAAAGGCCACGTACCTAATATATCTGCCTAGCCTTTTCCCAATTACATTGGGGTCATAATGCCTATATTAAATAAAAAATTCTAAGAAAAAAATATCGACACGAACGGGCGAGACCTTTGAAAGTCCGAGTCATCACTCTCCCAACTGAGTTACCGTGTCATTGTTCGATACTATTAAATTTCAAGTTTCCTTGTATTCGTCTTAAGAAGACGCCTGGCGATATTTATTTAGCAATCATTTTACAGATTTACTCAATTAAATTACTGTTTCATCTAGCTTAGTCTGTTTATCATAAGGGCCATTTCGGTGTATGAAATCGTGATGTAAGCATCGGTTAGCTAATTTGCAATACTAGATTCTAGAAGTTCCTCTTGGGTTGGAGGCTCATTTCATATATCATGGATGGATTGTATGAAGGATGATATGATTGAAATGAGAGTGAACGATAACGTAATAACTGACTTAGGAGAATATAAGAGAACAAGATGAAATTTATATAATTATATGCTATGCGTGTGTATCATAGACACTGTATTACTATTTTTTGAAAAATCATGAACCCTAAAAACATAACACTCTTTTTTTGGGCAGTCGTGTAAAAACATATTGCGCCAATTTCAGTTAGCTTGGTACCAGGGCAGGAAGTATAGAAGATTATAGTTATCATGCCCATAGTCAATAGACCGAATTAATTAATAAAGAAATTACCCTCGTGAAGCTAAAAATAAACCAAAGGAAATGAAGTAGAACTTACGGGTAACGTTAACCTGCCATTACTATCACTATTGCTGTCATTATGATACTTGATAAGGTATCATTACTTGGCGAAACACCATTTGCCGCTATTTTTCACAGAAACCAGTAAAAAAACACGATGAACATTTTACGCAAAAGTTAACAGACACGGTGACATTAATTACGGCGTTGTATTTTACTTCCTCTGGCCATATAGCCTCGCCACCACCGTATAGTGTTAAATCACAGCTGCCTTTAATATTTACACACGAAAATTTGTTTTCCTACAATTGAATTACGTGCAATTTTAATTCGCCCGGTTGACTTGCGGCGCGCGCCATACTTACAGTTGTAAATTTTTAATTAATTCCAAGCATTTTTTGAAACTATATTTATTTGTTAATTCAACATTTTTACGTTTCATTACCTACCTAAAAGTTATATTGTTACAAGTTTTTGGTTTCACGATAAAACACTAAACGTATTTTTGTATGATGGAAAAGGTTTTGTATTTACGCCAATTTATTACGTTCATTGTCCATTTATTTTGGCTTCCAATGTATTTTAGGAACAGACGAATGGGTCAACTGTTGCGAATGTTTTATTATACAAATATAACGAAATATTTCGATAAAGCGTACAGTTTCCGCCAAGTATAGTGGTAAAAACATAAGAGATACTGTTATTTATATAACGTCTTGCCATTTATGTAGATAATAATCATCTTTGTATCTTGGGATTCGAGACACATTACGAGCTCCGTTCCGAGCATTCTCTGTGTACAGATGGAGAAAAAAGTCGATTACTATCGCTCGCCACGAAATAATCCAGATAAATTACAGCTCCCGTCGTTGTTTACTTTGATTAAATTGTAGTCGACTGGCGGAAGATTAGCTGAAGCCTCGCAAATCGAGCGGGAAGAGAGAGCATTTTCTCAATTTACATAGAACCAACCCGGAATCGCGATTGTGTTTACACTACACGATTTTATATCGACTATCGATAGTATTGTTATTCGAAACAATTACTATTAACGATCCACGCTGTTAATATCCTACGAATTAATGGCAGACTTAGGGATATACGGAAACTGTTTTCATAAACATAACACAATATACATAGATAGACTATAAGGTTGCTGAGTACTTTAAAGCTATCGTTTACAAAAAGCTTCGATACAAAAAAATAAAGAGGAAGCATTAATCGAAAATTCATTATTAGAAAATACAGCGTTCACAGAAGATTTGGAACAAAATTAAAACCTTTATGAGGATTTTTCAAGCTCCGGATAATCCAGTTATTTTTTTTATAAATCATAAGGTTTGCTTAGAATTTTATTATCCTGATATTGAAAAGGGTATGAATTATAGAATTTTTGCGCACGCCCGTACAATTAATAGGCCATTTAAAATATGTTTGTATAGATTTTATTGGTACGTTTTGCAGTTAAACGCGTTATTTATTTATAAATATTTTATTCAATCACTTTTACTGACATTCAGAATTGGTGTTTGATAAAAAAAGGTACGCGTTTTGTATATATTTCTGTCTAAAAAGGGTACTAGCCAATTGAACCAATAAACTAACAGACTATAAAAATGACCTTTTAGGAAATAAAACATCTTACTATATTATGATAACAAGGGTGTAAAAGTCCAAGCCCGCCTAGTTTTTCTATTATTAGAAATAATAACGTACGCTACGTTCCATTCTAGGAACTTATAACTGAATCCATAATGATAAAGCATTTCTGACATAACGCCATGCTTGGTGTTAAATAGGACAAACATACCCCATGTTAGTGTCTTGTAGGTACTTACTAATGTAATTCCTACATGAAATTGCTTTCTATTGTATACAAGGGCTAAAGTACTTGAACTTAAGCGAGCTGCTAATCAAGTTTGTAGGTAGGTATATCAGATTCGTTTAGAAATCTGGGGACGGGTGTAGTGATCATACATAATTTGATTAAATATCTTTAAAATAAAATTAATTATTTTGGTAATATATGTATGGATTATAAAGATAATCTGTTTATCTGTCTAAAACGGTTTTTTTTCTATTCTACTCAAAATATATAACTGTTTGTCAAAAAAATTATTTTTGTTTTTGCCCCGATGCATGAGCAATTCAGACGCAAGTTGTATTGTCTGAATACTTAGACAAGGACATGATTATGTACAATTTTTTCGTATCGTATGGTTGATGATCAACCGAGTGTTAAAGTTTGAACCGCTCGCAGGTCTCTGACATAACTTGAGTTCTCAGTAAAAGGCCAAACTTTGGAATGTCTCAACACCCATTACACCTTTACTAACCATCTCTACTAAATTTACAGCACAGTTGCTTGTACCTGAAACATTACATACCTCATCGAGTTTTAAACTGACATGATATGACGTAATTCGCAACCAATTGTACTGTTACAATGCTATATCTTACCGGAAAAGTTAATCGCATGTCTTTATGTCGTAAATTGTGCACATTTTTCGGGAGTACGCCTGAATATAATAGCTTTCTGCGTCATCAATATTTATAGAAAGGTTTACGATTGAACCTCTAAACATTGTGCACATGGTGGCAAGCCCCTTTGTGAACGGAATCAAAGGTCTTAATGCGATATTCTACTAAATAATATATTTTTGTTGCTCCTTATATATATTTTTCGTTATTTATTTATCGTTGAATGTATAAGGTTTTGACGTATATTTTTTGGTTGGTTTGTTGTGGTAATGAAATAATCTGATGTTAAGCTGCAGTTTTTGATATTGAAAGTGTATTATGTAAGAAGAATAATAAAGAGGCTACATACACATAAAAACTCTTCACTTTGATATAAATTTGGCTATTTTTACATACACCTATTCTTCATATTAACATTATAAATTCAAAAGGTTAGATTGATGGATGTTTATTACTCTTTCACGCAAAAACTACTGAACGGATTTGGATGAAATTTGGCACACAAATAGTTTATAACCGCCATATAGGATATATTATAATATTTTATCCCGGTTGGACCCAATTCTGAATACCACGCAGATGGTCGCGAGTAGAAGCTAGTTTATTGATAAAAATATAACATAACATAACATAGCATCACGCCTGTATTCCCCGAAGGGGTAGGCAGAGGTGTACACAATTGTACACCCACATTTCACCAATGCTGTTATTAAGTCCCATGTAATAGGTGGTGAGCCTACTGCCATCAACCGGGCACATTTCCAAACTCCGGGCTGCTACTGAGAATTTCCTAACAGAAAAACTCAATAACACTTTGCCCGACCCGGGAATCGAACCCGAGACCTCCTGCTCAGCAGTCGCGCTACGGACCACTAAAGCAACGAGGCAGTTATAAAAATATCTATATATATATATATATATATATATATATATATATACGTAGCATTTAAAATTTTAAAACTAACAGGGATTTAGAAATACTTTTTTTGTGGTCAATGAACAGATATGAAAGAGATATGTCAGAGTTGCAGCAAGTGGAAATTGAGTCTCTGCCTACCCCAATCGGAACACGTGTGATTCGATGTATTGATGAAGGTATCTAAATACTTTTGTTGACGAGATAATTACCTGTTCTTTTTAGTCTGACAAGATAAAATAATTTCTGTCCTATTTATTTGCTCTGTTAATATAGTTGAGTAGCTCGTGGCTAAGTAACAGCCGCACAGATCGATCCATCGAGGTTAAGCTGCGCTTGTCGCGGTCAGTCTGTGGATGGGTAACCATCATTTCATACCGAGACTCATCTGTGCCTCGGAGAGCATGTTAAGCCATCGGTCCCAGTTGTCAAATTAAGATCTATGACAGCCGTTACGGGTAGTCAAAGGCCTGAAAGTCTGGCAACTAGTCATACCACGTGATATCATGTTACCCAGTAACTGGGTTGTGGACGTCGGATAGGCAGTCGCTCCATGTAAATACTGGTATTAAGCTGCATCCATTTTGACTGGAAGTCGACCCCGATGTAATTTGGAAAAGGCTAGGCAGGTATATAGTAGATATATAGTAATATAGTTAAAAAAGAAAACCAAACAATAAAGTCAGGATTACCTCAACTTGCCACTGATATATCGAAACAGCTTACTCACATTTCTATTCCAAGAAATTAACAATAAAATATAATAATAAATTCAATACGATATTGATCGTGTCTACAACCACTCGCGGTCGGTCCATCCTTCAAGTATAACTAAAGTTTCCCCATTTATATTTTATTAAGAGGAAATATTGAAACTTATTCCAAGTTTGTTCCGAGGCTCATCGATTTGAAACGTTTCAAAATAACTAGTTGATAGTATGAAAGAAATATTCTTGTTACTCGAATATGATGGATTTAACAATTTTTTCCAAATTTTGCAAGTTTTGAAAACAATAAACTGTCTCATTGGTTTAGTGGTCACAAGGGCCAGTGCCGAGCATGTCCTAGGTTCGATTCCCGGGTCTGGCAAAGTGCTAAAAAATCTCGGTTGCACCCCAGAGTTTCAAACAGTGCCCGGTTGATGGTAATATGCTCATCAAACACATTGTATTACGTGGGACTTAATAACAGCGTTGATCAAATATGAGTGTACAACAGTGTACACTTCTGCCTACCCCTTCTGGTAACAAAGGCGTGATGCTATGTGTTTTAATTAAGACCCAATTCAGGCAAGGATAAAGTATCTTTTATCTTTCAATAGGGTGTGTCTTAAAAGGTGAAAAATGCAAGATAACCAAAAATCGTGTCACCGTCCTTATCTCAATTTAGATAGGGTCGGCTCAGCATGTCCTTTTCCTCTATACCTATCTACATCATTAAAAAATCTATGTAAATGTTATAATTATGTCAATTAGAATAACTTACGAGTTACGGCAAATAAAAACCTTATTTATGTGTTTAAGGTGTTAAAACTTATAGATAAAGAAAACATAATTACTGATTCATAAATACAGGCTTTATAGATTTTAGCTATAACAATGCTCTTTGTAACGCCCACAATTTAAATTGCTGTAGGGATGAACACCAAAAATACGGTGATTTTCACCAACTTTTTATTTTTTTTACATAATGGTTTGCATTTTTAGTGTAACACGAAAAATGATATGCGATATTTTTCACACTATTAAAGGCTGCGATTGAGATAAAATATACGTAAATTTTATTATTAAAATTCGTTTTGGGATCAATACATACATGAATACATGTATTTTATAAAAATGAAAAATCGGAACTATAACTTCTTTTTCATTTTTATGTTCATAATTTTTGAATATCACTTCGTCAAATGATAGTTAGGAGAGCTTATAAGATTAGTCTACGGTATAAACAATAAACTGTCTCGTTGGTCTAGTGGTCCCAAGCGTCTCTGCGGAGCATGAGGTCCTGGGTTCGATTCCCAGATTGGGCAAAGTGTCAATCGGTTATTCTGTTAGAAATTCTCAGTAACAGCCCAGAGTTTGGAATTGTGCCCGGTAGATGGGAATAACAAGCATTGATGAAACTTGGTGTACAATTGTGTACAGGCTCTGCTTACTCCTTCGGGGAATACAGGCATGATGCTATGTGTTATATACAAATAGCTCAACGAAAACAACCAGCTTTTCAAAAAACAAAAAGTTTATAAATAACGAACCGGTACCATCGTGGCACCCTCCATGTATCGTGAATCGGTCACTAAACAATATCAGTACAAGATTGGCACAGCTTGAGGCATTGAACGTCAATAAAACACTATGCACTGTAGTACTATAACAGTGAATTAGCAGTGACAGCCCACTGGTCCATAACTTGCCGCTATTTGTAGTAACCAATTCCGCTTAGTTGACTTAGAATTTATGTTAGAAGATGCTGTGGCCATGTTTTACTTTTGTCCTGATTTAGTAGGGATCTAGCACTGATATTTCGTTCTACTTTGCTTAGTTTGTAGTGATTCGGTTGGGTTGAGAGTTTGTTGGGAATCTTGTGTTACAGTTAAACTGTATTGATGATTTTAATTTTCATACTTCGTTGGATACTGGCAGACAGTGTTTGGATAGTTTTGCATTGGCAAAAGATAAAAAAACTATCAGTTTTTTTATTATTATACTACTAGATATATGTACTATTATAAAAAGAATTAAAAGGCGATGTACAGAAAAACTCCTACTTACGAAGTAAAAATCTTGCTCAGATTGGACTATGGACTAGGAATTCATAATAATTATTATTATTTATTAATTTATTTATATTCTCTACACAAACTTACAAAATAACGTTATAGCTAAATTATATGAATTTTGTTTTGAAAATAATACTTCATCGTTTGCACTAATACAAAATTAGTGTTGTCATATTAATTAAAATAACACTAAATATTGTGATGCCAACAGAGCTTGCCACTGTATTTTACCCGTAAAATCATGTTTTAGCATTCTTTCTACCATTAAACATACATCATCGTTTTTGGTCATTAAATATTTTATCATTAGGAACTTAAAAAAAAATATCCTTTGGAGAGTTAAAATATCAAAACAGCCACAGTTTTTTAAGGGCATCAGACATTGAAAAAATAAATAAAACCGAGTTTAGACAATTCTGTTCATCCTGGAATGCGAGGATATTGTCGAATATGAAGTAACCCTTAACAGACATACACGGACAGATTTATAGATGCATAGGCAACGACGTGGAGTGGACAATCAAAACGCCATTGACGTGCCGTGGTCACGACATGCGGACACAAATGTCTGCTCCCATCTCGCGTAAACGGCATAAATGGCATTTACGCACCCGCATTAATAAATCACGACTTTTAAAATACAGCAGCGGAATTTTTCGGAAAATTAAAATTTTCACTTCCACCGGAAATGTTCGATGTTTTATGCGGTTTCATATCGGTGGCTGTTTAAAAATATGATGCACTTTGTAACGCGGTAGTGACGGAAATACCGTGACACAATGCGTTTGACCAACATTTATTTGTGGGTGCACAAATTAATGTATTAAAATAACTATATGATTAATATCATAAATTAATTTGTGCTGCAACTACCGATTCTTTATTAAGGGTGTTGCAGAAAATTAATCGGACTACTTATATTTTTATTTCGTGCCTTTTTAAGACATCGTTTTAATCGACTTATGTGTCGCTAATTTACGAAAGACAAAAACTAAACATTGGTTATCATTATATAATATTTTTATACATTAATTAATGGTATTACTAACTATCAACGTATTGTCAAAAGAAACAGAGAATACAATTAGAGAAGATATTATGGCTGAAAGTGAAAGGACCCATTTTAACATTTACAAGGCGCAGATAACCCAAGCATTCGGATTTCTAAAGCCTTACATACACGAGTTAACGTAATACAATGTTCTCCGTTTCATTAAAATAACAGACCGTCCTAAAGAGGTGGCGATTAAACTGTCCTAATTGTTTCAGACTTCCTCCAAAATATGAAAGTAAAATGTCTGTTACACTAACAAGAACTTTTGTATAATGAATAAAGTTTAAAATGGAACACACTTTTCATTTTAAGTGGCCGTTAGGGCCTATCAAGCCATTATGACTATGGAAGAGAAACGTATTTTTTTTTCCTTCTTCAATCTGTCTTTGACGCCTTATCTCGCATCTTTTTGCGAAAACACGATACGCCAACAACCAGTCAGCATGAAAGTCAATTAAAAAATTAGCATTATATTTTTGAAACATTCCGCTAAAATAGTTAAAACCGCGGTGCGTAACGAATTGCGCCGTGAAAAAAAGGCTTTCATGTTGTAAGTTATATGGGCTTTTATTTGGAGGCCAATTAAAAATTCCTTTTCCCGCTGTACGCTCTCCCTAGGGTTCCCTTTTGTCGCGGCCGGATCTGTGTGGAGCCCCCGCCTGACTGAGATGACTCTTAAATTTCATCTAGTGAGCCCCAACGAGACAACGAGAAATTGCCTGAAATTTATCGAGACTTGGAACAAAAATACCTTACCCTGGCTTAAAAGTATGCGTACCTGCTTAATGAAGTTCTGTTCATAAAATGTGTAGTTATATTGTCGTTATTAATTTAGATTTTAATACTACGGAAATAAATTTCTTGAAATCAACAAGGATTTTGAATTGAGAACTTATTAGTCAATTATCTGAAAAAATTATAGTATGTAGAAGACTTTATTTATTATTATACAATTTTATCACATATTTTATAAATACATATAGTTTTATGAATTTGCACATTTAAGTTACAAAAAATAAAAACATCGAATAGGTACAATATAAAAAAGTGTAGCTACAATTTTAATTTAAAAGCATTCATAAATTCCAAAACTGCAACGACCGTAAAACGCAGTTTTTGTCATCAGCTTATAATAAAACAATACAACAAAATGCCATAAATATCCAGAATGTTACTGCAAAAGTAGTAACTCCAGGAGAAGTCGGTAACCAGTCGTTCAAGTTTAAAAAGACTTTAATTAATTTCCGATGCGTATGCCACTGAATAACGTTAGTCTTAAATATATTTAACATAATGAATTATAAAACATCACGCTTGTACCACGCAGGTTAGGCGGAAATTTACACAATTGTACACCCACATTTCATCAATGCTTGTATTAAGTCCCATGTAGTCAGTTACTATCAGGAGGCATTCGTGGCTAAATAAATGATCGATTGATTGAGGTTAAGCTGCGCTTGACGCGATCGGTCTGTGGATGGGTGAACATCATTTCATACCGAGCCTCCTACAGAGGAGACTAATTACGTAATTTAACTTAATTATAATTTAATTACTATTTCAAATGAACTATCCCAGTTGTCAAATTAAGATCTTTGACAGCCGTTACGGGTAGTCAGAGGCCTGGAAGTCTTGCAACCAGTCATACCGTGATACACAGAGATATCGTGTTACACAGTAATTGGCTTAAGGGGGGGTTAGATAGGCAGCCGCCCCATGTAAAATGCTGGTATTAAGCTGCATCCAGTTTGACTCGAAGCCGACCCCAATGAAATTGGGAAAAGGCTAGACATTCAGTTGTCAGTTAGTATCAACGGGCTACAATTCCAAACTCCGGGCCGATACTGAGAATTTGCTAACAGAAAAACCCAATAAAGAAAGACCCAGGAATCATACCTACTCGTAGAACCACGCTTAGTAGGCGCGCTTGGGACAAATGGCACAGTGAAACGCATTTATAATTCGCCATAATCATAAATTCATATTGCCACCTAACACGTTCACCGTTCACAGGCTGAATTCGAAAATACGATGGCTATACTAGTCTCCAACGTCCATGGAAATAAAATGCTTTCCAATGCAGCCATTGAAGTATGTTACCGTGCACCAGCATAAATTTGCTGTAGTACGCTATTTGAATTATTGCATAACTTGTAAACACGTTTAGACCAGGCGCGCTTGCAACTCGGGGACATTCCTTTTTTCTCTTATCGACACCTTTAAAATATGGAGCGTACGCGTTCCCCGATATAAGTACATTTCGGGACTGAATGCTGCGCCACGCTGCATTATATCAACTTTTTTAATTTAAGTGCAAAATTTTCCTGAAGCTTTTTTACACAATCTCAGTTGCTTTACTAGCATCTCAAATCTCTGCACATAATATTGTTCCGTGTAGTAAATTTTCGCTTTTAGTTCAGAACCTTTACTTTACTTAAAGGGATTTGCATTTTCTTCCGTTTTAGAGAGGTTCTCTCGGACCGAGCGTTGCAGAATATTTCTGAAGTGAAAGCTAATTTTCAAATAAGTATAACAAGTCTCGTTCCACGTAAACGCTCTTGTTATGTTATACTCCCTGTAGTTAGTAGTTAGTGGTAACGTCTAGAGCGGCTACTCGGTTCACTAAGTGATTTTTATCGTCCGACGATTACGTTCCGACAACATTGAGAACACACATTTGTGTGGCACCACTACGTAATGTAGTCCCGGCTTGTTTTTGCGCTGGATTACCCGTTTAAACAAACAGAGCAGCCGGAACACCAAATAAAGGGAAATACTAACCGACGCCCGCGTTATTCTTACAAAATTAACTCATAACGCCAAGAGCTCGTTGATTTTTTTCGTCCGTAATCTGCTTTAATGGGCACGGGGCCAGTCGCTTTCGTAAATCGGTTGCACGCGACCACCGCGAAATGGGAATCTTTAAATAGTGTACATACATTTTTGATGTCGCTTTAATGTCACGCCCAGGCCCGATTGTGGGAACAATTAGCGTTATAACGAGTTCATTAATGATGGACGATATAAAGGCACTTTAAAATCTGCTAGGTTTTTATTTTAGTAGCAAGATAACAGCTGGCCGTAAACAACATAGGGTTTATAGGAGTGGCATATAAATCTAAAAAAAGAAAAAAATATGGTAAGACAAAACCAAAAGAATTTAATAAAGGGATTAAGTTTATGATACATATGTAAATGTATATTAGAGGCGTAGGTCGGAGAAAAACAAACGCTTCGCATGCGGCCCCAAAATAATAAGTTGAAGTAGAGTTCATGTCGCGCCCGCCCACCTGAAGAGATTGGGGGGACAGGAATGCTTAATATAGAGTCCTTTACTTGCACCGGCTCGCCAAATAACATTGCCGACTTCGCCAGCATTACGTACGAACGCTCCGCTCTCTCCTTGTGACAGATTTTCTTCCCTTCTGTCTTTATTATTTTAGAGAGGTTTTACTGTAAATACATTTACATTTTGCTAAGCAAATAGTCTTATTTTAACTTCAGTATTTTCCATTCTAAATGAAAGCAGCGGAGAAAATTGTCAGTTTATTATTTCAAGAAAATACCAACTTTTAATAAATTAAAAAGAACCTGGAAAGTTTCTGACGCAAAATTTTCGTATACGCCGTGACATTGCAAACAATCCGACGCCCGTAGCAACGGCTATCCGCAATCCGCAAACTAAATAATATACCAAGTATTTTGCTTGCATGTTTACGTTCGGCTGACAGGCATTCATTCTATGCACGAAAAGTTTCTCGTTTCTCCCAGTCGTGTCAGTTCAGAACTTCCCGAGCTCGGACATCACGAACCGTAGATAGTTGCACAATGGAATAAAGTAACATCGGAAGCTCGTTGGAGTTAATAAATAATACAGAAGCAGAGTGACATGCGCAGAGTGCAGTTGGTAGGGGTCCTAAGTCTGTTTTGACTGCAAATATCTGCTCCGGATGTCTGCCGGGCGGCCGACGTAGATTGTTTGGTAACTAGATAGGTCATTGATCAATCAAACAAACAGGATTAGAGAACTGCCTAGCGGTACGGCTCTGCGCTTGACGTGATCGAGTTCTTGGATTTATGAAGTTGGTCGAAGGATATTGGATGCGAGTATATGCAACCTATTCTAATGGATTTGTTGATGATAGGTTCCGCATGTGTTGGTTGCACATGCATAACAGATATTATAGTAGATAGAAACTGATATTGATATCAATTAATATCAATAATGCTGATATTTCTTCTGGAATAAATAAAAAACTGACACATAACACACAGACACCCGAACTCAATTATACTGAAATATTCAAAAAGTTAGCTAAGCCAGTTATTAATAAAAAGGATTCGATAATTCTAGGTCTACAATTATCTAATCCTTACACAGTATTTTCTGGTTATGTTACAAGACTAGAAAGTATTAATATCCTTAGTAGGTATACCTACAAAAATAAAACAAATTTGTTAACACCGCTTAAGCTTTAAAACTTATAGATATATACCAAAATAGAGGTATAAACTACGAGTATATTTTACAAAGTTTAACCCAACCAAAATTGAAAGCATCTAACACAAAAGGTGCAGCACATCCAGTAGCCAGCCAGGCGTTGTTATCATTGTCGGCGAGCGAACTGTGCGTAATCTTTGTCTCACGAGACCGCCGACCACATTGTGCTAATGCCCAGCCGGCTCTCGTACTGACCTGAATCGCTAGATAAGCTTCAACTTTGTACTGGCGCTGTCAATTGTGGGGTATTGAATTTTTAAGTAGACTAAAATGCTTTGTATTTAGTTGAACAATGTACTGTTCATATGTGTCTGTAGTTGGTAAATTCTGCCATCTCACCAACGGAAAATCTTACCTGAACCGCATATAATTATATTGAGCGAAGATTACTTATGGTTTTACTCCTCATAAAGGGCTGACCCGTTATCGAATTTGCTAACTAGTAAATATAGAGAGTTATTTTCATGTAAAATACTGCTCAATCTGTTACGAAAGAAAAGCCTTATCTATACGGTACCTGTTGCCGACAAGGAACACAGAGTTTTTTTTTAAAGTGGACTTTTTCGTTCTGTATCATGTTACAATCATAATTTTCAAAATAGTTTTTGAGTAATAGGTAAATCTGATGCTTTTAAACTAATACAAAATTTTTGGTAAATAAAGGTCTATTAGTCTAGCCTTCGCATGAAGAAAAAGGTTCCAGTAAAATATTGTTAAAAAAAAATAACAACACTCCAACACTACGCACAATTAATCATTCACAGGTAAACGATTATAACATAAACTAGAAAAGCGTGACAGCTCCGTCTGGGGCGAAGTAAATAAACGGTGGCAACACTTAAACAAATGTAAACGAAATTAACAAGGGCATTAAGAAAAGAGAACTATGTCGTTAAGGTCCCTAGCAATTGTAGCGGACGTGTAACACACACTGGAGGAAAAGGGCGATGAATAAAACACACGTTAATAGGTGTACGTCTAACAACACAAAGCGCCCACATTAACGCCTAACGAATAAGGTGCCTCTGATGGATAAGATTACGTCTCTCTTCTTCCGCCGTTTACGCTTTCGACGCGATGTTTAGGAGAAAGTAATATCTGACAAAGTGGATAAAATATATTTCGGCTGCACTTAGATGTGAAGCGTGGCCGCGAAGGGCAGCGTGCCGGTTCCCACGCGGCCGCCTATCTCGTGTTACACCCAAAAGAATCCCATTTTTTTCTCACAGAATTAAACGAGCGATAAAATTCTTGCGACGTCGCATGAAAATGTGCGTTACCTGCCTTGCATATTTATGCGTGCCCCAGTAATGACGTTTGTCGAGCCTCCCTAGCCCGGTTTCATTACTGCTTGTCTCACCGAGCGTTAAAGCAAACCCTACTTTATAAACAATCTGTGTCAAGTGTTTTCCAATCGTGTCGCAACTTGTTTGCATTTTTCTGTACAGAATGAGCTAAAGCTGTATCAATTAAAATAACGCCATGTAACATTGTTGGCGTGCTGTTATTTGTCTACGTTGAAGCGCACCTCGTTAAGTCTTTCTTGTTGAGGTGTTCGGGTACAACCTTCTCTTTCTACTTAATAGAGCATGTATGGGGGCGTCTCGTTCTCCCAATGGCATTTTCACTAGCTTATGCTAAGAATGTGGGTACATAAGTCGTCACTAAACATTAACTCGGGCTTAAGTGCGCAATATCATTTATCTCGGCTGCGAGGGTAAATATTGTTCTTAATTTAATTCAAGTTAGTGGGAGCGCACGTGGATGACGGCGCGCGCGGCGACGACGGCGCTGCGAGCCGCAAGTCGCGCGTTGCACATCGAATATTTCAAGGGGAAACGGCGCAGAATATACTCGCAATAGCTCGCCCCTAATCTTGAGCCAAGTCGAGTGTTGCACCTGCAGCCAAATTCGTTCCAATTAGGAGGAGTTAGAGTGCGCGTTGCTGACTGAACAGCAAATGATGCGGTCCCCACTTAACGCCGCCCCGGGCGACACTTACGTGTCGTCTGCACGTAAATAAATTCAGTTACCGCTTGCAGTGAGTGTGCGTCATTAAACTTTCTTGTCCGTAACTCAAGCTCGACGTGTGACGTTTGTTAATTATCAGGATTTAACAACATGTTGATCGAATTGCGTCGTGAGAATGTTCGCTTATTAACTTCAGTTCAGTTTACGACACAAAGAACTTTTGCTTATTAACTTAGGTTTAGAATACAAATATGATTTTGTAAGTTTGAAGTACCTATTGTGTTCGTATTTGACTTGAAAACTGATTAAATTTGATGAACGTTAAAGTAACAAAATCTGACATTTTGATTTCAATAACAGCAGGTGCGCTTGTGTCATAGGTTTAACAGTTAACTGTTACAATGAACTTTTACTGCGGCACGTTACCGCAATGACTCGAAATACACACACATCGATAAAACTGTTTGCTTAATATAAAATTTAACGTAATCGACTCTACGTCGATGCGATCGTAGCGAGTACATAAAGTGAACATGCTCTTTCGCTACCAGTAGTGATATCCCACTAATGTGCTTTCGCCTACAATCTTTTCTTGCGATGACACGCTAAAATTTTCCCGTGCTGTAAATGAATATGTATTCTACGCTGTATAGATTAGAGTAGGATTTACTTTATTTTGGGAGTTCGAGTTAGGATAATTCGAAAGTTAAGGTGGGTGATGTCAATCTTTATCGTAAGGGAAGTTGTAGGAAGGGGGAGGTCGAAGCCGACTAGAGGGTGCGCCGCTGCGTCGATTGTAATCACGCAAATGGCTCCATATCAAAATGTCACATTTGTATCGATGCTTTCCTGTCATTTTGCGCAGGAGTATTGAACTTTTTGACTCACAGTCTTGTTTTCTGTTAAAATTATTGATACTGTCAGGTAGTCCTTTTTGTAACGTAGCCATATGCTACGCAGCTACGAAATGCTACGCCGTAGTATAACTTACCTGCTACTTATAATATTCCATACTTTAGTAGAACCGTTGACCTTTGCTATGTATATATCTGTTTTTTTTTTTTTTGATATATTTTCAAATAAATAACAAAAAAAAAAATTATAATGTATAAAGTTATAATGTTAATTGGAACTTTTGGAGGCGCAGGTTCGAATCCTGCTCGCGACCGTATTCTTTCTCCAGTTAATTAATGAAATATTTTAAAATGTTAGTAATATTAATTTCAAATATATTTGTTTCTAGATATTTCAACCTAAATTTCTCAATGAAAATAAAATCCTCATCTTAAACCTCTACTTTATCCATTTTCCTTTTACCTTTATTCATTTTTGTTATGAAAGTAGCAATGGTCTTATAGATAAGGGCGCTACCACATTTTATGTATTCAATTACAAATGGAATGACATTTTGGATGTACAAAAGGCGTCGTTTCAAAAAGCAATTATCGTTAAACGTTTACGAAACAATAAAAAAATCACGGGGTCACGTATTAAACAGTCTTTTTGGTGAGTTTGGTTTTATTTTTCTATCGACGCAGCCTGCCGGCTAGCCACTGACTGCGATCGCCCCCATTAAAATAACTCGTTAAAATTTATCATCGACCCGCTTAATCGCTTTAGCGCCACCATCTGGGATTTTATGATTTTTCTGCTTGCTCTGTATACTTTCGTGGTCATTTTACAACGTTTACAAAATTGCTTGCGTGAGGTGGTTAAAAGCTTTCCAACAACGTTTTTCATCTCCTCTTTTGCGGGTACTGATATTTTTTGTGTCGAACGCACGTGGGCCGCGCCGTTCGTTACAATTATTACAATTTACATTTTCATCAGAAAAATACAAAATTATCTTGGTTGAAATCCAATTTAATCAAATTATAACGGATATTCTGCAGCCGCTGTGTATCGTGGCGCACTCAGAAGATAATTAAATAATTAAGAATGTATGAATGACGCTGTAAAGCGGTTTCCCTGATATTGTAATAATGCAGTCCTCTTGGGCGAAATCTTTTAAATTATTCTCTCACGCTTTTGCTTCGTAATTACGCGGACGTGGATGCCTACCGGCTCCGCGTCTATTGTGCGGTGTACGACTATAAAATGTACGTTATATTTAAAAGTTTGATGAATAGAATTAGACTGTATTCTACTTAAACACAGACTTCAAAATAAAATAAAACACAATGCAGATTCACATGAATGAACATTTTATTTGCAAGGATGCATCCTTTTTTCACAGACGTCTTAATGTTAATGTGTGTGTAGATACACATTTCCTTCATTCATAATTTTTAAAAGAAAGACTTCGTAAAAAATCCTGAAGCATTTCGGCTGAATGTGGAAAACGTTCGACAAAACGGTTAGTACGAGTGGAAATGAAACGTTTTACCTCTAAAATGTCAAAGGTAGCTTCTTTGGGTTTATATTTTGCGTTTATAGCGGTCAACGGCGCGTCGAGATACGAGCAAAAAGACCTGGAGCGACCGCTCGCTGCCGGGAGAAAATCTGAGGGCTTAAACAGTGCCACGTATGAAATAGTAGAGCTCGGTTACATGAAAAAGACGAGAGGCGAAATCGAGTGACAGGACCACGGCGCAGGATTTTCAGTGCGATGGTTTTTTGCAGCCGGGATTTTAGGACTGGACATTGCAGCCGCAGAGGCGATGCGAATTTATCGTGCCCGCTTCCCAGCCGGACGTGCGGTCCATGATTAGTTGGGCTCGACGCGTCTCAGTGATTTTTTTACATTTGCAAAGTCAGCGGACCAAACCCGCTCCTCTCGCAAAATTAGAACACAGCCCGCATTAAACATATTTCCTTTGATTCAAATTGTATTAAAATGTTGTGTTTTCAATTTCAGATTGACCCCAAAGTGGCCTTCCCCAGGAGAGCACACCCAAAGGTAAGCTCTTGATAACATTTCATCACGTTGCGGTTAGACGTAAATTGAAAATTAAACCTTTATAATAAACTCATTCCGACATTATATTGCCACAAAACGGCCAAGTAGCGTTGCAAAGTTACGACATATTGTGACTGTAAAGCAACCGGTTCAACGCGGCTTGTTTATTTTCGAACATTTACACAAAATATTATTTTAGGCTGGACATAACTCTCGCTCGCTATTAAGATGTTGGCTCTTGGTGCATAAATAACTAAGGGCTAATAATTTAGTATGCGGCTTGCGATCTCGGGCCCGTCCGTAACCGTCCGTAACCTAGATAGTCCTGTGATTGAATCGCATAACAGTCTATTTAGTTCATTTCCTTTTCCCTCGGCTATTGCGAGTATGTTTATTTAATATTGTGTAAAAAATGGCAATGTAGATAGATTATAAAATACAATGTTGGTATTTTATTCCAATTTTATTTAACTAATTCATTATATGAAAGGTTTACTTTTTCTAATTAAGACTGAAATCGTATTTTAGTTTTATGAACCAGTACGTGTGATACCTTGCGCTATACAAGAAAACCGCAGTTAGTCTTAATTTATAAATATATTTTTCTTGATAATCTAATCTAAATTTCATTTCCTGCTAAATAAACTAGAACTGCACGACCGACTTCATCCTGTGACCATAAACGCTGCAAGGTATCCAAAACTTCCGGAAAATCTAAAATCAAAAGTTGTTTAGTTATAACAGAACTTCACGCTTAAAATAAATAAAAAATCGATTTCCAGCCGGAAATTTAAACTGCGCCTGATCAATATTGATAGGGTAGTCCCCCATTTTGTAGGACCAGATACTATCGTTATTAAACTATGGATGCCAGTCTACCCCTTTTAACTAACCTATTAAAACACAGGCGGGATGATTCCTTAAATTACTTAATAAAATATATGTAGATTTTTTTATTCACATAGTTGCAAATTCGACTCAAAGGTTTCTTTTAAAACTCGTATAATGCAGACATTTTTGAATTCAGCAACGATACTATAATAGCTTCGTCTGCAAAGGGGTTCGGCACATATTTACAAGGGTAATAAAAACAATAGAATTCAGAAGTAGCTCGCATGAAAAAACGTGGAGAAGGCAGAGACTTGTGAAGGTTTTAGACAGGGGTCCTCATTGTAACGAGTTATTCATCAAAGACTAGGGTGTTGTGTACCTATGGTGGACTTGTATGGTATGTATGTATGGTGGAATGTTTAAGTTATTATAAGGGACATCTATATTTTTGTCTCTATAAATTTTGAAGGTCAAAAGCAAAAGATCAAGGGACTAATAATTTTACAATTCATTTCGTTACTTTTCAATTACAGCAGTTGAGAGCTGTTTTATTAGTAGGTAATGTTAAAAAATAAAGATATTTTTTCATTAAGGCAAACATATTTTCTGATACAAAATTACTATTTTAGTAAAATATAATAATAATAAAATATATTAAACACATTTCCGTTCCTTCACAAAACTGCACTTAACATTTTATACTAACTATTCAATCAGTTTTACCTACCACAATACACTGCAGGGCATAGGTTCTGGATGAGCTAATGCTATTGAGTGGCTGGACCAGACATGTTAATGAAGGGATGTTCATTGTATTGTCTAACGTAAGCCATTGTGATGAAACTTTGATCTTTCTGTTCATTGGTAAAAGAACCTTTTATAATTGTTATTAAGAGTTTTATTGTAATGACGATTCAGACACATTTCTTCTGAATGCAGATACACCTTATTGTTTGATTAAAAAATCTTATTAGCAGTCTGCAACTTTACATCATAATACAATGTTAATTTTTGCTGACGCCTTAAACACTAAGAGTATTTCGCTGAGCTACGAGTTTTTGTTCTGCGCATAATTTTACAAGTTTTTACTTAACACAAAATATAAAGCTCACAATAGTAAACACTAGTTTTGCGGCTCTGGTTAGTGTAAGTTATCATTGGGGGATGCAAGCCGCATTTAATGTAAATTGGCGTCAGCCTCGCCGCCCGGCCGGCCGCATCCCAACGTTTTTACATTCAAGTAGCCTGATGCTTGAGGTTTTATTTGACCTCGCACAGAATAGACGGTAAGCTCTTGCTTTTGTATTTGCACTGCTGAATACTAGAGAGCAGTCAATTGATAATTTCCACCCGCAATAAACGGACGCGAGAGAGTTTCGTGAGGTGAAAATGAGAAAGTCGACGGTGTTGTTTTGTATTAACATTTATAAAACTTGAGGTTGTCGGGGCGTCTTGCAACAAGTGAATTTCCTTTAGAGATGCTGAAGATAAGTGAGCGTGGCACGTCTAGTATGTTTAGAAAAAACAAAGCTGTATGAAAAAATGGTAACATGCGCACAAATTCAAAAATCCGCGGATAGAGTCGGCAGGCTAGCTCCTTCTTTTTATATGGACATTAAACGTGATGGATGGTTTTAAAACATCACGTTATATTACTCTATCCGGGCAGCCAGTGCGGTGTTGCGTGGCCGGTCAAAGGGGATGCCGGCTATGCGAATTACATGAATACATTAAGGGAGCACTGCCTCGTACATGTTACACTGTAATGCTCACGAATAAATTTAGACCATGTTCCTTCATCATACCGCCGAACGGCTACTATGTAGATATGTAAATTATGAATATAGATTCCGCTTATAGCTCGTATATTGATTGCTTTTACCTTAGCCCACAATATAGCTGTTTGAGATAAAACAGAATAGAAAAGTTTAGGCACGGCAAACTGTTTGCTGACATCAACAATTTTCGGAAAAACCAAGATAATATTTTTTGTTCGCCTAATTAATTGCTATGATAAACGACGCGCAAAATCGGATGATTTTGTCAGTGTCTTGTGGGGGCGAAATTCAAATTTCTGATTATCGTTTGCCGCCGCTTCTGCTTTCCCTTCTTACGCAAACAATGGAAAAAAGGGGACACCGCTTCCAAGGCGCAAGCTAAGAACAAAACAAACGAATTTTTAATATCGTCTTTATCGATAATTGAGACTCTGTGGAAAACCTCTTATTTTGAAAAGTTTTTGAGACTGCAAAAGAGGAATGGTGAAAGAAAATGAAATTGGAAGAAAAAACTTTTTTCATCTTCTTTGTTTGACATTGACAGTCACTAAACTTTGTATTTTCACAGTGGATCTATTTAATTTAGAATTGATTCAGCGGTATTTAATTGTCCAGTCAGCATCTGGCAGATGACTGCGGCAGATATTAAAATTTTATATTTTTGGATTCCCTCGCTTTTATACCTGTCTAATGTCGATTATTTTTCTAAATAATTTTCAGTGAATCTTCAGATATTGTTTATGTTAAAAACATAAAAAATCTTTCACCATTACTGTCACTATTTTTCTCACATCTTTATTTAATCAAAATAAGCCTAAAAACATGGGTATAAAATTATTCAACTTAACACCCAACGGTCATAAACACAACGCCATAATTCAAAGCGTAACACAGTAGCGCAATAACATTTTAACCTCGGATGCAGATGAATAGAACATAAACTGGTACGTAGAGGCAAGCGCATAGGAAATCACGCACAGCCGCGAGCAACATTACCTATCTATTATCTGGCAGTACATACTGCAAGTTTCTTGCGAGTAAATACCGGTCGTGGTGGGAGAGGGGATGCAGGGAACAAAGGCTAATATGTCATCGCGGCAAACTTAATTGACGCGGTTTCCGCAACGACGCGGCGGAACGCAGACGTCAGCGTTTCCTCCGCTTACATATTTATATGGAGCGACTGCAGCTCTCCGACGCTCCGCCATAAAATAATACATATACGCTCAATTCCAACAGATGCGCATTAGAAGCTTAATATTTACTCGATTTATTGTTATAATTTTAGGTTTTATTTTAGAGCAATTCCTAATGATTGTTATCGTACATCTGGCAAAATTTAAACTAGAAATAAAAAACAAGGAAAGCCATAACGACCTCAACAAATATTCATAAATGAAAAAAACTTAAAATAAAAATGTGACACAAAATATCCACATTGATATTTCCATAAATAGGTATGTCAACCAAAGACAAAAGGATAAATGGATGATCAAAGGTTCTGTTACCCCTATCAAATACAAATTCCAGAAATAGCCGCGTTACCAAAATAAGTGTACATATGAAATGCTCACGGTAAACCTTATGATCAATATGTAATATGATTCACAGAGACGCGATTATATTTGGTTAACACGAGTCCCATTCGTTTGCTCAAAGTTTATCACAGGTGATTTCAATTAAAAAGCTTTAATCGACCCCGAAACGGTCGCCGAAATCGGCGGCATTTGTAATCACCGCGGCGTGAGTTTATACTCTTTAATGGACTTTGCAGAAGTAGTTTCAACTCTACTTACGGCTAAGATATTTGAGGAAAAACTACCCGCCACCTACCGCAGTAAGTGGTGAAGTTGCCGAACTATGGCAGACGTGGAGGGTATGGGCGGCTTGGCGTGGCGCGCGCCGGCGGGCCCACTTGGCGCGATTTAACGTGTTTCATTAAAACGTTTTGTCGGTGTAATCGCAAGTAATTTAAGTGAAGAGAGCCGAGCTTCCGACTTTGTAAGTATTTTGTGTTTTCTTTTTTAATTACTTCGTTTTAACTTTGTTGTCGGGCTTTTAAAAGCTGACTGACAGCCAAATAACGAAGTTCTTTATAACTATTTAGGGAGGATTTAATGAAATTGTAAACTTTTTATGCGATAACACTTCATTAAATTGGCTATTTGAATGTTATATTAACATGATCAAATAATGTTTCATGTCATCACTTAAATTGTGTAATTTAGAAAATGGTATTTCTATGCTACGGAATCACAAATATTCTCTGAATACAGAGTACAAACAGAGAATAAGCATATTATAGTAAAAAAAAATTTCGTCTACCTGTTACTAATTTAAAATACATTCCCTCAATAGATAATTCAGACAGCGTCTGCCACGAAAAATAATCCTAATACTTCCCTCCAAAATCACACCAAACAAAACGATCCCCGCCACTATGCAACGCATAATAATTTCCAAATACTATCAAGATATCTTTGTTAAATACAACAACGACGTGAATGATGTAAGCCGGGTTGCAGCTTCAGTATGCGGTCGCGGGACTTATGCGCCACCGGACGGTAGTTATGAGCCCGGTCCCCTCCATAAGTCACTCGTTACATCTGTTCCATCACTCCCCGGCTCTCCCCTTCATTATTTAGCTTAATATA
This sequence comes from Xylocampa areola, assembly GCA_935421205.1. Classification (NCBI taxonomy): domain Eukaryota; kingdom Metazoa; phylum Arthropoda; class Insecta; order Lepidoptera; family Noctuidae; genus Xylocampa; species Xylocampa areola. The sequence goes on from OW285206.1 coordinate 13,940,264, forward strand.
TAGAATTAATTTTAAATTTTCACGACGAATTTTATAGTGGCGGTCTTAAAATTACAGGTCGTCGAATTTTGAAACTTTATCTTTAAGTACAAAAAGAAAGGCTTCGTCACACGACGATTCTAAGTAGGCTAAAATCTAGTCTCTGTGATGGGTCACTGTCAGGACTCACACGAAAATACAATTAAGAGACCATGCTGATAAATATTTTTATCATAATATCAAACCAAAACAACTATTAATAATAATTGATTCTTCGAAGTAGCGTTCGAAGCACCCGCAAGGATGAACCAAGATATATATATATAGATTAATTCAGTTAAATGTTGTTTTATTACAAACAGCAAGCAAGATGGTCTTAGTGCTAATATCCTATTATTATTTTAAATGTAAACGTTTGAATATTTCCTAATCAATCACAAAAAAACTATTAAACGGATTTGATTGAAATTTGGTTTAGACTTATTTTATTTCCAGAAATAGGATATAGAGTTTTTTATCCTGTTGAAAAAGGGGGATTCCCCACCTGAAACTGCAGGGCGCAGCTACTTGAGCATAATTTTCAAACAACACAACCTATAATTAAAATCCTTGCACTAGTACTACTAGTACATAATACAGGTACTTAATTATTTTTTCAAGTGCACAGAATCCCTGGAAACTTTGATGTTATGAGCTCCCGTCCGTTCATAAGTTAGTCGTTACACGGTTCTATTGCTCCCCAGCCCACGCACTGTGCAGGAAAACAATCCCCTTGAAAAATAATTTCAAACGTGAATTTATGATAGGTATCATGGCAGTAAAAAATACCTTCAATATTTTTATAAGGAAAAAAAGAAGTACGATGTATAAGCGAATCGTACGTGTATATATTTTATGTGTTTTTTAAAGAAACTAACGCCGCCTACATACAGACTTGGCCTAGTTTAGTGACGTTAGGATTAATTTTGGTCTACATTTGGGTACAATAATTTTATTGTTACTTAGTTATTTTAATTATAACTAGCTGACCCAGTGAACTACGTACAGCATTTTTTTGTTTTCTTTTATACAAACTTTGTCCTGACCAATAACAAACAAAAAAAAAGAATTATCCAATTTGGTGCAGTCGTTCGGAAGTTATGCGCGTACAAACATTTCCGAGTTTTTTTTATATATATATGATAGTATGATCAAGTAAGTTACGAAAACGTCGATAGGTTCTATTTCAAGAGCAATTTAATTGTTAGATTCTAGTCCTAATAACACACACGATATTTAGGTTTAATATGTTTCCTTGTACTTTAAAATGCCCAATACACGCTGGCCAGAATTACGAATAAATGTTGCGTCATCTTGTACTCATTTTTAAATAGTAAATTATTTTTGTTAAAATAGCCTGATGATTAATGGTTTTTAAAGTGATTTACATTCATTATTGTTATAGCCTTGACCAACGTATGTCATGTATTTAAAATAGGTGATTTTGAATATAAGATTATATTACATATAACACTCAGTAAATTGCAGTTTACACAGCAAAACCGAGCATAACCCCTCTAACATTACTTCAACCAAAAAATTCACTGAATAATTCAGCACAAATCCTGTTTTAAAACCTTAAACTAAAGCGGTTTAGGCACTCAATTTATTTTCAACCTTTATAAATAAACTAACAAAATACGCGACTGTTTACCGCCCGTTATCCGACGTATTCGTAAAGAAAACAAAATGTATTGCACGCCAACTTTTAGTATAGCGTGACGGGTAAAGCTGCGGTCGGTTGTTGTAACTTTTACTACCATTTACACCTGACGCAGACACGAGAACACATGGCACCGTGAACCAGATCGTTTGTCAAGATCGTGCATGAATTATAATCTTTTGAAATGTGAGTTCTAAAGAATCCGAATTCCTTGTAGATACGCAATATTTGGTCTACTTCACCCATATATATGTTCCTATTCATAACATCGAATTACGACTGTTTTCTTAGAAGTATTAGGTGGCGTTGTATAGTATACCTAAATTTTATAGATGCAGTTGTAAGTCCCATGTTATAGGTTTTTCTGTTGCCCTCTAGCGGGCAGTATTAAAAAATCCAGGCTGCTACTGAGAATTCTCTAACAGAAAAACCCAATAACGCTTTGCCCGACCCGGATCAATCCTAGAATCTCACGCTATCAGCCGCTTTAATGACAACAAGATCAACGAGGCAGTCAGTGTGATGGATTGTAACGTTAACTTTATTTGTGCTTTCAATTGATGGCAATAGGCTCATCATCACATGGGACAATAACTGCATTGGTGAAATTTTCCTGTACAATTGTGGTGTCCCTCTGCCCAACCCTTCGGAAACACAAGCGTGATGCAAAATTAGTTACAATCCATCACTGGATATATCAGCTTTGCCTAAAATAGGAAACCCACACAATATCAGTCAATCTTTCTTGAAATACTCGTTACACGTGAAATTTTGTGTCATAAAATACCTCCAAAATCGTGAGTCGCAAGAATCCGGTCATCCAAAGCCAAAGTTCCACGTACAACTGAGTAGCATACTTCCCAAAGAAATTGCATTTAATCATGTTCAGATCTCATAACTTCGCTTCTACTTCGTATATTTTATGAATTTCGAACATACTTCTCGTCAACAATTACTTTAATAATAAAAAAAGTTCTTATTATGTAGGCTTTTACGACAAATACTTGTGCTAAATTAAAAAGTTTTGCAAGCACTCGCTGTTGATCCGATCATTGTTGCAGAATTGTTTCGTGTGTGAGAGTAATTTTGATCAGAACTTGCTTCGAGTTATGAGTTTTGTACGAAATAATATTTATTTATATTATACCTACCTTAAATCAGTATTTTAATACCATGAAAGCTATTTACATATCTGCTTAAATTATTTTAGAATACAATAAATTGTAATATCAAGTTATTATGTTATGAGTAAAGTGGCCAATTATTGAATATTAAAATTAATTGTCTAACTAGATAAATCAGGTTATACCTGAAAATAAAAATCAAATCTTGATCTGTCTGGTAAGTGTGGCTACTGAGCGTAAGGTCTTGGGTTCGATTCTCGGACAAGGCAAAGAATTGCTGGGTTTTTCTGTAAGAAATTCTCAGTAGCAGCCCGGAGTTCAAATCGTGCCCGATGGTTGGCAATAGGCTCACCAAACATTACCTGGGACTTAAAAACTGCATCGGCGAAATATGGGTGAACAAATACTCCTCTGCTCACTCCTTCAGGTAAAACAGAAGTGATGCTATATAATGCTAAACATCAATTGATTTTTCCTTTCCTTGCTTTGTTATTCAAATAATCTCATTATCAGTCTAGGGTAGGTACGAATTAAGTTTCCTTTAGTAAAACTTTCCGATACAATTAGTTGTATATTAATTTATGAGGCGTAGATTGTCTATAGTTTTTATGACCTAGGACCGATAGACAACGGTACTTATGTTTGTTTTAACGAGATGTTGTTGAAACTTTTAATTAACTTACAACTTACTTTAGATTTGCTACACAAATCATATATTTTTAACTATATTTTTTAGAATTCTGTGGACTGATTTGACTCGTCACAACTTTTATATGCTATCATTTTGATAAAATTACATTTTACTTGATATTTTTAGTTTTGTTGTAAGTCAACTTAAAATATGGTAATCCGGTGAATTACGTTTTCAGTATATCGACTTAATACTAAACTATGTAAGCTCGTTACATAATGTAACATCTCGCGATTAATAATTAATCCTGAATTTTACTTCATATCATCTCAGTTTTATACAGACGGGAAATGTGTAATCATCACTGCCTAAATAATAGCAATATTAATTAGTAACTTGAAAGTCAACACCCTTCACCCTGTCATTAGTTTGAACAGAGACGCACAAGTATATCAATCATTAGTTGCGTTATCGCGGCGGCACACGACGTGCCTTCAGCTAACTTCGTCATCTCATGTTTGTGTTATTTGTTGAATATTTCAGAGAAGACCTAATTTCATTAATTTAAACGTATGTACCGACATTTCCCGGCGCAACCGGCGCGCACCCGGCTACCTCCGCGACCGGTGTTATTTCGAACCTGATAAAAAATTACACACCTTTTGTTTTTAGTCCGAATTTAACGTTGTAAACTGGTTTTTGAAAAGGCTGGGGATCAGTGTGGCTTTGCGCATGCCCACCACCGTTACTTTTCAACCCAAAATTCCTAACCGCGAATTTAATATTTAATCTCACCCTTGTCTAGAACATTTACCGGCCGAGTGTGTCCCGAAATACTTTCCCTATCTGCGGGAGAGGCGTACATTGGTTAGGTACAGTTTTTTAATCGCTCGGCCACCACTTGACGTGCGGTCGTGATGGATGACGGCCTGTACCCGGGTCACGTTTTGTCATTTTATTAATACTTAAATTGGTCACCCGTGACGCGGTCGAAACGTGAAGAGGACAAAGCTTAATACAACACTTTAATATTTTGTTGCAGCGTTGGACCCATATATTAAATTGGATTCTTGGGTCTAAAAATAATTCTCACTATTAGTCAAACGAGACCTGTTTAATTTTATATTGCCGCAACTCGAGCTATTTACTGACATATTTTTTAGCACTATGTTTGCCCCAAACAACGTTTGGTAGGGTAAACATATCATATATTTAAAGTGGGGTACATCAAGAATAACTCCATAATACAGGGTCGCTTCATATACAACTCCCCAGAATCATGTCCGGTCGACATAACTAGGAGTAGGTACGTCTCAAAACATATTAGTGAAGTAAGTTAGCAAGCGCAGTCCACGTCGGGTTAATGGGGTGTCATGGCACATGATGGGTCGTCCGCCTTACGAGTTACTAGCTCATCAGGACCGCGCCGACGAACGCGACCGACACCCCTTTTATTGACATTAGTTTTACACTGAAATATGAAGGTGACAAGAAAATTAGAGCTTTAAGAACGATGTCGTTACTTATGAAGTATTAATTGGAGGATAATAAGTAATGTTATAACTTTTGTTTTATTCTTAATTGGCTTGCATTTGACGCCATCTCACCATAACTAATAGAGGAGTATTTTTTTTGAGCTAGGGTATTGCATCAATAAAACTTTTATTGTGTGTTCCAGCCGATTTTAAACAGTGTCACCAAACGAATCTTGTCATTAAAAAAAAAAAATATATATTAGGATTTATCATTAAAACGGCAGACAATTAGATAATTTTGCGTTAACTTTTAATAAGTCAGCGTTAAAAACTATAAAGTTAATAGTGTCTATTCATTAATAAATGCATGATCAGAAAAAATACCTTTATTAATTACACATTATCAATTAATACTCAAAAGTTAGTAATTTAACTTGTCGCGGAGAGCACGTGAAACCATTGTCTACGTGTCCATTCAGATGTCAAATGAAGAACTATGACAGTCCGTACGCCTAGTCTGATACCTTTATTACCCAGTAACTGGGTTAAGGAGGTTAGGTTAGGTTGAAATACTAGTATGCCGCATTAGGTAAGACTGGAAAACCACAAATCGGTAAGATCGAAACATTTAGACAGATTTTCATACCCATAAAAAAATTATACGTTGCGCAACGCAACAGACCGTGTGCCCAACCTTAGTTCCTAATGTGATGTTATCGCATGAAATCGGTATATAAATGACCTTACCTAAAAGGTAGGTAGTAGGTAGCGGTTCAAATACTAGAATAATGTAGATGTAAGTGATACTGAAATATTCATTTATTCATTCTCATTTTCCGGCTGTTCTCTGTGATGGAGGTAGAAAAATTATTCGCTACTTATTCCAAATGTACTTCCTTTACATATCTAGCCGGAATGAGTGTAACTAATGTATTACTCACCTACGATTAAAGTAAGAGATAGTATCACTTTTTTCATATGTATTTTTTATATTATTTTCACAGGTATATGCATATGTGAATAAATATTATTTAAACTGTAATTCCTGAACCATGTGGCATTGATAATAGAGAAGTCGAATCTTTCTTTAACTAATAATCCTACTAATATTATAAACGTGAAAGTTTGTATGTATGGATGTTTGTTACTCTTTCACGCAATAACTACTGTACGGATTTAGATGAAATTTGGCACACAGTTAGTTTATAACCTGGATTAACACATAGCGTACTTTTTATCCCGGCCTGACTTAATTCTGAAGTCGCGGGCAGAAGCTAGTATTATATAATTCTAACTCTTTGTAAAAAAACTTGATCTTAAATTATATAAAAACAAATGTTGCAGACCAAAATATTGACTACTTGGATAACTTTCTGAAATTGTTTATTTCTATGATAAGCAAAACGCTTTATAAAGTAATTTCATCAACAGCCATAAACTAATATTACTCATGTATCATACATCAAAACTTGCCAAAACACTCCATTTAACAAGTTCAAAACTTTTGTTTAAGTATAAAACTCTTTTAATAACATAACATTTTGCAAAGACATCGTCCAATATAACGAGTGTTAAGGACTGATGACACGTCATCGCACGAGCCCGCCCACACGCTCCAACGATCACCGAACACTTCGCCGGTAATAAGTTTATCGACCATCGAGACTAGAGCTCATTTCATCTTTTTAACCGCTTGGGTAGGTAGCATTAATGTTTCAAACTACCCCTAGTTTATTAGATTTTGACTTGGCTTTTAAAAGTTCATGTTTACTTTTTTGGAATGATTTAAGATATCTTTAGAACATTACGATTCAATGAAATAATTAAGAAAACCTCGTCCATTTTACGACTATTTATTTAAAACTAGTTGGCTAGTTTGATTATTCCTTACAGCACTAACACGAGATGCTCCGGTTTCGAGTTTTCAAGTACGTCAAAACTTGAAATCGGTACACACTTCAAGAAAACCTGATCAGTAGAATAAAAAATGCTCTGAAACTTTCTTCAACGAAGACCTTTAAAAAGTTTGTAAAACATCACTGTGTAAGCAAGAAAGTTTCTATCTATTGTATTATTTCTGATTATTTCTGTTATGGTTCTAATAAAGTCTGAGTAATCTATATTGCTTTTAGCAGTTGTTTTGCACCTGGCAGCTAGAGGTCACGTCACCTTTGCAGAGGGCGTGAAACTCGTCGAACACATTTTGTCAAGCTTATCTATTATGTATCTTCCTAACAGACCTCGAAACCGTTTTCTCTAAATGAGCACTATTACCCCTACTCCGTGAGTAGGATCAGTCTTTTCACACACCACAATGAAATTGCCTCATCAGCGTTGAAAACCAATATCATTTTACCTGTTCGCATCGAGTTGAAATGAGAATAGCATTGAAAATCTTGCCAACAAGATAAAACAATCTGTATCTCATCTTCCGTACAATATAAAACTCTCAACCTGCAAAGTAAATGAACCTTCAAAAAGCGAAGAGTAGCAATCTAGCGGGGAATAATTTTTCCGTGCGATTGCGATGCAATGTTTTGGCGCATCGTTCGACAAATAGCCGCGCAGCGTCGCAGTCCGCAGGGCGGTCCGCTGACGCTACAATATCTGCCGCCACTCGCTTGCAGAGGCACACAGGCATACGAGCACCGGCAACTTGGAAAAAATGCCGAGATTGGCGAGGAGAGCTCCGCAGCCTTGGGGTGTCGGCCGCCAATTCGCCACGTTGCAACACGGAGATTGTACCGTCTGTTTTGTTTGCCTCTTACCGTCTTATTTCCTAGCACAGAAATTTCATGAAAATGCATCTGACTTGAAATTGTTATTCTGCGTGTCCCCAAATTTCTCATAAAAAAGGAAGTCCCTCGAGAACTCCGATTACAAGCAAAATAAAAACGCGGAACACGAAAAATAAAAACGAGGGCCCACAATTAACGTCTCGGATTTTTCAGCCGCAAACGATAGTTAACGCTATCTAGTTAGTACTTAAATAGCTCATTCTCATTCTTGGAAACGTTCCCTAACGTAATAAACGACAAGAGTAGGAAGCTTCGCGTGAAAGTTGAGAGCGTATGCTATCTCATGCAAATTACGGCAGATTTATCATAAGACGTCTCCGTAATTGCGACGTGAGGAGATATGGCGGGAGCGCTTAAAGCCACTCTCCAGAAAAAAGGCAATTAAAGGGATAAACTGGAGCAGTTAGGTCGGGCGTCACGCTTGCGATATCTCTGGAGAGGTGGCGGCGCGGCGCGGTAGCGTGGCGGTGGTGTGGCGGTGGCGTGGCGGCGGCGTGCCGCGTGGTTGCCCGCGCGCCTCCCGCCTTCAGACCCCACCGAACATGTAAAGGGCGTGGAGCAATATCATAGACTACAGACTGGAGACGGGGGTGGAACATCCGCCACTGACGCTATTGCACTTGAAGCTTTACAAAGCTAAAAGCAATACAGTTATTTGATTTAAGTCGGGTGTGTACCACCGCCTTGCGCTGGATTGTGTTTGTTCTGGTTTGGCAGATGTCAAAGTTGTATGTTTTGAAACAGAGCCTCACTGTTGTTTGCGATGTTTGTTTCGAGATAGATGGTATTAGTTACCTATATGTGTTGTCCCGACGTGTGTGCATTATCCTATATATACGTATATACAGCAGCTAAACCACATATCAGTTGTGCACATGCATTGAGTATCGCTAATGACATTCATTATTAACGGATTAGCTAAAACAGCTAATCTGTTTACTCTATCATTACACGGATACTCTGTTTCCGAACTGTAGATGTGAGTTGAAAAGCAACTAATTAGGGTAGGCTTGACTAAAAGCCATTGAGAGTCCATCGTTGATAACCAAAACGGAGTCCATCAAAATAATCATTTGGTGTACGGAACGATATGTGACATTCGCTACGGTAATTAATGCAAATCAATGGTTGGACGTGCGATTGATTCGGGCCTAGCGGAAAGCTGATCAATTACGTTAATGAGCTCCTGAATCCATATCGCTGACGTTTCAATATTATGCTAATGCTTATGGTTATTTGCTGAGTAATACCAGCGGGCATTCGCTAGATATGCACCTTAAAGTTTCTGCGCAATTTGTCGATTATTGTGTATCTAATCGGCTGTGATATTTTAAGGGGTTGTGGTAATGAGTATCTTGTGTTTATGCAGTTACGTTTCTTTGTGTCATGTGTTTGGTTTGAGGGAAAGTTTGTGGTGCAGTTTGTTTTTAAATTGGGGTAGATACTTCTAGTGGTCGCACACTGGCCGAAATTCGACCATAATTCACTTAAATTTGAAAGTTATTGAGGTTCTAATGTAAAAAAGATTGTAAGTTACAAGTTTGTGTGTGTGTGTGCGTGCGTGTGTGGTTGTGTCAAACGCATGGTAGTGAGAGTAAAGTGCTTTTTGTTAAAAAATGCTTACTGCACTCCTTCTCCGTATAAACTTTAACTGTAACAAATATCACACTCCACGTAATTTCCGTAAAAAAAGGGGTCCCTTTTTACGAAAATTACGTGGAGTGTAAGACAAAGACAAGACAAATTAAGTATTTGCGTCACGTGGTAATATATATTTGCATGAAATTGTAAATAGACATAAAACTCCGTTATATATACTTGATTTTTATATTTACGAATTAACCTTCATAATAAAAGAGAAACACACTATACTTTTTACAATACAATGTTATCAAAATGGATTTGGTTGTAAACAAAATTCCACTTTTGTTACAAAATACAAAAGCTAAAGCTATTATCGACACCACTAGCCAAAGCCGTATTCCATATCGTAAGCCGATCAATGGCTAATGAGCCCTAGGTGTATCGGAACTGTTTCAATATTATGTAAATGCTATCAGCCAGTCGCCTGAAAGCCTTCGCCGGCCGTCTCCGCTAACGTTACTTAACGATAACGAAAGCCTTCACGATATAGAATAGGTACATTTTCATAATTTTAATAGAACATCGTTTTAAATTTGTATGAAGATATTATGTTACGGAAAACCTTAATGGATAGGAATTTTTATAAGTATAGAAATAATATAATCAAAATAGCGTTAAAAGTAAAAAATTTAATTAAGGAAGGCTACCTACACATAAACTTCTGATTGTCGTCATTATATTAGAGGTAATGCATACCTATAAAAATAAATAAAAGGTCCTAGCACTTTGCAGGCTCTAGGTAAATTTAAGTTGACGTGAAGCAGTTATCGCCGTGACTCCGGATGGGTTACCGCTGAAATCATTTTTATTCGAGCATCTTTGTGCTTTGGAGAGCAAGTGAATCCATTGTTTCTGGTTACTGTCAATACTTAGACAACTACATAATCAGCCCAGAAAATCTCCCACCTGGACCTAAGTTGCTTTGGCTAACCTGAAAGTCTTTAAATAGGCTTCAGACCCAGGTTGGCCGCAGTAAGGAAAACCTGCTCAGGTGGGGATACATAAAAGATTCCAACCTGGAGTGCACTGGAGTGGTACTGTTCCGCAAACGATGGAACACTTGACATCGTGCCTTGTGTGCCCTGATACCTGCACGTTAAGTGAACTCATGAGTGCTACTGACAATGCGGTTATCGTAGCAGGGTTTTGGGCTGGTACAATTTAAATTGCCATCGATACGCTTAAAAGAAGAAACCTATAACAGTCCCATCATGTTTTAATATTTCTGTAGTTCTGTGATTATTTATGAAAACACATATAAAATTGAAAAAGTCACTTTTGAATTAAAATTCGGTCGAGAGCCGAATTCGAACCTGCGCCTCACGGATAAATACTCCATGCGCTCTAGTTATCCCGCAAGGCGCATTGTATCTATGCACAATAAATATATCTTTCGTTCACGACGCATGCGATAATTCGTTTGAAAGATTTGTCTGAATAAATCACATTGCTACGGTCAGCGACAAAATTCGATGAATACATCCAAATTTATTAAATAGGTTCTTTCTGTAACTATTCATATAACTATCTGGAGTACAAAACATATTAACAATCTTGTCATCAAATAAATACAGAAAGTGCAAGAATTCATTTCATCATGTCACAATAGCCGACAATCGACTTCTATCGCTGACTGTATATTCCACGGTTCGATTCCACAAGCTTATTTGATCGAAAATGGATCTACGTTTGGCCACCAACACGCGTGGTGGTAAGCGACGGTGTGACCGAGGATGGAGCGCGTACATCCAGAAGAAATATATCAATTCTAAGTGGAGTGGATAGAATTGAGGAGTTCATGCTACTACCCAGACCCGGCTCCCACAGCGGTTGCCCCGGACTACATCCCGAAACACGTAACCAGCCGCGGCCGAAACTTCCCACCAGAGTTGTGTTGCCTGTTTTGCACCAACCAAGGGCCACGTGTAGGGATTCCATTTTAGGCGTGCTCTCCTACGGACGCGGGCAACTCGACCCCCAAAACCCATTATTCAAGAGGCAGGCCTTTAACCTCTTGGCCACCACAACATTTCACAGTTAGGCAACTCACTTTTTGATATTAGGCAGGTTGGATATACCCAAAAAAGGAAAATGAATTTGTATGACGATAGAAATGTTATAAATGATTTGTATTGAAGGAAGCCTTGAAGAGAACCGCGATGTCGTGATGTCGTGAGTTCGATTCCGTGCATGTATCAATGTCTTTCATATAGTCCATGAACACTACAATTTATTATGAACCACGAATTTGAAACGTAGTATTGCAATATTCGGTAAATGGATCGTAAACTGGGTTAAAAGTTAGGCTTAATAAAACCTAGAACATCTATGTGTACCTATTACTATATTTTTTTACAAAATACTTTTCTTATTTTTATGATAAATGGATTTAAGTTTGACTAACTTTGGTATGGCCAAGGAGCACGTAGGTCTAGAATAAATCTATTCACTCTAGCCTTTAATATGCTAAGATTTTATTTCTCAAGAAACATGGAAGACGTTAGGGTGTTCCATTCATGGGTTGTACGTACGTCAATCCAAATCATTGCGTACGTGTTGACCGGGAATAATTTTAAGCCAAAGCACGTGGTAAGTGATGTCTATTTATCTTGGTTTCAGTGTTGGTAAGTCACCTAGAGTCGACTCGGATTGTTTAGGAACTAAATAAAAAAAAAATATACAAAATGAATTCCATCACAAATGAAACAAACTAAACACTAAAAGAAACATCAAAACAATATACTTCAACGTCGAAAACGACGATTGTGGCAACTTACAATATTCCACTTACGTGCAATAAACTGTATCAAATAAATAAAGGACTTCCATAAGCGTTCTGTTGGACGTAATATCATGTTAGTAGTCATAAAAACTACGCGGATTGAGTGTAAACAAGGGCTGGGTTAAGATGTAGGAACCGCAATGCACCAAAGTGACGTGGCTTCTTGTAGGGCGACACTGACTTGCTCGTTTATCAAAGTCAATATCGTCTGTCGACGTATGTACACGTATAGGTTGCGTACGTATTATTGCACGCGTGTGTACGTTCATTGATTTTGGTACGATATTGGTCTAGTGACCGGTTTTAACTGGAATTAGGAAAAGAGTTATTTTACATGCTTAGGTAGTATTTAACAGCCTTTGCGACAGGTCACTTAAATTTGCAAAGTTTAAAGAAAAATAGATGTATGTGTGCTCGCAAAAATAAGCGTACACAAAAAACTGTATGTACATATAAAACTATTAGAAGGTAGGAAGTAATAAAGAAAACAAAATATGGTGGCTACCAGAAACTGAGACGCTCGTATTCAACTAATAATGATTAATATTACACTTTACGTTTTTTAGAATTTTCGAGACAAGTATGGTGGTGGCGTGGTAATTACTCAATTTTGAAGGCTGTTTCCATACGTATAACTCTCAATTTTCATCCACACAATGTAAGCTCTAAAAGGTATGAATCCCATACTATCACCTCACTACTAAATACATAGGTATATTGTCTAATGTATAATAACAAATTGTAAATATGAGAGCTATTGCTATTGCAAGCGATTAGCGCAGTAGCTCGGTGTAGTATTAATTTTATATCCAACTTAAGTGATAGTTTGAGGTAGGTATATATTTATAACGAAGACGTAAATCCAAAAAAAAAAAACCTTCGTATACTAAAAGGGTCACCAGCTTGTTTTGGGTGTATCACACACAGTGCAGATTTTCACGTAGATTATTCACATAGTAATAGGATTTTCTTGCATACTGAAATCTTTTGTAGAGCAGTTTTACTCTCATCATCATTGCCATCCCTGCCCTTATACCAATTTATTTGGGGTCGGTGCAGCATGTATTCTTGTTCCATACATACTCTCTTCTTGTACTAGAATGCTGCTAAAGTTTTGGCTATGTTTTATGACCGACCGCCTGCCTGACGTCAACCCTCATTGATAATGCTGTTGTTGGTGGTAATCGCCACCGATACGGCTTCCTTATATTTAGCTATGTCATACCAAATGTTATCCATACACCAGGTTCTGATGTTATCCTACTATCACACTCCACTAACCGGGCCGTTCTACCTAACAACAATAAAGAATAGTATTTTATATAGGTATATATATTAGGTCTTATACAATTCTGTTACAAGACTTTTTGCTTTATCTTCGGAGCAAAGTAACCTGTCGAAGTAGACGGATAACTCAGACTGTCACAGTTCTTTACACACACTTTATCATTGTGGAACAATTGCCTACATTTCTTTTTGCCTTTGTACAGTAAAGGTTAGGTAGCAAACCTGAAAAGAGATGAGAGAAGTCTTTCTTGTCACTAATAAATACATACTAAATTAAAGTAATACTGATTTCGACTAACTTCTTACTTATATTTTGGGAGAAATTAAAACATAAAACTTATTAAAGAAAACCGCCGTCAGGAAAACAGCACACCTTAGAAGTGTTCTCTAGAGCCATGATAGAGTTTACGGGTGGTTTAATATTGGACAATAGGTTGTTCATCAATTAATTATAGACACCATAACAAGAAATGAGAGAAAATATCTGTTGTACCATGAACTGCGTTTAAAACACCAATCAGTTAATATTCCTGCGTCACTAACATAATTACTCAGATATCTACAAATATATATTTTATCGAACTTTAAAGTATTTTTGTAAAATCTGAGTTAAAAGTATCATAACTATTATTAATGTTACTCATCTTGGCTTCATAAAAGTTATTAAATTGGTCCAGATAATTGTATTCTCCATTAAAGTATCAAGATTTATCAAAAGTAAACGTTTAAAACTTCACCGCTATCATTTAATATGATTTTGATAAATTCTCGAACTTGAAATAAGTAAAATGATATAAATTCTAGCAAAATAATATTTGTCGTAGTTTTCTTGAAATAATAACATAAGAAAAAAAAACCCATTTCATTTACGTATTTTGACAAAAGAAAAAGTTTTTGTCTAATACATTTAAGTTTTTCATCTGATTCTTCGATAAAATATTTATTTACGTTAGGTAGATATTTCGTGAATATTGTGCATTGAAAATACAATCTGTATATGTATATATGTAATTGTTAAGTACAAATTTTTAGAAGAAATGGCCATGGCAGGCTTCATGTATGTATTTTTGTGACTTTCTTTACTCCACCATAACTTCTAAATGCTTAACCCGATTTAGAAGTATGGGATATCGTTAGAATCCTTGCTTTTCTCGTTGTTTATAGGCTCGTAAGAAAAAAAAAATAGTATCTTGATATACAAAGAAAGTGTGAAACAAACAATAATTAAGTTATTGACTGACCGAACTGACTGAAGACTGTCCTGTTGGTCTAGTGGTTAGTAGCCCTGACTGCTAGGCCGGAGATCGTGGGTTCGATTCCCACCCAGGACAAATGTTTGTGTGATGAGCACGATCATTTGTTCTGTGTCTGGGTGTAATTTATCTATAACATGTATGCATTTAGAAATATATAAGTATGTTTATCAGTTGTCTAGTACTCATAACACAAGCTCTGCTTAGCTTGAGACTAGACGGCGTTGTGTGATAGTTGTGGAATATTTATTTATTTATTAAAAAACACGTATGTTTCACAGAACTGTCTCCCGACTGCAATAAAATTTCTTTGCCTTTCTTATTTTTCATATTTTAGTTCAGACACGGCAGGCGTACGTTTTAATTATTATTATTTGTTACATTGATCAGCTTTTAGAAAACCCAGTATATTCTTTCTTTGTGCTGCTAGAAGTCAAGTAGAATTCAACGTAGTGACAGAGTTGGTTCATGATGAATGTAGCTACGAACCCGAGATCTCAATACTTAATACGTTTATTGCACTTCATAAATACTGTAAGAAATAACTAATAACCTACATACAAGGTGCAATACAATTACAAGTTGGTAAGCTATACTTGCCTCTAATACCATATATATAATAACTTAAAATTACTGGAGGAATATCTAAAGATCCTTCACTAAAAGTCGGTTTAGTACGTAGCCTAAGGTATAAACTACACTTTATCCCGGTTGAAAGTTCCCACGGGACATATAGCTAATAAATATCCCAAATTTATAAGAGGTGTCGAGTGAAGCCGAAGATAAAAAATTGCTCCACACAATCGTATGATTTTTATCCAAATCATAAATCTATCTAGTCAAAACATTATCTGCTTGAAATGTATATTTATAAAACGAATCTTAAATATATTCGTACATAGTAAATAGCCGCCTGAACTCAGCCAAGATGTTATGCTAATATTGTAAATATTATTTCTTAGCTCCGAAACGTAATTGAAACCGCGACGACTTTCTCGCAAAATACATCATAATAATTAAAATTTTGTTACACTGAATAGGTACATCTCAAATTGAATTTTAACTTTAACGGCTTTCCGTACTAAACTTGTTCCGTTGGTATCACACGTCGGAAAACTTATTTGAATAACAACGCATACAATAAACGCTGCCGTGCATAACGCTATGAAGGCGTTTGACAGAAACAGAATAACCCAGCCCGTATCGCAAGAAACAATACTACTCGCAATACTGACATAAATCAAATTTTTGTATTCGCACGGACTCGATATTTCTGATATTAAAACGCAAGTCACGGCGGGTCTCACGTCGCGCAAGATCGCCGCCGGTACAGACGGCAACTATTAAAAATAGAGAACACTCTTGAGCGTATTTCAGTTGTCATATTTCACGGTTTGGCCGATGCTGTATAAACACGTTCCCCGTTCAATCATCCAGCGATAGGCGGCGGCGTTGCGAATAAATCAAGTCTCTCACTTTTTCACCTGCCACACACAAAAGCTTTCGCACCGAAACTTGATTCGGGTTATTTCTGACGAAATATCTGCCTATTTGTTATACTATTGATACGGACGCACGTGCGTCGCGTAAGTTTGTACTTGTTGACGAGAGGGGATTGAGTGAAAATTGCTTTCCGACAATGTGCATAGAATTTGATGGCGCCCGGTGCCGACTCACGTGTATGTTACGCTTTTTTCGATGAAAATAAGTTCTGATTTGCGGCAAGGGGTATATAATATGATCGTATCGATACAACTGAAATACATAGACGGACACGTACTACACCCGTTTTTCTTTTGCCTAAATAAACAGACATATAGTTTGGGTAAACTAACATGGCCCGATAAGGGAACGCCTTCATCATTCTTCTTTATAGGTACAATATTTGTTAGAAAAACGGAATAAACGGACTTCAACAATAATAAAAAGATATCAAATAACATAAGAATTGAAACTTTTAATAAGTAAAGCTTTTATTCTATATGTTATTCAGCACATAATACTTGCCACTCATGTACTCCCAAAAAGAAATACTATCTGAAAGTCAGTAGCTTCCTCAGGCACCATAAAAAACTCTTTACTTTATCACAAACATAACAATAACTCACACGAGTCGTTGATACCGCTGTGTATCGTGCGATCGTAAATATCGCGCTCCAACACCTCACGGCCTGTCATAATTCAATTATGGCAAAAAAACGCGTCAAGTATCGTTGGTGATAGCACAATCTTCGCACGATCTAGCTAAGGAAGCTGTGAGGCATCTCATTGCGGCAGCGTAAGTGCCTATTTAAGGCTACGTAGCCACTTACGTCGACGGGGGCCGATAGCGTAATCCGAATCGAGGTGTATTGTGCGTCCCCGCACGGAATACGGCCGCGGCGCCAAGCCGACTATTCCGAGAGCCTATAATCTTCGCCGTAAATGGATTTAATGCAAATTTCTCTACGGCCGTTTCAATGGGCTGATAAAAATACATACTTAACTCCTTTTGTGTAGTTCAAATTGTTTTTCGATGTTGTAAGTCGATTTGATTTTATTGTTATAACAAATAAATAGTTTGTTGGCTAACGGCTTTTGGAGTCACGATTATTGTTTTAAATATTGCAACAGAGAGTAAAATTAATAGTTGTTCTAAAATTATGTTATCAGTTTTTTTGAGGAATTAAAAGTAATAATTATCTTGGAGGCGCAGGACTGGAAGAATACGAGTTACGACCCTATTTTTCTTTTCACAAAAAAACCTTATAACTTTAGAGTTCGTTACGCATGCGTTAATGCGTTCGAAAAATTTATCTGTAATATGTAATAATTTTGATATTATTAATAAGCTAGGTCTATAATAAGTATTAATTTAAACGATAAGAAAACTGGGAAAAGTGCTTCACCAACCTTAAGACTAAAGACAAAATATTCCTTCACCAAAATATAAATTGAAATTGAAACAAGCAAAATTTCAATCAGAACTAAAATGAAACATTGTAAAGCATCGGTTTGGTCAAATAACAGCTAATCGTCTGAGGGGAACTCTGTATATAACCGAGTAAAATTTACATAAACACTGCTCTGTCTTGCGGCTGTTATCATTCAATTAAATAAGATTTTGCGATACCAAAACCACACCTGCTCCGTGGACTAGAAATCTAATTCGACTTGACTTAATAACTATCGATTTTTGGGGTACTCTTACTCAGTTGTTTTTGCTTTTAATAGATAGATAGACATCAGAATATAGCATAGCATCATGTCTGTATTTCGTTGTTCTTTATTAAGTTGCATGTAATAAATAAGTGGTGAGGCTATTGCGGGTGAATGTGAGCATAATTGGGTAAATAAATTTTTTCATTAGTTTGATACACTGTGATACTTGCGTAAAAAGACAGACAAAAATAAAAAGTCAATCGACTAAATAGTGTAAAAAAAAAACTTTTGATTCCTTTTACGCTTCAGTGCGTAAAAGGATTGATTCCTTTTACGCACTAAAGCGTAAAAGGAATCAAAAGTTTAATTTCCCTCACATAAAAAGTGAATATTTTAAAAACGTAGTTGTTTAAGGCTACTTGTAAATCAGATTAAGGATTAAAATGTTACCGCAAACAATGTACCTCATAGTAAAATGGAAATTGAATTTTATTTACAGTTATAATATATAAATTAATTCAGAGTATTTTACTTCAAGTATTATTGGTTAAGAGATTATTTTTTTATGAGGGTAATGTGTGTATGTACATTTAAATATTCTTATTAAATATTTTAATTAAAATAACGTCAATCCAAGAAAGGTTACAAACTTAACAAGTAGGTACCTGATTGTGTAAAGTGGCTTCCTGATATTATGAAATGCATTTAGTCATATTGTTTATATTATTTCCATGTATACGACCACGAAATTGCTTTACCATATTTGACACAAACTTCCAGTAAATTAAAATGTCAATAAGGTTGACAGTATCTGACTGACACTTTGATCTTGTAAGCGAAAATAGACCTTGTCATATTATGATGTGCAAACGAAATTCAGCATTAGGGTGGTAAAGCAATTGTATGGTCGACTACCTAAACCTAATGAATTTACGTAAATTTATAAACGGTCGTCGGCTCAAAAATTTTAGAAATATATTATATTAATATCTTAGAGGGGCTCGTGACTAAGTAACAGCCACACAGATCGTTCAATTAAAGTTATGCTGCGTTTGCTGCGGTCAGTCTTTGTATGGGTGACCATCATTTCATACCAAGACCCCTCCGTCCCTGGAAGAGCACGTCTGTTGCCTCGCTCATTAGCAGACACAATAGATTTGTATTGTTACAACGTATAATTCTGTACGTTGCTGAGCCGAAAGTAGCCATCCGTCCCAGTTGTCAAATTAAGATCTAAGACAGCCGTTACGGGTAGTTAGAGGCCTTGAAGTCTGACAACCAGTCATGCCACGAGTTTGTTGTCAATAAAATCGGTCCCGAGTCTCCTTTGAGAATTTTTACTGTTCTTTATAGTTTCGGATTTGGCCAACCACGCCCACTTCAAAAATTCATTCTATATAATAAACATACAAAAGTCTATACCTTAATATTCTCCTAAGTTATTACGCCATGCAAAAAATAAATTTGTGTAAGTACAAGTGAAATACGATCCATTTTGCGCCGCTTTGTCATCGTGTATTATGTTCGTAAGCTTTCACTTGAGATACCTAACAGATAGACTGAGCCTTTGTCTTCCTTTAAAGATGCATTGAAAGGGAATCTCAATGTTCGATAGTGAAGGATATCAATAAATACGTTCAACATGACCGACAAGACTAACTTTGCAGTTAATACAATGTCTTACAGATGCGATTACCTTAACAAATACAGAAAAATCTTTCAAATACATTAAAGCATACGTGGCGAATTCTAAAGTTATACATTTTTCTGGAATAACTAGGGACTTAATCGTTATCTCTAACTTTGCAGTTAATAAAATGTCATATAGATTCAATTACTTTAACAAATACAGATAATATTTCTATAATAAATTTCGTGAGGCATATTCATATTAATTATTTTTCACTGGAAACTATTCGGGCAAACCCGAAGATTGCAGTGACCGGTGAACAATGAGTAATACAAATACAGATGAATCTTTCTAATGCATTAATGCATGAAATAAAAAAACATCGTTGTGTCCTCATCCTACTCACTACTATATTTTACTTTCCGCTAACATTTATAAGTTTAATCAGTTCCCTATAGTGTTTCTAATCTCTCATCTAACTTGGATAGTCTACCAAGTTGCCATATCGTACCGCATCGCATACATTACCTGGCAGTAAATCCTTAGCAGTTTCAAATACCGTGGCCACACATCAGCCAACATCCACTAATAAATGACCAAGCATCAGCATTGCGGGCTCGTCAATCCACCAGACAATTGAACGAAGTTAAACGATAAGGACCCATTCTAGAAAAAACAGCATTTTTTTATTTAATTATGCAAAAAGTATTTATTTACGGTACCTACCAGCCAGTGACAAACAATCTCGTGAATTCATGTGACATTTTTTATCAAGTCATTTTTAGAGTTACCCGAAGGTTAACTACCCACCGGAACCCTATGTCGTTTGATCATTGGTCTATCTGTCTGTCTATTACAGGGCTGTATCTTGTGATCCGCAATAGATTGCCATTTGACATTTTTAAACAATATTAATTAAATAAAAAATACTATGTAAATTTAAGGGCGACACCTCATGAGATAATTAAAAAAAAGTGCTGTATTGCTATCTCTAAAACGGTAATACATACCATCAAATTTAAAGTGGGTGTAGTACTGCTCTCCTAGATAGTACTACACCCATTTTATTTTGATGACAAATTTATTTTGATTATTGTGCGTTCTCTATAGTTAAACAACAAATAAATACAGGGAAAACCAAAGCAATTAAGGTTATGTGAACTCGACTAGCACTCGACTAGCATAACAATGATATAATGTTACTTACTTTTTAGATATTTTAATTTCAAATATTGCACAATGAAATATTTCGAAAGTGAGTAATCGTTAGATAGATTGATAGATATTCTTTATTGTATACCGAAAATAAAACTTAACAAAATAAATATTACAAAACAAAAGTGGTACAATAGGCAGTCTTGTCGCATAGAGCAATTTCTTACAGACAATCATTGGATGGACAAGTGCGTGCAAGAAATGATAAGTAGTTGGCAGTGTACTTTAGATAGTCCAGATAAATCTATCAAACACGTTAAACCTTGTACACAGTGGACTGTAAAGTTACAAATGTAGGAAGGAAAGAAAAATAGGTCGTGAGCGGGACTCAAACCTATACCTCCCGGATACCCCTTATTTTGCTCTAGGCACTCGAACCAACTAAACCATTAATCTTTCCACAAAAATTTGATGGTTCATTTTCGCATAACAACTTCCAATTTCGCTTACATTAATCTTATCAATTCACAACGGCAGCTTACCCACGTTGCTTAGAATTTGAATACCGCATTCAGGGTAGCGGTATGTGTATCGCCCTATGCACTCATACGTGTTTGCAATGCGTAAGCGTGCCTGGACTTGGGAGATTTGTTCGTGAAAGACAAGAGACGTCGGGTCGGCTGGATCTGTTATTGTTTGACGGTATAGACGAGGATTTGATGAGTTGTTGTGCCTGAGAAGTTTATTAACAAATGTTTGTACTAACTTTTAAACTATCACGTTGCATAATATTACTATAAAACTAATAGGCAAACAGTGCTTGTGACCAGGACGATTAGTGCAACCTGGTCAAAATGTCAAGCGATTCCAAGGTAATTATTGCGTTGTCAAATGTTAGAAGTTAAATTATATGAAAAGTAACACAAAATAAGTCGCCTCACCTAATGTTTTGTTACCTCTTTGAAAAACTAAATTCGTTTAAATGCAATATGCCACAACCAAATACTCACAGGAATTATTTATTGTATTCATTAAACACATTGAAATGTTTCACAAACCCATTATGCTCACCCGAAAATAAATTAAAGTCACACGTAAATCCATATTCATTTCGAAATTCAAGATTAAACCACAATATTAAATAATGACAAACAGTTGACCAACTTCGCCCGTTCCACCCAATCAAGTGTTTAAAGTGAATGTGTTGGTGAAAATGCACAGCAAAAGACAGGTATGAAAGTGTGGACGTACTGAGGAGAGCCAATCAGTTCTATTTGCATTTCAGTAGTCCCCATTATAGCGAATCTCTCGCCGCGTCGAATGCTACAACCCAACACTGAATTTGTAAATGAAATTCTGTCGAAATGTATTTAAAGCGTTTATTAACTGCGTGCCAAGCCAGAAGCGTCCTGGATAATGAAGCTTTTACTATAAACTCTAAATTGTTATTTAACTTAGTAGTTCTGATGCATTAACCATTGAAATGCACGCTCGGAATGATATTGTTCATATAAATGTCCGCAAATGCATTTTATCGGTGTTCATTAAAAGCTGTAAGTATTCAAACCGGAATGTTATATTGGTGATTGTAAAGGCGTTGATTGTGTATAATAATATTTAGATGAGAAGAATTTCAAATAGCAAAATCTCCTATTAATACAGACAACTGCGCATAAATATCGCAAGTAATTACAATAAGAAGCGAGATCGTGGAAAATCACTGGGTAGCGAGTCGCAATTAGCGGACGAACACCCAGCGGAAATAAATAAGGATATTAGCTTCCCCACCGCAGATCCAACTCGGGATAAAAATTATATTATTGTGTTCACTTACACAGTTATAGGCGTACACGTTTCTCACTTAATCTGGAATGAAGAAAGAATTTATATTGGAACGAGAATTTAGCTGTATTGGCGTGATATTGAAATATATCTTCAGTTTATATTGAGTAATGAGATAAATGTTACACGATCTGTTAAGTGTTCTATTGTGTTTGTTTTTTTTTTGCTATATTTTTTACACGCTGACTGTTCAGTAACCTAAATGTTATGCACAACTGAAGGATCCGTTAACTATTGTCTGATTTCTTATCTTATTTTTATCATATTGAAAAGTGATAGAAACTAACTAGGTTCGAATCTGCGACCCTTGTCGTATCGTGGCAATGCTCTCCCAATTCACGACTGTGTCTACTTTCGGACAGTTTAAGTGCTAAGAGTTAAAAATTCAAATGATATACGAGTTACTGCTTACTGTATGGGATATTATTTTATGAAATTACATATCCTGCAACCCGTTTCCGGGATTATGACCGGTGAGTAGTAATTAATTGATTTTATGTTGAAATTTATTATTTACTAGCAATAAATATTGCTTCTAGACTCCTGGATAAATATCAGCCGCATAGATCGCTCGATCGAGGTTAAGCTGTGCTTGCCTTGGTAGGTCTGTGGATGGGTGACCATCATTTCATTCCGAGACCCTTCCTTGCCTCGGAGAGCACGTTAATCCGTCGGTTAACCCGGTTGTTAAATAAAGATCTATGACAGCCGTTATGGGTCTAGAGGATAGAGAGATCTAGAGGCCTGAAAGTCTGACAACCAGTCATGCCACGAAATATCGTGTTACCCAGTAACTGGGTTGTAGAGGTCAAATAGGCAGTCGCTCCATGAAAAATACTAGTATTAAGCTGCATCCGATTTGACTGGAAGTCAACCCCAATGTAACTGGGAAAAGGCTAGGCAGAAGAATAAATATTGCTTCTTTACCAGAAATAATAAAAAATGCCGTACAAAACAAAATTATGCGATAATCCAAAGATTTCCGAATCACTTACAAAAATACTCTCCTATATTCATTTAATTACATTATTAAGTGCTTATTTGCCGATTTTGCTGGATTAAGTTGGCCTACACTGTCTCTCAGTAAATACAAAGAGGAAAAAGAACTCGAACGAGTCCCTATCTAATCCCTGGGTTAAACTGTTGACGGACGCACCCAGCGGTATCGGTAATATTGGAACTCCCATACTATAAGTATAGACCCAAAATATAAAATTATTGGTTAGAAAGACTGCCAGAATCTTTGAAGTATTATTGGTTCGTAGAAAATTATCTTAGAATTTATCAATTCTCAGAAATGTGTATTGAATATATCAAAATCGACATTGATATCAAATAACTATGTTGATGTAGTCGTATAGAGATTTTATGGAATTAGCTTATGATATTATTATTTATTTATTTTTTATATGAATTTTGGAGGTCTCGTGGCTAAGTAACAGCCGCACAGATCGTTTGATCAAGCTGCGTTTGCCCCGGTCTGTCTGTGGATGGGTGACCATAATTTCATACGTGACCCCTCCGTGCCTTGGAGAGCAAGTTAAATAGTCGGATCAGAAAGTCTGACAGCCTTTCTTACCCCAAGATATCGTATTATACTCAGTGGGGTTGTGGAGGTCAGATAGATATTCGACGTGTATAATATGCTGCTTCCGATTAGATGGGAAGCCGAACCCAACGGGAAAAGGCTAGGCAGTTTGTTATATGTATTTTATTTTTGTTTAACCTAAACACTACACACTTTTTGTAGCAACATACAGCTATACTTTTTGTAAATAAGTATGATACGATACTCTAATGATGTTAAATAGTCGAATTGAACCCCCAGAATAAACAATATATGGCTGTACGCCAGGTAGAAGCCCCCTCCATACAAACTAGGAACGAACGCTTTGATCATCACACTTAGTCATGGATTTAGTAGTTGATATCACTTA
This sequence comes from Xylocampa areola, assembly GCA_935421205.1. Lineage (NCBI taxonomy): Eukaryota > Metazoa > Arthropoda > Insecta > Lepidoptera > Noctuidae > Xylocampa > Xylocampa areola. The sequence goes on from OW285206.1 coordinate 13,964,644, forward strand.
GTCCAGGTTTCCTACCCATGTTTCCTTTCATGGAAAGCCTTTGGCTTCTTCTTCTTTTCATATCTATCGATTTTCAACACATATTTTTTCATCTTGATAAGTGGGCTTTCTCTTGAAAATAATTCCGCTTGACATTGGAAATATGTCAGTTCGTACTTTTAAATGCCAAAATATCTAAAAAATTATTATAAATTCGGGATGATATGAAGACAACATGCTTTAAAATTGAGATAACTGTAATGTAGGTAAATTTATTTTAAAATTACGCGTTGTTTTAAGGCGTCTATTTAATATTGGAATTGGATTGGAATTGGTATTAAGTTCAAGAGTAACCCCAAAGGTAGGATAACTTACAAACAAAATAATTGCGACTTTAACAAAATTGTAAACATGTTGTATATTTGCAAGATGGATTGTTGATATAATTATGATAGTAAAGAATCCTACAGCACTAGAAGGCTACAAAAGTAGCCCAAAACATGGAAAAATGGCGTAAAAGTCAGGAGGCTTCTATTCTACAGTGGGTGGACAAAACTTGTGAATGATGATTATGATGAACTACTCAAGAATATAGTCCACTAGCTTCTGCCCGTGAATTCGTCTGCATGGACTTCATAATTCGTTCCATTAAGAACAACAACTACGATAAAAAGTAGTATCCTATGGGTTAATCCAGGTTATAAACTATCTGTGTGCCAAAATTTCATACAAATCCGTATAGTAGTTATTGCGTGAAAGTGTAAAAAACATCCCCTCACAAACTTTCGCATTTAGTATAATATTAGTAGGAAGTAGGATAGGATAGGATGTACGGTCACCTACAAAAGTCGCTGAACATATTCAAATTTATAAAATGTCTAATCACAGGCTAATTGTGTGATCGAATAATCAGCACTTCTGTTGGTACAGTTCTGGTGCTTATCAATCGACTTTTGTCGCTGACTGTATCTCTAGCCCCAATCTGACACAAACATAAATACAACCATACTAAAACGTGAGGTAATCATTATAGTGAATGTATCGTTATAGTCAACGATCGGAGGACTGGGCAGGCAAATGGCACACGGGACTACGTCATGATTAGGTCTGGGACTGCACCGGGCAACGCCTACCCTCTTTTAGATGGAGAAATATTGTTTCGGATTATGTCTTTGTGGTTTTGTAGGCCAAGTTATGTTATTGCTCTGCGAGATTAGGTAAGAACAAAGCTGAGAGTAAGCCGCTTATAGTGATTCCGTTTTTTTTTCTGTTAAATCAATACTTTTTAGTTTCTAACACACTTTTTCTAAACTTTTATTTTTTTGAATTCTAGATAATTCTATGACAGCTAAATTTACAATATTTTCTATGACAGTTATTTAATTTATAGTTAATTTGGATTTAATTTAAAGTGGAGTAATTTAACAATTCCGAATGCATCGGGTCAAGTTTAAAAGTAGCTTAATTAATAATTAAACATCAATTAGAGATTGTTTTGTTATAACCATATCAAAATATAGTCATATTGACATTAAACTTTTGGTGTGCAGGACCAAAAATTCAAGGAATTGAATAAAATTTTATGTGTGCTTTGGTGATTAAATTTAAACTATTGTAAGTTTAAATTTAATTACCAAAGTTAACACATGTTTTGATTGTAGGTAAATATAACACTAATTATGAATCATTTCAATAATCTGTGGGCAGTGCAACTCCAATTTCCACCTCATACTTGAGGAAGGTAAGCGTTATACCGAAGCTCCCCGTTTTATTCAACAGACCGGTCCCTAACGCTCCTCTTCGCTAAAACCGATTCCTTGTTACTTGATTTCTGCATTTCGAAAAAGCGTAAATATTTTTCTCCTGGGTGCTTTTGCAGCTATGAAGAATTCAATAGCCGTGCAACATTTCGAATTATTAAAATGTAATATTAGGAAATTCATTTCGCCCGTATAAATAAACGTATTTTTTATTATTCATATCTTTTTTATATCGCGTTGTGCGAGAATTTTTGTTGGCGCCTAAAATAATATTGAAATCAATATAAGGACTAAAGGCTTTGATGCCTTGTGGATTATTGTGCTATGAATAAAATGGCGTGATGGATCACGTTTTACTGGGTCACTGGTATTTTCCAGTAAAGTTACAGCAGGTAAGTGCAATTTAGTGTTGGTTTAAAGAGTAGATTTTTAAATGCGTTTCACGCCTGTTGTGTACTTTTTTTGTGGAATTCATTGAGCTTTTGCGCAATATGAGTTCGGAATTGCATGAAAAAAACAAATAAGGCATATTTTTTTCTTAAAATTCCTATTAGTTTTTTTATAACTATAGTTTTGTTATGCTATTCCTGCCTTGGTGACTGCCTCATCGGTCTAGGGGTAGCGAGCGCAGCTGCTGAGCGTGAGGTCCTTGATGCGATTCCCAAGTTGGGCAAAGTGTTATCGGATTTATCTTTTAGGAAATTCTCAGTAGCAGCCCGGAGTCAGGAAGTTGGTGTTGTGACACCCCCGTGCTTCGGAGAACACGTAAACCCGTCGGTCCTGCGCCTGATCTCTCTCTGGTCGTGTCGAATTGCCGTCCCATAGGAATATGTGGGTACAGGTGCACTCCGCACCTGTGTTTGCGCATACAATCTTGCACTATATGTCTCCTGCGTACTTGGCTAATCTCCGTGGAGATAGGCTGCCGTGACAGAAATACAGTCGGAGGAGTATTATTATTATTCCTACTTTATTTTATTATTATTTATTTGTAATTTTTTTACATAACTATATTACTTCCAAATCCTGTTTCTTTTTTTCGATAGATGATTTGGTTTTTAATTACACATACCCTAGGAGATAACACCTTGTTACTTTTTAAAACTAAAACCAGTAAAATAATGTATGAAACATCTTTAACCTCGACATTGTAAAAGTTAATTTAATCCGGAAGCTTGTACATTTATATTTTGCTATAAATCAAATCGTAAAGTTGTAATTACGTTAAGAAACGGGGCGGCAGAATTGATTTAATTTTGTTCATAACCAATGGCTGTTTTCGTAGAAGAGCCTATACATCAAGGGTTCCAGCAAAAGGCCCGGTAAGCACGCATTTCATTTGAGTAAGTGGCGAAGTGGGGTCGAGCTCCAGCCACAACTTTGTGCTTCACAACTTTAGCCTTTTCTAATTTAAACGCTGCTCAACCGTACGGAATGCTAAAACAACATTCTTTAAAAATATACCGAATAAATAAAAACGCATTTTTTTAGATCATCCAAATAAAGGATTGGATTGAAAAGCTATCAATCCAATTTTGCTGTTGGCCAGTTTTAATAAAAATTGAAACATATTTCGGTTTCTGGTAAAAGCTAAGTACATTCGGGGCTTTTCCTGTGTTTTTTTTTCTTTTGTGAGAGATTGCGCTAAGTGATCACATTTCGATATTAAACCATTTGCCGAAGGCCGGTGCCGGCTACGTATTTCATTTTACTGAGTGTCTGACGTGAATTTTGGAGACTTGCTTTTTGTCGAAATTATTTTCCAATCTTTTTATAACATCTAGTGTCAATTTTGCTGTCTCCTTTGTATCAATGCCTTTTTATTCACCGCCCGTGTCTTTTTTGCAAACAAGATTGATTATATTTCCGACAGTCTATGGGGCGTAAGTGGTTTTGGTCAAAATTTATTAACGTTGCGGAATGTAAATTTTGTGGAGCACAATAGTAAATTTTAATTTATTTCTGAATTAACTTTCAAATTATCATTTGTACTTGCGTAATTGTTCGGGTCGTTGGATTTGCCGCGTTTTACACAAATCTTCCCATTACAATAGACCCAAAACCTTAATCCTAGCAAAAACGAGCCTCACACATTTGCATAACTACGTACGAGTTACAAGAGAACAGTAAAAACTTCATGATTATGCCTGGTGTAATCTGTTATTTTAGAAGTTCCCGGTTCGATGTTAAAATTAGTGAACTTCGAACTAAACTTTGACGTTAAATAAAAAAGCCTTTATTCGCGAGTATCTCGACTTGAAATAGTGAAGTTATGATACGATGAAAACATTTTCTATTTTTTTCTTTTTTGTAGCTTTTAAATTAATAACATCAGCATATTTCTTTTGAATTTCATTTTATTAGAGTAGGGTTGGATTGTACTGCACGTAGCAATTTGTTTTTGAGAAATTTTAGAATTACAGTCGAATTCAGGTGGAGTATTCATGTAAAGAAATAGATGATCTCGTGCTCAACGTGAAAGGGGAAAGTACCCCTCGTTTCCTGTCTGATCCAGTGTGTGCTTTACCTCTAAGTTGGGTATGTTATTTTGTTGAAAGAAGAAAATAAAATATTTTTTCAATACCTACCTAGATACTACGTCTGACGTAAACATTCATATATACGTGTACACCACCAGAGTAATTTGGCTTTACGACACATATTATTTGCAAACAATTTTATTACACGCATACAAAAATCTATTTCCAGCAACAAAACAGAAAACAAAATAACAACACAACCCACAAGGTAGGTAAAATAAAAATAAACCGTATGAACAATCCGTGCACAACCGAAGATGTTGAAATATGAGACAGAAATTACGTCGCGTTTATTTTATGATGCATTTCATTTTGTTCCCGCACTTGTGCAAGTCCCCCCACTGTTGTAACAGCATTCGGAATTGAAACTTGCAAGATGCTTTCGTGAAGTTCCTTCGCTATACAACTCCGAACTCCTTCACTCATTAAGTTCATTAACAAGATTCAGCGTCAGTATTTTTGATGCTCTCAGCTCGCTTTCAATATTTTCTATTCGTATAATTCACTTTGTGTTCTGCCCGACGTCTGTGTAAGCGAAAATATTCGAGAAACGCTTTGAATGTCGATGTTTTATGTTTGAGGTAAATAATTTAAGCACTTGTGAAAACTTTGTTCTCTTGATTAACGAGGCTCAATTAGGTACTTAAAGTTAAACATTTCCAACAACGCTGCTGTGTAATTGTTAAGCAATGTTCATCGGCTACTGAAACAAAATTCTAAGTACGACGCTTAAAATAATACTTAACTCTCCTTTATATAAATCTGGAACATTTAAAAAAGGACCCACCATTTCAATCTGGCAAAGTGCATAATTTAAAGAAACCGCAACGGGAACACAGTAAAATGAATCTTGAAAAATCTTAGACACGTAATACAATGCCTGGATTTAGACTCAAATTTCAAGATTTTAAATATTACAATGTACTTCGTCGAACTGCAGTGCGGGCTCTGTAAATTCCATTTAGCTAAATAGCTTTTGAGAGAGATAAGAATCTACCATACAATGCTTGCCTGCTTCGAGCGGGAAACTAAGAAAATTGAAAAGAGAGTCGCCAAGTAAGACTGCAACGTCGATGGTCCGATTTCAGACAACCCGAGATTTCGAATTACTAACGTCGTAAAAATTGAACGCCTGTAAACACTTGCGAAGTGAATGTGGTCCAAAGTTTTTGTCAGATGGGATCCTCGGTGTGGCAATCTTGGTTTTAATAAGTATATAACGTTCCTGAGATGTACCTGTGAGTGGAGGATTTACATAATCATTACCATATCTGGCGCAGTGGCGCGCGTATTATGCCCGAGAGGTTAATAATGCTATTTTCTCGCCACGTTTTCACGTTGCTATTTCACGTTATCGACCCCCTTTATCTGCGTCGTCATTGTTACTAGCCACTGGCGGAACTGCCTTGCCCTCTAATACTCCATGGGTAGGTCATATGCCGCTTTTACCTGCGATTGGACCTTGTTATGGTAATAATGGAATCGTTGTGTGTTATACTCTGCTATAATAGTGTGTTTATCGTAGCAACCTCTAATGTTAAATCCCGTGTCGCGCGGGAATAGGTTAAATCAGATTTGGGTTTTAATTATTGTAACTAACCGTAATAGTGTGGATTTGTTATTGCTGGTTGCTGTTTTTTATTGTCATTACGATCTCATTAGTAAGCAGATAGTTGGATTAAATAAATACTCTGTTGATTTTCTTTTGAATTAGGAAAGTTAAAACAAAGAAATATAAAAGCACATTTTGAAATCCTTGTTGTAAAGCAGCAATAAGTTTCAGTGTTGAGAATAATTCTCGTTATGTTGAGCACAACGCGACAAGACGAGTGAGGCGGTGCGTGGCGACGGCACACATGCGCGGAAGTCGGCTCTACTCGCTTTAAGTCTATTTAACGGATCGCGGACTACGTTCCTTCAAAAATAGATAAGTAAGCGCTCATGCGTCACACTACTTCAAATTACTTTTTGCATGCCACGCTGAATGGAGGAATTGAACCGACAAAAAGCCCCATGTTGCTAACGAATGTGTCATTTTCAGTTGAAATGTGAGCCCCAATCTTAATTCGCATTGTGCATATTCATCATATTGTCCTGACATATTTTTAACTCGCGAAATTGAACCGATACGCAAAGATCATCAATTACAAATTATATTATTAATCTGCGATATATGAGTTGCTCACCTTATTTTCAGTCAGCGATCTGTAATCACACAGATATGATTTAGTATTAAGAACAACTAAACGCTGCCGAGCAAACTTACGCAATGGCCAATAAATCTAAACTTTGTAAGAAAGTAATTCTGTTTCTATGCTTATACGATATTTCTGTCTCCAGAGATAGCTACACTTCGTAATCTGCTGAATGTGCGACATGATATAATCGTACCTATTTGTTTTGCCGCTAAAGCCTTATTTTACATGTTGCGACGTAATGGGGAAACCATAGGCGTAGGTAAAAATCAAGTAAACTTTATTCGCTCGCAACAATAGGGATAGTATCTCGGCGAGTAAACACAAAATCTCTTAGAATTTTCACTTGGATGGTTAAGAGCGTGCTTTGTCACTGAAATAGGAGTTTTTCAGTGGAACAGTTACCTTTATAAGGACTTAACGTCGCAGGAAACGGCCGTCTAAGTATACGAGCGCAGGGGCGCCCTCTCGCAGCTGATAACAGAATTATCCGAATGACGCCATCTATCTTTTAAATGTGCACCTTACTTTTGGGCCTTGTACGTTGTTGGTGTCACACACAGTATTGCCGTGAACTTTAAATATTCATGCATTGTTTGTTCATCAATTATTAACACTGAGTATGTTTTAACGACTCCCATTCGTATAAGTTAGTGTAAATTATATTAATGTAAACTGGAAATTGATATGCGTTAATTGTTCGGTCGTTATCGGCGTAATTTGATCTTAATCAATCATCTCATTATAGTGGTAGTAATGACGTATTATCAATAATTATCGTATCAATCATCGTCTTTGAATCCGTCTGGCGACGCAACATAGTGCTGCACTTAATGTAACATGGGAAAGTTAACACAAAATGTACGTACATAATTTCTTAAAATATTTGTACATCTTCAGCTAAGTACACTCGCCAACACGAGAGGTGTCTCTGGTTAATTTGTACTAATATTTGTTCGCCTCCATCTTGGTTGTAGTTAACCGCATAATGCATTAACTGATTACCAGCGCGATCCATCTTCTGATGCGTCGGACATGCTCCGCCCTTCGTCTTGGGAGCTCCGTTCAATATGCACTAAACAGTTTAGTAGGTCAGTGCATTCAATTTATATTAAGGTAGATGACATCGATTTAATGACACGGCAAAGGATTATTGAATCGAGGTTACAATGAGTAATTAATAAAAAAATATGAAATATTTTCTTCATTTTGTAAATTTAGTAGCAATATCCTACTAATAATATTATAAATGCTAAAGGTTGTGAAGATGAATGGATGTTTGTTACTCTTTCACGCAATAACTACAAAAGGGATTTGGATGAAATTTAGCACACAGATAGTTTATGACTATATAGGATACATTTTATTCCGGTTGGACTTAATTTTAAAATCCACGCAGACGAAGTCGCGGGAACAAGTTAGTTGTTTATTAAAAAGAAAACGTTATAGTCGCCACAATCATTAAATCAATTATCGAGCTATCACAAAATTAAAATATAAATTCTACTAAACGTTTTATTTACGTTTTTTGTAAACCCAGCGGTGAGTTAAGACTATGATAATGAATAATATTCCATTAAAAGCTTTATTAAAAATAAAAACACATTGAAGACCGGCCATTAAAAATCTTAAGCCATCTCACTTGAACAGTGCAAACGCTCCTCAAACAAACGATAACGACCGCGATAGTTATTTTACAGGAAGATAGGTGTTCCCATAATAACTTTAACGTGGGTTTAATTTGAACGTATGTAGGTTCATTAGTTACTTCCAGTAGAACAGACTAAGTGCATCTGCGATTGCGCACCCGCTTATACACTTAAACATTTATTAACTCATTTCCTGCGTAATTATGTACCTATTCGCTTACCAACGAATTGATGGTCACCTTATAGTAAATTGCGTCATATGGTACAGCTTGTATATGATAAGCAATGTACATGTTAAGGCCATGGAACTCTCGCCGAAATTAGGGCGGCACAGCACCAACTAACACTAAATTTCGTTGTCAGGCCTGATGCAGAAGAAAAATATAAATTGAGAACCTCCTTTTTTAAGTCGGCTAAAGATGGTGTTGATGGCATTTATATTGTCCTATTTAGATTTATCGTGCTTCCGATTGGCTGTGTGTGTGGTGTGTCAACGATGGAAGTATAGACAAAAAAAAACAGAGAATCTTCACGCTACACTCTTTTTCAAAATGGAGCCTATTCAGTACTTGAAACTTTCAACTTAAGTTTCATGACATTCAAGAACAATATGTGTGCCATTAGTTTAATTATATGGGCCTATAACGGTGGTGACATTTTGCATTACAATCTAATAAATAAAAATGAATCGCCAAAATGTTTGTACGTGCATAACTTCCGAACGACTGCACCAAATTGGATAATATTTATCAAGGTTTGTATAAAAGAAAATTTAAAAAACAACCAAAAAAATGCGGTACGAAATTCGCTGGGTCAGCTAGATTTTAATAATTTTTTTTTTTTTTTTTATGGAATAGTGGGCAACCGAGCAGACGGCTCGCCTGATGGTAAGCGATTACCGCCGCCCATGGACACCCGCAACCCCTGAGGAGTCGCGAGTGCGTTGCCGGCCTTTTAAAGGGTTTGGGCCTCCGGTACCCTCACTCACTCGGCGAAACACAACGCAAGCGTTGTTTCACGCCGGTTTTCTGTGAGGCCGTGGTATCAATCCGGTCGAGCCGGCCCATTCGTGCCGAAGCGTGGCTCTCCCACGGTGAATATAGCATCACGCCTGTATTCCTCGAAGGGGTAGGCAGAGATGTACACAGTCGTATACCCACATTTGACCAATGCTGTTATTAAGTCCCATGTAATATGTGGTGAGCCTGCGATCTACCAGGCCAATTCCAAAGTCCGGGTTGCTACTGAGAATGTTCTAACAGAAAAGCACATTAACACTGCCCAACCCGGGAATCGAACCCGAGACCTCATGCTCAGCAGTCGCGCTTGGGTCCACTAGACCATCGAGGCAGTTTAATTTAAATAAAAACAGTTGTCGTAAAATTACCATTGTCACTGTCCCAGTTTGAAGCTATTTCTTCAACCACAACCATGACACTGCGGCGTGCATTTCTCCTAATGTATTTTTTCAACGTATTTTACATCAAATTATCATATTCTTTCCACAGCAGCGTTGTTCTTCAACCCTCGTATGCCAAACACACATTTGCAACTCCATTATTTATCCCCTTAGACGATACATGTAAGCCAGTAAATATTGCGTTCTGTTTAAAGAAAAGTATGTTAAACACGCACGCGAGTGGCTTTTGTTGTTGAAAGACGTATCTGGGACGATGATTTCGTTTCGCGCCAATGAACACATTTTTTTCATTTTGTAGGGAAATCAAGAACATAAGAGCATTAAAAATGTCTTGCTTTTTTGTATAGGTATAGCTTTATAGCTTGTGAAGAGGATATTTACGATAGAAATTATTCGTTGATATTTTCTGATAATATGTTCCTCTCATCTTTTACATTAATGAGAATAAGCACGGAGGGCAATAAATTGAAATTTATTTTCTTCGTAGAACGCGCACATACACACACATAAATATTTATTACTTATCAAAGTTGGTAACAATTCATTAAACAGGTTTTACGAGTTATACAACTGAGATTTATTATCCTGAAACGTGTAATTGTGAATTGTTTGTCATAAATTAAACAAAGACATAATCGGGCTGTTTCGATTGTCCGATTTCATCTGGTTTAACTAGATAACTAATAGAATAACAGGCGATCCCGGAGCGCACTACAAAAGTTCCGAACAAGTTTTCTTATATTTAATAAAATGACTGGTGTTTCTGGAACTTTTCCAGCGCACAAATTATAAGTAGGGAACACAAATAATAGTTGACGTAGGGCTCGGGGCGGTACGGCCGCGGGCGGGGGCGAGAGCAGTGCGGGGCGCGGGGGGGCCGACGCGGTAATCAGCCCGGACAGTAATTCGGGAGCCTTAAGGGTGTGATCGGTTAGCGCAGACAAGGGTACCACCACTAGCATCCTTAGAGAGAAGAAATACTTTAGTTCAACATTTCCGATGTGGTTTTGTTTTGTAGCTCTTCGAGATTAGGCAATTTCTCAATAAACATGCGACCGGGCAGGCAGCTGCTATTGCTTAGTTTGCGAGACGTCTCCGGAGAAATTAATGTAATGTGGAATATAAGTTAGGGCACCGTAATAAGATTGGGTTCGATGTTTCTGTCTGTTTCATCTGCTAGTTCGTTTAGGTGTGCGATATAATGGGCTAGTGCGCGTAAGTTGTAATAACTTGGCTCCGCTATACCGTCTCGCTGATCTAACATCGTTAAAGTAACTTTTATGTTGACGAATATGATACGTAGGTAGACATAAGTTAAAATCCACGTTGGAAAGAGCTCAAAGAGAAATATTAACGAGGCAATGGCAACAAAAACCGCAACTTTATCCCAATTAAGTTGGGTTTGAATCTTTGAACGCACGGATAGCGGAGTAACGTCAGTCTACGTAACACTCATCGGTTTTGAGTACACAGCCGACCATTGAGGGCTCTCGAGCCTCTCTACGGTAGACTTCGGGTATCTTTGCACCTTAATTACACTCAGCTTCGGTATAAGTACGACACGTATCTCCGAAGCTTGCCGAAAAGAAAGGGGAATGAAAAAAAAATCGAAAATCAAGACCTTTCTGCATGAAAAACCCGAGAGCCTTTCACAGAGGATTTTAAGACATTAGAATGTTGCTCTCAAATTGAGACTCGACTTCGATTAACTTTGATGTATTTTATTTTAGGCGACACGAGGCACAGACAAACGCTTCAGAATGCTAAACGTTTAGAAAGATTTCGAACCTTTCCTTTTGTGACCGAGTTTCGATATCTGATAACTTACATATCCTGAAATATATAGTTGTTAACTTTTTTTTAAAGGCCTCGTGTTTTCTGTTATTTTAGTTTGGTTTACGTAAATAATTATATTTTTCGCAATTATTACTACGTATTTCATAAAAATACTGAGTATACATTTTTTGCTATCTCCTCGCAATGCAAAGGTTATAAGGGCCTTCATTTAGTTTCGCGGTCGTTTACAATCTGTTGCTTTTAAAGATTTATTTGGCTTTTTTTTAAGAATTATTGTAATCATTATTTAACTCCAAATCAGAATAACAGTCACAGCAGTAAATATTTACAGCATTCTGGATTAACAATTGATTAAATCAATTATACATGGTAATACCACCGTATTTTAGGTAATGACGCTACAAATATTCTAAATTCAGGTTAGTTTGGAGCGCTATCTTTTGAAATGGTGAACGAACGGATAATTAACATTATTAACATTATATATAATTATTAACATTATAATTATATATGCGCGGTCGGTCTGTGAATGAGTGACCATCATTTCATACCGCGACCCCTCCGTGCTTCGGAGAGCACGTTAAACCGTCGGTCCCGGTTGTCAAATTAAGATCTATGGCAGCCATTCCGGGTAGTCAGAGGCCAGAAAGTCTGACAATCAGTCATACCATGAGATATCGTGTTATCCAGTAACTGGATTGAGGAGGTCAGAGAGGCAGTCGCTCCATGTAAAATACTGGTATTAAAGCTGCATCCGGTTTGACTGGAAGCCGACCTCAATGTAATTGGAAAAAGGCTAGGCAGATATATAAAGCCAATAAAGCCACAAACATATAACTGACACAACCGTATTTAATTTACAAATTAATTACGTCTCAAAATCATGTAATTTTGAACTTTTAAGAATTTTTATAACTACATAAAAGAAATATAATATCCTAAAATTCTTAAATTGACAACAGCCGTTATCGAAATAGAACATGAGCGTTCTTTGAAGTAATTGCCAATTATATATATATATTAATGTTAAGTCGAATACATGGCAAATCGTGTATTCTTTACAAAAAGAAAAAGGATAAATTATTATTATAATTTCAACATAAACGAGTACTTGAACAAAGTAGGAATTTTCAAAGAAATTTGTTGATGAAATTACGAATCACTTACTACATGTGTGTGTGTTTATGTAAATTCCAACTAAACTAAAGTTAGTGAACTGCCATCTTGAAGTACTAGTTTTTAAAAGAGTGAGACAGAACGTGTAAATTCGGCACACTGATGTGGAGACAAGATTGTACGGAAATGACTTATTTTTAACCACACATAACAAATAATCCCGAGAAAACAAAATGTTTATAAGTGTTAGGCAAAAGTATTACAATTTGTTGTTGCCTCACTATTTAAATATCTTGTTTATCGTGAGTGCGTTTTCAAATACAAATCTCATATGCACACACAGACCCGAAACACGTCTCTGTAAAAAACTTGAGAGGTGTCAAGGGACACCCGGATGGAACGAAGTTCCATTCGATTAATTAGTGAAGGAATTGTAATAAAATTGTATTTTTTTTTTTAAGTTTTTTTATTACAATGTCCCGCGCATCTATGACGTGTATGAAAAAATACACGTATATATATATATGGCTGGCTTTCTATAAGAGAGAGAGAGACAGACAGAGAAACATGCGCACGCCGCACGGCTTACAATAGCTTACTATAGCAAAAAGTGTCGTTACAACTTTTCGTCTTAATTTTTTCCGTCTAGCCCCCTTCGCAACGCGCGATAAGGAACTTCGTTCCAATATAATTTGTCGAACGACATTGTCAAAGTGTATGTGCAACGTAAATATTGGTATAACATAACCTGTCCCAAGTTCTCGGAGCTCTGCCAGTAATATTCAGCTCCTGAACGCGCGCCGAAGCCTAGTAAAGCCACTCTTATCTGACAACTTTTACATTATCTGCCGAAGTCTTCCATAAATTTGAGCCCAAGTCTACTTACGCTTATCAAGTCAAAACTACCTAAGCGTGTATTTATTTGTTTCTATTTTCTGGCTGATTGACTCAGCAACTTCTACGGAAGCGACGGCGGTATAGGCTGGCCTACCTTGCAAAACTTCCTCGCCCCTGATTCGAAATCAGTTAATGCAAAAGTTTATTTTTATAAGTAAGATTACACGGGAGTTTGGATAGAAGTTTGTAGGAGCAGCTTTCTTTCGGAAATCCCACAAAGTATGGAAGAAACGATGCTCGGAACTGGGTTCGAGGATTAATACTGAATTTAAAATGATTCTGGGTCTCTTTCCTGTTTTGTAGATGTCCGCTAACTTTGTTACGTTGTATATCATTGGCTAACTTTAACTTTGCGAGTTTAACAAGATTTACAATCCTTTTATTTATAAAAATATTCGGAAGTTTATGTCTTTGTTGGGAATTGAATTTTGGGATCAGTGAACTGTGTAAGAGTTACGAAATATTTTGTGCTGAAAACACTTAGGTAAGTAAGCGGGTTTATGGAATAATAGATAATTAAACAACTAGTTAGGCCATTATAATGACATTTCGGCTATTTTCAGTTACTTGTTAACAATTATGGGACTTAATATGGTCAAACCATTGTATCGTTATCGTTTGTACACGTCCAATCGTCAGAATTTATGTACGCTTCCCGATGGAACTCATAAACATTGTAAAACTTCCGGCATATGGCGGGCAGGCACGATTATGTTGCTACGCCGCGCGTTCGTACCCACAATGTAATATTATCATGACTCCAACCTAACAATTGTAGGCATATGTGTAAAATTTAAAACGTATGTTTTGTTAAGCGGATTTTGAAAAACAAACAAAAAGTTTGTGAGCGCAATTGTTATCATCGCTTTAACTCGGTTTGGTTCGGATTAATATTTAATATGGACGCGAAGGTATGATGGAACATACATTTTGTATGTTGTTATTACAACCTTCTCCCATATTCGACCTTGTGCAATTCCTACTGGTATTTTTGGGAAAGGGTCTTTCATTGTTATAAGTCGTGCAATAAAATAATAGTACCTATAGAACGAACTTAAAAATATACAGGTGAAAATGTATTGAATTAAAATAAATATTAAGAAAAACCTTAAACATTATATCAAAAAAAAGTACCTCCGTTTTTCCTGACTATAAAAAACCATGCTACGGTTAAAAATCTCGATACGGCCACGTAATTTTCGCGACATTCACTCAGTCACAATACGCCATTAACGTTTGAGTGACGTAGCCTCTAATTCACGTTTAAAAGCCTGCACTCGACTCAAAGTCAGCTATAATTTAGTCTTAGCCAGCAATACCCGCTAAAAATCTAATTTGTCAAGATGTTGCGGCCACTGAAATTATTATATAGAGCGATTACTAAGATATTTTCATGAGATATTAAGTCAATTTTACTTAGTGTTACACTAATGATACAGATTCGCAAAAACGTAATTTTCAGCAGTTCTGAAATGTGTTCTGTAATTAGAAAGACGTTAGGTCGGCGTATTTCATGAGTGATTGTGGAATTTTGCTGATGTGATGTCTGAATATTTGTTTTTATTACACAATTTAATTTATTTTTTTGTTATATATACAAAATTTTGTTTATAAGAAACATTGTCTAACAGCAATTTGAATTAAGTAAAAATCTCTTGCTATTATTTCAAAGTTGGAAAAATTATGTTCGTTTAATCTCTGAGTAATAATCATTATAAATCTTCCAGAACATAATTGAAATAAAGCGATACAAATAATTAACGATATAAGTGACAATTACAAAGTGGAGTGTAAGTGCGTAGGCAATGGATGGAAATTATTTATCACGAACTGTCACAGACAAAGATAAAATAGACCTAAATAAATGGAGAAAGATTTGTTTCGCTGACTTCGTGATTCAACAATTTTAGATTACTGAGGAACTGATAGCGGTCGACCGTTTGCTAGGCAATCAATCTTTCTAGTTAGCTTATTATTTAAAACCGTGCCTAGGTTTATCGCTAGGTAAGACAGGCGGTCGTCAAACGCAAAGGTATCTAAGTAAAAATAAGGTAAGGCAGTAAAAAATAATATACTATTACACCAAAATATGTAATGTCTATGTACATTCACGCCTTTTTCCAATGGGGCAAAAACTTCAGTCCACCTGCTACGGTTTTTTACGTATGCCTTTTGCGGATTTTTATAATTTATAATTAAAAATATACAAAATCCATAATACACATTACACTGGTTTTGTGGTCACAAGTGCGACTGCAGAGGTATTTGGTTCAATTTCTAGGCTAGGGAAGGTGTTATTGGAATTTTCTGTTTGTAAATTTTGAGTAGTAGGTGGTGAAACCAGGTCCAGATTGACCTTGAAACTTAAGTTTCCGACAGCTTATACCTCTGCATAACCCTATAAGGAAGCATGCTATGTTATATTATGTACCAGTGAACACATAATTGGCATGTACAGTCACGAGCACAAACATGTAAACACGAACTTTTAATAAACTAACCGTTAATATCTCTAGCCAGTGGCGTGCATTGCATATAGGCAAATATGCAGTGCCTACCTCATACAACCTATATCACAGTAAACTGTGGTATAGGTTGTATTTAGGTAACTTTCTGAGGTAGGCACTGCCTATTTGCCTATATGCAATGCACGCCACTGTTTCTAGCATGTGTCACTAAGACGTGTGTGGTGTGTAACACAGATAGAAGAACCATCCTTTTTACATATAGACATACATTAATACTTCTATATGCAACAACTAATAACATGGAATTTTAAAAGTACATATGTACATACATGTTTGTGCTCGTGACTGTACAGATGCTCTTGTGAAAAAGTATTGAATATAATCTAAATATACGTACTTCATAGGCAACCCGAAGATATTACTGTTAAAGAACTATAAATAGGTACTTTACGGACTCGAAATAGCCCAAACAACAGCGGATCCAATTATCAGGAACACTGCTAGTGAAGACAGTACAAGGTCTTACACCTAATGCTTTATTATGAACGATTTGTTTTCATGGGCTGCCAGAGACACGCGGGCTGTGGGTTGTGGGCCTTCACGCACCGTTGCACCGGACCTTAGATAGAAGATACGTTGCGGGCGGAAACGTTTAGCGATTTTGACTTCCATTTTTATTAATAAAAATGTAGAGCGGAAGTTATACATTAATTAAAGCATTTCATTTCAAAATGTCTAAAATGTGAAAAGAAAAATACAGATGAGCAGGATTTGAACCTGCACTTCCCAGATAAATCCTCCACGTGCTCTGCCAATTAAGCTATCCCGACTTCAGTTTACTACTCCGTAGGCTTCTTCAATATTTTAAATGTTTTAAATGTAATGCTCTTCATTATTTGAGAATGGCTGCACCGATTTTGTATTTTTTGTTTTATTTAAAACAAATATTTATTCGTAGGCGTAATTCTTAGTACGAATTAGTATTTTTAATTGTATCGAAGGAAAATTTGTAAAATTCACTCGGAACATTGGAAAATTCGGAAACAAATGAAAGTACTTCTTTGTATGGGATTATGGAGAAGATAACGTCTATCGGATCAACTATTTACGTATAAAACAACAATATTCATCCACATCGTATTGGTGTTAGTAAAGATACTTAAAACTATTTAGTACTTAGTACTTGGTACATATTTACATAAACTCTAGTCTAGAAACGAGCACTGGATAGGAAAAAGGAGTGTTTACCTAGTAATTCAGTACAGGACTATTAAATTTTTCAGTCACAATAAAGTCATCTGGTATTTGTAACCTTTGATTAAAAAGTTTTATTTTCTGGTTAAGATTTTAGAAACCTAGTTTTCAATGAAAAGCTTTCTCTGAGTAATTTGTATTTAGAACTTGTCTGATCCGTCCTATTGCTGAGCATAGGCTTTCTCCCTTTCCTAGCTGCTCTACTTAATATTGTTTTAGTTACCCAATCTTTTTCATGAGAGTCGAACTTGTCACGCCAACAAGTTATTTATATTATAGCATACGTAATTAAAAGTGGCTAACTATACTAGGAAAAGTATTATTAAGCATTATCTCAGTTCCTATCATAGATGATCAAACACATAATGTATTTTTTGAATTACTAGCGAACTGATGCCGTTTTCATCAAAGCTATTCATAAATATAGCCTACAAATTATATACCTAAATCTTCCTCTTAAAATGCTTAGTTTATTAGTGCAAACCCAACAAAACCCATTCAGCAGTTACGGAGAAAACCGTACACAGAAAGACAGATGCGACAGGCATCCTTGTTTTAAACTACATATGTAGATAGTATTAGTACAAGGAAAACGTTAACTTAATCTCTCCTTAAACATCGTAACAATTATACAAGTGAATCACAAAAGAAAATCTTCCACTTAACTAAATCAACATTACATAGCGAGCAGTATTTTGTAAGCTGAAACCACTAAATACATAACCTAAGCAAGAGTTAATGGTTTAAGTAGGTGGAGAATAGTAACAGTTTCTCCTTTGAAATATATTTCGAAGTTCCACTCAAGTGATTCAAGGGTGAGATCTGGGTAGATTTCTTTGAAAACTACCTGAATATATGCAGGCTAATTTGGAAATTGTTGAATCATGTTTTGGTCTTTTAATGGGGTTATAAATTATATGGGTAAAAATACGATTTGGAGCAGGGTTTTAATTTCCTTTTCATCGTCAGCACTCCAATCAAAACTTAGATATTTGATTATGTATTACGAAATCATCTATAAGAAAATAATTTGATTTTTGAGCCAAGCATTTGGGCAATTACATAAAATTCTAAAAACGATAACTTATGGTTTTTAACATTTTGGTATTTATTTCTAAAAAACAAACACTTCAATTTTATCTGTAGACAAAATATCTCCTCTAAAACAGTCCATACTTAAAAACACTTGATAGTTTAAAAAAACCTAAAAAAATTACTGCACACTTCAAGTTTTAAAATGTTATTAAAGTACATAAAAAGTTAATTTCAAGAAAATATAACTACTATAGTGTACTAGTGTTCTTTCTTGGCATTTTTTACATTCATAACTATTATGTGATAAGATAAATAATTCATATATGTTATTTATTGAGAAAAGGAACTAAGAACGAAGTGTATCGCCTTCATGGAGTTTTTAATGATCAATTGGCAACATTACTCTTAAATAGACAATAGTTTTCGAGATGATACAGCAAGACAACAAACGGTTGGTATGTTTTACGAGTTACAGTCATGCACAGTCTGTTGTGGTCGTTAAAGACAATGTTACTGTTACATCTGGGTTCGAGTCTTGCCAACGGTCTTAGGTTTCAATCCGTTTGGAAGTCTGCCCACCCCGTAACGGATAACTATGACAATAAATATGGGAACGGTGAAAATATTTATTTGTTTGTTGTTTTAATTGCTTGTTTTCTCTTGTTTGCAGGTAAGATTGATGTGAGATTGGTGTCTGGTGATTAAGGTAACATTATAAATGTACCTGCTAACTGGCGGTACAGTTGTCGCAATGAACGAGAGAGCTCGGCTCGGAGTTTCGTGGGTTTGATTCCCGTACGGAGCAAATATAAATATTTTTTTAGTGTGATGTATAGTTGGTGATAGTTGTTCCGGGTCTGGTCTGGTGTATGCGATGTGAGATATCTTTTGTAAACCCATGAGACAGGAAAAATCATAGTATGGGGCAAAAAGCGTAAAATCAATTAATGTTCACCGGTTACTACTCACGTGTATTTTTCGGGATTGCCCGACTGGTTTCGAACTCGAACGGAGCCCTTAGTCATGAGCTGAGCCCGCGTCGATGTCGCAAGTCAAACGGGCTCAGTTCATGACTAAGGGCTACGTTCGAGTTCCAAACTAGTCGGGCAATCCCGAAAAATCCCGAAAAAAAAGCGTAATGCTATAGATGTCAAAATCGGTAGAAAATATTGTAACATAACATAACATAGCATCACGCCTGTATTCCCCGAAGGGGTAGGCAGAGGTGTACACAATTATACACCCACATTTCACCAATGCTGTTATTAAGTCCCATGTAATAGGTGGTGACCCTATTGCCTTCAACCGGGCACATTTCCAAACTCCGGGCTGCTACTGAGAATTTCCTAACAGAAAAACTCAATAACACTTTGCCCGACTCGGGAATCGAACCCGAGACCTCTTGCTCAGCAGTCGCGCTACGGACCACTAAACCAACGAGGCAGTTAAAGAAAATATTGTAAAGGGTGTTTTTTCAAAGTTCAAATATTATTACGACTATAGTTAGCCTAACTATCGACATAAACAACATGAAGAAGAGAAACAATAATAATAAATAAAGAATAGCAAATAGGTATTCTACTACATATATAACATATAATTTATTTATGTAGATATTTTAATAAATAAAAAGAATTACTTACCAATGCTATAAGTACCTTCTTACCAATGTTCTTCCTCTCTCCTTAATTTTTGCGTGCCCAATAGGGTCCACGATTTTTTATACAAAGATTATAGACATTATTTTACTTACCATCTTCAAACACCATTGTGGAAAGCAAATAAAAGTTTGAATTTGAGTTTGAAATAAATTGAGAAAAAAAAAAGCTGGTAACTAAAGATCAAATAAAGTAAAAAAATAAAACAATAGGTAATGTTTGATACTTTTGGGTCAAATTTTGGATGGCACTGTGCTCAATCTGGTTGTCTGTATTCGGAGCGTATAAAAATATTGAACGATCACTGCCAGCCCATAAAAATATGCCGTAACCAATAAAATTGTAGCGTTTTCCAATTCAGACTGTTTCAGGAAAAAAAAAAAAGGCCTGAAATATTTCATCTTGATAGGACTATGTCATGAGGTGGGAAAAGAAATTGATACCAATATATTTACATAACTATTGCCAATAAGTCAATACTATTTCTCGTCGCAAAAACTAGTCTAGTATTTACGTTGTTCTATATCAAAATAATACCCATGATCAAAAACATACCGAAAGCCATAATATAAATTGAGCCGGTAACCTAGCAACATAAGAAGGAGCCCAATAGTTTTGGGACCCAAATAGGAAAGTTTAATAATAATACCGTTATCATAATCACTAGTTTACAATAACGTTATTGCAAATTTAACAATAGGCTGGAAACGGCTCCGCCTTGCTCTACATCCCGAAACTATTGAATCCTGGTTAAATTACCTTCACAACAGTTTACGATAGCTAAAATGCGATAAGCCGGTAGGTATTATAATAAGCAATTTATTTTAAAATATACGAGTAAGCGCGTTATTGCCACCCTCTACATAAAATCCAATTTTCTAAAAATCCAGTGAACCCTTTCAATTTGAATTGAGCTTTTATCGATGCTTATATCATATTATCTGATAATCTGTAATGAAAACAGTTAATTAAGATATTTCTGATTGGATCAAATTATAATTTGACGCTGCATTTTTATTTTTGCGAAAATGGAAGCGACATGTTTAAAAAACGAAATGGAAATGCTGTCACCATTGTCGAAAACGATTCTAATAAACGCATCCGACTCGACAAAGTCTTTACTCGTAAGAATTATATCATTCATCCTTAAAATGGATTCCAAAGGAGGGAAGCAATTTCATTTGTGAGAACCTGCTTCTGCTTATAATCCGTCCGAGGTAATAACATTTCATATTCGTAATAGAATCATTTTGCGTCGCCCGGAAACTTTAGTCTCATTTTCAGTGAAAGCGTTTAGTACGAATAAACTTGTAGAATATTTGATGCACGGCCGTGAGACGCGAACAATCTCCGGAGTCCCCCGGACGACTAATCAGCCCCGCCCTTGACAACAATTTTTCATCATTGTTTAAATATTACACACTGTGGACGAAATTAGAATGAGTAATATTTTATTAGGAGTAAATACTTTAATACTTAAAAGTTAGGTACGTAGTATTAACCCGTGCCTGTCTATGAACGTTGACAAAGCAAAAGGAGTGTTAGCACTGTAGCAGATAGCGTTCTATACTTTCTGCCTACCTCCATAGGAAAAACACGAGACTATATATGTATACTTAAATACTATGGATATATATTTAGTAGGTCTCGATAGCTTAATTGGTAAAGCACTTAGAGTACCTATTCATTCGTGCGGGTTCAAACCCCGTCCACGGTCACATTTTTCTATTCACAAAAATGATAACTTCTCCTTATTACCTTGTCATTCTTTGAAAAAGTAACTTTGTTAAGTAGGCACCATATTGTACGTTACTTTGTAGAGTGGTTCTTAGAACCGATTGAAGGAAATTGATAGCAAGAAAGTTTGTTTAAACCCTGTCATGTTGGAAAAGTAATTTTTAACTTATACATAATAGGCACATCACACTTTTGTAAAATTTTGTAAAATAATAATATATCTGTTTCCTATAAATTGTTAAAGTACAAACTTAGGACAAAATTGCTTACCTGCAAATGAAAATACTTTGTACAAAATAGATATTACATACTTTTTACATAAAAAATGCCTCGGGTGGCTGCTGAGTGTGAGGTCCTAGGTTCGGTTCCCGGGTCGGCCACAGTGTTATTGGGTTTTTCTGTTCTCAATAAGAGAGTTCCAAGAATTTGGAATCATGCTTGATAGATGGCAATAAACTCACCACAGGCGCTTAATAACAACATCCGTGAAATGCGAGTGGTTAAGTTGTACCTACACCTCTGCTTCACCCTCCGAGGGATATAGGCGCGATGTCATGTTTACGTATTTTTACACCAAACGCATCACATACCAACCTACATAAGCACCTACAATATAAACAAAAATTGTAATAGAAATACCTTTGATACAAAACAGTTTGTTATAAAGCATCGCACAATTGTTTACGTGCAATGTTTTATACGGCACAGGAGCTTAATGATAATTAATTGATGATAATTAAACGCAATGTATACACATCCATTTTGCGAGTAAGCCCGGACACCTTTAGTCTTATGTAACGGGTTTGTATGTATCAAGGTGGTGTAAGATATATGGAGGTGTGTAACTAGAAAATTATTGGCGTAAGAGCTTTACCTTAGGCGTGGTTGGCGGTTTTGAGCAACCGATTTTTAGCTGTATGCTTGAATTTAAGTCTATAGTAAATTTATTAGGTATTTAAAATATAGTGTAATTTCTTCCTTTTACTATATAATAGATATTGACATAAAAAAAAAACTTTAGAGTTCACTAAGCATGCGTTAATGCTTTACAAAGATTTATCTAAAAATGTATATATTCTTGCAAATTTCTCTGATATTAGTAAAATCTGCCGTAACACTAAGATCTTTGTAAAGAAGCGAGATATCATAAAATTCATCATATTTGTTAGGTACACTTGTAGCTAAAACCGAAGAGTTTTCAACACTTTCTTCACTTCAACATTCGGAATATTTCATGTATCCATATAATTTCTGACTAATCATTTTATTACTATAGCTTTCACAGACACATGGTATATCAGGCAAATCATTCCACTGTGTGACAATCAAGATGTTATAATAATATTAGATTTTATTAAATACTAGATGACCCGGTGTACTTCGTACACCTCGAACGTCATGAAAATGTTTGACAGGAAAGTAGATAGACCAGTTTATATGGGCAAATGAAATTGTTGTTTTTACTATCTTCCTCGCAATTCTTCTAAATTTTACAAACATTTCAAAATCAATATCAGCTAAATCGGCCCAGCCGTTCTCGAGTTTTAGTGAGACAAACGAACAGCAATTGATTTTTATATATATAGATTTCAAAATCATCTTATGATCTCAATTATTCCTATATTTTTAAGTGTCTTATTTATGGATGAAAACAAAAATAACTGCTTGTTGTAAAGTTAAATTTCGTTGAGCAATATTTTCTATTTTTACAACACAACCCTTTTGTCGCTCGGGGCGTTGAAAAATCTTAATTCGTTTCTGAAAACGACTCATAAATAATAATAGCCTATCAGTCTGTCGCTTAAATAAACAACTGCATTTAAAGTGTACAATACCTACCAGTCTGTCTCGTAAGTCTAGTAGACGCAAACGCGGCTGCTGAGAGTCAGGCCTCGAGTTCGATTCCTAGGCTGGGTAAAGTGATATTTAGTTTTTCTGTTAGAAAATTCTCAGTAGAAGACTGGTCTTAGGAATAATAGTGCCCGATTGAAGGCTTTAATTTCACTACCAATTTATACGTGAAACTTAATGACTGTATGGATGAAATATGGGTGTGTAAAGTAATACTCTGCCTAACTCATCGGAAATATATCTTATATTTCTAAGTCTGTTCTAACATTCTTTCAATCTCAATACAATATGGGCTGACATGAAGCAAAATTAATTAGCTGTATACGCATAAAAATATACTTATATCTAAGTATATGTTCCGCTCTTGTGGTACACACGACAAAGACTTTCCGGGAAATTGTTAATTAAATCCAAAAGCCGTAAGTAAAGGTGGTTTTGCCATCATAAAAGTTCCCCTAACAACATCTACTGGTATGTGTAAAATTACGCTGACAGTACTGTTAATCACAATGGATTATAAACTTTAGATGACAAACGTAAAGTGCTAATTTGCGTGATGTGTTTGTGAATTCAAACAGCGTCTGTTGTGATTATTGACTTGGATTAGTTATCTTGCTTGTTGTGACATGCACATGCCCTTTATCTATTGAGTTAAGAGCAATTGTGTAATGGGACTCGAGGATGGAATGCGATTATTTCATTAGATAAATACTAAAACCCTTGCCAAGATTTTGCTAGCATTACAATCTTTAGTAAACATTGTTCCCCAATGAGTCGAGCATAGATACACGAGTACGAAATCATCATTACCGAAGCCACGCATAAACCTCATTTCACTACAAAAACGTGCGTATGTTTCTTCAAAGACGTTTTATATTCTCGTGAACAGTATGTAAACGTGTCGACAAAATAAAGAAGCCACTCAGGTGTAACTCTGTAAAGCGTACTAAGGCGTTAGAGGCTGTAAATTCGAATTTTTATCATTATTCAAGCGGGTGCGAGGCGAAACTCTAATTTGTTGTGTTATCGAATTCATCGGAGGGTGGAAGTGCGTAGTTACCTCTGTAGAGGAACCCAGGTGACAAGATTTATGTAAGGACTTTTGTGTTTGTACGAGTAGTTATGCAGGGGGCCGTGGGGCGACAGGCGACTCACCTGCATTCACTTTCACTCAGATACCTAACAAAGTATAGAGAGCTTCTTTTGTCTCTCGCATCCGCTACAGTTTCTTCAACGCGAAGAAGGAATAACACGGCTCGTTTTTAAATTCCACGCATACGTAGGTACACAGAGACACGTAGAAGTTACTTTTTCTTTTTTTGCAATTTCTCGCCATAGACACATCATCTGGCGTGGATGAGTTTTTGTTGGGACGTAGGAAGTTCCTTTGTCTCCGCTATGAAAGTCAGAACTGTTGTAAGGACCAGCTCGGAGTGCCGTATAGGCATTGTTTCGAGAAAAATCTAAGCTTATACTTTGACGCTGCAGCGCTGCGTCTGCAAGCAACACGTGGCACTCAGCTCTAAGTAATGAAATCTGCTCGAGTTTAATTAAAAACTCGTTACAACATAACCATTAGCCGATAAACCTTTTTGCGATGTAGGTTCTATTAAACTTGACTTTATAGGGATCCTGGGTAAGGCTCATATAAAACGTTATGAAAGATACAGAAAACTGGTAAGAAAAGCCGGTCGATCACCACGATTCAAAATAACACAATAATTCAATCATTTTGGTCTTACAAAAATATTTGTTATTTTTTCAAGTACTATATTAATACAGAGACTGCCTCGTTGGTCTAGTGGTCCCAAGCGCGACTGCTGAACAGGAGGTCTCGGGTTCGATCCCCGGGTCGGGCAAAGTGTTATTGAGTTTTTCTGTTAGGAAATTCTCAGTAGCAGCCCGGAGTTTGGAACTGTGCCCGGTTGATGGCAATAGGCTCACCACTTATTGACTTAATAACAGCATTGATGAAATGTGGGTGTACAACTGTGTACACCTCTGCCTACCCCTTCGGGGAATACAGGCGTGATGCTATGTTATATTAATACAGCGAATTAATTACCTTTAGTTGACGCAGACGAAGACACTCAATTATTCGGTCCGGCACGGTAGTCGGTTGGAATCCGGCAAAGCGACCATGATGGGTTTTCAACACATGAATAATAAAAATCATAGGTTTATAAAATAAATAGGTCGAAGTCAATTTTAAACCCCAGACTGCCGCTTCAAATTTTCTAACAGGAAATCCTACACACGCTGCTCGACCTGCGAATCGAATCTATCGCCTCACGGTCAGCACCCACACCTGCTGCGTCCATTAGACTAATGAGCATAACAAAATATAATTCTGAAATAAAACCTCATTATTTTCACTGTAATTGATTTTAGAGCACCGTTTAAATAATTAATTAATTATGATGAATGATAGTTTCTTAAGGAGCGATCGCTGCACTGAGTACGGTGTAGTCTATCCCCCAGGATTTAAGCAGCCAGGACAATGTAGCAGTCTTCGTGTTATTGCCTCAATTAATCATAACTTTGTGTTAGTGAAATTTCTCTAGTGGGTAGGCCATTGGTGCAAGAGTTCACGAAAGCATGAAATTGACTCCCAAAACCTTACCGTCGGCCCAACTAGAGCGGAGCTGATTTCGGAATTTTGACAAAGCGTACTTATTATAATAATAATATTTCGCCTAATTATCTCGGCTTTGTCCCAGAATTAATGCTGTATAAGGCGATTGTGTCAGTCATAACGATTTTGAGTGCTAGAATTGTAATAGTTTTGGCCTTTTCTTAATTAATTTTATGCCTTAAATGTTAATTAAGGTAACGAGTAAAATATAGGCACAAAGGTGTGTTTTCTTAAGTGAATGTGTATTTAATGTAGAATATTTAGGTTCTAGTTAGAACAACAATTAACGTTAAAGTAAACTCTTATTTAAAAAAAAAAAAAAACACTTTTTTCTAGCTAAATTACTGAATGAATTACACTATTATCGTTCGAAACAACACCACATAAAATAAACCTAGTAAATAATACTGTCTCAAATATGTTAATTAATTTATATTAATGGCATAACATTGTCCAGTGCATAGTTTTAATTAATAGCTCTATAGTGTAAAGGATGCAGGGAATTGCTGAAAACAGAGCTAAGACCAGTTCCATGACAGAATGTTAGCACAGAATTATGATAATAGTTTTAAGGAGTTTAACAGTTTAGATGCTCCAAATTTTCAGTTCACGCCGTAGCAAGTGCTACGTCCGCGGAGGCCGTCGTAGCGCCTGCTACGGAGCTACGCCGCTACACGTTTTATTTATGTCCTTGTAATAATTTTGCAAGTTTAGCGACTCGGTATAGCAATAACAATTTTACCTGTTTGTGAAACAAAAGTTAACTTTAATGGCTTACTGCTTGATGTTCACGGGAATTTTATTGCGAATATATAGCTTTAACACTTGTTTATTTTTTAGATATTCGTTATATTAGTACTGCATTTCCTTTGTATTGCGGGTATACAAAAACTGTAATAAATCATTTCATGCTATTATTTTGTCGTGTAATTCAATGTGAATACATTTGTCATGTTCGAGCCATAGGTATATTATTTTAATGATTTCTGGTTATTTATTTGTAAAAGCAACTATTGACTTTAAACAGCCGAATTTTGAAATGATTTTTATTAAATTATTGTTTCACATACTTAATCATATATAAAATACTAGTGTATTTATGTAAACGGTGTTTTTTGTGACTGATTTTATTATATTTACTTATATTTCCAAAAACAAACGCAGGAATTTGCGTGCAGGTTATTTATTACATCCCTAACATTTATAATGAGCACGCTAAATCATCGGTCCCAGATGTCAAATGACTTCATCTATGGTAGTCGTTACGAGTAATCTGGTGACTATAAAAACTGACCTATTTTACTTGTAATTTTTTTTATTTAAAAAAAAAAGAACGTTACCCCACACTAGGAATTTCTTCCTGTATCGCGGGTGCGTAACAGATACATAATCTCACATACACACACACCCGGAACAATTATCTGTAGATCATACAAATATTTGCTCCATGCAGGAATCGAACCAGCGACACGCGGCGCAGCAGCCGGTCTCTCGACCACTGCGCCAACCGCGCCGTCAATTATTATATATATACGTATTCTTACTACGAGATATTGGGGTACCCAGTAAGTGGGTTGTGGAGGTCGGTTAGGCATTCCTTCTACTTAAAATACTGGCTGTATGCAGTGTGACTGGATTTAAACTTAATCTAGTTGGAAAATGGCTAGGCGGACTATATATAGAAGAAAGAAAGAAAAGAAAGAAAGAAAAATCATTTATTTATCTTTATTATTAAAAAAAACATATTTAAATAAAACTGGTATTTTTAATTACGAAGAAGAGAGAATTTTATATAATTAAAATATATATACAGATAAATGTTTGAAAAGCATTAACGCATGCATAGTGAATTCTAAAGTTATAATTTTTTTTGTGGTCGAGATGGCTTAGCTGTCAGAGGGCCTGGAGTATTTATCCGTGAGCCACAGGTTCGAATCCTGCTCATGACCGTATTCTGTTTCCACAAAAAATTATAACTTTAAAATATATATATACAAAGTTAAAAACTAAGTAACAAACAAAAGGTTTTATATTTACCATTTAACTCCATTATAAAGTTCCAATCCCATTGTAGTATGGCGCAATTAATTGGGATTAGTGTGTGAGGTCGTGCGTTCCATTTGCCACTTATTTTTCACGTTACGAAAACTCGAGTGTCGAGGGCAGGCGCCCGCGCCGCCGGATTATTGAATTAAAGTTGATAAGTGTATTAGCCAGTGTTGTTGCTCCATTCTGTTGATTAATGGCTACCGTTGCTTTTTCTCTCTCATTTATATGATAATGAGTCGGCAGCCGCGACCGAACACAATTATTATGTGTAAATGAATGTAGTTGGAGGTGAAATCGCTTTTTGAAAAACGACCACCTACATAACGAATTCGAAATGATCAGTGCGAGCCCGTGAATACGAATACGTGGAATTTAAAACGTTAAATGTTCGATGTTTTAACTAAAATTAACTTTGCTTATTTTCGCAACGGGATTATGTTAATTAAGTAGCTGCCGTTTCGACGGTGAAATTGTAATCGAAAACGCCTAATGTTTATTTACTTAATCAGTTTGTTTTGTAATACAATGACGAATTAATGAAATTAATTGAAATTTACATTTCGAGTGCCACAATGTAGGCTTAGGTAGGTATTTATATTGATTTTACTTTTGACTAGTGAATAATAAATGTACGTTTCAATTTATCATGGCGTATGAGGATAATAAAGAGGGAAACTGTCACGAAGATAGTACCGCTCCAATATTCGTTCTTCTGCCACTAGATGGCAACAAGCGGTGCAACAAAAACCGTGCCACAAAAATACGCAGCAATTTTTAAAACACAAACAAAATTACTCGCACTCACGTTGGCTTATTTCAAAAAATAAAATTGGAATGCGTGACGTAAGTACAACGGGCGCATTCGGTACAGAAGGTGGAATAAAGTGGTTCGTGCCCGCGTTGGTCGCGGCTCGGTACACCGCACTGTCTGCTATTTAATTCCCCTTTGTTTAATACAATCTACAGGGAACACCGGCAGGGTTACGTTATGATGACATTTGGATTTGCTATGTGTAATATAGTGCGCTCGGGAGGGAATGAAATCCGGAAATATGAGTGCATCGTCGCGAGCCGTGAAAGCACTCCTTTCACCCGGAGCCATTCGTGTTCCTTGGATATTAATGATGTCAAACGAAGAGCGTCTTTGTCTGGGAATTGACGAGTTTCCACGGAAACTACTTCATTTGTTTGAACTAGACGCACTTTGATAAAACCAGGGGATTTGTGCCGAGTTCGCGTGTTCTCTGTGCTTTGTAAATTCAGTATTTTCAGTAGTAAATGATCATTAAAATCGCAACTATAATTGTACAAAATTTTAACAGATTTCGAATCAAGAAAACTTATAAAACCAACAAGAATCTGGGAGAAACCATTTGGTTTTATGTCTTTATCTAGAAATAAAATAGACGCATCTCACGGAACTTCAGTTTTTACCAAAGAGCGATATCTGACACTACAACAATACAGCGTTGTAAAATTCTATTGAACTTGATCTGCAAAGCCCGTCAATCTGAGCGAGACGCGCCGACAGCTATCAACAGATAGCCTCCGGTACACATGATAGCCTCCACGACTCCACGGCTACGCGCAAACCAATCCGACAAAGGATCACCTAACAGAAAGGTTGCGAGCAATTTCACCTGTCCATTACTCATTCATACGTTTGCCGTTTAGTTCATCAAGTTTCAGAACTGAAAAATCGAATATTTGCACTCGACCACAAACCCTCACAATCTCTACTCCCATTTGACATCAAGAACATTGTCATAGCAGAAATTCAAACCCAAATCCTTATTGAACACCGAAATTTATTAAGCGAATACGGATGCCACCAGTGCTCTCGCGACCAACACTATCTAACTTTCCATAACAAAGCGCTAAGGAAAGACGAAAACATACCAAAAAGTCGTTTCTCTACAATAGCGAAGTTTACCCCGTAGGTTGGTGGAGCTGTTGTAAAAAATATGACGTTTGAAAAATTACACGCATTCACAAATCATGCGGGGTCCCCTTTTGTGAAAAGTTTGGAATCGCACAAAGGTCTTCGTCTTAAAGACGCTAAATTGTGTGCCAGTATAATATACGGTAGTAGTGTAGTAGACACAATTTGAACGTCCATAAATTAATTGGTTATTTTTTCAAAACTCATATTTGTTCAGTTTGGTAGAATGAAAACATAAAATGTGTCAAAAATCTCTCTTTTGGGCGTGAAGTAATAATAAATCACCGAGTCCATAACACACCTGAACAAGTGTACCAGGCCGGACAAAAACGTCGAACGTTTTACGAATCGAAATACAAAATTCCATTTGGTGCCGTCGAGAGGAAATGAAGCAATTAATTCAGCAGATGGCGTCGCAGTGCGAGCATTAATCATCGACTAATCGTAACTGCAGTCTTCGATTTATCCGCGCCCATTTGCAGAGACAGACTGAGTTGCACGTCGATCTCACGTCACGTTTTATTATAACTGTGTTAGCATTCTAAATATTCTATTTGAATATTTGAAAACTATCGGTTTGCTATAACCAGAATTCACGCGAATACTATTTGATTATTTGTTTTTCGGCAAGTAACATTTTCCAATAAGATGAACAAAAGCTTAGGTGTAACATTTCAATTGTTGAGATTATTTTCGATGTTCTCATCAATTACCGACTTTAAAAGCCCCTCTATTCTATCCGAATTTAATAACATTTAAACACCAAACAGATTTATATCTCGTCGTCAAACAATGTCGGATCATTTTGCTAATATAAAATCGTAATCCAGGAATTACGTCAATCAATGACAACAGCGTTCTAAAACTCCGCTTTCTTTACTAAATTAACACCGATACAATCTATTGTCACATTGACGGCCTTCAAAACTTATCTCAGTAATTAATTTCTCTTTGAAAATTTAATAATGGTACAATGAGAAGGCAATTAAAAATGGATTATACGTAAAAATGAAGGAAGTAGCGCGTTTAAGAGTTGGAATCGAACCGAAAGCGGGTAGATTAAGGCACTTGTCCGCTTGGGATTACCGGACAAGCTAGTGGTAATGAAATTCGCCCCGAGGAAATGGCGGGATACAGAGGCCTAGTTTTAAGCTCTGTCCAGGCAACCACTGATTGTATTTGATGAGAGTTTTATCTGTTTTGTTCTATCGCCGGCGCAATCGTCGCGCAATCATTCCGATTTAACTTTGTTGGCCTTTGTTTAATTGTTGTTATTTCGGATTTGAAGTCGCGTCAATCAACTGGCTTAAGATTTGTTTGCGATCATAATTATTGTTGCTTGTTGCTGCTTTTTAGTACAGTTTTATTCGTATAATTGTTTGTGTCGCAGTAAATTTGAGATCATCGAATTGACATGGACCATGGACCGCGAATACTCAACTACACCAGTTATAATGAGAAAAAATGAGAATGAAATACTAATATGATTTTTTTCAACGCTGAGAAAATGTACCACTTCTTTTTTAATTTTATAACACTCATCTTTTAAAAATGTTGCCTTTTAGTAGACTTAAGTTAAAAACTTGTACCTAATAACCTGTAAGAAATGTAATATAAAAATAACTCATAATAAATCTTACTTTAAAAAATCCATCGAAAATCAAATGGCAACATTTCCATTCCATCGTAATACACAATTACAACAAATCAGTACGCGTATTCACGCACGCTTACCGTTCAGTAAACTTTTCAGCAGTGATTAGGGTGTTCACTCAAAACTATCCGAGCATGACATCGGGGCTGGGAGGAAACGTCGATTCTTACCAGTCCCTATAGACCGGCGGCGAAGCGTACCTTACGTCAGTGCCGATTGTGATCCAATTAGGGGTTGCGCATCCTCTTACCTATTTAACTGGACGGCACACAGATCGTTTTGCTGGTAGACATACAAAGGTCGGTGACAGCCCTAGGGAATGTGTAGGGTTTATTGTTTTATAAGGTTGGTATGATTTGTATGATTTAGATATGTTGGCTTAGACAATAGACATCCCATAATCGATACAATAAAATTGGCTCTCAATAAATTTATCAGGCTTATTTTTGAAAATGAAAAAAAAAACTAGCAATATTTATAAGTTAATATATGGTAATATCTTAGGTTATCGCGATCACTACACATTGAGCAGTCAGTCCTCCTGCGACCACGAACGCTGCAAAGTGTTCGACACGCGATTAATCCGGTTAAAAGTTGTTTTATTAAAACCTAAGAAAATTGTAGGATACAGAATCAGAAATGAAAAAAAAAAAAATGTCCAAGTCAAAAGTTTTTAATGCACACAAATCTTAAAAAGGCACTTACGTAAAAGTTAAGATTAAGACGCAAGGCCCAAAATGAATATTATTCTTATGAAGAAGAAATGGGAATAGACAAAGGGTATAAATAAAAAATAAAAAACTTGATATTAATTGGACATTGAAAATGAAAAAAAAAATCGTAAAAGAAATCTACATTTATTCCACTCCTTGGGCACATACTCCAAATAACATTAACATCAACCCATTGCATTTTATACTTCGAATTAATAAATGTCTGCTTCGTTGGTCTAGTGGTCCCAGACACGACTGCTAAGCATGAGGTCTTGGATTTGATTCCCAGGTCGAGCAAAGTGTAATTCAGATTTTCTGTTAGAAAGAGAATTTTCAGTGACAGACTGGAGTTGAGAATTGTGCCGGTGATGTCAATAGACTCACCACCTTATTACATGGGACCTCATAACAGCATTGGTGAAATGTGTACAACTATGTACACATCTGCCTACCCCTTCGGAGAATACAGGCGTGATGATATGTATGTATGTAGTAAAATAAAAATAAAATAAAATTTCTTTATTGATATAAATGAATGGCACATAAACTCCCTGGGCTTCAAGAACATCCAAGAGTAGTGCTTCGGCGTTTGTGTTGATGTGTGTGTACATGTGCGTGTGCGCGTTTGAGTGTGAGTGTATGCGTGTGTTATCCTAAATTTTTTACATGTTCTCAATACTATGGTAATCCAGATTTTTGTGCCGTGTCAGTAATGCTTTCTTTATTTGGTAGTTATTAAGTTTTCTGGCTTTAATTGTTTTGTTTAATGTGTTATAAATACGTGGCGCTATGACCGCAAAAATGTTTTTGTGCAAAACATGCTTTCACCCGGGGTGCGGGGTACTAAGATTTAAAGTTTCACGAGCTATATTCCACATGACAGAATTAAACAATTCAGTTGATACAACTCCTTAAACAAACTCCAGTTAAGTTTAACTGACGATGACTGCAGCAATGTGCATCTTTACGTTTCAAACTAAGTGCGGCCAACTGGTGCGCTAGACGTTTAGGAAAGTCCCGCCGTTTGCCGTCTTAACTTAGTATCACTTCCAAACCAGCCGTTTGATTTAACTGGTAACGAATGCTCCTATTCTAACTTCTACTGTACTTATGTTTGTTTTTTTGGCATCACGCCTATATTAATCGAAAGGGTAGGTAGAGGTGTAGGTCCTGCTGGGGTCACTGTGAATGCAGCTGATAGCATAGCATAACGCCTGCATTTCCCGTGGGGGTAAGCAGAGATTTACACATTCGTACACCCACATTTCACCAATGCTGTTATTAAGTCCCATGTAATAGGTGGTGAGTCTATTGCTATCTACCGGGCACAATAACAAACTCCGGGCTGTTACGTAGAATTTTCTGACTGAAAAACTCAATAAAACTTAGCTCGACCTGGGAATCGAACACAAGACCTCGTGCTCAGCAGTCGCACTTTGGACTACTTGACCAACGAGATAGCAGTGCACTTCTTCTGCCTTTACTCTCATAGTCCGATGTGACGGTAATCCGACACGACTGGAGAGAGATCAGGCGCAGGACCGACGGCTTTACGTGTTCTCCGAGCCATGGAGGTGTCACAGCACCAACTTCCTAACTCCGAGCTGTTACCGAGAATTTTCCTAACAGAAAAACCCAATAACACTTTGCCCAACTTGGAAATCCAACCCAGGACCTCACGCTCAGCAGCTGCGTTTAGACCACTAGACCAACGAGGCATTCTGCAATACTACTATTACTAGTCACTTTCAGTTCAACTTTTTAACTTCTTTTCAACTGCAAGACAGAAAAAGCTGCGACCATGGGACCTCGGTATGGGTAGGTTTTAATCGGTATGAGTTTGACTATGCCTCGATAATGGTCTTTCCATACATAAACAAGATGAAAATAATTAAAAATAATAAAAAGGACGCCTGCCATGTTAGAATTATATTTTATTTATCATAAAACAACTTTTAACTGGATTAATCACGTATTTTATTGGTTTTTGTTTTTCCTGACGTTTCGAACACTGTGCAGCGTTCGTGGTTGCAGGAGGACTTATATTATAATATCTTATATTTTCTTGATTCACACCTTTTTGTGGACCGTAGCTGCTAAATTACTATTTTTTTATCTTACAATCTTTTATTACTTGGGATAATGTAGGGATTCTATTGATACCACATACATCTAAATCGGATGAGGCGTTGAGAAGTTATGGTGGAATAAAGAAACTAACAACAATACATACATACATAAAAACATAATACTCCTTTTTTGGGCAGTCAGCAAAAACAGTAATATACAAAAATATGGAAATAAAATAAAAAAATCACACATGGTTCATGCTATTTATTCAATAAAATCATTCAATATTCTAAAATCATTCATGCTATTTATTATTTTTTAATTATATAATAAATTTCCTTGGACATTATCTTAATAATTTATATTGTTTAAACGTATGTCTAATTCCCAGATTGTTTTAAAACAAATTTTGTATTATTCACTAAAAGCCCAACTGTTTCTTAAATTCCTCTCTTACGTGTATTGTAACAAATATCTTTCTGAACAAATTTTAAGTATTAATTCATATTAATAATATATGGCCCTAACTTTTAACACCTGCTATAAATTACGACTTAACTTAAAATACTTCACGTCTGCAATGTTTTTTAGAAAATATGTTTATTAAATTGTGAGATACCAAAAATATGTTGGAAAGTGTAGCGATATAAAGTTTGAAGATGTTTAACGGAGAAAGTATCTGGGGAATATATTAAGTTCGCAACAACTTCAAGATAGGTGCTTCACGATAAGAAGCGAATAATATTGAAAAACGTGTAACTTCCCGTATCTGTATTACAGAATCTGTTTTGAAAATGGAATATTTCGATTTTGCAGTTACTTATCTTGTGTTTTTGACGATGCGATGGTAAATTTCTTCCCTTACATCTTTTACGTTATTGGATACTGATGAAACCGAAGTAGAAAGAATAATCTTGAGCTTAAAAGACGACTGTGCAGTTGGTTGGGATAATATATCGAATAAAATTATTAAAAAATATAGGCACATATTAGTTCCACCAGTGACATATATTTTCCGAAAATGTTTATCTTTAGGACTTTTTCCCAAGTGCCTAAAGAAAGCTGTTGTTGTGCCTGTATATAAATCTGGCCATAAAGATCAAGTGACCAATTACAGACCTATTTCTTTGCTACCGTCCATGTCTAAAATCTTAGAAAAAATCATAAATAATAGGCTAGTCAAATATTTAGAGGATAAATCGATTTTGTCTAAGACACAGTTCGGATTTAGACCTAAGATATCAACTGCCGATGCCGTTCATAATTTGACTGACTACCTAGCACAAGAACTAGACAAGGGTAACCACACAATAGGTATATTTCTGGACCTCGCCAAAGCTTTTGACACAATTTCCATTCCTATCCTGTTGCGCAAGCTTGAAACTATAGGTATAAGAAGCACTCAGCTTAAACTCTTCAAAAGCTATCTGGAAGAACGTACCCAATGCGTAAGGATTGGCAATGTCCTTAGTGCTGATCAAAAAAATACGTCCTTTGGAGTACCCCAAGGTAGTATTATGGGGGCTACTTTGTTCTTAATTTACATAAACGACCTGTGTAACTTAAATTTAGATCACGGCATAATCGTATCGTACGCTGACGACACTGCACTCCTTTTTTCGGCTGAGTCAGAAAATGAAGTCTACAGGCTTGCGCAACACGGTTTCAATGTTGTTAATAAATGGCTTCAGCATAATTCATTGACCTTAAATGCAGATAAAACAAATTATATCAGGTTTACGATGCGCAAACTAACATCAAATCAAACTAACGCTTCATTACATGCTCATTATTGTACACTCCCCACTAATAACCAATGTATGTGTCCCAAGATTATAATTACTAACAAAATAAAATACCTGGGTATTATAATAGATGAAACCCTTTCATTTAAACCACATATCGAAGCCTTAAATAATAGAATTCGTAAGTTGATATATGTCTTCAAAAAGTTACGCTATATTGCAAACCAAGAAATAATAAGACAAGTATACTTTGCTCTCTGTCAATCATTAATATCTTACTGTATTTCCTCATGGGGTGGTACGGGAAAAACTCTTTTACTAACCATAGAGAGAGCACAGAGAGCAATACTTAAGGTATCAACTTTCCGCCCTTTCCTTTTTCCCACTAACCTGCTCTATAAGTCTTGTGGTGTACTAACAGTTCGACAATTGTTTATAATGAGCATTATCCTAAAGCAGCACGCAGCTCTTCCATACAGCACTGATTTTATTAACAAAAGGAGGAAAGATATCGTTTGCCCTCAAAAAATAGGAACAAAACATGCTTTTACAACCAAATTTTATGTTTTCTTAGGACCACTTTTGTACAATAGACTAAATGCAATAACAAACATCTATTCCTACAATCATAATAACTGCAAAAAAAAACTCAATGATGCTCTAAAAAATATGTCATACGAAGATACAGAGAAATTATTAACCGTATTAAAGTAAAAGATTTTTTGATTTTTTTATTGTTTATTGTTTTATTTTAGTTAAGATGTTAGGCACAGATTTTCATTAATGTTAAATTAGGGACTATTGCTTTAATTATATAATTGTTTAATTTTACATTAAAATATTACATATTTTGTACTTTTATTATATTAACAATGTGATTGTGTATTTAATTTTAAGACTAATTTTGTTCTTCATGCCTGAGACACAGGATCTCCTAGTTCAGGCACATGTGTATATAGACTTATAAGTGAAACTTTGTACTTGTTATTTTATTAATGTACGATATTTTATTCAATAAAAATATTATTATTATTATTATTATTATATTATTTGTGTTTAAATAAAACTTTGTTGCAACAATTAGTAAAAATATAGTCATAAAAGTATACAATAGACCACAAACTACGTTCCTGATTTGATATCATTGGATTTGCAGGTTATTTAACTTTTACAACATACAATAATTTAGAAACAAAATGTCATCAAAAGCACAGGGAGTTAAGATAATTTATATTGTAAGATTTGTAATGTAATGTGTATTACTAGTATTTGTAAAGCACTTGTTGGAGATCCCAATAAAATAAATAAATCATTATAATACATATTTACAAAACAAAATATTATCATACTGCTTAACTTAACTATAATATAAATTTAAATATTAAAACCTCTGTTCCTGTTATTTATATAGATATACAGGTACTTTGTTGTTTTGATAGACTTTCATAGATAATCCTTTAAAGTGAGGATTTTTAATCAACTTAACTTTAAACATTAATAATGGATAAAGTTATAATAATAGTGATTAAAAATCCTCAATTGCACCAACTTAACTAAACTAATATATTTTTAAACGCATGCGAAGTGAACACATACTTTACATTTTTGTTTATGTATAGAAAAATACAACCCTGATCTAGGTATGAGCCAGTACTACCTGATTGCCTATACGAGGTGCACTTTTTTAAACTATAATTACTGTAATCGAAAACTGGTCTGTAGAAAAGTCTAATAATAATCATCTGTTTCTATTCTGTTCTATGATGCCACAAGCTAATCATTCAGTGTTTGTGAGCTACAGTGGCACAGTGTCACGCTATGCACACCATCACGCTGTCAGTGTGCGAACTATACAATTAATCACGCTGCCAGACAAAAGGAGCCTTTTACTGATGTCATCCGACTTCACGCTGTTTTTTCCTGATATTTTCTGATGCAATCTTAGGATATTGATTGCGGACACTATCAGATATTGTAAGTTATTGTAATCGTGATTTCGGCTTGGCATTTTTTTCCGGACTGGAATGTTCCATATCGATTTGGTCGTTGAGTTTTGAAGTAACAAACAGGGAAACATGCAACAATCACGGTAAATTATATTGGATCTAAGGAGTCATTACGATACAATACATGAATTAGGATTCAGAGCATTCAACAATAGCCAACACTGTTTCATGAAAGTTTTAAAAATCATTCTAAAAAATAAACGCTTCATATGCATCATAGAATCACGCCTGTATTTTGGAAGTTAAGTATAGTTTCCACCGATGTAGTTGTAAAGCCCTATTGGGACTTATAGGTGGTGAGCTTTCATATAAATTTTTTAATGGGCCTTCATATCGTTGGCCTAATTATAAGAATACTTAACTCCGTGTGGGCAAATTTTGTAATAACCATTGATGTTAATATTTGTTCAAAGAAAAATATGCTTAAAGTTATACATTTTTGTGGAAAGAAAAATACGGTCGTAAGCAGGATTCGAACCTGCACCTCCCGGATAAATAGCGCTCTGACTCTTATTCCACATGTTAAACGTCTTTTGGTAACGTCACTATTCAAGCCCTTAAAAATGCATGGCAAATTGATTTATTTATAGGGATCAAAGAAAATTGCACTAGAAAACGGACCTACGCGTTTCTTAGCGTTACGAATTTTTATGATTCAGCCAACGATATGAGTCTTCATTGAGTCTTCATATGTAATGACTTCAAATACATTAAAAAATATAAACCTAAAATGTTATTAATATTAATGTTTTGGTTAAAAACACGTCTGCTAAACACTGAAAACACACAAGCGTGATGTTACGGTTCTGTATATTAAAAGTTACTTTTAATATTCATGCAACAGAACAGCAAAGATTAAAGCCATACCTATAATTGGACCCTCCAGCCCTCCCCAATCTCAGGTAGCAAACCTATTATTTTTCATATCCCCAGCCGTTGCAATTGCTGAATTGCTGTATAAATAAATAATTGTACAGCTACGAATAATTTTGCCGATGAATACATTTTAGATGCATAAATGTTGTTCAATGCATATTGCTTTTAAAAATAAATACTTGCATATAATTACACCAGTTCTCCATTCTCTCTCTTATCTTGTTTGTGGTTTATGTACACCCTAGTATCAGAGTTTAAACCACCCGTAGGTTTCTGAAATAGCTTTAGACATCATCGAGAGCATCAAATTCCTCACTGAGGTAGACAGAGACTACTGATTTCCTCTTGCTAAGATTCTGACACACCTTTTTCGCTTCATTTATTTATACTTATATGCACATACAGGGTACATAAGGCGGACTTAATGCCATATACAAGTATGTCTATTAACATTCGTGCATACCCGTCGGCCGCAGGTTGCGCCTGGCATGTATTTTAATTGAGAATGTTGGTAATAAAAAAAATAGACACATCTTATATGATGATCATCTCCTGATGATGCCCTGTTGGGGCGAAACACGTGTAAAGTAGTTAGTGGTAGTTGCAATTTTTGCGGGCTGCGTGATATAATTATATAATTGCGGGCGGTTGGGCAGTGCACAGGTAATTGCATGAGGGTAGTCAATATCTTGGACGAAGCTAGATATTGTATCTATTTGCATCCCTTGTAATGGACTTCCACAAGTTAACGCCTGAATCTATTCAATACTCTATTGCCTAGTGCTACAAATGTCACTTACTTCACTAACTCTTAGAACGGCCATCTTTACATAATTTGTAAAACACCTCTGCATTTTTCAGTAATTATTCCCCTGGTATAGCTTGTAATAATATTTATACTTTTATTTCTTCTCTCTAGAACTCTAACTATCGGTGCCTCGGACCCTGGCGATGGCCAGATTTTTTATTTTTTTTAAATGTAAATTCTTTTTTTTAGTTTTGTATTTAAAAATGTTTTAAGTATCGTAAGCGTAAGACCTTTGAAACAACTTGTTTGACCTTTTAGACCAAACAAGTTGTTTCTGCTGAGCGGTTCCTCTAAAAATTCGGCACATTTCAAGTTGTAATGAAACTAACTGGCTGTCATACTTTGTAATTCTGTAGGTTTTAATATGCACCCTTTAGTTAGTTTTGCTTATTCAGCTTCGTCGGAAGGGCTAACCGGAATATTAGTGACATGCATTATTGATTATGCCGGAGTATAGACAGCGTTCTTCCATGCGCTACTAACAATATACTGCCACTTAACAACATACTTTAGTGTGGTTAAGCGATAATTTCCTTCGGACCTTATTTTAGAAGAAAAACAAGAACAAGAAATCTGTCATGATTTAATCAAGTATTTCTCAAAGGTATAAGCAGAAGTGTGCTTAGCTACGCACCCGCATTTCACCTATGCCACCGTTATTTAAGTCATAAGGAATAAAAACTAGGCCTTCATTTATCGGGAACAATTCCAAGTTCCGGGCTGGTACTGAGAATTTTTACAGAAGATCTCCAATGACACTGCCCGACCCGAGAATTGAACTCAGTACTTCGCACTCAGCAGCTTCACTCGACTTCTTAAGCAAAGAAACGGTTTTATACTATTTTTATAAATCGTTGTCTCTCAAACACATTTATAAAATAGCATCACGCCTGTATTCCCCGAAGAGGTAGGCAGAGGTGTAGACAGTTGTACACCCACATTTCACCAATGCTGTTATTAAGTCCCATGTAATAGGTGGTGAGCCTGTTGCCATCTACCGGGCACAATTCCTCACTCCGGGCTGCTACTGAAAATTTCCTACCAGACACAATACTACTACTACAAAACAAATTTACACGACACCATTAATCCCCTGTAATAGTTGCAAAACTCAATGATATTGACGACATTATTTCCAGTACTTATATTCTTGCATATATTATTAAATCTCTGATATAATCTCTGACTTAGTAATATCTTACGTTTTCGCGACCACTACACATTATAATAAAACAACTTTTAACCGCATTCATCGCGTGTATTATTGGTTTTTGTTTTTCCTCTTGCGACCACGAACGCTGCAAAGTGTTCGAAACGTCCGGAAAAATAAAAACCAATAATACACACGATTAATCGGGTTAAAAATTATTTTACTATAACACATTGACGGTCCAGTGACTTACAAGTAAT
The DNA here is from genome assembly GCA_935421205.1 of Xylocampa areola. Taxonomy (NCBI): domain Eukaryota; kingdom Metazoa; phylum Arthropoda; class Insecta; order Lepidoptera; family Noctuidae; genus Xylocampa; species Xylocampa areola. The sequence continues at coordinate 14,005,908 of OW285206.1, forward strand.
GCACGGCGTGTTTTTTACTATCGTGCTGACACAATAGACAAATAATATTTTATAGTGAAAATGTTAATTTAGACTAAGGCAGGTGCAGATTTTTATTCCAAGGAATAAATTTTACGGGTTTTGTAGACTGTTTTGTAGACTGGTGTTGTATATGACTACCTACACAACCCGTCAAACTACTAACTGCCTCGTTGGTCTAGTGGTCCCAAGCGCGACTGCTGAGCATGGGGTCTCGGGTTTGATTCCCGGGTCGGGCAAAGTGTTATTGAGTTTTTCTGTTAGAAGATTCTCAGTTGCAGCCCGGAGTTTGGAATTGTGCCCGGTAGATGGCAATAGGCTCACCACCACATGGGACTTAATAACAGCATTGGTGAAATGTGGGTGTACAACTGTGTACATCTCTACCTACTGCTTCGGGGAATATAGGCGTGATGCTATGTTATATGTTATGTTTGTAGGATATGTTGTCTAAATTCTAATTAATTTTTCGGATACGCGTTATTTCTGCTATATATAAGCACGTAAAAATTAAAAATTAGATTTTTACTAGTCGTAGCCGAACTTTATGTATGTCCATGAAATTGTTCAGTACATTAAAATTTCATAAAGCTATCAGTACTTGTCACACCGTGCTCTTGCAAGTGAAAATAGATTTAGACTAGTAATTTCAAACGAAATTCAGCGTTAGTGTGGTAAAAAATTCCTTGGTCGAATATTCAATGGACTAACGTACCAGAAAAGCACTAAAAAGTAATATATACAAAAATACAAAAGTAGAGGCATTTAGATTTAAGCCGTGTACCTTTAATCGGGCCCGCATATCCGCCCTACTCAGGTAGACATAGCTATTATTTTTCATATCTCTGCTTCCGTGCCGCGCAGGCGATTACTTTTAATTTCAGCCGTTGAAAAGCATGTTGTACATTGTAAAAACTGTTTGTGAAACATATTTTTTAATGAACGCCATCGAGTTAAGGCTTTGACGTGTGTTTTAGGTCGAGTTGACACGATAGTTGAATAGAAAAGCGCGACCAATTAACAGGCAGCCGTTTGATTGAATTCGGAATGATAGCAGCATTTGTTTGATAAAAAATGAAGAGGTAATTCTTCTTTTTATGGTATGGTTGATGAAGAACCTAGTATCAAAGTTTTGCCATAGGCCTCTAACATAGCTTCACGCATTCTTAATACTCCAGGCGCTTTGGCCACTAGGTTACAGGCTTAGTGGCCAGAGCGCCTGGAGTATTTATCGCGGTATGTGTATATAAGGCGCAGGTTCGGATCCTGCTCACGACCGTATTTACTTATCCACAAAAATTTATACCTTTAGAATTCGCTATGCACGCGTTAATGTTTTTCAAAGATTTATCTGTATTTTTATCGCATTCTGAGATTATCTCTCAGGTATGTTGGTTTCCTCACGACGTTTTCCTTCACAATTTTAAACAAATGAAATTTAATTTCTAGGAGTAAGTGATGCGTAGCTTACTTTCAATCCTTTGACTTGCTAGTCCAATCTTCATACCAAACACTATCACTGCTCATGTTGGTTATTACTTGGTGATTGTTGCAACGAACACGGGACCTCGGTAAAGGTTAGAGAGCGACCGTGTGGTTTTTTGTCGGTAGGAGTCTGGCACAACGTCCATGATGGAATAAAAAAAAAGGTTGGTTATTAATTACTTTTTATTTATTGTTATGAATTTATTTATTTTTGTTAGTTAGATGTATGCTACATTTATTCATATGTTTTTCATGCCTAGATAAAGTGATACCCCTTGTTTATAGTAGCAAATGTTACACGAGATGTACCTTTAATCCAGTTTGTACCTTTAATTTGGAATTCAACCCATAAAAATGTGCGCCTGTGTTTTTCTGATAGGAATATTCCCAGTTGCAGCCCCCAATAAAAAGTAATGGGGCTCGCCCCCATGCGTGAGACCTAATACTGCTCTCTAAAAATTGTGGCTGTAACAGTACACCCTAGGCAGCTATCAGTGGATGACATCCATTCATAATTGCTTACAGTCTAATACTTGCATTTGATCACAATCCTGCCTTTATTTTTCTTCAAAAGCTTGAACGATTACCGAAATGCAGTTGATGTTACATAATATTGTTTATTTTTATGCTAAGTATCTAAGGTCGAGATGGCTTAGTGGCCAGAGCGCCTGGATTATCGCAGTATATGTATATGAGGCGTAGGTTCGGATACTGCCCACGACCGTATTTACTTTTCCACAACAATGTATATATCTTTAGAATTCGCTATGCATGCGTTAATGATTTTCACAGATTTATCTGTATTTCTAACTAGCCTTCTTCTCAATTTTGTGATGAAACCTATGATTGATTTTAATAGTTTTTTGTTACTATTATAACAGCATAATATATATTTATGGTAGATCAATACACGTAACACACTTAGAAACGAGAACTCAAGATTATAACTCAATCAAAGTACGGAACAAATTCTATTCCTTAGCAGTCGTTATAATAAATGATTTCATACAAACACAACACATTGTACGTGACATATTTGTACCAGATATTGCTTTATACCGAGTTCTGAATAGCTCAAGTGCTCCAACTTATTGTAAAATAATACAATGTTTCAAAGACCAAGTTTTATGTTTCTGCACTCTCTACTCCATATTACATTCGTCAGTGTCTTACAACTTTTATTGCAACGCATATGATAGATGTACAGTACCACAATCCCGTCTCACGAATCACGATAGTATTTCTCATCTAAACTATAAAACAAAATCGCATACCGACTGCCTAAACAATTTCAAAATAGAACAAGGGTGGCCCGCACTTTGTATAAAAATGCCGAAACGTCAACCGTTTACAAATAACTCGCTTCCTTCGTAGGGGTAATTTTTGTTTTCCCCTTTACCGAAAGTTATGACACAAATATGAAAACATTAAATTTGAATCGCGGCCAAATATGTTAACTTTTTGAGGTTATGCAGGACACGAGTGGTCTGCGAATACTAATCGCTGGGCGCGTTCAAACCCTGCATCCGATTTAGCTACGCCGTAGACACGTGCTACGCGCCAGGCTCGCCTGCTACGAGCGTGCAGCGTAGTTTCTTAACTGCCCTACAATATTTTTAAGTACGTTTGTTTTCTTGAAATGTTTTTTTATTTAACATTTACATTTTGAAGATATTTGATTTTAATAATTCGAAGGCTGTATAGGATAGTTTTTGAATATTTAATATGCGGAATATATTAAAACATCCCATAGTACAATAATGTACCTAATTGGTTTTGTCTATAAATTGTAAGAACACATTTTTCTTCTTTTTTATGGCAGCAATTATTAAGAAAAAAATGTCAGAGTGCATTTTATCAGGCATTCATTTATTACGATCAATCGATGCTAATTAGTAGGTGAGCGTTCGACACCAAGTTCCATAAGAATATTTCAGAGCCGCCGCGGTGATAAATCAAACTCGAAACCGTAATGAAAGCGAACGGATCGCGTCGCGAAGAGAAGGGAGGAAAAAATATCACGGAAAAAATCAGGTGCGTCCCCCGGTCGGAGAGAAAAACAGTCGGTCGGGCGTCGGGGGAGGTGGGCGGGGGTGGGGGTGGTCGGTCGATGCGGGGGGCGGGCGCTGGGCGGGCGACGCGTGCGCGAACCTGCCCCCGGCGGCGGCGCGCTCCTCGGCCACACTCCCAGCGGCCCCGTCGCTCGTCGCTCGTCGTGTCGCCGTCCGCTCGCACTCCGCGCCGCCGCCGCTGACTCGCGTGACGCCGGCCCGCGCCGCGCGACCAAACACTCGCGTGTCCGCTCCCACGTTACATGTCCAAAGTGCTAAACTCAGTGCTTCCGATCAACACCGCGACAGTGCTCCCGCAGCCTTTTTTCGAGACCGACCCGACCTGCACGCCGTTCAGGGTTAGTACCGTACTCCGTGCTAAAAAGTGACCGGTTTCAGTGTTCCATGACGCATTATAAAAAGTTTATTTCGGGAACAAAGTTTTGTAAAGTTGAAGAGTGCGCGCCGCGTCGGATGCACATTGCCCCAGCCGCAAGTGGTTCCTATCGGCTGGGCGGCGCCGTCGTGTCGCTCCCTCCTCTCGACCCTCACTAAAAACAACAAACAGATCAATCGACCTGTTATATTCATCCAGACACTCCAGATACAAATCTTCGCCCAGCTATATTGTTTGGCGCAAACGGATGCAAATTGACTAACAACAACCACGATATTATGTTTTTTATGCCTAAATATTGCGATAAGATAAGAGTCGCTACACTAATAGCTAGAAATAAAATTGTGGAATCGCATGTAACGGTGATATTAGCTGTGAACGGTTCAAGTTTACCTACTTTTTTCTTAAATTAGTCGGTGGGCAATTTTGTAGAGAAGTAAAATTCATAGATCTATTTATATTGTTTTGTTATGGTTCGTAGGAAATTAGCGTGCCGTCAGAATAAATATTAAAAGTTATTAATGCTTGGAAATTAAAACAGAAATGGTCCGAAAATAAACGCGGCACGCATATGGCTCACGAAACAAAATAAGTGCGGTCTTGCATCCATCTGCTCAAGTTTTAGAGTTCGTAAAGCTCTCAGATTTCGGTTAATATATTTAATATGACGATTCCATAATTATTTTCAGTTTAAAATCAGAATTCATAAAATGTTTGATACCCGTAAATAATAATAATTTATTGGAATACAGTTAAAATTGGTTAAAAATCAATTCGTCAGACTATAAATTCCAAAAACAATTCAATGTTTTCCGTTAAAAAATTTTACAACTCAATAAATAAATATTACAAACGCAAAATAACATTGAGAGACAATTTTATAAAAATTCACACAAAAGCAATATTTTTTCCAATATACAACACATATACTAGTAATCATTCTTTGATTACAATATCGGCCGTGATAATTACGACTATTAAGAATTAATAATTATTATTGAGACCTATAATTTTATGAATAAATAATTAATGAAATGTTATATTTGACAAGTGATTAGTTAAAAGCAGCTGCGTTGCATGACACCTGTAGGTGACCGAGTGCGTGGGTTATGGTCAACCTTGCCGGTCGCACTGTCACTTATAAAATGTTAACCGCTTCACAATTTTGACACCTACAGAATTTTTACGTCCCCATTCACCCGTCCTCAGCTGTAGAAGAGCGTTTCACACCTGAAATTAAATTTCACCCCAATAAATTCGTTTCAGCTTAATTTTGTTTATTTTTACGCAATAAATTTATTTGTTTCAATAACCGACGCGCGTGTATAACCGTTGGCGTTCTATAGTTTCTGCCTACACCCACGGGGAAAAGGTGTGTTTAAATATTTTTATTATAGTTCAACGTATTTATAAGTAATCAATGTATTCGATATTTTACATATGTCTGGTAAAAAAATATGTATATATAAATTTTCTGAATTCATTTCAGTAATTTATTTGCAGATGGAAACCAATTTAATTAGAGTGATTGTAAAGCAAAATTTAGTTTAAAGATTACCATTAATTAATTTCGTTTAATAATACGAGTACGCCCACAACAGTACGCACTGTTTGTAATAACGAGAAATCCTATTAAAATTTTTGGTATCGAAGTGAATAGGTAGCTGACAGTTGATTAGTTTCATAATGAAATTCCTACCCTTCTGATTATTAATTTCGGCATAATTTGGTAGAAATACAAGTACTATCTTAATTAAATTATCGCGTTATTTGGGTGTTATAGAGAAAATTGTGTATTTTGGAATGTATTACACAGGGAACTTACTAATTAAAATATTAAGTTATAAAAAAATTGTCCATAAAAATAACATGCTCGGCAATTTTTACCCGTTTGTCTAGAAAAAGGGGTAACATTATCATTATAGGGAGGAAACACTGAAAAAGTGAGAGAAGAAAATTGAGGTGTACTTCCTTACACATGAGCGTTTGGAAGTTGAAAATGGAGGAAAAGTTTCAGAGCCTACTTTCTGGCAGACGGTTAAATTGTAGCCTTAAAAGTAAATTACAGTACCTATTGTAGGTATTATTTTCCTAAAGTATACGTCAAAATATGTTTTTAAGTAGGATATATATGTAACATGTAGAGGTGTTTTTTACAGTAGGAATATACATACATAATAACATAGTTTTCAGTTTTTTTTTTTTTTGCTAAGAAACTATAGTTCTGCTTCCTTAGATATTCCAAAAATTTATTTTTTGGTGACAAAAAATATTATTAAAATACTTTTCCATCAATTTTCATTCATAATGCCACTTCCCACCGAACCACAACAAAAAAAAATTGATACAAATTGCGTTGTCAACCGCAATCAATGCTATCATTACTGAATTCTAAGTATTTCACGTCTTTGCCTTTTCTATATTAGAGATATAAATATATTTTAATATCTTTTAACTATAATTTAAATATATTTTAATAGATAAAATATCTTAGAAACATCGAGTTACTTTGTAACCGTTTGGAGCCACTTATAGCTATAACGTATGGGTTGTTAGGGCGTAATAGTGCACACATAATTACGGGTTGCTATACCATCGTCTGCAAGCACACATTAACCCTTTTCCCTCAATTAACTCTTATAATGTTTGGGGAGACGAGCAGATTGCCCTTACTAGCCTTAGTAAGTTTTCTTAGAAGAAAAAATATAGCGTTGAAATATCGGGTGTCTCATTTCACCGCTAAGGAGTAAAATCAGTTCTACTTAAAATAAATTTTATTCTTTTTACTAATAACTGTATTATAGCTGTTCTAGAAGCCTTTAAAGTATTGTTTTTTCAGTATATTAGGTTTCATTTCCGCCCTAATCAAGGGACTTCAGAATTTCTAAAGCAGAAATTCATACTTAAATTAAAAGTCTGTTTTTAGTAAAATTTACTATTTTCAAGATTCGAAGTACTTTCCCTCCGTGTGGCATTGAAATGAGACAACATATATATACTTATATGTACCTTTATACGTCAGTTCGGTGCCCGAAGGGTTAGACAGGGGTGTGCAGTCGCACAAACAGCGCTGTAGACGGTATTCTGTCCCATGTGTTAGGGGGTGAGCCTATTGTCGTCTGTCGGGCGCAAATTTCTATCCTGCAATTTATTTGAAGAATGTTTTACCAGACATAGCAGAATTGTATTCACTACGACATTATTATGTTGGCTGTGTCTACTTCCTATCATTTATAATTTCGATGCATAATTAATTATTGTGAATTTGAAAAACAAAGCTAGCTTCAAATAAAAAAAGAGCTTCAAAGTGATTTACAAGATTTATTTTTACCTTTACAATATAGGAGATTCCCCACTTAATACTAAATAAATTCCACCGTGATTATGAGAGCAATCTACGCAGTTATCTGTCACATAAAGCTCAGCATATATATTTTATGAGAAAAACAAAGCAACGATAATGCATACGGCCAAATGACGTCATATATTTCTATAACCGTCCGTAATGAGTAATATGCGGCCATCTGTAATATTTGTATGTCCATTCCTAGCCTTGTACAGTGAATCCAACTCAGTCATTCGAGTGCTACTATGAAAACAGTTTATGTAGATGATACAATTACATTTCCCCATATTATTATGGCAGCTAATTTACGTTTTGCGTGATGTCACATGAAAAAATGTATTGTGATACAAACCTTATATTTCATTGTTGCGTTTCACTATAAGAATCAGATGTTTGTTTGATTATAACAGACAATTATGAGTGTTAGGTATTGAAGTAAAAGGATTTTTATAATTTGGCTAACAATGGCGGAAGTAACAATGTAGGATAAATATATTCTTTATTTGAGTTCGGCGTTGGAGCTGAAAATAATACATTTTTTTATATATATTTATTTGTAATATCCCTGCTTGTATTTAAGAAATAGCTCTGGTTTTGTAGGTAGGTATTAACAAAAAAAAACCAACGTGTTATTAATGTCTTCCTAATATCATCTTGCTACGGGCTCCTTCGATCATGGTTGAGTTTTACGATGCGTGCGCGCCGTTAGTTAGTTCCTCAAAACTCTATCCAAACGATTCCCTAGATATGGTAGCACTCACATAATTCAAAACTGATGTCTGAACTAAAAAACTTGACCACCGAGATTGTAAAATAATATTCTATTGATCCAAAAAACAAACAAAAACAAAATTGATTACCTAAGCTTCCTATAAATCAAACAAATAAAATTCTCGGTATAGCAGTTAATAAACTTCGGTAACTAAGGTACTTATTATCCCCTCTGAAACGTCAGAACTTCAAACACGAAGCAATTTTAATTTTTTTTTTCTATAAAGCTTGGTTTAATAGTAGTTCCCTGGGAAAATGTCTATCAAATACAGGTGTCATATATTGATACATTAAATTTTCAAAGAAACTACATTCACTTGGAAAGTTCAAGCTAATCAAAGAACCGGATACAAATAAACTACCTGAAAGAGAAAGACCGTTTTTATTTAACTTTGTAATTCAGAAATCTTGGCTGGAAATTGTTATCAGTGTGCAAACTTTACATTTCCCTCAACAATTGAATAAAGTACAGGATTAGCTAATGGCCACAAAAAGGACAAAATGTCTATAAGAAAGACAATGTAACAAAACAAGATGAAATAATTTAAAAATATACTACTAATTCAAGATAAATCTTTGAAAAGCATTAACGCATGCTTAGCGAACTCTAAAGTTAACTCTAAATAACTCTAATGGAAAAAGAATACGGTCGCGAACAGGATTCGAACCTGCGCCTCCCGGATGAATACTTTCTTTTATTTCACACCTCTTTGTATACCATTTCTATTTTTAGGGTTCCGTATCTCAAAAGAAAAAACGGAAGCCTTATAGGATCACTTTGTTGTCCGTCTATCTGTCTGTCCATCTGTCGGTCGAGACCCTTTATCTCTGGAACGCGTGAAGAAATTAAAACCATATACCTACTTAAGTTTACAGTCCCTTGAAGTTGCGAAAAAATCAAATTTCTAAGTTTACGTTAAAAAAGATACGGCCGTTTATGCCGCAAACAACGTATATTTCTACACTCTCAAGGGATAAAATTGTATAGAGTACTTTCTGTTGACCTAGAACTATGAAATTTGGCAAGTAATGTAGTCTTATAATAGAAGTACAGGAAAATCTGAAAACTATACATTTGTAATTATATTATAATAAATATAGACTTTATTTAAAGTATGTAATTAATCATCGAGGGTAAGCAATGGTAGGAAATGTACGCAAAAAAATCAAAACGACTTGATTCCTGAACTATTTATAATATGTACCTACAAATTTGTACGGAACCCTCAGTGGGCGAGTCCGACTCGCACTTGTCCGGTGTTTTTTAATCTTACCAGCCTTTGTTACCCAGGATAATGTAAGGATTCTATCGATACCCCATGCATCTAAATCTGTTCAGGCATTGAGAAGTTACGGTAGAATAATGAAACTCACAAACATACATACATACCTAATGAACCTTAAAAATATAATTATTTTTTTTGGCCCAAAGTTGAAATACCCCAAAAATAAATTCATGGCCCTTTTCATAATATTTAAGGAGCTCGTGTCTAAGTTATAGTCGCACATACCGATCGATCGAGGTTAAGCTGCGCTTGCCGCGGTTGGTCTGTGGATTGATGACCATCATTTCCTATCGAGACCCCTCCATACCTCGTAGAGCACATTTAACCTTCGGTCCCGGCTGTCAGATGAAGATATATGACAACCGCTACGGATAGTCAGATGGCTGAAACTCTGACACCAAGGCTTACCACGAGATATCGTCCAAGATAAATCTTTGAAAAGCATTAACGCATGCTTAGCGAACTCTAAAGTTATTATATTAAATGGAAAAAGAATACGGTCGCGTTTTCCATTTAATATAATAACTTTAGAGTTCGCTAAGCATGCGTTAATGCTTTTCAAAGATTTATCTTGAATTATTAAGGTAATTGCATTCTTTACGGCATTGTATTAACTGCAAAGTTAGTCGTGTCGGTTCGGTCACCAGTATAGGGACTGAATTGATTGCAATGACGTCGCCATAAGACGTGTTAAAATATGGAAGAAGAATTCGCGGTGGTGAGCAGAGGTCGAGATGGCTTAGTGGTCAGAGCGCCTGGAGTATTCATCCGGGAGGCGCAGGTTCGAATCCTGTTCGCGACCGTATTCTTTTTCCATTTAATATAATAACTTTACGAGATATCGTGTTACCCAATAACTGGGTTGTGGAGGTCAAATTGTTAGTCACTTCATATAAAACACGGGCATTAAGCTGCTTCCTGTTAGAGCTTTTTCCTTTTCTTTAAGATACAATAAACTTATGCTTACTTATATCTTCTTCTTCTGATCGTGTGGTTGATGAACAACCTAGTGTCAGAGTTTAAGCCACCCGTAGGTCTCTGACATGACTTTACACAACATCGAGAACATCTCTCTGGTGTGCTGGTTTCCTCACGATGTTTTTCCTTCACTGTTTTAAGGAAGTGATAATGAATTTACAAGACAGTGGTGCCTTGGATTCGAACTTGCGACCTTTGTCAGTCCAACGGTCATACCACTAGGTTATCACTGCTCTTAAACTTTTCCTTTTTATAATATTTCTGTAAAAATAACAATCTGTGGACGAAGCAAAAGGCATATGTAAGGATCGTATCAGGTAGCATTCTGGAGTTTCTGCCTAGCGCCATGGGAGAAAGGCGTGAGTTTATTGTGTATGTAATAACGACCATATAAATATATAAACACAGCTCCGCATATAATGGTATCCAAATAGAAAATCAAATACCATTGATATTTCAATAATAGATCAATTTTTCGTGTGACCTTATTCCGACAAATGCGTTTACAAAGATCCACGGTAGAAGGTGATGATGACTGATTGCCGCTGACGTCACCGACGTATCCTACGTCATTTCTATGAATATATTTAGCGGTAACTGTGATTAAAATAAACATCTTGATCGAGAGCTGCTTTCCATTGCCGGACGCTATTAATGCGTAGCTTTTATATTTCTATAATTGTATCGGTTTGAGAGATTGATAAAAATATTAGAGTGTATCGATTGCTCCAATTTCAGAGCTAATTGTAACTTCTAATTAATAGAAATTTGTAACAAAAATTTGTTGTAACTTTTATATTCTCTTTATATTATACTAGTTTCTGCCCGCGACTTCCGAATTTTACGAATTTTATTGAATTATTGTGTTACTTCAGGTTATAAACTATATGTATAGCAAATTTCATCTAAATCCATTCAGTAGTTATTACGTGAAAGAGTAACAAACATCAATTCATCTATACATCCCTCCTTACAGAATTTCGCATTTCAAAAATTTGTAGGATTTGCTGTTTTTAATAGGTACAAAATATTCTTTTAACAAAACCCTTTAAACATATTAATCTATTACTCCTAACTCTACACACTAACATAAAATTGCGTGTAAGAATGCAGAAGGCTCACATTACAACAAATTGCATACATTTTCTTGCCGATAACGAAAGTATCAACATTTTTGCGCGACGTATTTCTAGTGCCAACTTAATCGCAACTATATAAAGCTATGGACACATGAAGAAACTCCAATGAACCTTAACAGCAATTCCTTGTCTAAGGCAGAGGCAAACATGGCTAATGATTGAAGAGCGGGAGATGATGATAGATGAAACTTGAATGTCTACGCACACCTAACCCACTAACATTTGTTTGCTGTACATCATATATCATAAGCTATAGTATTGATTACCTTCGTTGTTTTGTCCTAGATTTTAGGGCTTGAATGAGATCTTTGCTTTTATTAATAAAAAACGTGAATTAAAGAAATTATTTTAATATAAAAAAATATTCTCATTTAAAACTGAATTTCTTTCAAAACGTGTAATAGTCCACGTACAAGTAGTTAGATATATGAGCTTAACATTGCCAATTTTTACAGTAATGAAGTAGGTACATATCTATCAAAAATATAAGTTAAAAATCATTCGGGGCACAAACCAAAAAAATAATAATTCAAAAAGCATTACCGAAAAAATATACATATCCTAAAATAAGCCTTTAAAATCTTCATGCAGCTCATGTCTATACAATTATCTGGTACAAAAATAATCGATTACTTTATTATAAACTGGCGTCTACCATACGTTTGATGTTAACGGTCATCGCAGATAACAAATTTATGAATAAGATACATTATTGTTTCATGCCTACATCTAAGATCAAAAGATAGGAAAAATATTACATTTTTTAATCTGTTATTAGAAACAAAGATTTTCTGCGCCGGAGAACTGTACTAATATACTTATGGATACATCAAAGAATTGAATGAGTAATTATGGAACGATATCCCTTAAGGTTTTGAAAGTAAAAAATATGTTAAATAGGTATCAATTATGGTTAATACTTAGAAGCTATCCTAGAGTGGAGAGTACTTTAATCCGCTTAAAGAATATAATTAGAATAAGACTATTGAACGAGTAGTACTTTTAAACTACTACTAACAAACTTGCTGGAAAAAAAATTACGCATTATACTCAGACTGCCACTGTTACAATATCACTAAATCAAGAATTGTTGAAGTTATACAAAATGTTAATTGGAGTGTCTCATTAAAAAAAACGAGATTAGTTTCTACTTAACAGATGTAATTAAAAATTACAGCAAGTGAAGTCATTAAAAATTCTTAATTCTTATAATACTACAGGTAAAATTGTAGTAGTCCCAGCTATTTCTGCTTCAAACTTTTCCTGCTAACTTTCTAGAATACATAGTTGGTTTTTAAATAGAGTATAGCATTGTACAGTCAGCGGTAGAAGTATCAAGTACACCGACTGTAGTGCTGACTATTGTGATATGACGAAATTACTTCTTGCCGTTTCGGTATTTATTTGATGACACAATTGTTATGTTTTGTTCTCTAGATAGTTAGATGTATAGCTACAGAGCTAATGGTAGGTGTAAAAAAAAAAGTTCTGAGACTTTTATCGCTGATAGTACCTGTATTCTTCGAAGGGTACGTATAGACAGAGGTTTTTTTTTTTACACCTACCATTTACCTACAAAGTTATTAAGTCCCACGAAATAGGTGGTGATAAACCTCTTTCTACCAGAAAACTCCGAAAGCACTTTGCCCAACCCGGGAATTGCAGCTAGCAGGATCCACTATGGTTGATCCACTAGTGTAATAAGGCAGTCTAATTGGCTTTTATTTTATGCAACCATATAATTTTCTAGGTAGTTTTATAGAAAACGTCGCCGCATATTATTTTGCCGATTTACAACGCTGTAACAAGTTCTTTACAAGCAAATTGACGCAAGGAAAACTTTGATGGCTTACGGCGTAAAAATCACCTCACTAACTTATTTCCTCATAGTCTTACGAAGACTTTCTTAGAATGGGAAAAGAGGAATAGCCATTTTTATGCTTGTTTTTCTCGTGTTTTCAGTACGTTCTAGTGAGCAGTGATAGATAATCTAGCGGTATGACCATTAGAGTGACAAGTTAACCTTTTTGTAATCATGTGTGTATTATATTAAAAACTGAACAAATGCGAGCCGAACTCGCCCACCGAGGGTTCAAATTTGTAGGTACATATTATAAATAGTTTTTTCCGAGCTTTTCCCGAAATTTAGTTTCCAAAACCTATAAAGACTTTATTTTTTTAGATGTATAGTTTTCAGATTTTTCTCTGTACTTGTAGTATAAAACGATATTACTTGTCAAATTTCATAGTCCTAGGTCAACGGAAAGTACCCTATACATTTTGATTTCCTTGAGAGTGTCGAAATATACGTCTTTCGCGGCATAAACGGCTGCATAAATTTTTTGTTTTTGTCACGGCTTCAAGGGACTGCAGACCTGAGTATATCGTTTTAAGTTCAACTCAATACCTTCTCGCGTTCCCGAGGTAAAGGGTCTTGATAGACAGATGGACAGACAGACAGACGGACAACAAAGTGATCCTTTAAGGGTTCCGTTTTTTCCTTTTGAGGTACGGAACCCTACAAAATAGTATTAGTTGGTGGAGTTCTCTTGTATTGGAGGCAAAACACATTTTAGGTCACTAAGCCAACGGAGTAAGTATTAGATTAAAATTATAAAGAAAAATATAAAAAAAAAAACAGTTCATTTGAGAGAAGTTCTGGACGATGTCATGTAAAAGGTTTCCCTACAGTTTAAACTCTGATACTAGGTAGTTCATCAACCATTCATTAATAAATTTGTCTTTGTGAATATTATACCATATTCACCTGTTAGCACACACAAATATTAGCTTATTTCTTAGTCAAATAGACTTCACATTAGCCTGTCTTTTAGAATTCAACTTACAAATTAATAACTTCCACTTAAAAGATTGAGAACGCAAACCAAAATTAAACTAATATTCTTTGAAATAATTAACACTGCATTTCCGATCTAGCTGTTCTCATAAAGCTAGGCCTAGTATAATATACCAGTAAGTTACGACAACTTAACTTCTAAGAAATTAAGTAATTTACTAAATTTGAATTTATAAACGTTTTTTCAAAGAAAAAGTTCAGGTTCTCAATTTATAGAGACAAATCTTTCCAATCCATCTATCCACGGATGCGTAGCGTAAATATGGAAAGAAAAATATGGTCAAAAACAGGTTCTAAACCTGCGCCTTTCAGGTAAATAAAAGCATCTAGAGTGCTTATCTGGGAGGCGCAGTTTATCAATTTGTTTTTTGTTTATGTTTGTTAAATGATTTTGGATTTAAATGAAAGGATTTGCCTTCTATGTCTCCATAACAAATATGTAAGGTATCCGCTAGGTATTTAGAAATTATTTTGGGCTAATGATGAAATCGGTAATCATGTAATAAAACAAATTAAAAAAAATCGTTCAAATGGAGCTAGGCGGGACATCTGGCTAGACTGGGTGTTAAAGGGTAGGCCAAGGTCTGGAAAATGACGCGTTGGACGTCCAGAGGCAAGATGGGTCGTTAGCATCGTGGGCAGCACCTGGATGAGGTTGGCACAAGACCGAGGAGAATGGCTCAAGCAAAGGCAAAGCGATGCCTATAGCCCAGTGGGTGAAGTCAGGCTGATGAATGTAATAATTCTCACAGAAGAAATATGTTGTTTCTAAATACCTAATTTCTAAATAAACGCTTGCAAATTGTCCAAAATTCTAGTTGGTGAAATGTAAATTGCTGGTGTAGATATTTCCGTATTCAGTCATACATCTACTAAATCACCTCAATTTACTTCAAGCAGTTGACTGAAAGACACGCCAGGACTTCCAAGAACTCCGTAACACTAACATGATACAATCAATCATTAAGATTGGACATCAGATATCCGTTTTATTCCATAGATCATCAGCTAATATGCAAGACCAACAAGCAGTTTAACTAAATAACTCCTATTTACCTCGTAATTGACCGAGGTTGAATATAAAACGACAGTCGACACTGCCTTGAGCTGTTTGACTGAATAATAGTGGTTGTTCTTGTTATAATTACTTAGTAGTTTGTTTTGAAGCTTATTATAGCGCGCCCACTACTTCCCTAGGGAAGCGAGGGTTCCTCTACTTATTAATTCATAACTTCTCGTGTCCGTAGTCCCAGTCTTCGATAATATGAATTTTTTTCAACGTAATTGTAATACTCATTTATCTACAACAAATTTCTGCTCGTTTAAAATTTCAATGTAATTCTTAGAATTTTGGAAACTCATTTTCAGAGTAATTTTCTGAGTAATAAACACTTAATATTCAAGCATTATTAATTCTATCATTATAAATAAACACATAATAAACAAGGAAGATTTTTGGATTTTAATTAAAGTTAACACCAGACCAATCAAGGTTTTTTAGGGGTTTATTTTATTATAAGCAACTTAATGAAAATATAAATACTAAATCCTGCGAAATAATTAAAACTCCGCAGCTAAGACAAGTTATTTAAACACACATTTAAAATATACATACCTGCAAGTAATCGCTTTAACTTATTTTAACTCAAATTAAAGTGAAACGCAAACACCTCTCTTGGCTCGATTCAAACTTTCATACTTATGTAGTTTCAATACCCGTAGTTGTAAAACTTTCTCTATGATGGTAGCACATTAATTACTAACCGTTGGCGGGGGTAAAGCCCAATAGGACGGTGTATTAAGTTTAACCATGTAGATTTACGATCAAACCCTTTCATTAAACAGGTATTAAGGAGACAGATAAGCCTGTACATTACGCACTTGTTCATACTATTTGGGAGTTTGCATGAAAGGTTTATAGGCACCAATGAAACTGGCCGACCCGTCTGACTCAATACAACTATCCGCCCTTATACATAAACGTTGCGGTTTAATTTATGTACGTACGAACTTTCCTTGAATACCTATTGGGGTTTCAATTCTGAGAAATCGGAATGGTACATAGAAATCCGAATGGTTTGTAAAATCAAAATTGCAACTATCTCGTCTCGGTGAATACAGTTTGGAATGTAATTCAACTTTATCGTCCGCTAACTCTGAACTTGAATGTTCATTATCGCTAATTGGTGTAGTTCGATTTACTGAATAGGGGTAAGATCGTTTTATTTCTTTATGTAGCGAGTGGCTGTAGGCTCATTTAATGAAAACAATAACTTTACCAGGAAAATATTTAATATTGTGACATTAACCAATACACAGTCCTTTCAATTCAGCAAACAGAGTAGCCAGAAATAATCTTTACATAAAATATTGTGCACTCGATATTGTCATCCAATTTGTCTTTAATTCCTGTGTTATAAAACCATGCACGACAATATTTTTTTATGATACAATAATGTCGACTAAATTCATTCACATTTAAACGGTACATTTTAAACTGAACCCAACATATTTTAACGAGACTTGAAGTTTAAGTGAACCGTAGTTAAATATAGCCTAACAATTAGTGAGTTTTACTGTTTATTTTAAAAACTAATGCAGCTTTCAATTTAACTTTTACGGTGAAAATTGTTGAATTAAAGCGTTAATTTAGCGGAGGTGTACGTTAGATGCCAGCCCCTTGTTTCGTTTTGCACTTACAAAGAGCAATCGATTTTAAAGCTCGCTGGATTGAAAATTATATGAGGAGCCTTAGAGAGCGGGCGGGTGCGGGCTGGCTGTGTTCGTGAGCCGCCAATGCGCTTGTCTTTCGGTTCAGTGGGCTTTCTTTAAATTGGCGACGGCTCCGCCGCTGGCCGCTCCGCTTATTGCATCCCCCGCCCGCAGCGTCGCGACGTCCACGATATTGCCTCCATTCGACCTTTAAGCAAATAGAATTTCCCAGTCTGTAAATAGGATAGCGTTATAGGTAAATCTTCGGCGTGTCCTCGCGTCGTTTACGGGCAAAAGGTAGAAATTCAATTTTTATCGACGTACTCGATTACGATCGCCTCGAGGAGCAAGTACTCTTACTCCGGCGGGTGCCGGCTATGCTCGTTTTTCTTAGGTTAGTCTAAATTTGTGCGTGATGAAGGACAATTCTTTAGCGCTTCTCGGGATATTGTTTCATTTTGGCGGGTTCTCGACGTTCTATTCATATTCATGTTCAGAGCAGGCGAGGCCAATGAAATGCCATACAATGTCGTTTTTATTCTGATGAGTGAACGCCAAGAAAGTTGCGTGCCGCGAGGATTTTCATCATGGGACCTATCAAATAATAACGAGGTCGTCCTTCTCTACCGGTGCTCCGGCCGATATCGTGGCCCTATCTATTCGATAACAATCGTTGACGATCTTTTGTACTTTATGATAATACATGTCATTGTTATTTAGTCAATCGTTTTTGTATTTACTCATGTTTCATAAATTGTTACGCGTTATACTATGTCGTAAATATAATGATCGATAGTATCATGGCTTATAATAGTTGGCTAGTAAATGTTATGTCGAGAGCGTTAGTATCAGTGTATCAGCGAAATGGTTGTGTTAATAGATGGTCGAGCTCGCATCTGCAACGTAGCCCGGTTGGCCCGGCTTAAGCCTATTGTCGCGCGCACGAAGAGCCATCACGAATTCTGCCCACGATCTTCTCTAAGGTTTATTGTAATTTACAAAACTGACGGAGGTTTTGTTGCTATCATTTCGTTGAACGTTTGTTTTGTTACCCCAGCTTACCGAGGGATGGCCAGGTTTAGGATTACGCTTCTTAAACACACTTCATTTTATTGCGACTTCTTAAGCTTACACAAAAATATTTTGTCTAAACAGAAATTTTCGTGCTCCAATTAATAATGGATGTCCCTCGTATAATTACGACGGCAAAAGAACAACAAAAATAAAAACAGAATTTGCAAAATTCTAATAAATTATATACGAAAACCTTTTGTAACCTGCGGTAAACAAATTCATCAGCTACCCTTTGGTCTCAAATTATTTTCACGTACATATTATATATTTTACAGAGGGCGGAAGGCTACTAATGGCATAAATTGAAGAGCGAGCGCTAGAAGCAACCACAGGATTTTGCGTATTTGAAATTCAGTTACTCGTTGAGCACAGCGTGGCTACGCTTCGAAGCGATCGTTGTAGACCCCACGTTATATTTTCTATAGAACGAAGGAGATGGATCGCTTTAAAACTTGCTAGTGGAAACCAGAATTTGAAATTTGCATCCCAACGTATCAGAAGTAGTGAAACGTTGTAAGTGGTGTGCTTCGGAACGTGCTTGGGAAATTTTCACGGTGTGGTTCGAAATTGGAAGCGTAGTTTAGAGGTGTAATTACTCTATTTTTGGATAGGTAGTAGATTGGTTGTCTAGGTAGTTTGTATTGATAGGTTTTCTTCGATCGCGTGGAATAGCTTTAATTACAGTTTGTGTTGATTTAAGTGGTAATAGGTTATTCAATTACTTATAACACCTTGTACATTTGTAATTAATTTAATAAGACAACAAATACAATTACGTTATAATTGCGCAATAACATCAAGAGAAAACCACCTGACATATTAAGGTGACCAAACTACAGCAACGCAGACAGCGATCCCATTACAAATGCATCGGGTTGTCTGGTCGTCCGACAGAGACGCGGTGGGGCAAGACGATGCTCAGTATAGCGTCATATCAATCACCATTGCCGTACACCAGCCGATCCCTTGGCACTTGGCCTACATTCCAAATTACACAAATTTACGTAGTGGGCCTAACCGCCGCCGTTAGACCGCCGCGCGGATTAAGTCTAGAGCACAGCTTACATCCGACCCGCTCCCCAATACCACGCTCAACCGATGCCCGATCTCTATACTATACTAACTTTCTAGTTGTACATCTAACTTTCCAAAATAAGCCCTTAATACACAAGTTAATAAGTAGAAAAGTTTGAATAAACTCATCTTAACTCGTCAATGTTGAAAGCCATCAGCGACTGTCTACTTAGGTGAAAGTTAACGGTAAGTAGGATTTGCGTTAAACTTACGTTTCCTCCAAAGGATTAAAGTAATAGCAACGACATATTTAACAGATTGTAAGTTCGATTTTATCTTCGATACATTGATAGATTACATCGTGGTTTTGAATGAATATTTGAACAGCAATTTGAGATCTGTTTCGCTGGAGCGATACGCAATTTATAGTGTTTCGGAATGTGGGCGTACAATCTATTTGTTATGAATCGTTTTTGACGCTTCTCGGCGTATTGCTCGTTGTTATAGTAAACACGCGTAATACCCTTTCATTTATAACTCCCGCTGCGGTTCTTGATATAGGCTCGCCCTTAATTCCGACTTAATTAGTGTCACGCAAGTTCCATAATCCAAGGCTTGAGCATCGTACGACCGTTCTTAAAATGGAGATTAGTGCGGCAAATATCTCGAACTACGCTATCCGTTCATAAAGCCACTACTCCACTACACCGCTTTGGGGATAAATATTCAGTTGGGGAGTCGTAAGGCTGATTTATATGAGATTTTTTTTGTCTATATTCTTTCGTTCTTTGCTACTAATTGTAATATATATGCAGTAATTCAATGAGACATTGGGCAGTAAAAAAAAAAATACGTCATGTATTTTAATGTATAAGATAAACTTAAATTTAAATAGCTCGGCTTGGTAATTCGGTGAAGATTTTAAAGTATGTAAGTATATTTTGTGTTCACTTTCTTAACATGTCGGCACGAAGAGTCAACTGCGACGAGGAATTCTAAAAGAACTGAACATAAACATAGTATTTTGTGTACGGAAGTCCTTCCGCGGTCGCGTACAACGGATGTGCAGGAAAACGCTTGCATACTGAGTAGGCGTGCCTAAAAGACACTGCGGACTTTAGTTTACCTACAGCGGATTACACGAAACTTAAACATGCCACCTAAATCTGCGACAAACCGTTAGAACCGAAGCATTTAGCTCACGGGCTTTACGGGCCCAAGCCTCTAACTACGTGAAATTAAAGCCGATTTCTAAACAGCACCACTCCACTTTATTCTTCAGTTCAATTCAATTTATGTCGCTCTATTTTTGCAGGCTTAGAAATAATATAGGTTGCTGTATTATCTTTTGACACTTTTTTAGAAAAGCTCACCTCGTTTTAGATAATCTCATTAAAATTTTAATCATAGCCGCGCACGGACGTCACTTGATTATTTCTAGATTGTCCCCCGACATGTCACTCGACAAATTAGTCACGGATTTGTTAGTGTCGATCGACGGGCGATTTTATTTTTAACGAGACATCAAACATTATCGATAGCCCGGTGAAAAGTTGCTCAAGAGTCTGTTTACAAATAAGAAACGTCCAAGAGACGAGTGCGTAATAAATTTTATAACACGGCATCAGTTTAGATTCGAACGTAATAATAATATATCGGCTGGAAATATTGGAATGTGTCGGTGCGCTCGGCGCACATCTTAAAATAGACCCTCATCAAAGACAAGCAGGTTTGCAGCTGTAAATCCATTTCAGTGTGGCTTGTCCGCATTATAAATTGGGGCGTACATTATGTATGCGCGCAACTTTGTTTGTGTGACGTTTAAACAGAGCGGCGTGTCCTGCGACCCCGCGTTTCCATCTCATGTCGCACCACATTCGTTTGCGTTTATTAATATGTATTATTAACGTGTCCCGGACACTATTAGGGCAGCTAGATGGATGTTGTAATTTGATTTTGTATACATTCACAGAATTAGAGGAAAAGTACTACTACTCACAAAGTCGCGCGATGCCATGTTTTAACATTAGGATTTGCAATTCCAATTTAGTACAAACATTAAATGCAAAACGTATTCCGAGGTGGCGAAATTAAAAAAGAAAATTAACTGTATATTTTTAAGGATTACAATGTCAAATAAGTCCCAGTCATTATTATCAATGTCTCTGCGTTGACAAACTACTAGTGTATGATAATTTGAGTCATATTGCATTTGATGAAACGCGGTACGCGAGGCGGGGTTCGCTGAGCACTCTAGACGACCGCAGTGCATAGATTTGCATTTTACGGTTTTGATACGTTGAGCGAATATTCAGTGCGGTGTCGGCGTAGGTATCTTTTCAATTCGACGCGGCGGGCGCCGAGTGGCCGCTCGAGGGCGCTCGAGTAGTGGCGCGTGCTCGAGTGCCGAGCCCGATGCGCCTGCGCAACGCTTTCCCCCTCACCTCCTCGCACTCACCCGTCGCCACTCTCCCCATCCTTCGAAGGTTATTACAATTAACTACAACGCTGAGTTAAGCATCAATTTGGCACAAGTGACTGTCGTCGCAAGAGACTAAATGTACTTTTTTGAACGTTTTCTTCGATAAGACAATTTATGTAGTAATAGTAATGAAACGTAGATGTAAGACCTATGGAAAATATTCAAAGATCCCAAACATGAAGCCTTTAGGGATGTGCCGTTATTCGTGGTCGCGTGGCACGGAAGTCGGCCATATTGCGGCGTGTCAGCTGGTCGCAAGCGGAAGCGTCGTCAGCACCACTAGTACAAGACGAACATTTAGCTAGTTTTATGTCTTACCACTCATAAAACTTGGTGCATTTGTCTAGTACGTTCTGCCCGTTGGTGTCCGCTTAAACTATAGAGTAACAAAGTATTTTTTATCGTTAGTGAAGGCTAAGTAGCAGTATTAAGTGAAAATCATATACTTAATATGGTATACCTTAAGAACTGCGGAATCCACTATCAAAACTATTTAATAATATACAACATTCCCACAACACTGAGTCTAAATTGAATTCGTCCTCTGCTGTGAAATATTTTCATCTTTTATCTACCTAGAATTGTTTTGTATGTTGCCCTCCAAAACTCTGGACCACCGGCATGGAGAATAAATCATGCGTCAAGCACACCCATTGGAAGGGGAGGGGGTGAGAATCTGTCGTATGGGGAGCCGGGACACCGCTTCCGAACCATTCATTCATTCGTCCGAGATTCATCACGTCACCGACTCATAGGCCGGCCAATTAGTGACGCCGATTCATTTTCTTTATTTCTTCGCTAGAAACAGATACCGCCACCGGAAGTTAATATTGGATTACGAATTTCTTTTTTCCTTACTTGCTGTAAAGAGCTTTGGAGTAAAAAGCATGATATTTACGGTTAAATGTTGTTATACGGTTATAGGTACTTAAACTACTTTTTAGGTAATAAAATTTTCATCTCATATGATATCCATTATTAAATTTCAAAGGAGATTACGATCTCGTAATCGTGAAATATAACGTTTTCTATTTCACCGAGCTCGTTTGAAGAGAACGCTTAAAATTTATCGACTCTGGTCTTCCCCCGCTATAAAAGTGCAAAGTTTTCCACGAAACGCACAATTTACTACGATTCTGGCGAGTACAAACTAGATTTAATTCAGCCACCGTACATATAAGCAATATATTATGTAGGTAATTATTTTGTGCGAAGTTTAATTCTGCATTGCGCCAGTGCCGAATTCGTGTATGAATTAAAAATATTGCACGATACCAATATAAATGAATGTGCCTGGAGATTATAATTTTGTCAAGTATTTGTATGTTTCTAAGGTATGAATAATTTACTGTCGTCCTTTGATACCACTTTCCAGACGTCTAATTTTAAATTCTATTTGCCATTCAACTGTGTGTAAAGGATATAATTTAACTAATTTCCAACATGTGTGAGAGGAGTAGAACATTTTCGTGAGTAGCAGAGTACATACCTTTTGTATAATTAAACTGCGGGCAAACCCAGTTTAAGTTTAATCCTATAGCCTCTTGACACCGCACTCCCGCCCGGAGGGGAGCTTATTTTGTTCGTCAACACTATCGACCGATGTGTAGACGAAAGCGCTCAACCGCGCTACAAGTGTCACTCGAAATACAACTGTTGTACTTATGTAACACGGTTTGTTTTCCAATGTGCTGTTGTGGGGACGCCGTTTTCTTTTCGTAGGGATGGAGAAAAAATATACGGCATATATAGAGTTCAGTCAGTCGGCTATCATTCACAAGGATTGCATGTTTTGTAGGCAGCCTCCGTCATAGGCGACAGTTGTTCCTGTAGTTTGTATTTATTTAGTCTTACGAATAGCTCCATACATTCGTTTGATGGAGGGTTGGTGACGTCAAGTAGTTCGTCGTAAGGACATTTTAGTGATACTTACAATGTATTCGTATCACGACTTCGGTGAAGGAAAAGTGTTGTGTTACCAGAGACATTACTTAGTCTGACATCAATTAAATTTTATATACGCATCAAATACTGTTTGATCTTGTCATAGTGGGTACCTACATACACACATTTACCCTTTTGTTTACGAGGTTTATATACCAATATGAAAAAAAACTCAGCAACACTTACGAAAACTTTAAAGAATCATTACACTCAAGATATGTCTTTGAAAAAGCATTAACGCATGCTTAGCGAACTCTAAAGTTACAATATTAATCATTACACTGCTGCTGAAAATGTTCGTTTTATAAAGAAATATAGTTAGATTTATAACAAAAAATATGTACGAAATTCTTTCACAAGAAAACGCAGTTGCAGACAGATAAAACAAATGCAGACACATGCTGCATATTTCAAAAAGTACAAGTAAAAAGTTTTCCTTAATACTAGTTCTTTTTACCGCGACATTTATTGTTTATTTACAAAAAGCGTCCCCACTGTGTAAAAGTAATAATAAACCGAATGTAAAGTTCAAGTTTCGTTAAAAGAATGTCCGATTGTCCAGTCCCCCGGTGTTTTAATGAATGCTCTTGGCAACCCCGCGACGGCTTACAACATTTAGGTCCTTATTACGCATTCTCGACATTTGCTTAATGTATGAAAATTTGAAAGAACGAACCATGTTGATGGTCCTCGAAACAAAATAATTGCTACGGTCGCGCGGTCCGGGATTCGGCCTCGACATTCATTATTCACTTTTTATTTCGCCCTCCCCTCGGCTTATAATTTGACTCGAAACATAAAATCAAGTTTTATTTGATTATGCGTAGCAAAAAAGAAAAATCCCAAGTATCTTGTATCCTTCACTTTTAATAGGGAGTGGAATCTTTACATTATAATTTACTTGGAAAAGTTCATTTGCGTTAACTTCAGTGGTATATCTGATTTTTAAATCGGCCTGTTTATTGCATGTTTTTCTAAACAATCCATAATACATGAACTTTCGTCTTTATCATTCGGGTACATTGTATTTCAGTCACGCAAAATTCAAATTTTATTGAACTGCTGACGATATACAAATATACGATTTTGAATATTCAAAATGGCAGCAGAATTTCAACTACACATCCATCTTGTGCACTTACATCACGTCTGTATACTTGAAACAAAGCAACCTCAGTCAATCTTACAATAGCCTAGGGTTGTTATAGGCATAGTTTTTGCATTTAGCAAGAAAGGGGAGAGAGCGGCAAGGCGTAGGCGTCCCGACGTCCCGCTTTCACCCACTCGCTGGTGACGCTACATAAAAGAAAATACGCACACACTACACGAGCAAACCCTTACATGTATGCAGTTCTGATGTGTTCCGAATGGCTTTCGATGACAAGTGCACTGAGCCGGTTCACTTTTTAGGCCCCTAAATGCTGCTATTGTTCGCAGAACTCTCGTCCAAGCATTTCTCTGAAGTTTAACGTCGGAGTCGATTTTGTGAGAGCTATAACTGTTATTTGAATAGTACACTTCCATGTTTAATCTTTAGAAAAAAGAAAATGTCATAAACAATCAAAATGGCATTAAAAGCCGCCCACTACGTCGATATACTTAACTGTATAGAATGAAGTGGCCCTTTGTTCGCGCGTCGAGGGCTGCGTACGAGTAATAGGACGTAAAAAAAACTGAAAGAAGCAGTATCCCAGACCTCTTCATACCTACTCCATCCGTTTCTTTCCACCATTGTACGAATCCTCTTTAAATTTTTCATGGGCTTATCAACACATCGATCAGGCGTTATTTATTCAGCTCACGATGTAATTCTAAGAAGTTTTTACATGTTCTTTTTTGCACATTTACTTGTTTGTGCTTTATCGGATATTGAATAGAACCTTACCTCGATTAAAATAAAATAGAAACGTTCATTTAAATTTATTAAACTCTTTTAAAGCCCATCACATTATTAGTTGTTTTGTTTATTCATTTTAATTGAATAGAAACACTGAACTCAAATCATTTCAATTTCACAACAATGCTGGGTAGATGTGCGGCGGCGACTTGTTATTGTCGGAATTAACTAGTCTAGCGAGCGACAGACAGCAAGCATCAGTACGAGATAGAGATTAATACTGTGCAAGTGTCGGTGAAGCCGAGAAGCAATAACGTTTCGTTAATGTCTCCCATTTAGAACGTACGCGGTTAGTGTCTTGCGTCGCTTGACGTCGCACGCCACAACCGACTACGTACTTATTTCACGTCGTGTCGCCTCCCCACCGAACTAACGAGACTGGCACCCTAAGCCCTGGAATCACCATTTGCCATTCGTGTGGTCTCTGTATTGTTACAAATGGCATAGATCTGTTCGAAGGCGCCCCGTGCGGGACCTAATGAGCTGTGAAGCAGATAAGGTGCGCGACACGAGAAGACGGGATCATCCCCTATCTATGCGAAATGCTCACTGCGCCGAGGCGAACGCCAGAGATACATATTTAGATACAGTTATAATGTTGCCAACAAATAAGATAAACTTTGCATACGGTATATACCAGAGCTTCATGCGCTGTTCGAATTTTGTTACAAGAATTTGTGCGCTGGAATGCCAGTTTGTATAGGAAAATCAATTTTCGTTTCCACCAAAATACTTTCACCAACGCTTTCGCCAAAAACCGCACAAAGTGGAGTGAACAAAAAATTGAATGAATGATAGGGAGGTTACATTCTATCCTGTGGGTGTAGTAATAATGAAAAATAGGTGCTTCAAAATACGCATTTATTCAGGAAGACAAAGAACAGACAAGCGGGCCAGAGGCTGTGGGCAAACAAAAATGAAATGCAACGTCAGCGTCGGGTGGGTCGGCCGACCTTTGTGCCCTCGCCTGCGCGACGATCCCCCCAAATTCTCTGTGTAAAAATTGATTAATATTGTCCCAACCGCCTCTGCCGCAATAAGTGGTATATTCACTCTTTCATGTTGCAGAGAACTCTTGAAAGAAAATGTTTTCAACTGGATTTTGCTGGCTGTAATACTTTTTTAGAGAGAACGAAAAAGGTGTGCGACACAGAGTGGATTTAGAGCAATAAAAAATAACTATTCGAAGGAATTGTACGAGTGCTGACGTTGAATGCATTTATGCGTTTAGTTTCATGGCACTGTCACGTTGCGCTACAAAACGGAATACGTTCAGAATAAAAACATTGTACTGTTATATTTTACTTCCTTCGGTGTAAACGGTTGAAAAATGTATGTATGCACGTGTACGGACATTTTAATTTTTCGACCGATAAAGTTTATGGCGTTTATTACCGAAAATATCGGTGGCGACATTTTCGGTGTGGTGCGAGAGCGTTGTTGGTTGCGGACGTAAAAATTTGTGTGCGGCGTGCACCGCAGTTGTGGCACATTATGAATTGAGTTAGAGCAACTCGTAAGCCAGCACGTAGCTAAAGGGACGGTGGTGTGCTGCCGTCACTCGTAATTGGTGTGTGTAGGTTTTTGTCGTGCTGCGGCCGTTCGGTGTTTGCCGCCCGCGGTCAAGTTAGTCTAAATTAAATTGTTGTATTTTTCGCAACAAAATTACTGTGACGGAGCCCGTTACTACTGCGTCCTAACGAGTCCGACGGTAATATTGTTTGGCGGACGATGCACGTACCAAAATTTTCAAGTCCCACACTGGAATGGGTATAGTTGAGTTTAAAATAAACCAATTTTTTTTCACAAACCTTTATCATATTTTATGGCTCGGTGCGTTTATTTTCAGTTCATTAAATCGACCGGTTTATTTTCATAAGTTTGTAATAAACATTATAAAGGAATATGTGCCTGCTTCATAAATTACGAAACAGAACTATGGCGAGTCATATTTTTTTACGTGAGATCTGTTTTTCAAATATTATTTATATACATTATACATTTGCCTAATGCCACACATAATGAAGGAAGGGTGCACGTAATCATCAACCCTAACAATTAATACGGGCAATCAAAGGTAGCGTGCCAATTTAGAGGCCGGAGCTAAAAATTGGATATGCGGTGAATAATAATTTTCCCAATGGAGTGAACTGCGTTGTCCACATTTAAGGTAATTGCCAACAGTTTGGGCTGACGTGGCGGCCGGCAAGCCTGACACTCACTCCCACAGGACCACCCTTTACAATCCCATTTATAAATGCCGCTTAATCAAATTTTTATTTATCGCTCCCAGAGTATTTTGGTCGCATGAATCCGTGATTATAATGTTGAAACTTCAAAACGTAATTATTGTTAATCAGTTTAATCAAAATTTCATAATAATGATGTCGTGTATTACCGGTTGATATCAGTTTTATTCGATCATTTCGGATATTAACCGACCCATATCCGTGCTTGCGCACTAAAATTCGTTTTCTAGATCAACATGTAATAGGGAGGTAATACCCCATATCGCGTGTCTTAGTATTGAATATAAATCTATCAAATTTTGTATTTTACGGTCAGAAGGGTTAGATGATCAGTATTAACATTACCCGGGCATTTCGGATATCGATCAGTTAGACTGCCCGTCGTGTACATAAATAAAAAAAGTATGATCATGATCCGTTTGCACCTTCTTTTTATAGCCTCTTCGCAGTATATCATTTATATTGAACATGGAAAAATATTCCCCTAAAATTTTATACGTTCATTGGTTTCATTGGGGTTACGGCAGTAACTATGGCAACGTAATAATGATATAAAGGTAACTTACTTTACTCAGGGTTTAATAAAAATCTTTTCATTCGAAACAATTTTTGAAGAATTCCCTTCCCTTTTGAAATTAATATAATAGAATATTTCAAATTCATATTCACTTCAATGCAAAAACGTTATGATTTTAACGTTGGTATATGTATTTTAACCATACAAGTATACCAACATGAAATATAATTAACTCGCAATTCAAAAAACTATGTCAAGTAACAGTAGTAGAGTTAACATTTTGTTATTTTTGTACGGATATGCTCGTAATCTTGAAACTGTGTTGGTTACTGCAATATCAGAAGTTTATTTCTCTTATTCCAAGGGCATTGAACCTTGCAATGAGGATTCTGTTTGTTTTGGCGGCTGCCCACTGAATGTTTATCTTATGATTTCATAGTATTTTTTGGACTTATATCTTTGGAGGTAATAAAACTGATAATTCAAGTTGTATATGTTGGCAAATTTAACTAAAATCAGGGGTATCTTAGGGAAATTTTATTTATTAGGGGGGATTTTAGGGAAATTTCGTGAAGATCCATCCCATGAAGCGGGTTGGTAGGAAAGTTAACAAAGAAATATGACACCACAGACTTAAGACAGAGTTACCTTAGTCTTGTGGTAACTAAAAATTATTCAAAATCTGGCAAAATCCTAAATCTCCAGGTAGATAGTATGAAAAAATTAAACAGTATAAAAACGCGTTGATTCAGTAAGACAACATGACAGGGGACCAGGCAAGCGTTGTCACACTTGAGATTTACAGGGAAAAGGCAGAAGCAACGGCGGGGTAGCGGGGGACGCCACTTGGACACGTAGACCACCCCCCGGGCCCCGCGCCGCGCCCCCTCCATGCCACTTATTCATCATTTACGTACATTTGAGTGTGATTTCGTTTGGGATCGTCCCAGAACTCCGGGCCTCTTACTCACTTACATTAGTTACATTAGACGTTACCGAATCTTGTTTTATTCAATTTCCACAGCGCTATTATCTTTCGCCACTCATAGTAATAGGGATTCCTTTCCGAGATGTAATAATATTTCTCGTTTCTAGTGCCTCAAAGGTTTAAGGGATTGTGTGTTTTGTTATATGATGGCATTATTATTTATTTTACTAAAAATTCAGTGGCCCTAATATATGAGATTATATCCTTGAATACAACCGCTGGCAATTTATTTGGCCGTGTAAAGTACGTTTACTGTCATACAAAATGTTGCTTATGATATTACCTGTAGGCGAAGGCTATAAACATTTTAATTCTCAAGGCTCAACTTTACCACCTGACATAATTCTATCAGGTTATACGAGTAAACTCTAACAATACGTGGAAATTGAGTCCACATTTCCACAAGCGACCGCTGAGTTTGAAAAACGCCAGCACAAACAGCTCACAGGGGGTTAATTGTTTGACTTTTGTCGTTAACTTTACCGGTCATATGATACGTAAATGCTGGGTGAGGCGCGGTCCCCTTCGCCTACACGCGACATCTGCTGACTTTGTCATAACGTAATTATGGTATCGGGCACAGCTTCCTTGTAACCGATAGGAAACCCTGTTAAAATCTCGACGACCATTGTTAACTTGACGCGGCATGCATTTTTTCCACCGTTATTATGGAGCATAAATATTCAAGGAGAAAATAGGCAGCTCGCCTTTGTGATCGAGCCATGCAACGATATTGACATTATAATGAAATCCCCTTTAAACGTCTACGCTTTGATTGTTAAAATATGCATTGAATAAATAAATTAGCCACGTATTCACCGGTTTTATGCACAGAATTTGAAGCAAATGGGTCTTGAGCCGACGGCACTCTTGAGTAAATCTGAGGAGATTCGGCAAATGCATTACATCCAGACTGTATTAATCAAACACTTTTTTCATGAACAAGTCTGAACATGGTCTAACCCAGTCTGTGGACGCTATTATCTCTCTGAGTCATTATGTATTATGCGTTCTTCAGAAATAACCCTCAGTTCCCACCGCGGGAGGATTGCATAATATATTAACAGTAATTATTTTAACATTTCGCTCGCCCGCTGTGCGTTGCCTTCACTTTGCTTCCAATTGTTTTTACGTTATGAACTATCCGTACAAATTATGCAGAATCCCGACACATAGCAATGGTCTCTTTTGTGCTTACTATTCATATAATATCATGGTCATATATAAAAATAAATTTCTACGAAAAGCGGAATTCATTGAAAAATGAAACTCTCTGATAAAATATTTTATTTCGCTATATGCGAATAAAAGTTGTTGGTTGATGTGTTGATTCATCGTTAACATATTTTTCTTTGGTTTGGTATGTATTGACTATTTTTATTTGTTGCAGATGGTCACCAGGACAAAGAAGATTTTCGTAGGAGGGCTATCGGCACCCACAACGCTTGAAGACGTAAAGAATTACTTCGAACAATTCGGACCGGTGAGTACTCGCAGTCTCTTGCATTAACTTGGTAACTTCGTATAGGAATTGTACAAGTACAAGCTCCAGTAGCTACGGCCATTAGCAGAACGAATAGAAACGTTTAGCCGACATATTCCACGCAACGTGGCCGCGTCGCGCGCGCAAAGTTGTACCAACTTCGCTCGCGAAATTTAATTTACACCAAACTTTTTGGAAAAGTGTACTGAATTTGCACTGTATGTCTCATTTGTTATTAGGCAACGCTAATTTTGCCCGCAGCTAAATCATTTCGTTCACATAATAATTAAACACGTTACCCTCAAATTTGGAGCGTCGGTCAAACTTGCAAACAGTATTATTCTGATTATGTACCCGCTTTACTTGTTTTGATGGAAATTCATAATACACCAGCTTAGTTCCGAACGATTAAATTGTCGATGTATACCGGTTTTTATCTCCAACGAATGCCATTATGTGAAATTGAAGCTTTCAACTAAATTAATGTTGTTTTAATGGATACTAAATAACAAAGCAGAGATTTAAATCAGGAAAACAATTTCTTTGTGCCATTATTGTCTCAGGTCGATATTGAATAAGACTGTCGTCTTAGCACCAATCTATCGTCTCGTTTCTCGAGTGGTGTCACAGGAAAAGGAATCTTTGTGTGACTATTTAAAGTTAATATTCGCGTGGCGTTGCGCGCGTGCCTGTAAGTCTGCGATAACTTGGTCTTTGTCTGGCGGCCACGACTCAGCGCAGGTGTCTATCTACAAAAGTTTCGTCGTAATTAGCCCCGTATCTAGCATGGATGCGGACTAAGGAACTTTTCAGAATTCAACATTGGCTTACAGCCTGGGAGTCATTGTGCCAGCTCTCAAAGTAATCGGAGCGAGCCAGGCGGCAGCCGGCCGCGACGATCAAGACCTTCATTACCTATTATGAGAGTTTAGAATAAAGCCAACGAGTATTTCGGAGTGAATGTGATTGATGCCGAGCGAAGGAAATATCCCGGGAGAGATAAAAGGAATTTAATGAAGAGTCTTTAAGAATAATGATTAAGGGAATGGTTATTCCTTTTGGTCGGCGGCCTAATGATGGGGCCATTGAATTATTTTTTGTGACTACGAAATATTGTGTAACCTCAATTATTATTCTAATTATTTACCTACATGTTGCAAAGAAAAAGTGGACGACACAAATATGTTTGGATAGACTCCCGAGTGATGGTTTGTTTCACTTTGATTAGTATAAACTGAAACACGTGGCTACGAAAATATCTTAACGTCTTACTTACCTATACATTAAGTAACTGTTTATTAACCCAGATCGTAGAATATTTACATACATATTACGATACTACTGTATTTTTTTTTGGTAATATTTACCTTATTCTGGATCGTGAGAGGTTTTCTTAATACCTTTCAATCTATTTTCTCAAACTTTCAGTACGCTGATCATATATACTTAGCTTTAAAAGATCCTAAATGTTTATACGTAGGTATCCAAGGAAGTAAATTACAGAATACCATTATTACATTCAAGAACTCACACCGAGAATTCTGATTACAAATTAATTCAATAACATTGAAGCCGTGCACTGTGCTCCCGGCCGGCATCATTTCGTAAGGGTGTCACATTTTGAGCAAGTTTAATTAACAATCTAGTCGCTTTTGTAGGTGCCTTCATTAGCGTATTTGTGGATAAACATTGCGCAAACTCGGCGCGTGCGTGTGGCTCGTGCGAGCCGAGCGGGATCTTACGGAATCAACCGATCACGTGCGATCGCATTCACGGCGAAGTGTTGTGACTGCTCGGCTGTACGCACTACGCACTGCGTCGCCGATGTGTGCGTACTCCGTGACTTCGATATCCCGATACCGGCTCCCTACGTGCCAGCTTTTCGAATGCAAACTGTCTCAGAATATCAAATGAGCCACTTAAATACCGAACACAATGACTACGCCCACCTGAAGCAAAGGCCGCGGGGACGCATGCACGCAACGCCATAAATGAAAGCCCGTCGGGCCGGGGGTGGGCGAGGTTCAACCCCGGTAACGATTTCCTTCAGATAATGGCGAATTTTCTGATGAAAGCTGCTCGACAGTGCCCTTTCAAGGATTTAGGAACCGTCGGATTTATGGACCGAACGGTCTTCGCAAATTTTGTCCGTCACGATATAGTTTTGCCTATCGCATGCATAATGGCGATCTATTCGCGAGATATCTCCGTGAGAGCATTCTCTCATTGGGGAACTTTTAAGTGGGAGTGTCGGGGCAGAAGTAAAGAGTTATGGAGATAACGTGCCTTCGGTAGTTTAATCTGCACAGATGTGGCGAGTAAAAAAAGAACAGATTGCAGCGGGTTAATTTTATGGCGCGAAAACGCTTAAGCTAAAACAAACACGTACGGGAAATTACTTCCGGGCATACATTCTCTGAAACAGTTTTAAGGTGAAGGTAATTTGCCAAATCCAGTTGTGTATGAAGCACTCACGTTATTCTTATGAAGTATCCTACAGAGTGTGAATATTAAGTTGTGAATTACGTTTCAAAGTATTTAGGGGTTGTTAGACATGTTGATGATGTTGGCTGTTAATAAAGTCACGCGATTTGTCATAGACATTGAAAGAAAAAAAAAATGCATCTACGGCATAATCTGTAACATCATGCATGTAATATCAATTATTGTTTAATGTTCAAGAATATTCTTTAATAGTGTTATGTTATTGTTTTAAAAACAAAATTAATGATCCTTTTTCAATTTGAGTTTACTGAATACTTATTAGTTTATTACAGTACGCCATAGTAACATTATTTTTCTTCATTGATAGCCATTTTCTCTCATAAAACCGTAACTATCAAATCAGTGAACTTTCTATGAAATTATCTTTGACATATCAATAAAAAAATCTTATACTTATTAAGATTTTTTTTTACTAATTTTATTAAACGTGTAAAATAAGGCGTGCTACATTAATATTTAGATCAGACACACTGACTAAATTACACGAGTATTTAATTGTCATAGCCACCGAATATGTCAATTATTAGCTCCACGGAATGTACCATTGTCGTCACAATCAGCCAATCATGGTCAACGTTTGACCATAATCGTCATATATTAGGCGCGCCTTGCTTAGATATAATGACCTAGTAAGTAAAATATGAGCTTTGGCTAGAGGTTGAGAAGAGGCCATGTTTATGATGATAATAACGAAATCAGGTTTTTTATGTTAATCAATTATTTGAAATATAAATATGTAATACCGTATATAAAGGTCTTTCTCTTGGTACAAAAACGAATCTTTGCCGTCGTAATTATTTACTACTTTTGCGGAATGGCAAGCCTCTGACTCATACAAGATCTTTCTGTAACTTCAAAAGCTGCGTGGGAGGCAAACAGGAAGAAAACAGAACTCTTATAATATGTAAATCGTAGTCGAATTCACTTCGAAGCTGCCGCTCGGCGATGCCGACTTAAAAATTAATTAGCCGAACGACCGGTGTAATCGCTGAGGCCAGCACCGATTAAGAGTTATCTGCGAGGAACTGCGCCCGCAATGTTGACTCCATCGTCCGGTGCGAGAGTGCCCTTTCCCTCGCCGGCCAATTGCCGCTTAGGCTCTTTTTCCACCCCGCTGCGCAACCCCTGTCTGCCAATCTCTGCCCCCCAGTCGACAGAAAACGCACACTTGGTCGTCACAATTTCACCACGGATTGCTTATATTTTATTTTTTTCTCTTCTCATGAAAATGTATGCCGTCTTTATCTGTCTATCTGCCTCGCTAAAGCGATCTTATATTTAATGTTAAGCGGACAACTTTATTCACAACAATTTCGGCCGAAATGGTTAAGTAAAAACATTTTTTTCTCTGTGAATATTATTTTTGGATTTGGTAATGCGAGAAAAATAGCTGATTATTTTCACCCGCTGACGTAATTGTTTTGTAATATTTAGGGGAATTCACGTCAACTTACTCCAACATTATTACACCAAGTAAGATGATATGGAGTTATTAAATTGTTGTAATTTTGATTATGACGGAAGAAGTGAGCTTGGTTAGAAATTTAATCAAAATGCAGTACTTTCTCGTAATTTAACGCCTTATGCTGGTGAATGAAGGGCTTGAGGCAACGTTCAAGTTTCCCAACCAATATAAAGTTGTTGAGCGTATTCGCTAAGCGTCGCACGCACGAGAGGGTGTCTTTGAGGAAGTTCCGTTGCATGCTTGATTCGCTATTGTTTTAGCCGCCGAGCGAGACCAAACTCTGACCGTCGCTCCGCCGATAACTAGTACGCAAGTCTTGCGATCGAACTTGCACGATTACTTGTTATTATCTCAACATACGCTCTTAACTTTGTATCGGCTATCGACATGTTCTCTTCGAGTCTTGACTGCGACTGGTGGCGGGAATTGCAAACAGAGTTTCTCTGCATATGGTCGGATATGACTTTATGCAACTGCTTTCTAACAGTTTGATTCGTCTTAGTTTCTTTGATGGATAATTCGATTATAATATTAGCTAAAGCACTGAGAATTCCTATTAAAAAAAATATTGCTCAAATGAAAAAATACAAGTCCCGGAATGAGATACGGAAAACATAATAACTGAAGTCACCGCATGCTTGGAAAGGGTGCTTATGACGCGGAAGTACGTCTTATTTTTATTTACAGATAATGTTATCATAGGACATAAACCCCGCAGTTATTGCAAAATTCAGAGGATGTGTTGAGTGTATTTGACCACAACAAACAGTCGAAAAGCGATAGGCAGTAGTAACTTTAACGCTCGCCCACTATCTAAACATCGTTTAATGTCAACAGTACTCGAACTGTAACTTTGGCGGGTCAGGAATTCGGTGCGCGATAGTTACCTACGATATCATCGGAGGCCGTATATCAATCAGTTGTTACAACGCTCCACGGTTGTCGTTTATCTTCGGGGCCGCTCGGATCTGTCCGTCCAGATTCGTGCATTGTTCCGACATTAGCCGTGGCTTCGAAACGGTGGATGTCTGAAATGCCAGTGCGGTAGTGGCGTTCCTGTTGCAAGCGCATCGAGCGCCCGATAGCATTTCCAATTTCCTGACTTAAATTGCTCTAATTTGGTTATGCGCTGACGGTTGATCGAAGGCTGCTAGCGTAGACCACCGGCGACACTCGCGTACGAACATGTAATTTCAATATCAATTTTGCATTCCAATCAGTACGGTCCCTTTATTTTTGCTACATAGTTCTGAATCATGTACACAAACTAAAAAAAGTCTTAGATACTATATATACATATAGATGTCGTATAGTTTATCGTAAAATTAACTTTTTTGCTAATTTATTTGAAAGTGAGTTCATAAAACACCTAGTCATGAAGTAACTTCACAGTTAACTTAAGTAAACAAATAAATGGAGTTATAAAAAAAAAAATTATCATTGTATAAGTTAGCCAGCCTAGTATTACATTAATAACTGGGTAATTGAGGCTTTACTACTACAATTATTATTTAAGAACTAGTTTAAGGGCAGTGGTTAGTTGCAAACGCAAGTAGAATTCAATTATGTCAAATTAATTATACGATTTCAATTTATTGCTCACGCTATATTACTAAGGTAATAATTAGTTCAAATAAATATTCAAATAACAGGTTTAGTTTGCTTTAAGTTATACACTTACGAAATAAATTATTATTTATATGCAAGTAGAAAAAAGTCTATTCTACTGCCTTGTTGCTTGTTGGTCTAGTAGTCCCTAGCACGAAAGCTGATCATGAGGTTCTGGGTTCCAATCCCAAGAAATGGTATTGGGTTTTCCTATTAGGACATTGTCGGTAGCAGCTCGGAGATTGGAATTGTGCCTGGTGGATGGCAGTAGACTCAACATTTACTACACAGGACTTACGTACTTACGTAAAATGTGGTTGTACAACTGTGTACACCTCTGCCTATCGCTTTGGGTAATACAGGCGTGATGCTATGTTAAATAAGGGGTTACTATGTATATTTGTTAGTACTGAAATCTCAGTGGCTAACATCCCACAAAATTATCTCACAATCGGAATTACACTGGAGATTGATCGGATACTGAGCGATTGAGAGCGTGACAGATTGCCTGCCTATAGCTAAAGGGCACATCTCCCCTGACTTCATACAACAGATAAAAGGCATATATGATCAGTTTAACAGGATTGCTACCTTCTTTCATTTAAAGTCAATATTATGACACTGGTGGCTCAGTGGTCGAGAGATCGGCTTCTACAGCATAGGTTTGATTTTGATATTGTTTGAGTTGTGTTTCTATTTGTTTACGAACCCACTATATAGAAAAATAAAATATGTGGAGTAACATTTTTACTAGAATGGAATTTGATTTGGATTTTAGTATAATATTAAAATTCATTCACACATGCCAAGCAGACTCTAAAGAAATTCATTTTTGGGAAAGAAAAATTCGGTTGCGTGCAGCGTTAAAACTTGTGTCTCACGGAAGAATACTCCAGGCGTTATATCCATAAGCTATTCCAACCACTTTTAACTATTCTTAATTCTTCTCCATAGGTTCAACCCCTGCTCAAAATCAGTACTGCCTATTTACTTACTGAAAATGCAAATATCTTACAGGAGGGTGAGGTGAGGTGAGAGAGGTCTTAAAAGAGGGGTGGTAGAAAAAATATCGATAAAAAACATAACCCTCCTCCTGAGATAGTCGGATAAAAAAACCAGACGACCAAGACGACATTTTAACCAATTAAAAATAAAAACAAAACAGAACACATCGACTCCAAAAGAAACTCTCAAAGCAAAGAAACCACTTCAAAAAACATCAGATTCGTACAAAAATTACGGACACTTTTGACTCCGTATAGAGAGTTGCTCCTTTTGTTTGTATTTGAACAGAACGCTCCTACAGCACCAATATATTAAGCTAATGGGGAACTAATTACCCGCCCCCCTCTCCCCCCACGTTTATAGAACCACGGAATTATTCCTCGAGGAGCCCCGAGTTTCTAAACATTCGTATACAGTTTTTTTATTGGTGGTTGAATAGCAACTACAGTTTTATTATGGAGAAAATTACTTAAATTCGATTTCAAAAATGGAAAGCTTTTCGTTTGTCAAATTTTATTCATCTATTTTTGTTTTTTCTGAGTATGAAAAGCGGCCCTGCATTGGAACAGTTAAGTGACAAGATCTTTTAAATTAAATTAGAACGGCCACCGGCAGTTTTAGAAATAGCATTAAAAAAAAGAATTTAAAAGGCGCTCAAGGCCTGTCGGTGGTAAACCTACTATTGTTAGTTGTAAGCAACGCTTATCACTGTCAATTTGAGCATCTCCGTGAACAATCTAGTGTAGGTTGAGTCCTTACTACACGAAAGAGGTTCTTGTGCTGTAGGGAAAGAGACTATTACACATAATTCATCAATCTTTGATGTAACCAATAATCGGAAAAAATAATATGGGACTCACAAGATAATATTAGGTACGCATTCAAAAAACCAATATTCTAAAAATCCGTTCAATACTCGGTAATATAACACATCGATATGAATTTCAAAACAATATCATTCATTATACTCTGTCTCGATGATACGACAGATTCGTAATGTAAATGGAAACGAAATTCTATCCTATTATGTAGGAACGTGGGTTTATTATTGATTAAGTGAAATGAACGAACAATGATGTACCTAATAGTTTTCTTGACGTAAAGTGTGAGGCGAAGTTGGATTAGGGTTACCATTCGTCTGGATGTTTCTAGATTTATTAATTTAGGTAATGTATATTGGTAACTTCATACGACGTTTTGAAAAAAATTAAAGAAAAATCACAAATATATTTACCAGAATATATTAATCGAAATCGAAGTCATATAAAACCTAATACTTAAATAGGAAATGTGTTTGAATATTTAAAAATGACTTGCAAAGACTAGTCAAGTACCTAAATCTGTAAAATGCAACTGAACAAGCAATAAATAAGTACGATTTGCAAAGACATCAAAAGTACAGTCCAAAACAAAATGAATCATATTCTTCGTGACTTTATTTCACTTCGAGGTAGTACAAAGCGTAAATGATAATAGAAAGGGTCTATTATCTTTTACCCTTTGTACTACCTCGTTAACATCTAAACACAATTACACACCCGTGCACAGAAAAAGGCCCAACCATTTAAAAACACATACACCGCAATTTTCCTCAAAAAGCTCTATTTTCCACAACCGTCTTAAGATGGTTACCCTATTTCGGATAAACGCACCCTCGGGCGACCGATTTGTATTAGCTGTCTAGTGCTGTACTCGTAATTGTCGATGCCTCGGGCAACGTCGCACTCTGCCCGTAAGAGGGGCAAATCCGAAAAAAGTAATGAGAAACTCCCAATCGATACTCCCTTTCGACGTCTCGTTGTGAACTTAGGACTCATTATTTCATTAAAATGTTGGGGTCTTTTGTGAGATCTTTTGGCCTTTATGAAAGTATTTAAGTTCTCATTAATTTCTGACAGATCCAACTAAAATCATGGTAAACGTGAATATTGTTCCTTAATTTAAAAAATCTCTTATCAGCAATGACTATGAACACGTCCTGACAAAACGTGAACCTTATTCATTAAAAAACGACAATAAATTACTCAAAATATCGGAATAAAATATAACAATAATACATTTTAGCCACTTTATTTAAAATCACGGCGCCATCATGCTTTTTTGACTGCATAAAATGTTTTTGCTACACAGAATATAAATTTATAAACTCAATTGAAATGCTATAAATACAATTCACGCGTCAACTGCTTGATCCTGTTACAACGTCCGAGTTGATGGCCCGATATAAGCCGATCATTTGCAATATAAAAATGAACGCGAACTTACTGGCCCGACGGGAAACGATTCTACCTCACGATATTAATTCTCGTTTGGGTATACGATTTTATCCTTACAATTGTTTTTTGTAAAAATATTTTTTTTGTTGAGTAGGTACGTGTACTTTATTAAAGGTTTTTTTTTTAAGTATATAAACATAAATTTACAAGTACATTATTTAGGTAACAACCTACTCCTTCAATTAAAAATTATGATATCTACATAATCTTGGTCGGAGATGCGTAAAAACAAACCAGGTAAAATATTATTAAGTTCGGTTGTTGTATTTTGTTTACTTTGTTTTTTATTGTTAGAATGAAATAAATAGAATTATACCTAATTATCATTTTTTATAAGTTAAGTTATTGCCATAGATACCCTATTATGACATAATTTTATGGCAACGTTATTTACTTTACCATCAAGATGATATGCATAACATATCTTTTTCTTAAAAACTGCTTATAAATAGTTGTCCTCTAAAATAGATAGGTAAATATAGATATAAAACTAGTGTAAGATGACCTGTAAGTCAGTCAATGACTGTGTTTATTATTTCAAATCTGGTCCTTCGATCTCAAAGTCCATGCAACCATGTATCTACTTATTATGATGTACTTAAGTAATTGCTAAAGAACTTCAGGTTGACAAATTCTTCAAACCTTTTAAAAGTACGTATAGGTATAACCAACATTAAATAACCCTATTGGGATCGATCAAATGAATTGCTTTTAGATTTCCGTTTAATCATCAACCCGATGCGCATTGTGGTTTCGTATAAAACTATACAAATAGTGCTACTTAATGAGGCCTAAAATCAATTTCATATATGAGGTGAAAAGTGTTTTTGCTATTATATGGGTGCATATAGTTCGGATACTGGATGAATTTTCCAATAAACTAGATAATTTCTAAAAGCGGAATAGTTGAAATTCATTTAATTCTATTAACATTTCCTAAAACACATGGATACTCTAAATGTATCTGTGGACACAAATTCCTTGTAGGTATTACTGATTAAAGCAACATCTTTGTTAATTATCATATTCACAGTCTGTTTTAAGCAGATGCTTAAGCACAACCAATGCCTCCATACATCAGCCAAAATCTCAGCAATAACTTGGCCTTAAGTATAGTCGTATCTAATTTTGAGTTAGTGTCATGCGTTCACACGAAATTAATATTAATATCCTGAGCGTACTAACAATTATTATTATGATTATGGGTGATACGCAATCTGTATAACTCAGTCTCCATTCGTATGGAATTACTCGAGTTATGTAACAAACCAACTCCTGTTGGAGATTGCCATATTATATGCCATACGTAGCAATTTAACTTGTACCATCAGTGGTAGAACTTGGTCTAATGTACCATAGGACAAGTTAGGAATTCAAGTATTCTTGTAGACTGGTCCTTGTTCAATAGAACGGTTTGGTCCTAAGCTCAGCCGTATTGCCTTAGCTCCGGTATTTAACCTAGAGTCATTCACTTTTGAACAGTGGCCGTGAGTTCGGATTTCTAAGGCCTATGTTTCAAAGCATGTACATTGAAACAGAAGAACACAGGCTTTCATGTGAACCCAGTTCCACTTCATTGTAAACTAGGCTGACGTTTGCGAGCTAATCTTTATTTTAAATCCCATCGTTCTTGATTGTAAACCATAATCGAAATGATTAAATGTTATTCAAATGTATATCTAATATACCTTTCATTCATTCACGCGAAATTAATATTAATATCCGGTGCGTACAATAATTAACATTACTGCTTGGTAGACATTATAAATACATGAATACGTTGCGTAAGCATTATATTGAATATTCTATCGAACTTTGTACGTTTCACTTATCTTGGTCCAACAAAGGAATCGTCTTTAAAATGAGAAAATCAGCGAAGGCATTTGAATGAGCTCATATAGTATAGTTGTCTTATTCAAAGATCCTTAAGAATCGAAAAAGGCTCGCTTCACGCGTATGCGAAAATTCAGTCCGCGGACCAAACTAAACACAAAGCTGATTTGGTCCAATTGTGCCTCTTATTTCTTCCCAACTGACGTTAATTAAAGTATTTTAATTTGGCAATCCCCTTGTATTTGCGCCGTATATAATTCTTTGTTCTCACATCAACTTTTCCTATAAAAAATGGCTTTGCATGTGGATCAAGCTGTTAAATTATTCCTAAATTTTGATTGCCTCGTAGAAATCCGTCCGGATTCTGCGGAGGGGCTCTTCGTTTTTTCATTCCCGTTCCGAGGGACAATTAGGTATGCTAATTCATTTATTTTATGACGGGTTTGAGGAAAAAATTGCTGGAAAAAAATCAGTTTTGCGACGGAGATCACATTGTGGCATTTGTATTTACAGACGAAAAAGGAATCATAATTTAATCAAGTCTAATTCAAAACCTATGCCAAAATACAATTGTGTTAATAAATCCCCGTATTTTGTTTATTTGTCTTCGCGTTCATACATATTCCACTCGAATAGGCACGCGTTATGTAAATGCTGTGGAATTGGCCTAAATGTTGTCACACAGTGCGTACTGCGAAATAATCAGTTCCTATAAACATTTAGAGGGGATGGAATGAATCCACGTCGCGCACAGAGGCAGCGGGACACGGTAAACATAATTAGGCGAACGGCCATGTTGATTGGACTAGACGCGCCGACACTCTCCGGAAGAAATTGCACGTGAAAGGTAATATTTCACTCGGATGAGATCCTTTGATACGCATCTTGGCCACGGCACTTCTGTTTAATACATAAAATGAGATGAAATTCTACTAGACATTATTTTTTCGCCGTGACACGACAAGATTTAATTTCTTATCGGAAAGCTCAGTAGCGCAAATAAGTTTTACACACGCAATAATCGTAACTTGGACATAAAAATCCAGGTACGCCAGTTTCGCTACCGAGTAACGGTTATTTTCAATAGTTAAATTCATAACGGCCGGGGATCGACACAAACAATGTTTACTCAAGTATCTTCGCGCCGGGTTCATCCGGAACAAAGTTTGAATTATATTGTTAATGTTAACATTCCGTACGCAAACTAAAGTAACTGGTGTATTGTTAACAAGTTTCTGTTTGTTTTATCACTTACGCATTATCCGGTGACGTGGGGCGGAAACGGCGAAAAATAACAACAAGAACGGGCGGTAGGTGACAATTCAAAGTGTCAAATAATTCAAGGTGCGGCTCGGCGTTTCTCACAATCAGCGAGATCTACAGCCGTAGCGGGCGAGACACCGTACGCTCCTTTTTTCTATCCATTCGGTTTGTTTATTTCTCGTTTCACCTTATAAATATAAGAGTTCGGCATCTCTGCACGAATTCCCAAGATGAAAAGGTATTTTTCATGCGCGGAGTTCGGCGCTCCAATACCGCCCCACAACAGCTAAACTGCTAAGCTTTTCGCTATCAATGCATGAGTTATCATCATATTTATTACTTTGTTTATATACTTTCGCGTACCTAACTTGTTTGGTTTGTTTAATATTACACAAATTGCATAAATGTAGACGAAATTACTCCAGATATTTCCATAGTCAAGCTTTATCGACACAAAATTCAATTTTAATTTGCATGCTAAGTGAAACATGGTAATTTAAATTGTTCTATAATATTTTTGTAAGAGAAATATGTCTGACTATAATTCTTATCGTCGAATCAAAGCATCAAATCTTGCTTGCAGTCTAATATTGCATTTTAGAATACGTAAACAAAAAATAAATCAAAATCAAGCAATTTTCAATCAAATGAAGCTACCCGATTTCCGCTATTCAAATCTGAGAGAATTAAAGTTCTTTCAAGGAAAGTTGATTTAGTATACGCTGAATGTATCTAAAGTAATAAGAATTCCCTAGTGGGGCGGTCCGCGCGGGGCAGGGGCAGGCACTTTGACGAAAAAACGATGATGAAGCACGATCATGTCGCCCAGATCCCCCGCCTAGCTGACTGACAAATTGTCGAACATTTTTTTCGCTAAAATTCCGTTCCTTCGAATCCAATTATTGAGCCTCACCGATAGAACACTTCGGTGTCTTTAGTTGGACCGGCGAGAGGTTTATTTACTTGTTCCACTCGACGTCCTCTCGGGTTTATTTTTAATCTCGGTGGCCTGTGCGCTCACTCATGTAGATATTATGCATTTGGCTTTTGTTTTAGTGTTGCAAATATGAAAAAGACGTGGGGAGGCTCACGGAATATTGTCTCCGGGCGGCCGGTAGGGCTGATGGAGTAATATTTCCAATGCAAACATGTTTTCGGTGCGCTCTAATTTTATTCTGTTCCATGTTTGGTACAATAGGATGTGCAATTTCGTTCAGCTGAGGCTGCTTCAATTGGTCTGTTATGCAAGCATCAAATAAAAGCGAGGGAGTGTAAGCATTCAGTGATATAATATGAGCGATGCTGAAATAAGCTCACCATTTCCAGAACAATTCAACAAATATGTTAGAATTTGTTATTGCTTGATTTTAAAAGCGAATTTAAAATTGCTTTCCGCATAGTGCATTTCACATTTATAAATCTCTTTATAACTTCGTTTCTATGTTGTGGGATGCATTGTTTTTGTAGATGAAATGGCCATAGAAACACGTTGGCAGACGTTTTAAAAGTCAAATTTTGTATGCCATTTGAATTTTCCTGAATAAAATCCTCAATAAACCAGATGTTATAATTTGCTAGGTATACACAAAATCTCCCAGCGTCTAACATTGTATAACAAAGTTATAATTTATTCTTGAGGCGCAAAAGTAACGTCCATGAAAACACAATCGTGTCACACACGGTGACAAAGCGCGGCCATCACATTCCGACGTCAAACATGTCTCGCCAAACTTTTCCCCAGATAGCAGGAAATGTGTTCCATTGACAGCTGTAAAATATAAACAAGCAGATAACGCAACAGCGCCCCAACCGACCATCCCCCTAAACTGTGTGAGCCACAACCAACTCTAACTCGATACAAACCGTGATAAAGGTTCGATTGTATGCAGTAAATAAAATATGACTTGGCCATATTTCCACTTTCGTTTCTTCTCGTTTTATGTCCCTTTTTTCTGGCCTCCCTGGGAAACCGTTCATACAAAATACCTTTCCGATATTGCCCAACTTTATTAGCATCGGGCACGTGTTTTTATATCTGAAATATCTTTCACTTCTGCGGCACTTCTGTGGAATAAAGATTGCCACATGTGCTCCGACATTATATCATGATATA
This sequence comes from Xylocampa areola, assembly GCA_935421205.1. NCBI lineage: Eukaryota > Metazoa > Arthropoda > Insecta > Lepidoptera > Noctuidae > Xylocampa > Xylocampa areola. Next base: position 14,050,664 of record OW285206.1, read on the forward strand.
TAAGAAAACTTATTTCCTTTCATTCCTGTAATTTATTATAAGTGCTATCGGTGTTGAAACCTGGGAAGTAGACGCGATTTCATTTGCAACTAACTTGCGTCGTTTATCAATGCGAGAGGCCTAATAAAACTGCTTCATTGTAACGAATTTAACCGCTACTTCTTTTTTAAGTTCTTGTGAAAAGTAAAATATTATTTTAAATACAACGCGTAATTGAAAATGAGTGGTTTGAAGTCATGGATTGAGCTTACGACGCAAATAAATAGCTTCTTCGAAAGCTATCCCGAAAGCGAATTAGAATAATGCGCTGCGATTTGGCGTTTCAACAAACGAGAGAACAGAATGGCCCTCGGTGGATTATTCGGGTGTTCGGGTGGGTTCGTCTGAATTTGGGTATAAATGGAGGTGTCGTGACTATAAGGGAGATTCACGATCGGCTGAGGAAGCACACTCGGATACATATCGGATAGTGCAAGAATCAATCGTGTGAATGTAGAGCATTAGAATACACGAGGATAACCGAGAGAAAACAAAATATCTAGAAAATGTTGATACTAAATACAAAAGGTCTTACAAAATGCAGACGAAGCGGAAGAGGAGGAGGGGCAACTTTGTCTAACTGTGGGTATCAATTGTCTGTGTTTATTCGAACTAGAAATCTACTGGAATGCTACCGTTCTTTGAGGAATAATAATCATAGCTACATGTATTGCTGTTATGTTGCAAACAAATACTTCGGTACATTAAATGGCCATTATATAGGAGATACGGGCAAAGTTAGCAATGATAATAAAAATCTGGGGGAGATAAAATCAAAGTTGAACATTGTTACAAAATCGTATATGCTACCGGAATGAGCGTACGACGATAAAATACATACTAATTATTCTCCTTCACCCCTAAAACAAATAATAACATAACATTACCAGTGTATTCTTTGGAGTTAGACAGAGTTATAGGTTCTGTTGTACATCCACTGTTTACCGATGCTGATAATAGCTCTCATGTAATATGTAGTAATCCGCCAAAATTATAAAGTCCGGGCTGCTAATGAAGACGGCTGAGAATTTTGTAAAAGATAATCCCAATAACGCTGCCCAACCAGAGATTCAAACCCAGGACCTCACGCTCTGCAGACTCGTTTGGATCCAATAGATTGATCTATATTATTTCTAAAAATTATTCTTGTATTTCATTGCAAAACTCATTAAACACAGCTTAAACATATACACTCTTATTTTATGAAACAAAAACTATCAGTCCACTGTTTTAATTTCAAGCAATTTTTTTAATATTATTTCCGACTAAGTTGAGTTTTTTTATATATAAAATACTGTGACGACAAATAAAACTTACTTTAATAACTAAAAAAAGATCTTGAATTCAGAATATTAACCTAACGAGCATAAAGTTTAAATAGCATAGAATACAAAACCTGCCACAAAGAACAAATTTGCATAATTATATTGGTTCTAAAATAAGAGGCTTAATGCCTAAAACCCTTTAGTTCCGACTACACAATCATCTATATATACAAAGAAACATGAAATTCATTTCCATGAGTAATAATATAAACCACAAAAGATCTTTATAATATTTACCGTTATCCTTAGTGTAACCGCAGAGAAAATATATTTCATTAGAAGCATTAATATGAAACATTTTGAGTATATAAGCTTGCTTTCGTGTCAGATCAAATGGCGACCTACCCTCGATGCTAATGTTCGAGATTAATGGAATTAACCACGACGAGACCACTACGAGAGGAGACTTGGTAATTCTAATTCTCTTCGTAATAACTTTGAAGTTTTCAGACAGTTTTTGATAGTTTATAATGACTCATGAAGGTTTTAATATGTCGATTTGTCTTGAGACTAAAAATAGGGTCTTATTTTGAGGAGCGATAGTTATGATATGTACTTTAAAAATAGCTGGAAATGTAAGAGTGAAAATGGAAGCACTATTAAAACTATTCATCTATGAAGACTAAATCATTTATTGTGCTTAAAATGTATTTTAGCTAAAATATCTCCCAATTCTGTTATCATCTTTTTTCATTGACATTTAAGGGATAAAGTCAAAAATAAATTGAAGAAGCCAGTTTTTATTAATACTATAAGCAAAGAGAATTTCCATCATCTACCAAGATTTCTACTATCTATTTTATAATCAAGCTCAGTCCTCAAATACTAAGAAATACCAATAAATACTGTAAGAATAAATTGGTTGTCACAGATTCATAAACGATACTGTCCCAACAAAAAATAATATTACAAAATAACAAATCCTTGCAAATAAAGAACACAAAAAAAACTGTCACGCAATACGTAAAAGCGTAATCTTCATTTCATACGTCTCGTCATAATACAAAAGATCGTAAATCAAGGAATGGCCAATAAATAAGTTGCAATAAACCATACCATCACGGTGGAGCTTAACTCATTTTTGAATTATTGGATGCTGGGGTGATCTCATACTGCGCGCAACATGTGTTTTATATCATCTCATCTCTGCTGTATTTCGTAACATCAAGCTACGTAACAGAACGTACCAGATTGAAAATGGAGAAACTACATGGACGATTCAATATAGCAAAGGAACGAGAAATGGGAAGCCGAGTTGCATTCATACATGTTGAAAAGTCATAATATGATTTCAAATCGAATGCGGCGCGTATGTACGTTTTTATGGTCTTTGTAAGTTCTTCGAATAAAATTTTATTCAAATGTAACCCCATCTTTATATATCCAGAGGCTTAGGGACGTACGTACGTTCATCTTTCGGGATATGCGATGATTTGAGTTCCCCATACATCCCTCGTGTACTTTATCTCTTCCATTACCTACAGCGAAATCCTTATCATCGTTTACTTGATCCTCGTCAAAATTTTCAATAAGAACCCTCAAAGTATCAAATTATTCATTACAAGGAAATATCTGTTCGGATATTTAATACTTTGGCGTGGAGCGCACAAAATTTCCGCAGTTTCGCGTTTTAAAAATTGCGTCTATTAACTACCGAAGCTAAAACTTTTTATGAGCCAACACGAAGCTTTAAATACTTTCAAATGGCGTCCTTAAAATCAATAAAGGCGTACTTTCATCAACGTCCAAGTAATAAAACCTGCTTAACTGTTATCCGTGGCGATGGAATTAGATAATGTATCTTTGTGAAAAGTTCGTTTTAGTAAGTTAAAGCTGTAAAAAATCTAATTGCTGTAGGCTATAAATATTTGGCGTGGAAGCCCCGTGTCGCCGTGAATTTCGATAGGGCTCGGGCGTAAGGTAATGCATGTCAATAAGGGTCCTTACAATTTACTGAGATACCCGTGTAACCAAATTCTTGGCATCATACATTTTGAGGGTTTGATTTACTGTTGACGCTATCCTTGATTATTAAGGAAAACCACAACAACAATTCGGAATGTAATAATATAATGTGATCGGAACGTGGGCTCTTGGTAAAGTAATAATTCCATCGTCGTCAACTGTGGCGACGAGATACAATAGGAAGGTATCGGAAAAGGAGCAGAAATACAACACCTTTGCATTGGAAACATATTTTTATGTTAATACTATTCGCTGAAATAGCGTGGAGTAGTGACTTATATAAAAAATAGGAATTGTTTGTCTTCTATGCGTTTCTATACCATTCATCCGATTACGATTAAACTTTAGGAGTTTCTGTAGGCGTATCCGCGAAGGTTTCTGACAAAATATCTCTGCTACCTAGAAAAAGATGAGCCATTTCAATGGACACAGCTAGTAAGAAGAAGCGGTAAATTTAAAAAAATACTAGTATATACTCGTAATATGGACTATTTTTAAGAAGAGCCTCGCTGGTTTAGTTGTCTCAAGCGTGACTGCTAAGCATAAAGTCTTGGGTTTGATTCCCAGGTCGGGCAAAGTGTAATTGGGATGTTCGGTTAAGAAACTCTTAGTAGCAGCCTGGAGTTTGGTATTGTGCCTGGTAGATGACTATAGGCTCACCACCTTATTACATGGGACTTAATAACAGCATTGGTGAAAAGTGGGTGTACGGCTGTGTCCTGTGATTCCTCAAAGGGGCAGGAGAGTCCTGCCCCTTTGCGGAATACAGGCGTGATGCTATGACGCTATGTTTAAGAAGACCAGAAAAAAAAATCAAAATTCGAGCTGCAACTGAGAGGTTTCCCTTTAATAAGAAAGATCCTATAAGAAGAAAAACGCTTGAAACCCAAATGTTTAATGGCACAGCGTAACAAAAACCCACAACGCATAACTCAAACACAACCAAAGGTACAACATAAAAATAAAACCACAATAATCCGTGAAATTTCCGCGACGTTTACCTTTATTCTCTGTGTCATAAAATGTCTGATTTGTCATATCAACTCATATATCAAGGAATCGGTGGGCAAGATTTAGATTCGGGTATGGCTGTCAATCTGAAAAAACGTCACCGGTTTCGTGTCCTCGACTAAATTGACACTATGACGTAGGTATAGCGGAAACGGGAACCCTTTTAACGTCACTTGTATGGGTTTTTGATGTAACCCTCCCGGGGTAAGCAGATCTTGAAGTCTTTTGATAAGGCAGGAAGCGAGTTGGTTTAGATTATAGTATTTGTTTGTTGGAAAACATTTTGGATTGTGATTGACTGGGAACTTTAGAAAGAAAATTATGTATCTTCTGGGAGTGGTACTAATCTAACTAGTAAATAAACTTTATTTTTTACTTGTATACTTAAAGTCACGCTTATTTCTCAAGGGGGTAGACAAAAACTATAGAACGCCATCTGCTATGATACTTACATATTGGTTTTGCTTGGTCCACGTTCATAAATCTGATAATACAGGGACACTAATTGTCAGTACTACTCACCCGACCTTTTTGAGGACGAAACCAGTAAGTTCAGTGTATATCGTATTATTCAATAACGACATATTAATCTTGTATCGTGGGTGCGTTTAAAGACATAAATTCCGCATGCACACAAACCCAGACCCGGTTTTTTTTTTGTACTACGTACAAATACTTAATTAACATTGTCCTCTCTGAGGAAATCCACTAGGATATCGAATCAACAGTAAACTGGCCAAATCTAGATTACTTAAAACATAAGCCTCTGTACAAAACCATCTAATGGTCAAGTATTAACAAACTTTTCATAAATGAAACGTTACATTATTTTCGTTACATATTGAAAGTGGTTTCAACCTCTTTAGAACGATCATAACAGTCATTGATATACAATATAAACGATATTCACTGCATCTATCAATAACAAACGAGGAAATAATACTACTTAAAATAACAGTTAAACTCAATACATGAAGGACTGTATTACTATAGTACAGTTGGAATCAACATTTCGTTAGTAATATCTTAGGTTTGCGCGATCACTACACATTATAATAAAACAACTTTTAACCGGATTAATCGCGTGTATTATTGGTTTTTTGTTTTTCCTGACGTTTCGAACACTTTGCAGTGTTCGTGGTTGCAGGAGAACATTTCGTTATTTTCAAATTAATTGATTACTTACAAAGTTGTAAATTGTGGAAAGAAATACGGTCATGATGACCACCTCCATGACTAATATCAACATCAATTTATTTATCATTTATTCAAATTAGACAACTTATAATGTTTGTACATTAAAACAGACCCCAAAAACGCCCACCCCTCACAGCGGTGAGTAGCGCTAGGTAGCGATCTAGTCCTTAACTAGAGAGAAGAAGCTCTAGAAGAGAAGAGAAGAGCTCTTGGAGTCCTCTGCTAACTAAGCTATTCTGACCTCTTCACGTTATTCTGAAATCTTCTTACATTAATGCATCTTATAGTGACCTCGGCGTCAACTTTTCGGTCAATAAATAGTGACAAAATTCAAGACTTTAATACCATTACTCGACGTACACTATCAAAATGTAATTGAAAAGTTTTCAGACATAAACCATTACCGAAACTACATATTAAAAATGTTAACTTATTTCTATTGTACACTGTACATTTATTGTCTCAATTACACTAAGAGAGAGTTCGAATCTCTCTGTCTAATAATATAATAAACAGGACTAACTTTTGTCACGGATGGCTGACTCTGGTATTCGTCAAAGCATTCCTATGAAAACAACAAATCTACTAGGGCCTTGGGAGTTTACATTATTTGTTACGATCGTATTGGAACATAGAATGTATTTAATTTGTATAAACGGTTCGTTGAATTTTTTTTTCTCTTGTTTTTTTAATTAATTCGTTGATCATTCTTTTGAGTAGTAAATAAGAATTAAATGATGATCAATAAATGATAGACATCAAGTGGAATAAATTCATGTGAAGGTTCTGAAAATAAATATTTTGTACGTACTGTAGGTTCTTGGTTATATTTGTGTATAGCTAGTAAGAAAACTTTTGTCAATGTTTCCATAACGAAAACATGTATAGCAGTCGACTGCTGGGCACAGATCTCTCGACGCTCCAATGAGCCTGGTCTTCGTCTATAGTCATAGTATGGTATTTGTACATGCTACATTCCGCAAATCGTCACTTGACCACGGCATTAATTCCCATAAATCCATGTCAATATCAATTACGCAAAAAAAAGCAATTTAAAACCAGCATATTTCACGACTTTAGAAGCTCAACCGGACAATTCAAAAGAAATCAAGTCCTGACTTTTTACCCTTTAATGTCGCTTGCTTCTAAAGAGACCATAAGATGGGGGAGGTAAAAAACAAAGTGGAAGTAAATAAACATTAAACACGAACACTTAGGAACGTTTTCATTAGGGAGCAACATTGCATGGGATGCCGACAGACAACGGTTATTACAAGGAAGTACTAATTACTGATGAAACTGGACTCTTGAAAATATATTTTTATATAATTATAATTGAAGAAGCAGGGGGCTTGTGGTTAAGTAGCCGCGGCACAGATCAATCGAGGTTAAACTTTACTTACAGCGGTTTGTCTATGGATGGGTGATCTTAATTTCCTAGCGAGTACTCTCCGCGCCTCGGAGACCACATTAAACCGTCAGTCAAAGATTGTTAGTCGTGATTTGATTTGATTGAGTGTGGTGAGTGTAGTTGTCAGATTTTTAGAATAGTAAGATTCCTAAAAATCTGACAAATAGACTCACCGCGAGTTGTCCTGTTACCAAGTAACTGGGTTGGAAGTCTGGAAGTATGTTAAAGGTCATAGGCTTGTTTTATGTTAAGTATTAAGCTGTATCAGGTTAGACTGGAAGCCTGGAAGCTGATCAATAGAAAATTATTATTGCCACTTGTTCTTTAATTTATTTGCTTCTGTAAATGTCTTTAGTGATTTAATAGATGATTGCATCTGAATAAAGTCATCATGTCGGTTCAGTTACTATGGAGTGATTGAAAAATATATATCGACGATGCAACTGCTATTTGGTTCAAGCGAAATTTTTGTCAAATATGAAAATATTTCTAACGACTTGCTTTATAAGGTTTATTTTTTTTAAGCAGAGAAATGTCTCTAATCCAAATAGCTAACCTTTCAACCGTTGATATGATGATGAAATCACTATAAGACGTGTTAAAAATGTGGAAGAAAGATTCGACTTAGCGTGCCATAGCTCAGTTGGTAGAACTTATTCTTTTTTTGGGTTATGGACCAGAGTCCTACCAACTAAAACCCTCCTCAAACACGATCCTCCACTAACCTATACCGGAGTCTCGGGATCGCAGCTGCATTACCCGCGGTCTCGGCAGGTTATAGTCCGTAAAGGTGTCAACAAAGACACTTCAGAGTGGCGCACGTGTAGAAGCGCGGCGAATCGTCTCGAGCCTGTGGTTGGTTGGTTGGCGAACTACCCAAGTTCATCATCCACAGGCTCCGGCTCACGGTGGCCGGAGAACGTCAAATGTCCTCCGGTTGTCCTGGTGTGCCTTTTGCGGTAGGGCTGAGTGGGGTTTGCCTCTCTCTCCCTTTCCGCTGCCCCCTTCACGAGCATCACCTCCTCGCAGAAGGCGGCAAAGGCACTCCATGCGCTCTCGCTCCCGGTCATGTATCTAGTCACAGCCGAAAGCGACAGATTGCGCATCCCTACTGGTAGAACTTGTCCCTGCGATCCCGAAACCCGAAACCCGATAAAGGTTAATAGAGGACCGTGTGGTTTTTACTTTTAATGTATTATTTCCCTTCTCATTGCAAAACAAACTAAGTACTAGTTACACATAAAATTCTGCATAAATTTTACAGGAAACCCTTTTGACAAACTTCGTGATTCATTTGTGTCATAAAAGCGGTAGGCAGTGTCATCTCTTAACAAGCAAAACAACAATTACAATTACCACTATCTCCCTATCCCTGCTTACCACGCGAAGCAAAACCGCGATAATTCAGTAAACAAACTATAACAATGTCGGAGTCACTGCCATTGTGCTTTGTTTTGTTACAGTTCGCTTTTATTAGTGCCTTTGATAGTTGCAAGTATCGTAGTTTTTATAGTGTTCCCAGCCAATGGCCAACCAGCTCAGTACCTAATCATTTAATATTAAAGTACTACCAGCTTTGACCGCAACTGCTCTTTTGTAAGCGATGTCAAAAGATGAAGGAAACTAGTCAGGTCCTTCGGTGAATTAAGTGTATGAAGAGTTTGGGAGTTGGGTTAGAAAGTTTCTCTTGAGCAGGAGTTTTTATATATGATATTTTATCTATCTGATACTATTCATCTCCCTTTTCTTCACATTACTCTATCTATTTTCTCTTCATTATCTGGTAATCTAATCAGTTTGTGTCAGTTTTTTTGGTAACAATACCAAGCTAAATAGATACATAGGTAAGCAAAGAGGCCGAAAACCAATCTTCTAGACCAGGGAAAAAGGCTACTGGTTCTTAATCACGCAACTGAAACCTCTTAACCTCTCTTTAAAGTCTTAGGGTTGGTTCTGGCAGGAAGGTGGCCGCTAGTCAGACGGTTTATATATAAAAAAAAAAAACAGAACACCATCGACAAGATAACGTACTCAATTTTAGTTATTTCCTTAGGTAATATCCGAGGCATAGTATTTATTGTTATCCAAAACTATCACAAATTCCACATTTTTAATGCATCTTTTTGGTGACGTCATTGCCATCTATTCAGTCTCTTTACAGGGAACTGGAAGAAGAATTCAGGGTAGTGAGCAGGTCGAAATGGCCTAGCGGTCAGATTGCCTGGAGTATTTATTCGAGAGGCGCAGGTTCAAATCGTGATAACGACTGTATTTTTCTTTCCACAAAAAAAGATAACTTTAGAGTAGGCTATGCATGCCTTAATACATTTCAAAGACTTATCTGTATTAAAATTTTTACGTCGTTTGAGATATCACAATTACATATAAATCGAATTTAAACGCCATGTAACCACATTTCTAGGTGAAAAACAAAAGTTTATATTAGGATTTCAAATTTAACAGAATTGGCAAAATACTTTGTAGTGCAACATGTTATGCATTGAGCGTAACGCGTTTTAAAAATGTAACAACATATATGAAAGGTTTCGGAATAGCCGCAACAATACTTGGTTGTTTTATTTTAGATTTTGTAAATGGAGAACGCTAGCCTATAGTTTTAACTAAATAGACTTTTGTGTTAGTGTATTAACTTTAACAGGTTTTTTCGGACGTATTGGTATAGTACAGCGAAAAAATGCACTTATCTGATGAAACACTACATACAGGTAGGTACAGGTTCTAAAAAGCGATTTTTTTTTTAATTTAAGTAATTTTTATTTAGTAAAAGTAGATTAGAACATAGCCATATTCGAGATTGTTATCGTGGTTAAAAAAGGAAGCCTGTCGTTGAGCTAAAATTTTATCAGAAAATGTAACTTGTACCAAACACGAAAATTTCAAAGCTAGTCTAAAATTTACAAATTTTACTTAATTCTATACAACTCCATCCAGGAAAACCTGTAAACATAAGTAACATTTAAGAAATAAACTATTGTTAAAGTTCAAAAAAGCCGTATCCCCTCCGGGCGTATCGCGATCAATATCGCCCGGGGCGCACACCTGTACGCCGTGTAACACAAATAACCAAGGAGTCCTGATAAAGCCTCGCAGTCCACACATCGAGAGCGCCGCCCGAGATTTATACGACGTTTTTATAGTTCGCCACGGACGTTCCTTGTTTTAATTTCGCAAGGATCAACGCTTCCCGGCCGCCGGCGGCTGTGGCGGCCCTGTGCCGGTGTCTAGCGCCCCTATTTTGCCGCGAGCCTAATGTCGCGAGGCGACGAAATTTATCGCGCCGCTTGTAATTCCGCCCCGCGAACGCCACCCCGCTACGTCACCCGCGTCACCCCGTCACCCGACAACACACTTATAACGTTTTCTAATGAAATTGTCCACAAACTCCCGCTCGCCGCAACCCCCGGCCCGTCGACGCCGCCGGATGAACCGAAAAAAGTACAGCTCGCGTTACTAATGGCTTCATTTATCACAGTCACTAACAGTGATACACCGCAACGACGTTTTATATTTAATTTGGCTCTCTGCGGAATAAATTACGGCAATATCGAGCCCAGAACGATAAAGGACGAGCAGCAGCGCTCTTGAGTTATCGGAACAGGTCATAGTACTAAGACTGTATCTTCTTGGATTAATTTGTTCGTAGCTAAGTGATAAGTTAGCCGGCGGCGCACCCACCGATCTGAAGTTACGATGTCACACGACGAGAACACGAAATAGACGAGTTTCTTGAACAATTACCGTTTGTTTTGCACTAATATCAGGTAGTGGAGCAAAAGTTAGAGAGTGCGAGACGAATACGATAACAAGAAAAGACTTGAAAAGTTATTCGACGATAAAGATAACGTTCATGTGGACGTTTAGTGAGACGTGTAGTATATTAAAACAATGAGGCGTATTGCACGCGTCAGCTCTAGTGAATGGTTGGCGCGTACAAGCAAAAATGGTTTCTAAGACGAGGAAATAAAGGAGTTTCTTGGTACTTGTGTAGATTGTGGTTCTGTTTAACAGGTCGGTTTATGCCTCCTGTGATTCAAAGCCCATGGAGCCTGACATATCGTAGTGGTTTACTGCGAACGATAAACGTATCTGAGCCGATGGTTGCGCTCGCAGAACCACGTATGTTTTCCAGAAACTAGTGTTAGCCTTATCTTAAGAGGCGTTCCTAGCGTTGAATTAATGAACGCTCTTAAGACGACTTTGCATTTGGCGTACCAAATAAACACGTGCATTTGCAAGACGTGTATAAGATACTAGACTATGTTAAATGTCCTACTGTATAAGTATATCGAATTACAAGTATTTCAAATGTAAAAAATATTTCATTACTTAAAGTAGCTCTGTCAGTACAGCTGTTAAATATCGAATTAATAGCTGCACTTAAAAATATATATAACGGTACTTTTCTTCCAAACAATGGTCATAGAGCTGAGATTTTTTCTATAAGCATGGGATAGGGCACTGACCCCTTTATCACAGGTTTATTACCTAGCTTAGGTGTCTGGACTTCACACAAATTGTACCTGATGATTATTTGAGCTGTTTATCGAATAACTTCAATATGTTATATTATTATAAAAAATCAATACCAACCTCTTCAAAATAATAATCATGTAATTACCAATAAAATTCCAAAACATCACGGCAAACCACAAGCCTTACAAAACGCAAACCCGTCCCAAACCTTTCATTGCTAACTACCACAATTCGGCAGAACGTAGGCATCCACAAGCATTACTGTCTACATCGCGAGATTAAAGTAAGCCCACATTTAAACAGTGAACCGCGTAATTTGGCAACTGAGCTGTGATTAGATAGTGCTTCAGTCTCGTTAGCTTAATGAGAATGGCTTTGTTAACCTTTGCTTTAAACATTAAACGGATATCTGGGAACAGGTATTGTGATTACTGTGTCATGTGTAATCAGCCGTTTTGTTTTGTTTATTGAATAAAGAGGCACCTAGTTCTTTCAGTGAGAATTTATATTGAAGTAGATGGGAATAGTACTTGTATTGTTATAAAATGGATTTTGTACTGAGATACTAATCTAGAAAATCCACTTCTAAAACTATTGGGCCTGAAAGCTTTACATGCATAATAAAGCACTCTAAAACAAAACAGATAAAAAAATAAAAAATATTAATAACAAAATCTCTTCAAGACCTACACAGTCCATTCTATTCCTAAATTTTAAATTACTTCCAAAAAGTTACTAACTTGAACGCGAACGCGAAACAGCTTTCTAAAAAACTTACACGGCTACGTTCAAATACACACACTCGCTAACACAAAATTTCATACTATCAAGGTGAAAACACGGAAAAATACGTAAAAACACGGAAGAGCGTTACTCGTGGTTCTTTACATTCTTTCGTAAACACAAAATAGTTGAACGCATAGTCGTGCAGAGAGTTAGATGTGGAGCGAGACTTACATTTCGGAAGCAATGTAAATCGTCGCGAGCCACGGCGAAGTTTGCAAGATACCCGGCGAAAGGACAAGACGTTAATGTATGCGCAATCGTGCACTCCGCGTATTGTAGCCTAATGCCGAGTTTGTCGGGCGTTTCTATTTAGACTTCGTAAGTCGCAAGTTCGTGTAATGTGCGCTCAGTGTTAGACGCGGCTTGTTTTTGGATGTTAAAAGCCATTAAGCCGTTTACGATGTGTGGAGAGTTTATAATAAATTGTTGGTTAAATTAGTACTAGACTGTATTTGGTGGAGAAATATTACTTTTGGCATTGGTATTCAGATTTAAGTTATCGAATAAGTTTCTTCTGTATTCTGCTTGGCTTACTGTACCTTTAATATGTATTGTACATTTACAATTTAAATGCAATAACGCACGCTCGTCTAACGCAACTCATTTTTGTCTACTTCTATGATTCATTGTCTTCAAGTCTACTGCCACACGAACAATACCACCGCTAATCCCTTTGTATCTACACCTTTGTCTCTTCGCTATTAAAATACAAGCAAGCTTCCGGATTCTAGCAACTCGGGCCATTTCTTAGGCCCCTTTCGCTTAGTTAATTTAAATTAATTTATTCTCTACTCATCCTGCCTCGGAGTAAACTTAATTGTCGTATTTTACCCATGAATATGACCCACCTACGAACCACTTATTTTCACGTTCCGTGTAATTGTTTGTATTTTTTTAATAGTCCTTTTAAACGCTCAGTGTTTTCGATGTATCTTTGGCCACTAGAGATTACGGAAACAGACTTAAAAAACGTGTTTTTTATAAAGAAACCTGAGGAATCCCTAACCTAAGCCAAAATAAGCACACAAGAATAAAATAACCATAAAGAAATGTAAACAGTTAAACTGTAGCGTCTATGAAAAGAACCTTTACATTCGCCTCAAACAATCCGCTCCGCCGTGAGAATTTGACTGAAGAATAGTGTTTGTATTTCATTATCAACAAAAGCTTTGTTGAAAAGATGACGCTCAGCGCAAATTCGAGGTATAGCCGCCCATGAGCAAACTCGAGAAAAGCCGCACTCAGGCCGGGCCCGAGATATTTCGCAGTCGTATTTACTCAGGCGTGCCTAAATTGTTTGCTTACATGTTTGACGCGCCGCACGCAACGCTCATTATGGCCAACGAAGCTTTGTTCAGACTTAGACAACATATTGTTACACCCGATGGAGCTCAATGTTCTTTATATGTTTATTTTTATCATTACAGGTAAGTTCCCGAAGCGTTTGCGGCTCTTTAATGGCGGTGCGGTGAGAGTATCTCTTTGTGTTTACATCATTTTAATAATGTTGAAGCTGCAAAGCTCTTGTATAATATTTATCGTTACATACTAGTAGAATTGTGACGTAAAACGATCGCGTTCGCAAGACACCGTGTGACGGGACACCTCTAGAGTTTAACGATACAGTCATTAGACATACCACTTAGCAGCAGTAAACATTCATTACGTTTCTTCCCGCTCGAAGGCAGGTTGGCACACTTAATTGTTCATACAACAAGCCAGCCGGGAATTGGCTCTAAATGTTCCGTTGTCCGGGCTATGGTTATACCGCAAACGCGCTACGTGGTCGTAGTCCACAGCACTGAGCAGTGCGAGCCAAAATCGACCGCGTAGTCTCATATCTTAGCTTGATTTTCGGGGGAAAGCCGAGGAAAACACGAAACGAGGCGGGCCGTGATGGAAAGCGCAATAGACGGCCGTTTACACCTGCGATTCTTCTTCATCTTACCCTAAACTGGCGCGCCGCTTTAGCTAAAGTAATTATGCCACATAACGTATTAGTCTTTTGGGAGCGAACACGTGTTGGAAACGCTTAATCACTTACTTTACATTTGCGTACGCAAATAATCCGTTAATTTAATTTTGGTGGTGGTATTTATGACGCTTATTTAATTTATTATCATATCAAAGTGTAGGCTTTATTCAGCGGGTTTTGTGTGCGTGCGAATAAACGTTAATAATGAAATCATGTAACAGTACACAAGGGAAAAATTTTAACGATTTCATAATGTTGACGGTTAGTCGTCATTCTACATTGTAATTAGTATTCGCGGTAACAACCATGTCGTTCTTTTATAACGTGCTTGTCGTTGGCAGACTAAAGTTTCGTTCAGTTAGGAGAGAATATAATATTGATCATTTCCGAATCTCGGTATCATCTGTCGTAAAACGCATTCGGTCGCGTGTTTGTCCCCATCTCGCTTAAATCGCTTCGAGCCCTCCTCACCATTGATATTTATGCTTTTTTCGGGATTCTTTTCGAGGGTAAGTTGTTTTGAAACTTTCCTTTTCGGGAGAAATGGCCGGGTTCACTGGATTAATGTAACTAGAGTGTTGTAATTGGTTGAGAAGTTATTACTTTTCTGTTTCTTTTCGAGAAAAACATAAAGCAATTGTGCAAGTTCTCCGGGAGTGATTTATTTTTATTCTGTGGAACATCTTTTCTGAACTTAAAAACAACGTTGAGGAGAGCTTTGTGTATCTTACTGATTTATTATTTATTGCGTTTTGGTTTGATAAAAAAACAATCATAAAGTTTCGCCCCATAAATTACAAGTATTTCCTGCGAAATAATCTCGGCCTTAGACGGACGTGTTTATCCTTAAAACGTATATTTTTAAATTGAGTATTCGTATTGAGAAAACCTTTTATATTCGATTTTGATCCAAATTATTTAGGAAAATATCCGCATTTTATGTGTCATATATTTCCGAATATCTGGAAAAATAAATCTAGCCAAAAGCTATCGATGAGAAACAAAGCACCCAAAAATCTTCATTGCCACCGATTTATAACAGAACCAAACATTTGTTACGACTCTCATGAAGGCCTTAAAAATATCCGGTCCAGAAAATAAATAACAAAAGCCATTTTATCTGACAGGACCTTGTTTGAAATCATAACAAATAGCCTTTTAGAAAACCGCATCCCAACCCAAAGTGTCCTACAAAAAGGGGTTTCGTAAACACATTACAAATCTTTGCCGCGGCAACGCGCAGTTAAGAGCGCTGTCAATGAAATCCCCTTCCCGGACTATTCGTTATGCGTCTTAATGGATTACAGGGAATAAAGTAGGCATCGGCGAAACAAAAGGCGAACCTACCCCGAAAATCTCCGACCACATAGTTTGCCGGCTAAAACTAAATTTATTACATTTGACCTTAGTAATTCTTGCCAAAGGTTTTCTATCCTATGTGTAATAGCCAGTTACGCTTTCAAAGGTGGAGCCCGCGCTCGCCCGTTGCGGTTTTATACGCAACTAAATATTTTATGAGTTACAAAATAGTTGTGTAAAAGTTCCAGTTTTGGTTTGATCCTATCAATAAAATGCTTTTATATAACAATAATGTTTACGAATTGATATTTTATTTGTGCCTAGTTTTGTGATGCCTGTTTAGGTAATCATTATGAATATAAATTTCAGTCAATAAATGTTTGTTTGAAAAGAGTATATCGTTTTTGTTAGTAAAGTTTGATTAGAAATGTAATTAAATATGGCTTATTTGTCGAATTTAAATAAAACAGATTGAAAATAGGCTTATATCTAAGTTAAGAAATATTAGAATTAGTTTCATTTTTTCTAAATCAAATAGTTATAGTAAGTTTAATTCTGAACTAACAAGATAATTTTAAGTGGTTTAACTTCAAACTTTCCCACTAACTCCCTTGTTAGAGAAACTTAATACATCAATAAATTTCCCAAATGAAAAGTTTAAAGATCATTCAGTTTCAAGTGATAACTTTATTAAGATGGATTCGTTACTCCAGATAATCATTTAAATCCTCTCAATATTTAATTGGAGTATTCATCAAAATTATTATAACAGCCAGGACACACACCATTTCTAGAAACAATAAAATTATCACCGAATTTTAATATCGAGATGCAAAAATTATTAAAGAACACTTCGTAAAAATGATTACTTACTAAGTTAAAAAAGTTAATAAACGAATACCATGATATTATACACAACCCGAACGTAATTCGGTCACGGCGATCTATCTCCACGGAGATTAGCCAAGTACGCAGGAGATATTAAAGTGTACAAGTGTATGCGCAAACACAAGTACACTCCATCTTCACTCTCATAGGCCGATGGGACGGCAATTCGACACGACCGAAGAGAGTTCAGGCGAGCGACAGTGCTCACCGAAGCACGCCCCCTAGCTTGCTTGTTGTTAGACCACCAACTTCCCAACTCTGGGTTGCTACTATAAATTCCCTAACAGAAAAACCCAATAAACCTTTGCCCGACCTGGAAATCGAACCCAGGAACTCACCCTCAGCAACCGCGCTTGCGACCATAAGTTCAATGAGGGAGTCAAAAAACTAAACTAACATACAGCTACCTATTAACAAAATTAATTACTTTTAATTCCCATAGCATTTGAATCTAAACATATTCAAAGCCGACTTAACCCCTTGGGGTTTGAGCTGTCAACATGATCACATATTTTAGTGCAAGCCGCATGCAATAGGATTGCACAGTTCAATGCCCATCACATCAAACTTATTTCTGCACCAATCGCTACGATTACCTGTTCACAGGCCGTTTTGCAAGTTATACGGATGCGTTTTACTTTGAACGTGTTCATTTCGCGTCCTTTGAAGCCTTCACGTTTAGAACCGTTTGATTTCAACTCTTTCGTCGTGATTCGCGCCCGAGCGACGCGACACGTTTCGCCTTTACATTCGGAAACAAATGAAGAGCTCTGCAAGGTAAAGTTTTTAATTCGCCTAATGCACACGAAGTACCTGTCTTTTCCTAACTAAAGTGCTCTCTTATACCGTTTCGCGTCGGCGCAGCGTTCTGTCACATCGACTGTTGCATTGTGAGCAGTTTATTTTAGCTCCGTCTTGAATGCATCCCATTTTTCTCAAGGCACACTTTTTTACAAAAATGGAAGAGATGTTTTTGTTAATGTTGGAGAAGTATTTTGTTTTTCAACGTGTGTTACTTTAATGTGTTACACTTTTTTATACTTATTCCAAGTATAGTAGACAGTAAATAGAGTCCATTTAGACTAGAAAAATAATCTTAGATAATGTTGGAATATTATATGAAAGCTAATAAAATAAAATATCTTCAATTCATCATCTTAACGAGATCGGGCGCTAATTATCTCTAATTAGTTAAAAAAACAAATAAAATATGCCAAGTGTGATTTGTTAGTCGCTTATTAAGACTTAATGATTACTTTGATTTTCATCTCTCGCCCGACGAACCGAGAAACTTAATGAAAAGTCAAGCAAACTCAGGCGAATACAAATTTTAGCATTAGTATGCAAGAGTAAAGTTTTTATTCAATATAACTTGCAATGTTTTATCTTGCGTTTGTCTTACTCGCATCAACAATGCACAAGTTATTGTTACTTACTGATGTTAAATAAACTCCGGGACTCCAGTTTGTGTTTTAATTTCAATGTTATATCGAATTTGTTTAAGACGTTAATGTTTATGATGATTAAGCTTCGTTGGCCCTAAACTGCCTTGTGTGGTCTAGTGGTCGCAGGTTTTGATTCTCAGAGGGGAGTGTTATTGGTTTTTCTATCAGGAAATTCTTAGTAGCGGTCAGGAGTTTGGGATTGTGCTCGGTTGACCACATGGTTCTTAATAACGGCATTGGTAAAATGTGGATGTGAAATAGTATAACTCTGCTTGACCCTTTGGGGAATAAAAGCGTGATGCTATGATGAAGATGATTTCTTTAGCATCTCCGGTTTATTTGTTTTGGTGACGCATTCAACCTGCGCCCCTTCATCAAACCTAGTTTTGAACCCCCGAAGGAAACAAGGGTGTTTTATAATTTTAACGTGCATGTCTGTCTGTGGGATCGTAGCTCCCAAACGGATGAACAGGTTTTGATTTAGTTTTTTGTTATGAATCATCCAAGCTATGGATTAAAAGAAACTGTTTAGCCTTAGTAGATCATCAGCTATTTTCAGTTGTTAACCATATTACATGTAGTAGTAGAACATTGTTTCAGACAACGAATTGTATTAAGGATAGTGATTGTACTGGAATTTATTGTTATAATGTTTCTCTTGGAGAATGAGAAATACAATTTCTTGGTGTGTACTTCAATTATTTTCGGAATCATTTCACCGTGTATTCAACAGTTATCAACGCTGCGCCATCTTATCCATCTAAAAGATATTTTCTTGTTGTATTCGCGTTTCATATAAGCTTATCTGTCTCCTTATTTATGTAAACGCCACATGATAAAACTCTTAGCGGAAAATAGTTGATTCAGTGTCTTATCAAGTCAGCAGACTCGGTTTGTTCCGCAGTCGTCTCGTCCCCGCCACGCGGCATCGAGTGCCACCTCCTGCCACCTAATTCTGATATGAATATGAAATTGTATGTAAATGTCGACCAAATGTTGCCGCGCAACTTGACAACTCGACAGCGCTGTAAATATACGGGTAACGTTGCACCGAGCCACCCACTAGGTATACCGAAACATGCGAGTTCCTAGTTTACGACCGACTGTGACTGTTTGAATAAATTGTTTAGATTGTCGTCTATGTACATACTTACTGTTCAGTGCAAAGGTGCCGAGCGCCACAATCCACGTAAGGCGGGAATTCGTATAGGTGCACAGTTAATATAATACGGAGAGCCCTCGCACCACAACACTCTAACGAGAGCAATATCACCTAACTACGTTCAACGGAAGCACCCCTTCTGTTTTAAACTAGAATCCATTTCACGACTACAAACTCCACAAATGTGCATTTTCTCGTGCCGAGCGCTCCGCCACAAAGTTAAGTTTTACCACTTGCTATAATTACCAATAAAACGTGTTCCTGCTGATGGCACGTCAACAAGGACCGCATCACAGTTATAAAGTTGCCGTCTGCCTCCGTGACACCGCGTTATTGCTGACGCTTTAGCCTGGTTATCTTTAATTAAAAAGTTGTTTTAGGCCTCCGCAAAATGCCAAGTTATTAAAAGAAATTGTCGCGAACCCGCCAAGTGGTAACTCAGTGAATTGTCATAATTAGATTATAAGGACCTGCTTTACTAGAATTTTGACAGAGATTTCTTAACAATTATTTGGGGAGTCTATAGATATAGTTCGCTATATTTGGTTTTTGCTTTTCAGTTCAATGCCGTAATAGAACGGGTTTAACGCATCGTATGCTCAAAGAATATTGACAGATATGATCACTTCTCGATTGGAGCTCCGCCAACAATGTCTAGATTTTCTGTACGATTTGTAACTCGATACCCTAGCTTCCGTTTAGAATATATGTGCCATTTTAGAGTGTTGCGTCTCACTCGGGTTCGACATGCGTTCCCGAGATATTTACGACGTTATGCACTTCAAGTATTTGCATGATATATTCCGGCATAGTCGATTACACATTATTATGGTAGGGTACGATTGCGTTTTAGTCTTTGCCAGTAATTCGGAACCCGTTTTTTATTTGAATTATAGAACGAATATTGTATTCATACAGTTGAGTTTGTTTTAATATTGATGGGCGCGTTACATTGATACGTTTGAATATTTGTGGGGCGCGGGAGAGCGGCGCGGCGCGGCATCATATGATTCCTTTTATTTATTTTAATCAAATGTGCCGCTTGTTGTTTTGATGCGGCGAGGTTTGCTGTCGTGGCAGTTTGCATGCTCCACATTCGCCCATGAATTCCGGTGTGTGGACCTGCGGATAGATGAATGCTTTAACATTTTACATATCCGACGAATGAATTCGTTCTACCAACCGACGGTTTTTCATTTTATTCAGTTATTTGATACGTTTTTGTTTATACCGGCCGGCGTGTTGTCTTTGTCGAGTTTACTCTGGGGTATTGTTACAAAAATAATAGATATAGGAATTCATATCCATGTCGTGCGTCGGTAAAACCTTTCATGCTGATAGCGGATTTGCTCTATTTACAAATCCAGTTTATACAATAAACATGCGTGTGTTTCCCCATATTTTGTTACAATGCCAAACATTTAATACAAGAAAACGTTATTCGGTAAATTTAATTTATTTCTGCCCATTTTAACATTAGGTATTTGGCTGCTTCAAAACACTTTAAATTATTCAGATGTACAGGATTTGTAACAATTTAAATGCACGCTATTATTAAACGTACCTAATTGCAGCAATGTCTAGAATTTTAATCTGAATAATTCGAGACCACAGCTCATTATAAAGCGTCACAGAGTAAAAAAGAACAGAGAAATAGCCTGGGATAATGAAAATCTCGGATGTCGTATTTCTTTTTGAAATTGGTTCACATTTCTTTGTAAATGTGCGTGCGGCAGGCTGTGGTCCGGCTGCACGAGCCAATCAATGGTTATGAGTGCGGGTTGGGTCCCTGGGACCCGGTTGGTGGGGGACAGTAATCATTTAAAAATGGTGCGCATTCAGTGTGAAACGCATCTCGACGATTGCCGTTTACGTTCTACAATCAGATCGTCCTACCTCTCTCATATCGACTTTTTCCACTTCGTTTGTTGCGCCCGGTTTGGGAATAGTTTTTGTTTCAACCGGACTAATCAACGCCTGTACATGGCCGACCGACCGGGTTTTTCATTTTGTTTCAGAATAAAATATTTCAGATAGTTTATTGTACGATCGGTCATAATAGTTATGAATTTCAGAATAAACGTTCTCTATTCATTTAGTGTAAGTTAACACACTGAAAACATTTATGCAGACTGCAAATGTTTAACTTTACAAAGAAAGAATTTAAAGTTTACATTTTGTATAATCTCTGTATTCGCTCAACTGTTTTAATTGTTTATAATAAAAGGATAATGTTTTATAAATATTCCATGTAGTAAAAATTACGTAGGTACATATAAAGGAATGATTTAACCAACTCCAAAAACTCTGAATAACGCTATAGTTTTTCAGATTTTTTAAATATAAAATCCGTCCATTAAATTAGTGACGCTATAAAACAAAAATGGCCTTCAAAATTTTTCGATTTTATATTTATTTACCATTATATTAATATATCCTTTGGTACACCACCACTATTTGGCCGGCAAATTATGCCGGAAAGACAAAAAGGCCCTTTCACTCTTCGGCACCATTTCA
Source organism: Xylocampa areola (assembly GCA_935421205.1). Taxonomy (NCBI): domain Eukaryota; kingdom Metazoa; phylum Arthropoda; class Insecta; order Lepidoptera; family Noctuidae; genus Xylocampa; species Xylocampa areola. The sequence continues at coordinate 14,072,178 of OW285206.1, forward strand.
AAGCCCCCACACTCATCTTAAGACATACCCAAAATCTACCCACAACTCACTCAACGGCCTCAGAAATTACCGAATTTACATAACATTATTAAATAATCATATCTGCTAACATTCCCTTACAGCATTTTGGTTCTACAAGTGATTTCACAGGTACTGTATTTGCGGTAACGCGGTGCAAATATCGATTTACATGCCACTGTATAATTCACGGGTTGAATAATGTATTACCTTTCATTAGCACATTGGCCAGTCCCAAGGTGTATTTGCACGTAAATTCGCTTACCCACACCCTTAAGGAATCCCTACGTGTGAACGATTATCTCTTGAAGCGAATGTGCCATACAATCCGCGTTTGTTTGTTATTTTCCTGGCTGTTTTAGTTTAGTTTTTTATGGATTATTTATATTGAAATCGACTGTACTTCTTTTTATATTAAGTCTTAATTTATTCGATAATTTCATCATCATTTCATCATTCAGAGACTCAAATAAATCAAATATAAAACTTAAGCTAAGAATTAAATGGAAATTAACAAATGATTTGCTAATATCATGAGATCAACAAAACAAAAACTGGTCATTTGACGGCGAATATTTAGAAACCAATAATTTGCCAATACAATTCCATATAATAGATTAAATGAATTCTTGCTTCTGTAAAACGGAAGATTACTAATAAATGAGTAACTTGTACTAGCTTCAAGTACAAATTAAGTACCCACTTGATGTCTCTTCAAAATTGAGTAACATGTATCTAATAACGACAGCAAAAAAAACGAACAATCAAATGCAGCTTCTGTTATTTTTATATACCAAAAAAAACGAATAAAAAAAAACTACTTTAACCACAACAGTTTTTATTTTATTTTATCTATTCGAACACAAAATATTGTTATACAACCCTGAACATTACATGCGGATCGCCGCACGTTATGCATCGAGGGCTGGCAACATTCAAACGCGGTGTTGCCAGCAGTTAATTACATAATTTAATAATATTTTACAGTTCCACCCACCTGACTGATGAACCTAATGATTCACAATTATCGATTCGATTTATAGTTTATACTATCATGCTGGCGTTTACATCTGATGGGAAGTAAATCGTATCGAACCATGAAATAGGTTGTTAGAACACCCTCTGTGAATTTTCAGTTAGATTGAAAGTTACTATATTTCTGGAATCTAGTTTTTTTTTGTTTATTGTGAAACTGAAACTCATCGATTAAAAACTATATTTTTTTAGAAATTTATTGTAAAAGAAATTAAAATTTGTAATATGGTAGAAGAATTTGGAGTAGTGAGCAAACGGCTTAGTGGTGAGAGCGCCTGGAGTATATATCCGGCAGGCGCAGGGTCCAATCCTGCTCACGACTCTTTTTTTTCTTTCCACTTAAGTTTTTAACTTTGAAGTCATGCGTAGCGAACGCTAAAGATGCGTAGATGCGTTTGAAAGATTTGTCTGTATTTCAGGTTAGATTTGAAAATGTATGAGTTTTTGGTTATTTTGAATATTTTTATAGTCATAAACTGCTTAACGTGCCGTCCAATAAACGGAGATGCTCTCGTAAAATTACTTCTGACGTTCTCCCATCCTTTTATTAACCTTGCCCAATGTTGCTTAACCTAAAGAATTGTTTAGCTCAACTACGACTGCCTCATAAGATAAAAATCTTAAATTATTATTTTATATTATGTAAAAAACATTCGTTTAAAACAGGAGTCATAAGTGTCGAGTATAAAGATTCGCAGTTTTCAGATTTAAGTGGTGCTGTTGTGTAAAACGATAACAGTTGCTGTCCGTTATTCTAGTAACCGTAGTTGCTATATTTATCGTTATAATAACAAATAAATTCAACTCGACTTTTGCTTACTTAAATAAATAAACATCTCAGTTTAAAATTTTATATTTCACATTATAGTAACAGATTCTCAATTTATTTGATCCCAAGGTTTAATTATGCGTATAAAGTAATGAGTTTTCACTATATACGACTTTATTTCAACACAAAATAATAGCGAAATATTGCTACGATACTTACGAACTCCAATAATTGCAGGCTTAACGTGGCACGCGTGCTATTACCTCAGAAACGGCTCACCTCAATCATTATAATGCCTGTTTAATTATTATTCATTGCGCGACCACGCTCCTCTAAAGTCCGCACCGATACCCATCTCTATTCGCGATCATTACACCGCAAAAACCTGTCTACAGACCACATCAACCCTCGAATACAAAGAGTATTAGTGAGATCGATGTATTTACAGTGTCGTTTTAGTTTTAATTAAGCTACAGTTGGACAGTTAAGCTGGACCACGCAGTAAAATGGACTGAGCGGCGCGTGCGGCGCGTTTATAAGCCCGTGCGAATTTAACCCGAAGCGTGGACCGTAAATGAGAATCGCCAATAAATCGGGCATTATAATAAACATTAACGTTATTGTTTCCCGTTAAACGGGTTCCCCCCGCACCCCGCCCCGCAGGTGCCGCCGCAACAATCCGCTCGGAATTTCAACGACTTCAATTATTGAGTGCCTTCGGAACCGAACCCTTTCGCTTCTCAAGGGGCCGGACTGTCCATTTCATCGGACGATAATGCCGCCTGGCACTCGGGATCTGCCTAAGTTAAATAAACCGGTATATTCCTTTTTTGGTTTCCTTTCATGTGAAACTATTCTTAGAATTAACACATATAATTTGTATCTTTTGGAAAAAAATCTAAGTAGATATGTATCAAAACTTTATTTATCGATTTAAGTAGTGAGTTTGTGACTCACCAAATCAGAATCAGTTCAATATTTTGTATGAAATAATGTAATAATCATAAAACTACTACTATATTTGAAGAGAACAATTTTGAGCAACACTTGGGAGTTCCTAACCCAGGGGTATAGGTTAAAACCCTTCGTCTTATTTTTCTTGTAATACACAAAAAATACATAAATATAACTTACTGACTAAACACCAAACTCACTTTATATTAGATAGAGCCCTATTATAAGCAAGTTATTCAAATATTTATACTTGTAAACATCCATCCGCCACATCATGAATATAAGATGTCCGGTGACAGGAAACCTTGATTCAATTGAAGATTTGCATAATTTGCATCGAATATAATCTCACGGTGTTATTATACTCCGTGTTGTAAGCAACTGGGATTGAAACACACATTGAAATACTGGGTTTAATCAAAATGTTTCCGATCTGATTAATTCTTGGTTGACTATTTTTGTAAGGAACAATCCTCCTAGCCTCTTCCCAATTACATTGGGGTCGGTTTCCAGTCAAACCGGATGCAGCTTAATATTATATATAAGATAAGATAGGATTTTGCATGGAGCGATTGCCTATCTGACTTCCAAAATCCAGTTACTGGGTAACACGATACCTCGTGGTATGACTGGTTGTTAGACTTTTAGGCCTCTGACTACTCGTAACGGCTGTCATAGATCTTAATTTGACAACCGAGACCGACGGCTTAACATGCTCTCCAGTCATGTAAACTATTTTTGTAAGGAACATTAAAAAACGTGCAGATTTGAACCCATGACACTTGCCGTACCGTGGCAAAGCTCTATCTATCGCTTGCTCGCATCTATCAAAATAAAAGCAAAATCAAAATTTAATTTGTTAAATTTATAGTTTATTTGAACCGATAACTACTACCTCGTTAGTCTAGTGGTCTTAAGCGCTACTGCGGAGCATGAGGTCTTGGGTTCTGTAAGAAATTTTCAGCACGGAGTTTGAAATGGTGCCCGGGCAATAGGCTCACGGCAATGGGACTTAATACCAGCATTGGTGAAATGTGGGTGTACGACTTTGTGCACCTCTGCATACCCCTTTGGAGAATACGGGCGTGATGCAATGTGAATTGATAATTTTTGAATGTCAAACATTAAACTAAGACAGTCTCTAAAAATGCATTTTTTTTATCTTAAAATTAAATGAGAAATTAGTAGAAATATTAAATTGCCTTAACATGTATGCAGCATAATATAACTCTATCAATTAATTCATGTTACCACAGTAGCGCTTCTGAACTTAGGAAGCTAGTAACTCGCATAATGTCCGGTTGTCCTGTCCGTCTTCCGCATCCGGTCAGACCCAGCTGACCTCCCAGTACCACCGCCCATCTAAATGAAGGGGTCTTTGTTAACAATTTACTGATAAATAGCATTCTCAAGCATTGAATGAAAACCCGGAAACAATCTGACATCTTTCGTAGTTGCTATAGAATAAAACAAAACAAACTCCTAAAGGAAATTCCCAACTAAGGTGCGGTTAAAGCATTATTGAAACTAAATTAGGGTGGTTACACACACGCGTCACGTTGTCACTAATCTCGACTCTTAGCGCAATCTCGAGCCATTCTAACGGGAAAACAATGCAGCCACCTTTCACGGGGAACAAAGAGGAAATAACAAAAGAATGGACTCGACGAATCGCTGTACAGCGAATTATCGGACCGGTTCCAACACACGTGCGAATGCCGTTGATCGCCCTTTAAAACGAACGCTACAAAGAAAAAAGTCACTACACAATTCAAGTCGAAGGCACGTTTAACACAAGGAAAGTAAATATCAGTATGATGCAACGTGCGGTTGGACCTTTTATATTTTCGGTATTTACTATGTGACCGCTTTGTGTAACTTCAGTTGCAGCGGGCTTTGTGTTGAAAGGTTCGCGCGTCCGCCTGACCGTCTATACTAAACAGGGGGTTAGCCACTGGAATTTCACCGACTTTTTTCTGTTTTATGATTGACAGCACACGGGCCGTGTTCGGTCGCGCGTTCCGTGTCCAGCGGTCCGTGACCCGCTACTAAGAGACCTATCCGCTCGCCAGTTTCCCACATCGTCACACGTTGCATAATACAAAAGCTCTCCGAATACATTTGTTACATACAGACTCGAACCATCGAACTGCACACAAAAGTCAGCCTTGCAAAAAACGTACAATGCAAAAGTACGAGCAGAAGTCAGGGCCTCCGTCATTCGCATCTAATTACGAAAATTAAATCGCTTTTTTCAATGTGTGCCTAAGCGTAGAAAAAAATTGGTTCGTCTCGTTAAAACTTTCGTCTGCAAATATAAAATTCAATTTCTGAATGAGCGCAAAAAATCTTCCACCTTGTTTTTCGCGTTCATTTTGCATCAACCGACGTAGAATCCTAATTATCTTTCCCAGTTAAGCTTAAGTGAATTATTCCAGCCGCCCACTGTGGCGCACAAACAAAACGGCACTGAGTTCGCAACCTCAGTCGAAAATACTAAAACATTAAAGAGCATTCTCGGCGTACGTATAATATCCGCTAAGTAGTAAATATATGCGGCGCATAAGCCCGCTATCTTGGCGGAGGTAACTGAGCTGCGCTTTAGCCGGCTCAACTTTTAATAACGCCCGCAAAATCATCTAATTAATCTGATTACGTACGGACCCGCACGCCGACGCAACACTCGGCACTAATGCTCAATTCTGAGCATTAAACAAACTTATTTGTCCCATGTAGTGCCACTCGGATTAGTCAGGCGAACCTTGCCCTGTCTCCCTCGTAGATTAGCACGGGTTTTCTGAGGTCTGGACAAATACCACCAACCATCACTCGCCTTACAAATTACACTGACTAATTTGATTATTTTTTTTGTAAAATTTGCTTTTTTAAAAATCTAATCTAATAAAATTGCTAGTCTACTTAACTAGAAAGCTTAATCATGGTGAAATATTTTCAATATGCTATTAAAACTTAAATAGAACAATATTAACGTGATAAACCCGTAAAGTAAAAAGCAAAGGAATCCCGTTAAAGCCCCATCTTTGAGATTGAAATTGTTTTTACCTAGGCATTCCAAATATTCTCCCAAAAGATACATCCTTTTGGATAAAGTTGGGATACAGTCTTGCCCATACCCATTTTCCGGTTCAGTGCTTACCTCTTTACGACTTACTGCTGATAGAGATTTCCCTATTTTATTGTTACTTGGAAATACAACGTATAAGTTATACGAAGAAAATAGTGGGTAGCCGAACTCAGTAATGTCGGACATAACCTTTTAAGCAAGTCAAGCCAAGTAAATAAGTAATTAGTAAAAATGATGGTAAAATTGGTATCACATTTTCTGAAAGGTTGGCCAAAGAAAGTACAGAGTTCCGGCTCCTTTCAAGCTTAAGATTAAATACAAAAATGCGCTAATTATCCGTAGCAGGACGTCAGTAAAGATGTAAGAGGCGAATATCAGATTTCAGGCGGGCCTGTACGTTTGTGTGCGCCCCCTATAAGTGTAATTACGTGGGCTCGAGACCGCTCCTTCAGCCGGCTTCACGCACACGATGAATGAGATCTGCCACTAATGGAGATCTTATCTTTACTCCAAGATGGAGTAAGGTGGCCGTCCTTAACAGTATAAACTTTGTTATGTATAATACAGGGACTTATCTTGGCCAAATAGGACAGCCCAGTCCAGGTCATAAATAAAGCCCGGCTTTGATTTCTGAAGGTGACCCTCGCTTTGTACGTTCTTCGGGGTTGAGGTTCGTGAGATCCCTTTTAATAGTTTCCAAGGAAATCTTACTTAATTCGCATAATGATCACGTAATCCTTAATACTAATCGGGACCTCTATAAATTATGTACCGAAGTTCACATCGTGAAGACTGCTATCGGCGCTTTCTTGGTGACTTTGCGTTTTGTACGTATATATTATACGTATTAATTTCTCAGCAATTACTCGCTAATCCGTTTTCTTCACAAATTAAATATTTAAGTCGGCAATTTGTGGCGCTTCCGCTTTACACAGCGCTGTACAAAGAAGAGGACTATTTGGAGAAAGTAATTTTCAAAATTATATTGTTACTTCGCCTTTAGATCTTGTAATAATTATCTCTGGTCTGCTTTAACAAGCGTTTAATTTGAGTAGGAAATTAAGACTCGCTTTACGTTAAATTGTTCTTGATGAGGAGTCAAACGATACGCGACAAATTATAATTCTGTCATAACGATTCTGAACATACATATTTGAATTAGATGTTTGAAATTTCTCATAATGGGGGTTGAAATAAGTACAATTACAATACGGGAATATGATTAGAATAATCTAGAATATACGATTTTCTAATAATTGTATTTTACCCATTTGAACAAAGCGAGAAAATCAATTGTAACTCCATTCAACTTAGCCTTTCAAAAAAGAGCCCAGTGATTTCGATAAAAGGAAAAGCCTATTGGCAGAACGAATCGAGGGGCAGAATACAGAAGGAGGTTCGGTGCGGGCGCCGAGCGCCGGGCGTCGGGCGGTGAGAGCAGATAGGCAGCTCGAGCGACACGAATGCGACATTTCAATTTGAGTATATATTATTCATGGTAATGCGTTAAAAGCGCTAGCATACAAGTCGCTCAGTGCGGCTGACGGAGGCTGGCGCGGGCGGCGAGTAATCGGCCCGCACGTGCGCTCGCCAAATACATAATATGTATATTCAATGTTGTGCTTTAAAATTGTCGTTTCGCGCCATTTGCAGTTGCCGCGCCGGCCCGATGTGCTCCGCTTATAAAGTAACTCCGCGAAATGTGCCACTCGTTTTTATTTATCGACGCTCTACGAAATCGCTTTTTACCTATCACAGAACAAAAGTTTTTGTTGAACAAAAAATTCAGCATAGTAATCCGAAAAGTACTAAATGTATGGAAATGGTGTTACTGTACGTGATATGTTTCCGATTAATGAAATAGCCGGAGGGTTGGTTGCGTATTGAGCAGATACAAACAAGATATATTGAATACCGTACATAAATCTCGTGCGGTGCTATAGAGCGGAGTGAATCCGTTGCTACCGCAACATTACCGGCGTAAATGTTCAAATAATTCCTATGCACGCATTCCGAAGCGGATTCCAAAAGTGAAATCTATGTGGCCACCTAGCTTAGAGCGTAATTCAATTATTGTCGAAAGCTTGCCCACTTAATTCATATGCTGAGCTTTTAATACTGAGTTGTTGTTGGCTTTCAAAATATTAATTTAATTTGACACTGCCTGCTCTCATGGAACAATAACAAAAAACTTTGTCGAATTTCAGTTTATAAGTTGTAGAATTACACAACAAAACATTCAGGTTGAAAACAAATAAAATAATATTTCACCTGCAGATATTTATTACACCTATCCTTTCTCAGATATTATAAATGTGTTGAGGTATTTCGCAGAGAACATTTAAATTTATTTATGGCTTACCTCGATAATGCCTTCGAGATAGTTTCTACGGCAACAATTTAAAAGGGGAGACCCGAAAAATTAATCAATGGACGGTGGGTATTCCACAAATGCGGTGGGGGTATAAAGATAATATTGTATTGGTGCAAATATGTTAGTGTGTTTAAGAGGTTCCGGGAGCGTGTAGTAGTGTGCGTGACTAGCAAGGAGGTCGAACTGTGGCCAACATCTATTATTCATCGCTGAAGACACGGGAACGAAATTTGTGTAAGTGCGTTGTGATCCAGCCAATCTCACAATCTTTATTTCATTCCCAATAAATGGATTAGGTTGTTCGCAAACCTTGTTGCGTGCTCACATTTTTTTTTTTTTATGCATGTCAACACGTCGAGTTTGAATGGGTATATTTATTTTAGCTAGGATTTTTTAGATTTTCCTCTATACTTTTTTGCCAAAAAACTGGCGTAGTTAATCGATGAAAAAATTATTTTAATCACTATGAGGAACAGGAACATTATTAATAATTAATTATTTTACTGAATTAAATTAGAGTTTTTTTTTTATTGGTCATTATAAAACTTCCATATCAGTGATACATTGTCTTTAGGAAGATAAATATTTTTAACTAGTTTAACTGCGTATAATATATTCAACGGCCTCCTTTCCTAAGATATCATTTAGTATAAAACAATGTACCCTGTATCTAAATCCCAAAATACGAATGAAAAACGGTAGTAGCTTAAATTACGAACACAAATGATGTATTTTGAAACCGCATGGTTAGACTCATCAATAAAACCGTTAGATTTAAATTTGGGCATAATACCAACATCCGCTCGAGAACGTCGAGGCGTTTGTTTGCGGTGTTGGCAGCGCGTGCGTACGCATGCAGCGTGCTGCGGCTGTGTGTGATGGATGACAGCCGATATATCAGCCGTTACATGCTCCCCGGCCACCCCTCGCCTCATCTAACGAATATTAATCAAGTTTATACGCAGCCTTATATCGCACACAGCGGACCTCTTAATTTTCTTCAAGTACGAAAGCATCTATTACGTTATTATTCCTCCTCTTTCTCGAGACGTGTGCAATTTTTTTTCGCCTCTTTATGCCAGACGAAAACAATTCTTTTGAAGTAACAACCTTCTGATTTATTTACGCCAGTTTCTCGACTTCACTCGTGATAAAACTTGTGCTTAACATACCCATCGAACTTCATAATTTATACGAGGGCAGTTAAGCAGTTAAAAGCCTGGAAACCTTTCCTCAAAGACGTCTTAAAAAATTGAGGAAATTCCGTGGGACTCACCTGTGACCCTCTTTGGTGCCATCGTTTTATCGGTACCCTGACACATAAATTACAAGTAAAAGTAATCGTTGAAACTTTCCTGTAGCAGGCCGGAGGGCCAGAAGCTTGGAATTTGTGCAGAATTACCTGCCACTGGTTTTAAGACTTGTAATTTATCAGTGAAGGCCCCCGCGCCTCTATCGGCCGTAGGTCGGCGACCACCCGCCCGGAAAATGGTCCGTATCGTTATTCCAAGGATCTGCCGGAAAATATTAGTTTCGACGTTACCATTACTACTTGTTACAAAGCAATAAGCATTTAGATGCCTACTTAGCACATTACAAATCCGTAAATAAGAGGGGAAAAAACTCTCGGAATAAAGACATTAGTTAAAGTACGGTTGTTGGTTTCTATGTACAGTATCTGGGAAAAAGGCGGGTTTTGATTGACGCTGGTAATCGGCTTAATGTAACCTCGAGGCAAGTTTTGCGCGGCACACAAACGACTGGTTAAATTCGGAGGTCGACGCAAAGCGACGCAATCTCTCACACGTCACAACGAAGGAGCTTTTCATATAATTCATTTCCCTATTCATATTTGTCTTAGGAGCTGACTTGAGCACGTACTAAAAAAATCCTCAAAAGATGTTAGGGAGTAAATTGATATTGTTGTGCCTTAGAGATAATTGAAAACATTTACGTAAAATGCCTTATTTATATTTATGTATTCTATCCACATAAAACTGATCAAACATTCGCAAAGTTCTATAATTATTCACAAAATAAAAGGTGTCTAATAAAATAATTTGATTGGAAAAGAAAAAGGCACGCACCGGGTGTCGCGTGCCACGATCATTGACCTCTAGATATCCTCTCCCCAAATTCCGCATATCCAATAGGAAAACTTGTCTGCCTTATGGTTTATACTCGTCGTTCAAGTTTACGTGACTGGAAATAGTAAAATCGGATGATGATGTTGATAATGTAGGTCGTAATGGGCCATTGCCAATAAAACCTTATAGGTAAGCGATGGATTAAAAGGAACTGGGTCAGGGCAAGGCCCATGCCTTATAAAAATAACGCGCTTTGGAAGGTGCTCCCGTCTACTAAACGTCGGAAGTGCCAATCGCGTTATCTATCCACGATGCCTACCTGCTGTGCAAACAAAACGCAAACTAAACTCGCTTAGTAACCGAATACGTTTAGTTAGTGGACTACGCTCACCTTGAAACAAGTTCCAACAAAGTTTCCATCTAGATTAGGAGTTTCATGTAAATATGTAAGTACATCAAAGACATAAAAGTTGATAGTTACAACGATGATAAAACTATATTTATAGGTAAAATAGTATCGGGCAAATGGAACGGCCAATCACACTAAGTTTCTTTTAGCTAGTACTTTAGTCTAAAAGGAAAGTTACATGCACTCAATAGGAGACCGCTTAAAAAGTTTCTATCAAAAACGTCAATGGAAAAAGCAGGGCCGTAACTTCGCAATATCGCCCACTTGTCGCGGCCAAATGAATAATTATTGAAATTTAAATTCTTATTTTCAGTCTCATTACGAAGTTTGAAAAGGGTCATGCTTTTTGTATAATTAAAGAGCTTTCCATTTGTGACGCTAAACTTGAGATCTGTAAGGAAATTAATTGAAATATTTTTAATCGATTTTGTAGCTATTACCTATCGGTTCGTAGTAGCGCTACGCCAGATTTCAGTTGCTACAGTCGTAGTAACTTTTTTAGGAGTAAACAATTTTACCGTTTCGAAGGCAGTAGTAATAGTTAATATAGTTATATTCATTTGCAAGTACGTGGAGGCGGTGGCGGGCGGCGTGCGGGGTGTTGTGGAGCGGACGCGGTCGTGTTTCCTGCGCGGGTCATTTGCGCCCATCGTTACCAACAGCAGGCGTCCCCGCACGCACAACGATCTCTTCATTTTCACACAGAATTTTACACTCATAGTAAATGTTAAAACTCATTTTTGTGTTCCATTTTTCCCTCGCTCGATATATTGTATTACCCCGTTTACTGCCACGACGAACAGATATTAAACATTAAATATTGACAACGGATTTTCCATTCCATCTATTGTTACTTACTAGTTTCGATCCTCAGACAGATACGACCCTAAGTCAATATCGCAAGTTCCTGCCGCAAACTTAGCGACCGCAGTGGCCGGTGGAAAGTTTCATGTGGCTGATAATTTACATAATAGAAGACTAGGTCTATCGACTATCGGGGTCATCCAAACTTCTGTGGATTAGAGCTTTCACGGGCAAGGCTTATCAGATTTTGAACGAATTTCGGGTAGCTTGCGATAGCGACGTCATTATCGATATCCGATTTATATGCAGATTGCGAGTGAAGTGTCTGTGGCGTGGCGTGGGCGCGGCGGTGACGTCACACGCCGCCGCCGCACTACACATAAATAATCCCACTCGCCGACCGCCGCCTTCAACTTTGTCTTATTTGAAGATTATACAATTAATCCCTTCCCTTTACATTCCCGTCGGAACTGAGATCCTTGTACAACTTTTGCGCACTCGACCCGACGAAGACAGAACCTCCATTGTGAGGATTTAACAATTTCACCCGCCTCGTTGCATCTCACAGAGTAATAATAAAACATCACAATGGATGTCAACTCTATTCAAGATGAGTATCCAAGACGGAGAGCGTCAGTGGCATAATTCAACAAATCAGATATGATGAAAGAATTATTTTCTTTGGGAAGGGCTGTTTCGGATCCGTAACAATATTATTATATCTTTATTCAATACGTAAAGACGGTAATAGGGTAAATTTTGTTGTTGTATTCCTAACGTTAAAGCCAACAATGTAATATTAGAAATATAGCTCATGTGCCACTTGAAATCACAGTAGATAAAAATGTATGAGGAGATATATTCTCGTAACACACATTTTTATACGTGTATTGGAAGTTTTTAGTGAGTGCACATTACGTCGGTTGCCAAGCGCTGCTACAGATTGCGTTCATCCCCACTCTGACGAGTCTCGTAAACAATAAGTAATTTCGAAAATGGAGGCGAACGTATGAAAGCGTTGCTTTTCCCATAGGTAATGACTGGCAACAATCTACATAAGACTAACGAGTGAAACTTCAGTAGCGTCATTATGTTGGTAGCGATTGCTTGCGCGCCATCGAAAGCTCGCTCGATCGCCATTTTTCATTTGGTTGTATAATCTAGACCGTATTTATAGTATCCGATACCGACCGACACAGTAAATCAATTAAGCAAACCTGTACAAGTTTCGGTAGCAATTAAGCTGTATTAGCTACAGTTTATCAATGTTACAGTATGTGGAGGGGACTAATTAAAGTAAAACACCATTTGCTACATAGTTTCAATCACGGACCAAGAATATTACAGTTACAGTGTCTGTCGGCCTCCACGTTCGCTTCGAATCCAACGTAGTGGTTATGCCAATTAGATCTGTATTTCTATTACATTAAATCGCATCAATAAATAATAACTTTTTCCTTGTGTGCATCCAGTAATGATAGGCTATTAGATAAAAAACCACTTTAACGTCTATCACGATGGATGAGTCGAAATCGTTTGGAATGTTGAGTGCTCATTTATTACGCGTCTGTTGTTTAAAAAAATGTTTAACGTCAATTTCATGTTGCTGTTGTTGTTCAACAATTCACGTTTCCGTAAATTTTCACCAAAGTTATAGCAAAAAAAGGGCAACTTGAAAGCCAACACATCATTCATCTTTCAACCGAGCTGTCTATTATGAGTTGCAGTTTTTAAAAAGTTGGTAATTAACACCGGCCCGCGGTCCAGGCCAGGTCCCAACTTTTGAAGTGTTCACAAAGTTTGTAAAATACCCCAATAATTAAAAGCTGGGGCTTTGGATCATGACTTTTTGTTCATGATTGGATGAGTCACGTAATTAAAAAAGAATCGATTACATGTACTAAGTGACGTTTCATCGTTATATTATTATTTGACATGAAAAATAATGGGAGCGGAATGTTTTCTATCTATTTACTCGGTCTTATTCTAATAATAAAGAAAGCCAATGTTATTATGGCGTAGAGCAGTTCTTTATACAAAGCTCAATGTGCCTTTGATGTTGGAGACATCTATTCACTCAAGTCTATATAGATAACAATTCTTGTCTCAATCTTTTGAAGTGTTTCAACGGTTTCGGGCACACGGATTTCCAATCATTTGCTGTAGACCTCATAATTATTAAATAAGGAAAAGAATCTAGTAAATGTATCCAATCGACTTTTCTTCTAACCCAGATATTCGACGTACAGCGAAGAAGAGAATTTAATAATGAGTCCTTATTAATTCGGTTGAAAGAAATATCTTGTTCAGTACTGAATGGTATTTCTGGTTTCATTAAATGAATAAAAAATTTATCAAAAGATATCCTTGTAAAAATGTTTACATAATAAGTTGATTCAATCAACATGAATATAGTGGTCCTTTTCTTTGGTATTTCCTGTTTGTCTCACACTCAAGCGCAGGTTAATAAGTAATGAAGCAGATTCGGTCGACTTTTGTTTGTTAAAGTGATTATTCAAATACGAAAAACGATTTCGGGTTTTCCTAAACTTCCCTCATATTTTATTCACCGATTTTTTTACGGATCGTGGAATACGTAATTTTTTTCTAAGTTTGACGTTCGGAGTTTTTATGTACTTGATTGTAGTTTAGCAAATTGAAAGTAAGAGAGAAACCATAAGATGGAAATTGTCGGGAAGGTCGGTGCCAGAGTTGTCGTAGAAAATACGATTTTATTTTTTACGCCAGGCGGGTGAGTTTTACTTGACGCTGTGACTATCACGCGGTCATTATTTATATTGAATGGACTATCTGTACATAACAAAAATATAGTAAGTAAGTACTTTGCGAGTAACATTCCTTGACACTTAATAAAAATAAATATATCAGATTTAGTCTGTCACTGCGGGATTTGTTTTTTTCTGTGTACGTTGTTTTTTCACTGTGAGACTGGGTTGTAAAATTTAAAATAAGAGAGCCAGAGAAGTCATAAGAAATAAGCAGTCCTTGTATTAATCTTTCCTATTTCATAACATAGCATCACACCTATACAGAAGGGGTAGGGAGAGGTGTACACAATTGTACACCCAAATTTCACCAATGCTGTTATTAAGTTTAAGGTGGTGAGCCTATTGTCATCTACCGGGCACATCTCTACGAATTTCCTAACAGAACCCAATAATACTTTGCCCGACCTGGGAATCGAACCCAAGACCTCATGCTCATCAGTTCCGCTTGGGACATAAGACCAACGAGGCCTAGTGGTCCCAAGGTCCTATTTCACCTTACTTAATAGTATTTATTGTAAATACATAAATCGTTAAATAAATAAAAAGTGACTCCTAGTGATATACCACCAGCAATTCCGTTTTTACAAAGACAATGTTTTAATTATGTTAGTTCAACAATAGATACATTGCATCAATCTTATAGTCGAGAATGTAATTGATAAGTATTGCTATTGTAAGCGAATTATCCAAGCTGGTATTATTTTCAATTGGAAAAACATACAATACTTACTAAAAGCTGAAACTATTTATATTACTTTTACAATTTGATCCCAAGTTTTGTAGTAATAATATGATAGATCTGATACTAACATAAAAAGTAATCCGCCGGGAGTAAAAAGTAAAAATATGGAACATATTTTAGATTGAATTTTACATCTTGATATAATATAATATTTACAGTTTGTGACAGCTGTGCTATTTTTCTTTTGCAAGAAACACAGAACATATAAAGTTTATTCTGGAGAAAGAAACTGAATAGGTTACCTTTACAATAGTTTGCACCTTCGCGTATTTTATCTTGAAATGAAATACTTAAACTATTCTATGATTAAGACAACTTCACTGCCCTATTTTAAATCCGAATTCCCAATATTTGTCGAAGTAAAATCCGGCGTTATTTGCCACCAATAAAAATTCACGAAGCAAACCAATACGTATAAGTATAAGCTCTGTCGAAAGACTTCTAATATTTAATTACTGTTGTCCATAAAGTATACTTAAGGGGTATGTTAATAAGGAAACGGGGAGTTCTCCGGGAAAACTTTCCTAAGAAAACTAATCCCATCCCGAGATTATTTCCAGCGTTTCCCAATCAATTCTCCTATAAAAGCACAAGGATAAAACGTTGGTACCCTGAGGGAGTTCCCTCCACTGAGAATCATTACGAAAATACGACAAAATTGTAGACTGTCTGTTGTCGAGAAGGGGTGTTATTTATGGAGGGCACAGGCCGGAGTGTATCTGAGTGGCTCTATTAGCTCAACTAATATTTTCTTCTTCAAGTTAATTGTTATGTCGCCTTTAAGAGCAGGTGGCTTGTCCCATTAGGCGGCCGCGGGCACCTTAATGCCGAGACACGAAACTTGAGCGCCACTGAGGGAACTCCGTACCCGCGGAAATATTTAAACAAATTAAAACTTTTTCTTTATGCCATTTCCCGAAGAGTGTTCTTATTGTGACTCGTTTTTATTGAGTTTGCGGCCAGTTTTTTTTTCTCACAACAAAATTATTAGAAGTGTCCAATAAGTGAGGATCTTAGTCGATATTTCTGAGATTGCTAAAAAAAGAAAATTTAACTTTACCAGTAGTTATTTAGTTTTTGTTAAATAAACAACAGTCAACAACTAGAAGTTAATAAACATTCAAGTTTCAACTAAAACCAAAGAATAAGTCGAAACTCAAGCAGCAACAATAAATACGTGTCAAAGTTAGCCAATATAACCGAACTCGGCGTAAGGCCGCCTACAAACGATCCACCGAAACCAAGCATTGTTAGCTACACTCTTGATTGACGTGAGGTTGACCAACACTGGACCATCTTCCAAGTCCGGCCTTAGTAACAAGATGCATAGTTCCCGAATTCCTTGTAACAACTGACAGTTTGAATTTCCAAATATTAGTTGGAGAATGAGTAATGGTATTTGTTCAGGATCTAATTTGCATAGCAACTAAAAACAGATAACTTGTCGATTGGTTTGGTTGGAATATAATTTGTGTATTTCCTGTATTGAGATTGGGTGTTAAATTTTTCGGTTTTATGATATGTTTATGAGAAAGAGCCACACAAAATGTTAACAACTCTTAATTCCTTACAAAACAAATTAAACGGATTTCATAACATCCTGCATAGTTTTCAAAGAATGTTTTCTAAACAAAACAATAAAATAATAAAATCGCCAACAAACAAACAAAATAATTTTTTCACAATTCAATTTCCGCCATATTGAAGCCTCGGGGTAAATGAACGCTCGTATAAACACCGAGTGTTTAGAAATACGTCACAGTGACGTCACGAGACGCGCTGACAAACAAACAAACAAATCAGGCGCGTTGCACACGCGCGCAAACAGTGCGATTGTACAGATATTAGTTCATCGCGTAATGTTGGCTGTACGATCGCGATATCGCAGCGGATTTGATGGATTGCGATACTAAATGTAATGTTAGTACTGTTTCAACGTTCATTGTGGGTAATGACGTCACTGCGATGTTTCTAATGGTGTGTTCGGATTTATATTCTCTTGAACAAAACTTCGTAGACTCCAAACATTGACATCATTTTTTTACGGTTTTCACATTTGTCGCAGGGCTCTCTTTGAAAGGATTTTTCTTTATTAACTACGCTCAAAATTAATAAACAATATTATAAAGATCAAAATAAAAAAAGTCGAGGTTAATTACTTATCAAACTTCTTTAATAATAAATAATTGGTCTCAGTCAAATCATAATTAAGTGACTAATACATTTCGAAATAATTGAAATTTTGATTAATGCAAATAACTCTGAGTTGTTCACATCGAAAGAACTGAATAGTATAACAGTATACTTATATATATTTTATGTATATTTTTGAATGGTTTACCCAATATGTTCAATTTTTATTGCATTGGGAAAGGAACCATTGCTTGAAATTAATATGAAAATTTAAAATATAATTTCTTCTCTCTTTTAACGTTTTGCCGTGCCCGACATGGTCCACATATTATTCTTATTTCCATGATGTAACACCTTTATTTAATACTGGTGGAGTGAAATAAATGTTTTAATAAATAAATAATTGAGTATTGAATAGCATTGGTTGAACTGCCTGCCTCGTTGGTGTAATGGTCCCAAGCGCGACTGCTGAGCAATGAGGGTTTGATTCCCGGGACGTTCAAAGTGTTATTGAGTTTTTCTGTTAGAAAATTCTCAGTAGCAGCCCTAATTTTGGATATTTTCCCGGTAGATAGCAATTGGCTCACCACCTATTACATAGGACTTAATAACAAGATCAGTGAAATGTGGGTGTACAAGTGTGTAGTACACCTCTGCCTATCCCTTCGGGGAATACAGGCGTGATGTATCACCATCGATTCTTACAATCATCTGTTTCTAATACATCTGTCTTCTTTAACTACGATAAAATTTCCCTCCTAATTTGACATACTAAATCTTATAAACAAAAGTAAAAAATAAAGGTTTATGTACACGCAGCAAATTACCGCGACAGGTACCCCGAGGGACCCACTCACGTCACTCCCTTAAATGAAATACTTAATAATAGACGCAGCTTAACACAAACGTGCGGACATTAAAGAAAATTGTTCCTTTGTTACAACTGTTATATCGATGCCGTTTAAGTAATAGTCACATATAGTTTTCAAGATATAATCGAAGTAAATTATATTGTTTGGACAAGACACAATTGTCTTATAATGGTATAATGCTTGTCAAATATGTATCGTAATGTGTACGGCGACGTAGATTAATTTTCTTACATTATATTTTTTGTATTGGTATCAGCCTATTCTATTAGAGGTACGCAATTGCTACTATGGGAGCTACCGACTATAGTCTGTTCATTTTAGGAAGGCTTGCATGACAGGTGTCATCAATTAAGATTTTAGCGATGTGACGTTAATCGAAAATAGGTTTTCGATTATAAATATTGTTTTGGACCACAGTATTATCATCACGAAGATGGTTTTTTAGAATCGATTATAGTATATAAGGCATATTATGCAAGCATTCCTAGAATGACAAGACTATAGTGGTTTACTAAACTGTGGTATTTTTCTTACCCACATAAGAACTTAGACAAAACCCGATATTCTATCCAAGCATTCAGTAAATCCTGTATTTTATTCCCTCCATGTACGGTCAGCTACAAAAATTCCGAGCGTCTACCAACATTGTCTCCAATTTCGCTCACTTACCCTTGTGAAAAATATTCGGCCAAGAGTGGAATTAGTAAAGTTGTGTGGGCTCCGTGTGGGCCACACATCGGCCGAATATTAAAAGCCGAATTAGAGTGGTCACGCCTCTTTGTGTTCATAAATGTCCTTAAGTTGTTATACCACTTGTTACGTGAGGGTGGCTAGCTGTAAAACTGAGTTTTTTACTGAGCCTACTTATAATTCGTGACATGAAGTTGGCACACGAACAATTTCATCATGTAGGTTGCTTAAATTTAGTCCAAACAACACAATTATCAACAGCGTCCAGCAAAATAGTACATAGTCATCTGAATCAGTAAGTGATCACCTAAAACGATCTTGAAGTAAAGTGAAACAGGGTTAAAAGCAGTATGAACTCCGTGAAACAAACTAAATTAAAACTTAAGTCAGACAAAATGAAATCGATCAGTAATCAGATACAAACATTAACTCAAAAGACACCTCCGAGGTTCGCATTGATCACGGCCAAAGTTCGGTTTCACCGTAACGTCACCCAAGGGACAACCCGAATGCCAATACCCGTCCTTGTCGCACGCACTTCATCACAAATGCGAAAGAAGGTAATGACGCGATGTAGCCCTCACAAATTGACCGTAACAATACCGCATTAGGTCACAACCTACGTCGCAGGATACAGCATAATCTATTTTTTCCCCAATCTTATTGATTCGGACGAACAACGGATCGTATTATGACGAATTGTGTTGTGATTGGTCTATATTTCTGTCTCCTGACTGAAGTAATAAATTTCATCATTTAAGTAAGTTAATAGATATTTATTGCTTTCCTATTTCAGAATATAGTCGAGGCTTTTTTATCTAATTTCTTTTTTCATTTATTTCGTGGTTTTCATTTTTAGACGCAAAACTTTTATAATTTAGTATAAATTCAGTAGCAAGAAATTGTGTTTGCGAACTATTTCACTGTAAAATTATTGCGTAAGTAAATTAATTGATGGAAGCAGGTTGTTCTAAATATATTTCAGTACCAGGAAAGCATAATAAAGCAGCTGCTCACTTTCCCATGCAAGTTGTAAGAGTCAACCGTTGAAAATGAACGTATTTGACGTACCTACGGGCGAAGGCACATGGTTTTCCTAGTCGAATCGTTGTAGCTATAATGTTTTTCCTATAAAGAACTCAAATAGAACAAAAACACTTCATTCTAGGTACTCAATCTTATTGACTACTACAGGGTTAGCTTCTAGTTCCATTCATGCCAATTTAGCTGCGATATCGAAACGATTTGATGCCGATAAAGTGTACGAGAAGTATAACAATATTCTCAATAATTCGTTTTAAGCTTTACACTTTTAATACTTACTACCTACTGAAAAGCTCGGAAATTTTGGAACAATTCGAGAATATATTGAAGAAGGAGCTTTTTCGACTACGTAGTTTGAATTAACACTTACCTTTGTTTTGAAAGGCTCTACGTACTTGAGTAAATTCTATCCAAGCCCAGCCCTTCAAAGCCCACCTTGTACCCGACTACTATTAACACGTGAACAAATAGGTTCGCTTCTAACGAAAATGATAAAAAAAAATAAACGCGATCCTTTACGTTCTCTTCAGACGGTATTAATGTCAAAGATAAATCAGCGCTCGTGTATGTCCGAAAATTAGGTGTTATTTTTTTATTCACCACAAAAGAGGGTTGCTCAGGCCACTCGGGCAACAAAAGCGTGGGGATTCCCGCTCAAACAAATCACCACTAAACAAACGTTTCTACAGGTAGGAATAATTCAGCGAAAGGTCACCTGTTACGGGTATTCGACATCGATCATCGGGAGTGCGTCGTGTCGACCTACCCGCGTAATGTTGCCCTGGGGACCGGCCGACGCCGGCGACTCCGCCGCCGAGACAAAACCCACGGGCCCCGGCCTGTCAAACCGAACTTGCTTGCTTTTGTATACACGCACATTTTTCAACGTGGGTCATTTCATACGCCCGCTGTGTACCCTTTGCTGTACCGCCAAACATGACATATCTGATACGCATCTGAAAAGTTAATAAGGAAAGAATTTATAATTAAGTCGTACGTACAATTACTTATGTGGAGGCGTCACGCGTCGGCGTCAACATGAATATTTACGATGCAATTTCGTTCCATTTCAGATTTATCACTGTTTTGTTAGCGGACGGGGAATTTTAAAAATGCTCCTTCGTGGCCAAATTTAGGTGTGAGCGAGTCGTGTTAGGCGAGCGGTGACAGCGCATCCCCGCTAGCGTGTATTGTTCGTGTCCTAACCACCGACTTTCCATTTATTTCTCTATGAATACGTTATTACCTGCTCGCCCCCGCTTATCAAAGTTTATTTGCAGCGTGTGGTTTACTCTGTACCGGTGCTTATTCGTTATTACAACGGCGGAGTGTTTTATTGCCGGGGCGGGGCTCGAATCGCGCACGATGCCCTTGTTTTTCGCTATTTTTCCTCACGATTTTTTCAGTATTTGAAGTTAATATTATGTCTTTTTGTTGCAGATCGAGGACGCCATGCTAATGTTCGACAAACAAACCAATAGGCACAGAGGTAAGTTGTCATTATTTAAGCGAACAGATAATACAACAACGGAGCGCGGACCCTAATAAATCAGATCCCCAATACGGCCCAAGTACCTAATACTATATATAATTATTAATGTCTTGTACATTAATAAAACTATGCCAATAATGGCTTTGTGTAGGTATTCTTGTGGAAAGCCTCGTAATTAGGGACTTAGGAATAATATCAGTTAATATTTATATAGGTAGCTATTGCAGGTAATAATACCCACTTTTGCAATAAGGAAGCTATATTTTATCTACTACTGAACACAATAACAAAACTAAAGCTATTCCGAACGAAAATATAGTTCAATAAAAACTGTACCGAATTCAAAACGGTAATAATGTTACATTATTACTTTCCTAGCCGTAAGTTACACGAGGCAAGCACGCACGAGCGCCGCATCACCTTATTTTTCTTGACAAAAACAACGGAACTTCCAAAGGCTTGCATGTCACACACGGAAACATATCATTTTTGTTTGTCTCGCCTCATTTCTCTGGCCGTCTTCGCCACAAAGTCGTCACTGGTTAACTAGCAACGGATAAATATAGGCTTCGACCCTCAATGAAAGCTAACCAGCGTAAACAGACATGTCGCAATCTAAAGAGCCTCCTTTCTAATGTTGAGGAGCTAAGCTAACAGGAAAGGGAGAGAGTTCAGCTTATGATGGTGGCTCGGCGGCTGAGACGAAGCGGAGCGAAACGGAGGTGGCATCGTCACTAAACAGGCGCACCGTTTTCGGTATTGTGCTCCCTCCCCATGTTACGACTATTCCCGGCTAATAAATAACAAATCGACGCCCGGATAAAATATACGGTTTCCTCGGCAGGAGATTTTGTATTATTGTGAGGGTAAAACCGAAGTTACGCTTGAAATCTGCCTATTTCAATTTCTATGGTGGCACATTCACTTTTTTCGTGAATATAACACATCGTCATAAACAAGCCAATAAATTTTGTCCCAAAACACTAAAGTCCGGGCTCACGTAATCAGTTTCTTTCATTATCCCCGCAACGCGTAAGATTTTAATTAAAATCCACGAAAATCGTATCAAGGCGAGCCATCTTTTGTTGCCAACGAAGGTTCCCTTGTAGCAGTTACAGCAAATACAATGTTAAATTTGCTTTTGTAATCCCCATTACACAAAAACAGGTTGACCCAAATATTCAGGCTCGGTGAAATATCGTTGCGCCGTCATTTATGCAACTTCGCAAAAACGAATCCTGTTTCATTCCTCGCCGAGGGAAAAACGGCCCTTTCTTGTCGTTGTAAGACATAAAATAATTTACCAATGCTTAACAAACTTCCAACTTTTGCGCCCTTTGCGTGTCATTTGGATGATATTTTGAGATCCCTCTGCTTGTAATTAGATAAACATTGAAATAAAACACGACAACGTGCCTCGAATACATTAAAATGTGGTCCGTTTAAACTTTCATTTGTTGGGGCGTCTACCTGCTCAGACAATTCATTTATGTGATACGATTCATGTAATGTTGGTGCGTAAATATGAATAACGCATATAATAATCTTATATAAATATTCCTTAGGCCCCTAATACTACAGTAGGGTTATTATCCCCAGAACGTAATCAGTTGGGTCGGGTTATCCTGGCAAGAAATGTAAAAATATCCGCTGTTTATTTGTATCAAACTCGGGCAAGAGGCAACCCAAACGCGTATTCAAACTGAATATGAATGCAAACTGCCCCGGCGAACGGGCGGAATGGCGAAAATCAAATTAGGTATGGCGTGAATACTTCACGGCGACGGCGGAAAAAAAATTGAAATCAAATATTCATTGACTTTCAACCGGATAAGCCGGCCCGCAGCCATTTCAATACATTTTATTATCTATTTTCGTTGCGAGGACCACGCCTCGGTGACGCGACCCCAGACGCACCGATCGCGATATATCTTGCCAGCCCGCCAACTCCTATGTTAATAATTTAAACATGTTACTAATCTCAATGACGCCGTTTTAACCAATTTTATCATCTGGAACAAGCCTTTTTTTATTTTTATTTAATAGGATATTTTTTAATCTACATATTGCTAGGTCTATTTTAGGTCGAAGATGAGTTCTGGTAAATTTGACCTCCGGGATGAAAAGGTCGAATTATAGAGATTGAATTCTTAATATACCTCTTTTTAAGTACAAACCGGGCTAAAGGTTTAGGTCCGGACCTAATTTACCTTAAATAATATCTACCATCTATTTTCATAAACAAAGATAAAAAACATAAGAGTATGCCTATATCGTGAAAATATTTTTTGATAATGTTTAATATTGTTTCACACATTATTTAGTTTATAAATCACATGTTGAATGGAGACTTAATTCAAAGGGTGATTTTTATGTTAAGCTGTTGAATCTGTGAAAAATAAAAACCTTTTAGCCTTTTCAGTACATTAAATATGCGCGAATAATGCGTTTAATAGCACCCTTTACATTTATTTACGACCTTTGCCGGTTGAAAAAATAATTAACGATGTCCCTTTGCAAAATATTTTCCATTGTCTCCTCTCCAATAATTTAATTTTTTGGATGTAAAATACCTATGGGAGTATATCCTTTATTACTGATATAAAATACATATGGGAATATAGCCTTTATAGCTGATATAAATTTGCATATCATAGTATTGGTGACGTGAGAGGGGTAGGCATGATATTTCGTATCGTAATCAACAAACCGTTAAGGGATATGTTCACGTTCGTTTGGCATTCAAAGTGTCAGCGGAGCTTGAAGGAAATGCCATTACACAAAGGTAAACGCGACATGTGAGAGACAAAGTTCATAAATATTAAACAAAAAAAAAACTAGCGCTGGCAATCTCAGCGGAGCGGATTCCATTTGGTCGTGCGAACCACCTCACGCGCCTGAGGGACGCATTTCTACGAGTGCGTGCTAGCTACCGTGAAAATTTCACCTCTCACTTTACATAAGAGTAGTGTCATCTATATTTCATTCCTCACAGTTCGTGATGTGTAAAGACGCCTATCGCGTGAATCATGAATAGCGATCGTTTTCTTCGAGAGCTATAAAAATTCTAAAGTCAAAAAAGGCACATCACTAGAGTATTTTTAAACTTTATGCTCTCCACGTACAAACGTTTCCACGCCCTTCTCTTTTGTTTTCACCGCCGTGTTTACGATTTTCTTTGATAAATTATTATTGTCGTAAATTTCCAACGCGTGTGTAATAAAAACTTAAGTTATTTTACAATTCAAATACAATAAATATTTACAGGTTCAGAAAATAATCTATTCTATAAAATGTCCGTAGATTTTTTGGTTGATTTTTATATAATCTCATCTGTATTCAATTCACTTCACGAAACACTTCAATTTCGCTATTTTTGTACATGTCGAGGCAATTCTAATACCGGCAAAGCTTCTGAAGTAGAGCTCTCAGACTGTGTAAGGCTGCAATCTTACTTAGCACCTCGGTACAAAGGAATTTGATCTTTATATGTATGGGGTGAGGGCTGTTTGTCGGTTTGTGTAAATGTGTTTGGCGTGTGCTAAGTGGCTGCACGTGGCCTCGTCCCGGGAGAGAGAGGGGAATACACAGGGTTTAGATGCATCTTGCGGCCAACCAACAGCCCCTGTTAATATTACGTGTATTACAATTAATTCAGTTTAAAACAATCTCAAGTCTGAGTGGACTTTGTTCGTAACAACTTTTATGCAGTGCTTTATAATTAAACTTTTCGATTCATAGTTTAATTTAATGTTTGTTTAAATATGTAATGTAACTGTTAAATAGTTTAGACAAATATAAAGTGACTTCGTTGTACCCTACAATGTAAGTTTTAGTCCCAATATATTCCATAACTCAGAACTTTGATCAACTTAGTTCCAAGACTTAAGTAAGTATGAAAGTTTTTAATAAAGTAACAAAATACCAAGTTTTAAATACAAATAAATATTAGCAAATTATATCCAATAATTATAATAAATTATATATTATATACTATCCAGCATAACAAAAAAGTTTAACTCTTTACCTGCCACATTGAATCACATGTGATACACGGCGACTACTATTTTATACTTATAAATCGGAAAATATGATATAATATAAGCATATAAATAGGCTTAAATAGTGTTTCGAAACAAACGTATAAACTCTAAATTCAGAGAACATCTATGACACTGTCTTAATTATGTTGTTAACGAACGTTGTACGTATGTAAATACCTCCGCTACCTACACTACTCTGCCTACCTCTGCAGGGATTACGTTCGCCACGATATCGATATTCTCAGCTCTATCGACTCCCAGTTCTGCACCTCCCTAGAGATGCGGTTGCGAATGCATCTCGCGTGATGCATCGATATGAGAAAGTGGGATGGTGAACACTCGGGACTTCCCTATAATCACCTGTTTACGGGATGGCACTTCTTTCTACTTTGAAAGTAAACAAATACAGTATTTTGCTTTTATTGAATGCTGAACAGACTGTGTAAACAGACACGAGTTTTACTGAGATTTTATTACATGTTAGTGATTGTGTATTCTTTGTTTAGTAGTCTGATTATGTGTGATAGAGTAATGACTGGAAATAAACCTGTTTTTTCACAGTTGAAAATATTTGGATTAATTGAGTAGTTTCAGAGAGCTCTTAGTAAAGTCCAGAGACGGTTTTCTTTCACATGTAGACGTCAAAAACGTTATATGATGGAGCCATTTACATATTTATATACTTACCTACTTTTAAGGTTTTTTTTTTTAAAGGTTTATGTTCATAACAGAAACAGGTTTCGCCCCAATTTGCACTTGCACTTCTAACTTTAAAACACGAACAAAAATTATATTAGCCTTAAAAACATTACATTTAAGCGTATTACTTAAATTTTTCATCAATAATATGATATTAATTAATCCACGTATTATAGCTTTCCCAAAAATTGTATTATTCGTAAGCCTTATAAACCCAAATATATTATTAAAAGTTGCAATAAGTTAATTTACACATTGGTAGAGGATTCCAATTCCGTAGGGAACGCGGGAACCAGCCAGTGTAATTAATAGAAAATCATTTTGTATTCTTACTATTTCTTTGTGAAGATATATGTACGTGTTATCGAATAACGTTTATTTAGTATACTCGGGATTTTGTTACTCAGAATTTATTTGTTTTAAAGAATTTTTCTCGTGAACACAGTCAATTCAACTTCAGCGAAACATCAGACTAAATAAATAAATATCATGTCTTTAGCGCGATTAATGCTTGTTAGAATTCAACAATTATTTGGTCGCATTAAAATTACCGTTGAATTTTCCGACACCACAGTTTTCAGTATTACCCTTTATTCTATAAAAAATCTTGCTATAAACCTAAAACGTCTTTAAAGTCTATCATCATCTCTTTCTATTCATAATGGACAGGTATATTTTCAAGATCTTCTTATGGGCGAAATTTTTTATGACTACAGCCCTAAAGGCCAAATTTTAAAATGTCCAATGAAAACCCCTCAAACATAGTACTGTCTCTTTCACTTCTATTTTAAGTGGTAAATTAAACTATTGAATATTTGGCCTTCTCTATAACGTAATTTTAAAACATAAATTGGAAAAGTAATATTTGCATACCTTAATACGTAAACAACTACCAATTCAAAATACAATAGAGCTCATTATTCGCTTCATAAAGACGTCAATACATGACACACTTTTTATTCACAACCTTATTTCCCCTGTTCACGTAATTCAAGCAAACTAAATCGTATTTCGGCCGAAGCTCAATACGGCCAATAATTCCATTGGAATCAACAACAATGGCCCCTTAAGAACGGATAGCAATAAATCGAAACCACGATCATTGATCGTCAATAGAGCATTAAGGAGCCGACACTTTTACAATATACATTAAGAGTGTTTTAGCAAATCACTTCCTGCAGAACGTAACCCGAAAAAAGGATGGTTAAAAAAATAGTGAGTGCGGGAAATGACACAGTAAAAACCCATTGACGGCCTCCTTGCCTGCCCGCCTTAAGGTAAATAAAGTGGCCACAATTGAATAGTCATTTCATTCTTAGAACGATGGAAATTGTCCGCACCGTTTACATTGTCAACTTTTCGAACAATAAGTGGAGCACTCGTTGAACAAATAAGTCAATGGTGTTGTAATTATTACGGGGTGTTAGCGTAGTGCCGTTTATCGGCGATTTTCATTGTTATTACTTACATGCTTCGGGCGTGCACGCGATAATAACTTACCAGTAGATTCATAGTAATTCTGATGGTAAAATGTACAATTAACTGAGGTTTAAAAAGCTGTTATTTCCGATACGCATTTTGTATTAACTTTTTATGTGGTAATTTTTATTTTGAAATATTGTGTATACAAAACAATAATTATACAAAAATCATTGAAATTATATACTTAAATAAATTTTACGAAATATACTTACTAATTTTTTTAATCTCATACATGACCTTTCGTTTTTCTACCTATAATGATATCTGCTACTTGTATTTTATTGAATAAGCTACTTCTATTGTGGTTTTCACAAAATCTACAAACATTTTCAATCACCTTCAACACTCTCAAGCACGTAAAGTAACAAAATTCTTACCCAATTTTAATCCTCGTCAAGCGGTTAAATGTAATCCAGTTAATAGGCAATTTCAGCGTGCCACCTATCCGTGTCCATAGGTCTGACAGAACGCCATACAGTCACCCTCGGGACACCCTTCGGTAATTATTTTCTCTTACTCATACCACTAGTCAGGCACTACGATTCAAAATTGGATTTTATACCCAACTGTTGTGTCTGTGACGTGACAAATACTTACTTTCGAAAGTTGGGTATATAGTTTTGTTGCGCAGAATTTAGTGTCAATAGTTACATAAAAAAAGAATCTATTTTAATGAATGCTCTACAATTATTTGAAAATAAGTTTAATTGACGTGCTTATAAAATTCAACAATTAATTGCTGATTCAGAGTGCGATTTAACTGTCAATGTTAAATACGTTCATGACAGTATTTAATATTTTCTTGACAATTAAATATATAAAAAAATTAAACTTCACAGGAATTTTATAAAGATATATAAAATGATGAAATCTAACTATTATCTAATAATAGCAAATAAAATTAAACGTAAAGTTGCTTAAAGATTTTCTTGCGACGGGAATCTTAACTAATTCTAAAACAAGATACGTCTCATTAAAGTAGTGACATCCCCAAACTGTATAAAGTTATTCCACCCAACTGTTAGCAAGATACACTCTAAAACATAACTGAAGTCCTCCTGCCACATTAACACCAACTTAAGTGCAAGTTATTCGCCCTTGTTTTGGTTATATTAAAGGATTCCTGGAATAATTATCACAGAGCGACTTACGCACCCATTTATTAACCATCTTAATTACTAAGGCCAAGTTAATTACACCGAGTAAAACTTAGCGACTAAAGAGCGTTATCCCGTTAATTTACTATAGAGTAGCTTGCGGAAATCTCTTCATGGCTTCACCCTGTGCGATATCGCCAAAGTTACTTCAGATAATACCAAATAGGTACGTTTAATGTCCACAACTTTTGTATAATAAAATTACGGAAAAATTCTTCGGCTGCTTTTAACATTTACTTTTATTTATGGCCCTAATAATTTACTGTCACCTAAATTAAAGCAATGCTTCTGATATAGGACAAAGACACCTTTATTCTTTGTCGGATTTTCGAGTCTTCGGTAACGTATTACTCGGCTGGGGATGAGATACGACGCTCCTCAAAGATATTACACAAGATCTATGGCGAAATTATGAACAAGCAATAAATAAATTCACTTCTGAACATGTTTTGTATATTTCACATATTTAAATTAACTGATAAGCCAACTCTACACGTGCCAAATGATATTTATCTCTGCTAGTTGCCAGCGGACTGGTTGGCAAATCAATTTATGTCATACTTTAAAAGCGGATATGAAAATATCTATCTGTACAGAACCCTATAGAAAGGTTTACATTAGTGGCTTTAGGTGAATGTATTTAAAGTTATTTCCGCTATGAAATTTCATAGGCGACTGGTTTGCGTTGTGGATAGTACAGGTGTACGGACAATGAGAATGCGGCTGAGCACAGAAGCCCATCTCATTACCCGTCTGACCGCAGTTGAGTAATGATGCGCCAAACTCACAGTCACGCTGCCAGAGCTCACCGCTCGCGCTTTTTGCGGCTTCGACATAAACAAAATGCGAATTCATAATACATTATCCCATTGTTTATTCGAACGCGAAAAATTATCCCTGATTTATTGTTTCATGTTTTTGCTAGTAATCATTCATCTACAAAGGATAATGCGCTATTCCGACACTAAATATATATACGATGAATAACATTACCATTCCAACCTCACCCCAGTATGAGCAATTAACCTGATACGATCCTTTAGAATTTTTTACTTAGGGCTACTTACACACGCATTTTGTAACGATTATGGAAAAAATCAATGCGATCCCATTTAGAAATAATTAACATAAAACGCGACCGGAATCCTTTGAATAGTTACACAAAATAATTATACAATTCTGTCGTTGATGAAATTCCGTGAGTTCCACGCATACGCTATTTCAATCGGCTAGAATGTGGGGTGTGGTCGCGGTGTTTCGCCTGGCGATCGCACAATTGCAATCAGCCTAATATGTTGAACAGTAGGTCCATCTCATTACCATGGGCGACCACAGGTGAATGATGGCGCCGCGCTAGTGCCCGAGGCCGTTTTGTTTGTGGTCGATTTAACGCCGACGACAAATTGCGTGTTTGCCATTTGGCCGAGAGATCATCCCCACTTCTGAACGAAATAAATCCACTGATTACTTTTGCGCAATTTGAAATATTAACGTGAATTGTTTCGCGGGCCGCTGGCCCGCCTGTATTGTTTAATTCTGTACTGTGAGTGATAGCATCGCATTTACTTTTGTGTTGAGCTCGGTTCAAAGTTATCAGCCAATTGTATCGCATTCTAATGCAACTGCGTTTATTAATGGTTTACCATAAAACAACTAGGTTTTATTTTACACTTTGTTGAAGCAATGCAGTTTATATTATGTTGAAGGACGGAACTGATTCATATGTTTGATAAATTCTGCAACTACATAAATATAAAAGGCTAGCTATTCCGTAGTGATGTAACGTTGCCAGAAAAATATAAGAACATGGAGAGAAAAATATTTTGAATGTTTACGAACTACAAATGTGTTTGCTCATATAAATTCGCAGTTAGGTAATGACTGTAACTGTATCCTTACTAAAATATTTACAGTGAAAGTTTACCAGCTAAGAAATTTTCCTCCATTTGGCCGTTTATTCTGAAATAGTGTAATAAAAGGCAGCTAAAATGTTCGTACCGTTATAAAAAGAAAGTACCCTAAAAAAGTTCATATTTATTTCCTTGTAGAAAACGAACTAACTCTTGTTTTCATCCTCTTAACAAGAAAGTAATCTGTCGACCTACGTCGCGATAACGGGATTTTTATGTAACAAACTCGAGTCGCGCCTACCCTCACCTAGCCCGGGGCTCTCTCGAAAAATCCCCGCATTGTCAGATTCTACTAAGGATTCGGAGTAATATACATTTTCCCGTGTTGGAATTACAGCTGTATTTTGCTCATGCTACATAAAATCGGCGTAAAGGCGACGCCCATGAAAGGCCCGGGTGGAAACCTATAGCCTTTATTTAGTTGGCTCGAATGTAACAATCCACTGAAAGTTTTAGTGTCGGTAGTTCGGGCGTTGGTCGTTTCATAAGCGTGGCACGAAGGAGTGTGTCGGGTGTAGCAATGCAGCGGCCAAGACAAATTCGTACACCACAGCTAGAATGTATCACGATATATAGATGCGATCTGCTTGTTACCTTTTCCTATAATTGAAAAGACACACGATACTTTTCATAGAAAAAAAAAGTGTAGTTTTTAAAAGTAGGTAATTTTCAAATTAAACGTGTTTCATTTATTTTAAAGCATGGTATTTTACGAGAAATAAAATATGTGTGAATTGTTTGTCCAAAAATAGGTATTAAATTTTATATTTTAAACAATAACTTTCAATGATTTCCGATATCCAATCAGCATAGTGATACTGTAGCATGATATAGCTTAGTATCAATAGCTTAAAGCTCTTACAATTAAAAACGTGTATAATTTGCCATACCTATGTACTAGTATTTGTAACTTAAACTATAATTTATTTTTAACAATATCCAACTGCAAATACAACTCAACAACACCAGTTACTAAACCATTAAAGTGATATCTTCCAACTAAACTCTACTAAAAACAAACTTAACTCTTCAGTACATGTACCCAAACGCGTAATATTACTTAACCGCTCGAAAATTATATACAAGCGGCGCGTACGGCTTGTAACACGTATGGCACTAAATTTTAGTTAAAGTCGTTGTAGGCAACAGGTGTGCGCGATGAGCCAGATACTCGTAATTATCATGACACTGGTTTCCACTTCCCGAATTATACACACACTTGTCTTCTACACATACCTAGCAATCGGAAAACTCAATTGGATATTCAAAAAATTGGTTGCATTGTGTAAAAGTCACAACGGTGCCTCCGAATTCCATTTTTTATATTTTTGCACCCGGAATTACTTTTGGCTCGATATACAAACGCCTAGTTCGATTGAGAATGTCCAATTGTTTTGGACTAAAATTGGATACCTATATAGAATACCTACTACAGTAGACAAATAAATCAAAGAGGATTGATTGTATTTTGTCCTAATTCTTAAGATGTCGTCACTTCGAGACTAAGCATACAATAATAAGTGATTTACTCGATATGAAAGCTCTAAGCCTAGATTTAACTAAAATAAATGAGTATTCTATTTTCGAGACATAATAAATTACTTAGCTGCCAATATTACCAATCACTGATAAACGACAACAAACAAACACGAGTATATTTGTTTAATATTTTGAGGTTGTAGTTAATACGCAGCAAAAACATTGATTCAATAACCGCAGAATATTAATCTCTTTTAAACATACAGTTTATTAAAACAATTTTAATTAACTAGATTCTGTCGAACGCGACCGCCGATGAACCGCCCTTTAGGTGACCAATTTATATTTGTTTTAAGTTTATTTTGCTGACAGATGTTCGGGACACACGTTGGGCAGAACTCCATGTTCCAACAACAGCGCATCACATTTTATTCACTTGTCAATTAAATGTCACACGCGATTCGGTGCGAATTTACTCACTGGCTTGCGAATATCAACCGCCCAAATGGAAATTTGCATAAAAAATACATAGGTATACACATAGCTTCACAACGAGTGCGTATCATTTAGTTTGCGGAACCCTTGCTCTCCAAATTGAATCCAAACTTATTTTAGTTTTAAAATTGCCAATAAACTATTTGAATAGGGATATTTTAGCGAAACTACCGGCCAGTATTGATAATTTAAATATTTATTCGAACTGTCTGACGTATAAATTGGGTTTCCATTAAAATATTTTGATTGTGCTTTCGAAGCGGTAAAATATACCTACTCAGCCATTTTCGCATGCTGGTATTATAGAAATTTCGAAAAATTCCATTCAAATTTGGAATAAACGAAATTCCTTCGAAAAATAAAAATGACTGTTTGACTGAAGCATTTTGGGGAAGGGGCTCGTAATTCTTGTAATAATATTTATACGTTTTATTGCAAGACGGTATATTTTGGAAGTTTTGATGGAGCCGTAAGGGGCGAGGCCCATAAATCCGAGGCAGAGTGAAGCACGCAACGAATGTGTGCGGCGAACAGATTTATACGTTTGTCTTGCTCCGCGGTGCACGTCCACGCGCAGACAAAAATATTACTGCCTACGGGAACAATGAACATACGAACACTGCCGTGCAAAATAATATCCTTTAATTGTTACTCGTATGTTTCGCATAGCTACATGTATTTGCGGAAGTTATTATGTTTGTTTTTCTTTTTTCAATATGCTTTGATTGAAACTATTTATTACTTATTGGCGCCACCGCTATACAATATTATAATAAAAGTCACACGAAGAGGTGGATGGATATAATATTTTATTTAAATCTAAATTAGTACTAATCGTTTTGTGAAACTCGACTCTTTCATTATTTTTCAAATCTTAGAACTCTTTCAAAAAGATAAATTAGTTGAGGAATCAGTTCTTTGAAATGGTGTTAATTTTTTAATCGAGCTTAATTCTTATTGGAATTTTCAGTAGAAAAACTCAAAATCTTTTTTAAGAAATCATTTGCTCAACTATAGCAATAGATAGCCCACTAAGTTTAAGGTGCTGGCAAAATTTAATTTAAGCATGTTATAATACAATGAGTTCTTAATAAATGTTCACACAATCCACCTCAAAATCCTAATTAACAGTGATTTCGAAAGACCAAAAATGTAGATTTTATTTACTGCGAAAAGGGTCCTAAATGTATTTTAAAATCACAATATTGGATGGATACTGATGTGTCAATCGAGAATTAATTTAAACTTTGCTGGCCAAAGCGAGCAGCGAGCCACCCAAGGGACCAAACGGGCATCAAATCGAATAGAAGGTTATAATTGACTGCCGCTAAACGAACAACAACCGACACGATCCGTATTAATCAATCAAATTTAGACTCTAAATGTGGAGTGTTAGAATTCAGAATGGCACATAGAATACATCTGGTTGGGTTCTGTTTTCGCTTGGACACGAATAAGTCGGTGTCGTGGCGAGTCCAACACTCACTTAGTAGGTGTTCCACAAAAGTAATTTGCAAGGCTCGTGGCCGATCATTTAGATCTTCCCGCATTTACATAGTTAATTAACGTTTCCCTATATTATTATCCCGTGTATTATTAGTATCACCGATATATATGCAAAACATAAGGATCATTATTTGACCGATAGTTACGGTCTACGATTGACAAAGTGAAAGTGAAGATTGAAGAAAAATGACAAGTTATTTGGATGTTTGATGGAATGATTAATCATTACCAGCTCGTTAAATGCATGCATGCTCACTTTACTTTGCATTTTAATAACTTATTAACCTGCCTCGTTTGTCTAGTGGTCACATGGGCTACTGATAAGCGTGAGGTCCTAGGTCCATCAATCCTTTACTCCAAACAAGGGCAAAATACATACTAACAATCATAAGAACGATGCTAATCAAAAACGGGGTCGGTACTGAAAAACAAATCAGCGTTAACATGTTAAATATAATGTCACCACAACTAAAATTGCCTAGTGTGCCCACGATAATTATTTCGATAATTAGACCCGTTGTTTTGCTAAACGGTTGAATACCACAATTATATCTCTAATATAGATAATTATGGTAATTCTAGACTTTCGTTAATTTACGTTAAATAATGCCTGTGTTATTAAGCTCAAAGCACAAATTAAATTAAATTGGAAATCAATAAAAATACCTAGGGTATTTACGATACAATTGGCGCAGTGGGCGTGTCATCTGGTACCCTTGTTGCATGTGCTGGGTTCGATTTTTGTACGGAAAAAAATTCAGCATGCTACAGATAATCGTTCCAGGTCTGGGCGTATGTGTATGATAGATTTGTAATGGTAAACGTACGCCGCACACATGTACTGGAAAAATACCCAAAGGGGCAAAGTCTTTAAAAAAATTATACCATTTGGCTTTTCATACAGGTATAATTTAACCTTTTGAAATAGTAAAAATCAATGGCTTTTCCCAATTTGGTTGCTTTCAAACTAAAACAGATAAAATTCGCAGAAATATTGTGACATCCCGACGGTACATAACGAAACACCATGTAAATAATCGCGAAATCAATAAAAAGCAAATTCAACATTAGAAAGCTAAATCCACCAATTTAATTTCCAAGGTGAATGAAAAACTAATAACCCACAAATCCAACCCAATAACGCGAGCTACTAAGCAGCAGACCACGAAACTATTAACTTGAACTCCGACTGTGCCCCGAGGAGCTGAACATCTCCTGTCTACGAGTGACAGCCCAGGCGCCTCCAAGACTTCACCCCGTCACTACAACACCCTCTGGTGGCAAATTAAAAACGTCAATCAGCATAGTAGCTATTACTAATAAATCACAAACACCATTATTCGTGCCTATTAATTGCATTCGAATTAATAGAGTACGTTCATTTGTGTTTCATTGTAAGAAAATAAATGAACCCGTTTTGATTGTGCGGTCGCGTTCACGGGTTAAGACGTAAATTTTGAATTAACACCTAGTGGTCTATTAGAAATTTGCATATCAAGTCTATCAGATTTTAATGGGTTTATAGCGTTACGCGATTCCATTTAAACTTTATTAACGTTGAGAGTTCTGAATCTGTTGAAAATTATTTAGGATTTAGTGGAAAATTGGATGTAAAATGAGAGTGCTTTGCTTTAAAAATAAACTATTATGAGGCGTAATTTTCCAATTTATATTTGAATCAAAGTAAATATAAGTATTTGAATTTTATTATACTACAAACAATTTATTAAAACTAATTGCAAAAAGATATCAATATAAACCAAAATACCTGCACTGTACGCGTATTTCGTATTTGTGGATATGGAAAACTAATTGAAAATAGACTGGAAAATGCACATTACAACATTTTCCAGTCTTGTAATAAGTGAGATTCATTGTAAATTAAAATATATATATATATATAATGAACTTATAAGAAAAAATAACATTTTTTCAAATTAATATCAATAAAGCGATGAATTTTACGGCAGCAAAGTAAAAACCCTTCAATCCACCGCCGGTATTTTAAGGTGTGTTGTTGGTGTAATAAAAATTAACATTTACTTTGTAGGATGTCTTGTAATCATACCTAACAATGGCCCGGGGTTGTTTTGATGTCTGCAAAGGCTCTCGATTAATTTTGCCTTTTAATAAAAAAATATGGAAAAGAAAATACTAAAAGGCGGCTCAAGAAAGGTTAGGAATTTAAAATACTGGACAGATGTTGTAGATTTATGGACGCATTATAATTTCTCGGATATTAAATATCTGCTTAGTGGCTTTTGACATGAACTGGGCGGAAAATGAGAGGGATGGAGAAAAAAAAGTGCGATTAGCAAGAAGTAAAGGAAATGTTAATATCAGGCTAATTACTTTGCTTCAATTTTTGCTGTGTGGCTAGCAAGGTTTATCAAAATTCCTGGGAATATTGCGAAAAGCGATTACGAGAGTATATCAGGTAGATTCTGTAGCACTTATGTACATGGATAATACTTCAATGAATGTTAAATCCTGAAAGCGATACCTGCCGTCTCCTTTTATCTAAATATAGATTCCAGCATTGAATTGATGCAGTTTAACTCATGAGATTTCAGTATCAATCTTATTCACGATTCCATTTCACATTTAAAAATAACTTTATTTATTTATTCGTTCTAAATGTAAAAACTGTCCCCATCATCGACCTCTTACCAATTTATTTGGGGTCATACATCCCTATCATCCGACATCTCGGTAGTCACTTCCTTTCCAGCCATATCTTTCACACAATCCTTTCGTCGTTTCCTCGGTCTTCCTCTACTCTTATAGCAAGCATACTCAAAACTTTTCTGGTCAAATCCGCTTCATTCTTTCACATCATTTATACTTATACAAACGATTTACAATTTATATTTATTATTACATATAAAAAATAATAAACAAAAAAATCACTTGCTCTCAATAGTCCTCAGCCGTCTCGTTTTGTCTCCGTCACTTCAAAACGAAGGGACATTGATAGCACGATGTGTGAGAGTACTTAGAATTGAGTAGTATTTCAATATTTGTCTCATTCCAAATACTTTATGCATACACATAAAAAAATGATTACACTCATACTCGTAGTAAACACAGATTTTGTAAATTTAATACTATAATTCATTAACATACTATGTTAAATAGCGATTTGATTTCATTATAAACCAAAAACCGTAACTCTACGCAAGCAAAATCCGACAAAATCAAATTTGCATTTAGTGGATATTATAACCTAACCGCATATTAAGTTATTAAAACGATTATTTAAACTGTTTCACGCACGCAACTAGGGCTTTAAAACGTGCTGAAATAGACATTTGTCGTTGTAATGGCTTTTTACAAGTATCTTTCAACAATTTATTTAGTTTGATCAATACAACCCGAGCTTAGCCAATATGTGTTCAACATACAACATAACATTCAATATTAAATATCAAGTAGAAATCTGGTGAATAGTAACATGATGTATGGATCAAGTCATGGCGAAACAGATAAATACATATATATACCGGAAGACGCCATACATCGACGAGAGGTTACCACAGAATATCAGTGGTGTTGGGTTTATGTCACATCAGCAGTAAGTGACGACCTTTTTTTACAAAGATGCGATACAGAAAATTAAATTGTAAAAAGAAATGTTGTCTATGTATTTTAATTATAGTTTAGTTAGGTTTTACAGTTTATTTTGTTTTACTGTACCTATGTTGTACTGTGTAGGAATAAATAATAATCCATCTAGATTTTTACAGAATTTATATGAGGCCTAGTTACGTAAAGAAATTCACGTTAATATTTATCATTTCATTTTAATATTTATTTATTTCTGCTTAATATCACGCCCTATTTATACGAGTGTCTGGGTTAAGTAACTCCTGGCGCAGTCAGTTTGAAGGTGGATGATAGGTAGGAGTATTTTAATCTAAGCATCTTTATACTTCGAAGGACATATATCATCTTATTGATACTAAACCAAGTAGACTCGAACAACTTCGAAACTGACACCACATTCCGCTTCCTAACTACAGTAAGAATAATTTAACGATTAAAAATGGGATGTGTAAATTACACCATTGAACCAACTTATCACTCAAAAGCAACCCACAAGCAGTACTGATAAGAACCGCTACCGGAATCAACGTAGAAATCATAATACCACGTGAATTCCGTAAATCCCCCGCGGGACTTGTTTCTACCGTAATACTAGCTAACGGAACCCTTGTTTTAGCAGTTATCAACATTTTGACCAGTGATTATTACGTAATTACTAACCTTGCTTACTTTACACGGGTTTAATTGTTACAACTTTAGTTACAAAACGGCCCTAGTAAAATATTTTATGTTTTAGAGCGGATAGAAAGGCCTGATTAATGTTTAATGATAGTAGTATGTATGAGTTGAATGAATAGTTCTGAATAGATTAAAATATGTTAGGTTATTTTAAGTTACTACTGGAAATTTGACCTTGGCTACCAATTACCACATAATTTCATTTAATAATTTCTGATAGGTTTAAAAAACATTGTAATTATTGAATATTCCGGCCTTGCCAGAAGAATAAATATATAGACAATCAAAAAAATTGCAGGTACTAAAAGATAATAGTAAAAAGATAATAAAAATGGCTACAATAGTAACTAGTGCTAATTCTGATTCAGAAGAAAATTGATGACGCAACAGTGGGCTTAGTCTAGAAAATAATTCCGCTCGATTGACATTGGAAATATGTCAGTTCGTACTTTTAAATGCAAAAATAGCTCAAAAATAATTATAGATTCGGGATAATATGAAGACAACATGTTTTAAAATTGAGGCAACTGTAATGTAGGTAAATTTATTTTAAAATTACGCGTTGTTTAATGGTGTCTATTTTATATTAGAATTGGATTGGAATTGCTATTAGTTTCAAAAGTAACCCCACAATTCTCTTACTTTGTGCAAAAATATATACCTACTTCACACGGGAAGACAAAATTAATTCCTCTTCAATGACTGCATTGACTTTGATCCTGATCATCTACTGAAATCTAAAGTGTTAACTGAGTTGGACCTATTTGATTAAACATATGACCTCTTTATTCTCGTCACTTTCACACTCCAATTCCTTCACTTTAATTAAAATGAATTTAATTTTATATGGTGACGTAACACTTATTAGAACTAGGTAGCATGAATTTGAAAAACACAATAGGCCTTATAGAACTAATCTAAATTAGAAAGTTATTTGTAAGCAAATTTTAACCAAATTAATCACGTGTATAATAAGCTTAAACTTAACTGTCATATGTCACTTCATTTGGCCTGGTTGGTTACACCATATTGACAATCGCGCTTCAATGTATTTTAGATAAAGTGCCTGTATCATCTCTTTCCTTTGACCCATCAGTGACAGAAGTAAATTCAATTATTGTATATTTAATTTATAAATATTGTGCTAGTTTTATATCGGTTTCCCCTTAAAATAACTGAGTTACTCAATGCTCCTTCCTACATTAGAGATTTGTCCAGTAATGAGATAATTTTGTCACAAGCTGAAATCGTATTTTAATTTATTCCCATACAAAAGTCCCACAACATGTTTTAGCGGTTCACGCTGACAGGCCTCATTATAGGTAATATTTCAATCCACGTCACTTTTGGACAACATTTTATGGTTTCGGTAGCAAAATGAGACCGATACGTCGTAAATTTCCATGAACATTTTTGGAACACAATATTATTTAGTCATTGATATTACACGACACAATTAAAGAGTTGTATAATTGTCAAGAAATTGATTTTCTTTAAGAGGAAACAAAGCAAGTTACGTTTATAGATATGACTCTAGTCACTTTCAATGAAGACCTCAAGAGTCAGACTTATTAAAAATACAGTTTTGGGTCGCAAATCATTACTGACCTTTGACATCTTATTCACATGATTCAAGCAGCATCTCAGTAAAAATATCTAAAGACGCTGTAAAACACTTTCTATCGGTACTTAAGCATGTGTAAAAATAGCGTCTTAAGTGGCCAGCAGTTCAGTTAAGTAGCTATTATCGTAAAAGCAGTTAAAAGTCATCAGTTTAAAATCAGATCGCGAGGTACACACGGTCAGTGCACGTGTCATTAAACATTTACGCGTTCAAGATAACGTTCCTTTTTGTGTGCTACTGCAAGATTTTATAGCAGTTTTATTGTTCAATGATCCGATCGGACCAATGGGGCCAATGTCTCAACTTGCCTATAACTTCAATCAACAATCAATTCTTCATTATGACGCAATCACGTTTGAATACACACTTAACCTTATTTCATGTCGTCTACAATCCATTTAGATGTGATGCTATATCTTCCTTCTTCACTTTTCAAACTGCAGCACAAAGGAGCTCCACCTAACGAGATAACCTTTAAAGTTACCGTTCCAATGAACGGCAAAGGGTCACGTTAGAGAGGTATTATGGGGCCAGATATTCTATTATTTTTATGTAACCTCTGTCCCGCTGCTTTGCCTTAAGCTGGTACGAGGAAAGCTATCACGGCCCCTCTTTGACTTGTTGGAACACAACAAAAAATAAATATTTGTTTTACCTGACCAAATTTCAGATTAAGCCCTTTCAACTTCATGTAACAAAAATGTGGTCGTTTGTGTCAATAGGGAGGGAAGTTGGCATTGTATTACATATTTTCTACGTCGACCATTCTTAGGACCAGAGTGGTCGCCGGATAACAAACAACACAAAAGGCGAAATAATGAATAGTCCAGAAAAACGGCGCGGCTCTCGTTATGAGCTACATGCATAAATGATACGGCGAATCTGACAAATGGAACGGCACAGTATAACAATGCTAGTGCCTCCAAGTGGCCGTTCAATTATGCAAATAGACTGTGCGATGTTCGTCCGGCAATAATAAAACTGTTTAACAGCTGACAAGCGCGCGTCCGCCCGCTCAAACATTTCTGTATTCAGTCACCCGTCTAAGCAATAAAACAAAGGCAGGTACATCATCCATATGACGAGTTGTCCCCCGCTCATATTAAATTAGACCGCCGCTGGTCATCCACTTTATTTTTATTTGAATCCCATGAAAATATGAAACGTGTTTGCTCGTCCACGTTTCGGGAGTACGACTCGCCGCCGTTTTATTCGCAAGTCAATGTTTATGAATTTGTTAATAAACACGGTCGGCTTCATGCTGTTACCTTTGCAATTTAGGCGTGGAAAAATTCGCGACAAAAGTTTCATCCGCACCGCTGCCGACCGTAACTGGTATCGCTAATTATCCGGAGTGGGTTATTCGAATGAAATAAAAAGTAATCCGATAGTAATTTGGATAAAAGAGTCTCTCTTTACGAGTTGTCGGGAGTCGATTGGCGTAGGTACAAACGTCTTTAAGGGGGGTTATCATGCAAGGAGCACATAAACGCGACTGCGAGTCGTGTGTCGTTCCACGAAATGTTATCGGGGCATTGCTTTGAGTCAATGTAGCCGGTGGTACGATGTAATGAATAATTTGTAAACGCTACAAAACATTAAACTTTATCTGAATTACTCTGCGTATAATTAGTTTCAACAAATAACTACTGGCATTTAATAATGAAAATATAATTATGAATTTATAAATCATGTATAATTTTTCGTCGGTAACTCCTCATTAAACTGATCCTCTAGGTACTTCATCACTCAGTCAAATTGCGTTTCGCTTAATTTTCTTTCCCCGGCAGGTGTGTTCGACAGCGCAATTATTTACACCGTCAGCCGTGACGTCACTCCCCCGCACCCCGCACCCATCCCCTAGTGTTTCCTCCGAGAATAAAACTTCGTATCATTGTCTAGATAGTTTCTAACTTTAAGTTATTCCCTTTTAAGTTTTCCTATTTTGTTTTCGTCACAAATGCCTATCGCAACTTGGTAAATAGCGTGTTCATCATTAGGTCCCATGATGAGTGCTTAGTCTCATCGTTTCTTAGGGACTTTAACCTTTTCAAACTACCCGTGAGATGTATTAGATAACTAACAGATACTCACATTCCTCCAATATCTAACCGACACTAAATATCTTACATAATGTATCATTTTCAAAGCACTTAGTCACCTTTTTGTCTCAAATTACTTACCGACGCAACTGAAATGTACTCACGCCTAACAATAGCAATTACAATCCGGAATGTCACTCAACTGAAGAACGTCGTATGTGTTAACATAATGAATTATAGGTACTCGTACCTATAGTTGATTCACGAACCCTTCTGTAAGTCAGCATTAGATCCAAGGTCGCTTACGCACTTGAAATGTCAAAACCATTTGTTCCCCTCATGTTTAGAAATGTCAGTGAGGTAGATACGCCTATGGTGTAGTATCTCTAATTTGACAGTGACACATACGATTAAATTAGAATGTCATGGTACGTAGGGAAAATGAATTCGCTTGGATTGAGTGGCTTTTACTATTGTTTTTGGTGTATCCTTTATATACGTGTTATGTAAATATTTCAGTTTAAAACATAAATATTTACCGACCAAATCCGTCAAGATTCATCTACAGTTCCATCTATCTCACGGAATCCCTTTGAACTATCAATATAAAATGGCGAACTACACAAACCCTCCACCGAAATCATCATCATCCCCCTGCCCTTATCCCAATTTATTTGGGGCCGGCGCAGCATATACCTATCTGGCATGCTGCTAAAGTTTTAGCAATTTTTTATGACCGGCCGCCTGCCTGACGTCAACTCTCATTGGGAATGCTGTTGTTGGTGGTAACCGCCACCGAAACAGTGTCCTTTTATCTAGCTATGTCACACCAAATGTTATCCATGCGCCAGGTTCTAATGTTATAATTGACCCTTCACCGAAATGCAACAAAAATATGAAACTGAACTATTAAAATGGTCTGTAGGATAATATAGACAAATCTTTCAAATACATTATTGCTTGCGTAGCGAACTGTAAAGTTATAAATTC
Organism: Xylocampa areola; assembly: GCA_935421205.1. Taxonomy (NCBI): domain Eukaryota; kingdom Metazoa; phylum Arthropoda; class Insecta; order Lepidoptera; family Noctuidae; genus Xylocampa; species Xylocampa areola. The sequence continues at coordinate 14,115,186 of OW285206.1, forward strand.
TTGTGGAAAATACGGTCCTGACAAAGATTTAAACTTGTACCTGCGGGATAAATAAAGCGTCTGGAGTATTTATCCAAGAGGCGCAGGTGAAATCCTGCTCATGACCATATTTTTCTTCCACTAAAATGTATAACTTTAGTGTTCTGTAGGTTAAATACAGATAATCTTTTAAAAGCATTAACGAATGCGATGCGAACTTTAAAATTATAGGTTTCGATTCGGTCACCTGTATGGGGACTGAATAGGTAGATAGCAATGACGTCACCAAAAGATGCATTAAAATGGGAAAGAATAATTTGGGGTAGTGAGCAGAGATGGTTATTCGAGAGGCGCAGGTTTGAATCCTACGCACGACCGTATTTTTCTTTCGACAAAAGATTATGTTCTGTAGGTATTTTCGTAAAAGCTTGACGGGGACTGAACCTTGGCTTCCTGACATTTTCCCATGTGAGCTACTGACATTTAACTAAGCTCTTTACAAAAACACAAAAAATCGATACGCCTAAATAACCTTTCGCCTATAATATTCCGTCACGCAACTTTACTCTGTATAGTCTAAGATACTACATTTTGTTCGTTGATATTTTCTTCGTCTAATATTCTAGAATTTGGAATTATGGTCGCGGTTGAGGCGACCTATTACATGGTACTTAATAATGGTATTGGTGAAATATGGGTGTACTAAAGTATAGACTAACCTACAGGGGACAATGATGTGATACTCTTTTATGTTTTTAATATCTTACCGCCTCGTTGTTCTAGTGCGACTGCTGATCGATTGGTTGGTTCGATTCCCTGGTCAGGCAGTGTAACCGGGTTTTTCTTTTAGGAAATTCTCAATAACAGCCTAGGGTTTGAAATTGTGCCCAGTAGATGGCAATACGCTCACCATCTATTACATGGGACTTAGCTGCATTGGTGAAATGTGGGTGTACACCTTTGCCTACCCCTTCCGGGAATAAAGGCGTGATGCTATATTATGTCATATCTTTGCTTTGATTGGGTTGTATTTTTTTTTCTTATTTATGGTTTTTTGAATGTCTTATATCTAATATTTCCGAGCTTGTACTTACGCTATGTACGATTCTGTCCTACCTTTTGAGAATCATAGGCATGATGCTATGCTATTAGTTTTAAATATCTTTCGCTTGATTGGATTGAGCTTTTTTTCCCATGAGTATTTTTGAATATATATGTTCTATTTATGAGCCTTTGTCAAATTACGCAGATCTAACTTAGAGTATTTCAGTCTCAGTACACCTATTTCAAATTATAAATATAAAGAGGTTTATTTTTAAAATCTACAGATATTATATATTTTCCTTCTTAAAGTCTAAGAATCACCACAACGACGAAACTACTTCATTCACTTGAATTTATCTTTGAAATTCCACATTTCCTATCTAAAATTCGTCACATCTTATCCGAAAGTTCTTTATATAAATACTGGACTCCAAAAGGTCAACGTTTACATTCAACTGAAATGTGAAATTAATTTAGTAATGGGATATAATTTAAGCAGCCTAAAATAACTTTACTTGTTAAAAACACAACAATGGGAAAGGGCTGGTTCAGACAATTCGGATTTGACTTTCGGACTCTTACCTTAACAAAGATGTGGTTATGAAGCCAGGTTTAATCACCGGTCCCTCCAGTCTATTTAATAACTTATAATTACATTTGGACTTACTTTTACTTCCGTCCTAGTTAGTTGTTTAGGTAGAATAAAGAAAGAAAGAAAATAAAAAACTGCTTCGGGAAAGGGTTCCTTTTTATAACAGGGAGGCAATAATTTGACAAAAGTTTTAGGAAAATGCAGTGTCGCCATATTTTTTAATGTAAATAAAAAATGAATTTCATTGGTTCATGTATTTATATACGTTATATTTAGTCCCGAATTATTTTAAATACTGTTTCAAAACTAATTATATCTATGTAATCAGATAATATATTAAATATCTATTTTAAATACACAAATGAAAAGCATAGATAATGTATACAAATCGCTATAAAATTCGTTAGCAAATAATATGCAAAGAGCACGCCATATTTATGTTCAATAAACGAACAAGTATTTTAAATGTAATAGTCGACTAACCACACCGATAGTGCAATGAACAGCGCGGTCGCAGAGCATTGCCTCCAACGCAACCGTTTTATAATAAATTCTCCAGTTCCGCACCCACTGGGATTAATCGTCTTACTTTTCTCTCTCGGCCGTAATCCTCACAGGGAATTGTGTGGCCACGATCTACTGCAACCACTACCACTTTATCACACGATAGAAACGATGCATCTGACAAAAGATTTAACATGTGAAACCTTACAGCTACCCAGATCCTCAACTACCGATAACACCGAAATCGACTTTAGAACGAAATGAAATTTTCGAATTCCAAAGTCATTTATTTGAAGCGCAGAATTCTACATCTTAGTTGAGTAATAGTTTGATTATTTTTACAGTGATAAATCGACTCACTTTTAGGTAATACGAATTTTATACTTCAACGATTTTAAAATCGAATCCCGGCACCGAAATTATATCCAACTTAGACAGTTGTTCGTGGAATTCCTGTTATCGCTCGCCAAAATCTTCGCAGGAAACAATTTAAGTTCTGGCCTGTAGTAAGAGCTCAGGTTTCAGAGATGTAAGAAGGGATAGTTGCAAAGTGTACTCTTAGGATTTACTGCATCACTAGTTGCTCGCAGATAACTATCGTCCGTAACGCTTTAACTTATGAAATGGTCCCTTTGTACCGTCGTACGTTCGTCTGCGTCTTTGTTGACTGAATGCGAATAATTGCTTTCGTTACTGTTGGAATATGGATGGTGTAGTTTTAACGTAATGGGACAGTTTGTGTTCTTAGTTAATGGCTTTGTAGACTGACGGTCTCTTTGTTGTGATAAAAACCTTTAAACGTCGTTAGGTTCACGTGACTGCGTGAACGTTTTGTTATATGTTACTCAAACAATAACGTGCACCAATTTGGGGACATGAAACAAAAATGGACAAAAACACTAGATGAAAATGGAAACAAAGTTATTTGTTGTGTCAGTGAGTCGACAATATTAGGTTGTAGGCAGGGTTCCCACCTGATGGGTTTACCGTTGGCAACAGGGTTTAGTTGGTGTCACAATCGGCCGCCACTGGCGCTGCAGAATTAACCACCGCGCTCAGCCCGCTCTAAATGTCACTCTTATTATCGTCTGACACTTCGGGATTACCTAGGATAAATTGTTTTAACGTTTTGGAAGCGGCCATTTCACTTGCGCTGACGTTTGTTATCTTTCCGAATTAAAACTCCACTCGCCGGATCTATTTTCATTCGAGTTCTAGCGGACCTTTTGCAACTTTGTTTATCGCGCTTAATTTAGACTCCTGTGCGAAGCGAGCAAAGTCAATTTAGCTCGTGTTTGATTGGTTGCAACAATCACTTACGAGCAACACTGTCAACTTTGACGTACGAATGAAGTTTCACGGGAGACTGGGCTGCACAGTACGTCAGCTAATACCATTTTCCGTTTGGCTAATAAGTTTAGCATGCGCTATTACCAATCTACCGTGGAGCTTGCCGCCAGCCGAGCGCCTCTGCAGCAATCAATTTGTTTCATGTTCGGACGTTTTGATTCTCTGAATTTCACTGGAATACGGCAGTGAGTGTACGCTCGTTGCGGCGTGTCTTCATTTGCAAGTTTATGTTGTTTTGTTTGCGTAGTCATGTAACGTTACCTTTACGATTAAGTGGTGCGTTTAAATTCCAGTAAATACGAATAGAACCCACTTAGATTGCCGTAACTCGCTCTCTAACTTTACTTGGAATAGTCTGATTGTTAAACATCTCACGGCGGATTTTCCATCTCCTAATTGTTATCGATACAAAATCGCAATATGTAAATGATGGGTCGGGCTCTTAGCAGCGGTACCCGAGCCCTGAGGGTCTGACTGTGGAGCCACTCGACTTCATTTCACATTCGGATCACGAACGCCACGAACGATGTCTCCCATCTCGACTCGCTCGCGCCGATTGCATTAATTTTACCATTTTATAAACGATTTAATAGACAATCTTCAGATTTGGCTATTTGCGAACTTCTACAGTTTAGACGTAGGTGTTTCTTCTTCTTATTTCACTTTAACTTTAATACATTATTCAAATGCAAACGCAGATACGATTGGTCGTATCATCAAATTGAATATTATTGCCCTTCATATATATTCGTTTTGTTTAAATTGAACGTTCGCTCATTTTTGATGGTCCAAGCGCGGCATAATTTATTCATTCCGCCGCTTTTTTCTCGCTAAGTCTCGTTCACGGCATGAAAATCTCTGGTTAAGAATGCGGTTTGTCATTTTTCGCTAGTCGCCTTCGATATATCCTCGAGAGTATTCAAATCAATCTCTGAACATTTTCAATTTATTTCAGTGTCCTTATCTGTGACAGGCTCGGCGCTGAATTAATCTGAGCGGACTGGGCCGCCCCTCGCGCCGCGCTGCTCCCTCTCACCGGAAATTAAACGAATTAACGCCATCCAAATGTACATTTTTCACTTTGGGACTCGCGCATCCTATCGATGAATCTCCAGTCTTTTTCATCGGAAAGCAATCGGCGGATCTGTGCGTTTATCTGTCTTCGCTTAGATTGAACAATTGATACGTCAGTGATGTACCTAGAATTGTAAATTGAATTCGCGTTATTGATTCGTCTACGCTCCATTTATTTGGAAAGCGATTTGATTAAACGTAGCGACACTGTTATATCTTAACTAAGCGTGGTTTGAATATAATTTTATGTGTGTGTAGTGGTAATGAGTAGGGCTACATGTTCGGCATACGAATAGGTGCGATCGGATCGATTGTCTTGGAGTTTATCCTCTCTTAGAGAGGGCGAGTTTCTATTTTCCTGTTGAGAAGTTTTTATTGTTTCATAAAGGTCAGTATTGTAACATAAAAGCTGGGAATGTGTGCGGTCAATCGCTCAAGCGGTTCAACCCCCATGTATTCCGTAACTTAATGGCGCTGTAAAGCCGCGTGCACACCTGGCGCGCTCCATACAAAGCGATACCCGCTAATTAATTCTGCACCGGCCATTACTTTGAATGCGATACCTACTATTACTGGGTCGTATCCTAAAACTGTTCATCATTGTCTTAAGCTATTTATCTAGTAAATTTGTGTAGTATTAGAAACTATTAAAAATCGATGTTAAAGATTTTCTTGAACAGATTAAATGATGAGATTGTAAAGTTAAATGACTAATGGCTACAATCTTCATCTAACTTAACCATCGTAATTAATTTCCAGAACGATAACTGTCAGTCTAAATCAAAATAAATACACCCACTTTATAATAATAATAATCAATTTAAATCAAATTGCTAAATAAAGACAGCTTTCCAATTAACAAAGTGACATCAAAGTTTAACACTCCCACTCAAAGTAATAAACAAATATTATCGTGTAGATGAAAATATCAAAGATCGAAATGATTGTTTACATTAAATGGGACGCTGGCTCATAATTTTAACTGAGAGCTTTACCGCTCATCCTCTTAACGAGCTCCACTGTCCAATAAATTGCTTCAAACTATGTACATTCTGATTAATAAAACTGATTATGTTTATCGCACGCTTTAAATTTTAAATTCACCGGCTTATTACTCATTATATTCAAAATGCATTCGTTATCGCACGCAATATCCTGCGGATTGCAAAACGTTTTCCCGTTGTGTTACAAACCTATTATATTATACATATAAATATGTTTGTGTGTTGAAAATGCTGAGAATAAAACTTGTGTTTCAATGTACCGGAGGAAGTACAGTAAAACACCTTAAGTGTTATCGTCGGTCGGGAGCAGCTGCCCCGCTAACTAACCGTGATTGCCCCCCCTCGCCCCGCGGGTAACTCCCTCACCCCCCCGGCGTGTATCATTTTTTCAACCCTCTCCGTAGGACCGGCTCAACGTCGTCTTGAGATTGCTATACTTAGCATTAAATTGTGAGGCTCTTAAAGGGCATTTCGCGTGGATTACGCGGGGCGCTGCGTCTATTTTTTTCATTGCGCCGTCTAGATTGCGCCCGCTTAGCTGCTTTGTAAATACCTTAAAGGTATCGGTTGGCATAAACTGCCCGGGATCCGTGCTGACGTTAATGAGCCGTCCCTTTCGCTATCTCGGAGACGTACGGTTATAACGGTTGAAATTCGCGATACTTAGGAATTATCTCGGCCCGGGCCTTTTTTTCGCTTACAATTTTTGCAAACTCCCATTTAGGGAAATCAGTTCTGTAATGGGGTAGCCGGTTTCATATTCGACAACATAATGCCCTCTCATCAAGTAAATTATGACTTTAATCTCATAGAAAGTTCCGCTCAGAATTTACCCGACTTTACTTTTAAACTTCTCCCTCTCTGGCATTCAGCGCTCGGTGATTTATTAAAACTAGAAAATTCTGAAGTGTATAAAGTATTTTTCATTGCTTTACCTAACTTTGTTGTCATGGTTTAAAGAGTTTCAATATTTTAAATTACATATTTTAAATTTGATTTCTGATGCGACCCAATTGGGGCTGCGAACAAATATTTCATTCTTCACATTTTAGGGAAGCTAATAAATCGGTGCTAAAACTATATTATTTTACGCAAACTAGATAGTAGATTTTGTAGATTAACGCTCATGAAAATCAGTGTGCTTTTTATACAGTGGGAGTACCTATCCTCACACGTGAGCACCACGCAATCGTACCAGGCGGGCCCAGTCTGCGATCGAACATTAACATCGGCCTATTTATTTCGTACAAAGTGCTTCAGACTTATTTACTCCTCTAATATCGTATATTTAGGAAGATAAAAGAAGTTAATTTTATAAATGGCCCATTCCCGTATAGGTACGTAATCTTGCGTCGGCGGCGTTATCGGGGTCCAATCGGCCAAAGACAGATAGCGTGGTCGACACGCGAACGGCGATTGATTAGCCGAGCCCGCACTACCCTGACGGGTTAATAAAGCCTCCTGCTGCCCGCTGATTGCCTTGTAAGCTACCCATTCTGCTTTCCGTCGGAATTCCATGAATCGATTACTTTATGCAATCCATCATATTACAGAGAAATTGGGAGCATCGGAGAAACGGAATTAAAGTCCGGACACGAGTTTCGAAATTGAATATTCGCAGGAGTATGCGGCTATGTGTGACTTTGCTCTGTGCTTAGGTACAGAATATGAAGAAAAATATCATTATTTTTATCTTCTTAGCTGCTGCAAATTAATAAATGTGCGAGTAATGTGTTGTAATTAATGGTGCTCTGTGTATCTATTTAAAGCTATAACATTGAGACTGGTGACATTGGCACACAATTCAGCTAAAGTATCGCACACTATTATTTACAGCCGATCATTTCGTAGAATAAATTGCCCACGACAAAATAAAAATAAAACCATGTTTCTAGTCTGGCGAGCAATTAACGCGAGGGTGTATATTACGACGAAAAAGGTATATAGGTACTTACCCCCACGCCCTCCGGATCATAAGTCCTACTAGTTCATCACCCCGTCTTTCCATACTATTGTTTGACTAAGCTTCAATCACGTTCATCGACTTATTGGATTAGACTAAGAGTAAGTGAGCAAAACTTTAGTATATAATGTTTATGTAGACTACTAAGTGAGTAGTCATAACAAACAAGTATCCGTTTCAGATTAACAATCAACTTTCACGGGTGGCGTATTTATAAGGATTAGGTACGATGAAAACAACGGTTCTGTTTTAGCATACAAAACTTTATTCCTGTTTGCGGTGTAAATTAATCAAAGTATATCGTATTGTATAGTAGGTGATTATAAAGCGGGCGGGTGACAGAGGGCACGGGTGGGACAAAGTTGCCTCGCCCGGAACAAGTTTGGGCAACAATTCTGGTCCGTGGATCGGATTAGGCTGCGGGGCTGCTCGCGGTCACTAGCAGGTCTCATGAACACGGTATACGTTTCACAAAGTTCTTCCCGCCAGCGGAATTAGAAAGTCACTCACCAACAACAAATCTGGATTTACTTGGCGCTCTGCAAATGACATTTTTAAACTCGCATCTCAATGTCGGTCATCCGCACGAGCTGCGCATTAGCTGAAGCCGGAATGGGCTTCTCGCGTTGCGTGGGATTATGCAACAAAAACGTGCGTTAAACCAACCCTTTTTTGAGGGGGCGAGTCGATGTGACGTGGAGTTTCTTCTGACGAGCTGCCGCGGCCTTGCGACCGACGAGGGCTCACAGCCTAATTGTTTGACGAAAATAAATGATTCCCAAAATAAAAATAAACGAGAGTTTCGCGTTTCGAATATTTTTTTAACATTACGTCGCCTTTCACTTTCCCTTCGTAGGGTAGGTTAATCAAGAGCTCAATGACACAAATAAAACTGTTGTTTCTTATCAACATCTGGTACGAAAAAGTCTGGTGGCATACTAACTTAATCTCATTGGGGTTACACGTAGAATAATTCGTTTCAATAAATTTTTGATAGCCCCGCACCGAAGTGACGTAAAACAAACTTTTTTAATTTGTCCGTTGACAATAAAATGTATTAAATGTTCTGTCCCCTACTCGTTAAGTGTTTAAAATGACAAGGAAATGTAAGGGCAGTTAATAGAGCGATAACTTGTAGGAGCGGTCAGATAGAGGACACAAAAAATTATAATTACCTTGTATATGTGTAAACATTATACTGGTTTTAACCGTGATTGTTAGCACGCACGCCAACGCCCCCTACCGAATATGGGTCAGAACTAAGTCTACGATTATTATTTATGTTAGTGAGTTGGCATAATTCTATCATGTTAGTCACTTAATAGCTTGAACTTCAGTGATTCTTACTGAAAAAAATATTAAACCCATTAATTATACTGTTCGGCGGCGAGGGCGTTCACTCGAAACATTAACGAACGTAAAAATTGCTTTTATAGATATGACTACTCAGTTTTAAATTAGGGTAAATGATAAATTGTATGTGGAAGGGTATGCCTACAATGTCGAATTAACTTTGTTTTTCATTGTCCGATAAAAAAAAAATGTTTACCGAAATAAAAATCCAACTTCTTCTTCTTATCGTATGGTTGATGAACAACCTAGTATCAGAGTTTAAGCCACCCGTAGGTCTCTAATATGGCTTTACACACCATCGAGAATATCTCTCAGGTGTGCTGGTTTCCTCACGATGTTTTCCTTCACCGTTTTAAGCAAGTTATATATATTTTGTTATTTTATAATATTATATATATAGTTTGTTATTTTATAATCCGCACATGACTTCGAAAAGACAGTGTGCGTGCCTTGGATTCGAACTTGGGACCTTTTACTTGTCAGTCCACCGGTCATACCACTAAGCTATCACTGTCATCCAACAATTAATTAAAACTTCATTTTTAAATTACTCGATTCCACTTTTTTGATTTTTGATTTTAGAATTTCACTAAATATATAAATGGATGAACAAACCAACAACACCAACAAGATACATTTAAAGTATAAGAGATTTTATATAGAAATAAGCTGCGTTTACATAAAATATACCTTAATTACATCGATATGAAGTTGATTTTTACAAAATTTTCCTATTAGTTTCAATCTTTAATTAATAACACCACTCAGCTTTCACGATAGAACAATGGAAAATAAAATTACACCCTGTGATTATGATGCATAAAGACATTTATTTACACACAAGCGTTCACCACATTACGAACAATCTAGAGTTTCGCAAACGCAATATTTATACAAGTAGGTGTGCCAAGTGTGCCGTGAGCCTTGTAAAGTCACGCGAAGGTAATCCGTCTTAATTTCCTATCTATCAGAATACCGGCCGAGTCCGCGGTTGGAACCACCTAGTATAAAGCATTACTGACTATCAGGCGACTTGCTTCTTGAAAAATGATATTCCACCACACCTTACCGTTGTCTCTTCGCAATATTTCAATGTTTGCTTTTATTAATATAAAGGTTACTAGTTCGCGTGCCTACCTTTCACCTTTCTTTTATTTTACTAATGTTCTTTTTTTTATTCCAGGTACGTATCGCTATAGATAAGTGAGTAATGCCTTCATTATTCTGTGACGTCACGTAATCCAACATTTTACGCTTATTTTTGCCCAGGATGTTTATGAACAGCTAAATGAAATTACGTTTGAAATATTTTTACATGTTTGAATTAAAATTTTGCGGCCGTTTGATGTGTTTGTCAAACAATTTGGGCGCTTGACGTGTTGTGGGAAAGGATTGAAGGTCCTTTTTTTATTAAATGCTTTTATTAATACGCCCTGTTTGCCTGAAACTGAACGTAAGGCCGAGTTTTTGATAAACAAGCCATATAATCCTTTAAAATGATTTTCCGCCCGTGTTGAGCCTATGAAGCAAAAAGAAAATTGGTCGGTACAAAATCCTGTTATATTTTCGCGGATTTACCGATTTAAGCATATTTCGTTTCACATGGATAAGTTTATATTTGCAAATCAATAAAACTCTCATCCTACGAGAAACCCGGTACAATTCAAGTATCTATTGTTGAAGAAAACGTAATTTACGTATCTCGTTATTTCCGAGAGGTGTTTTCCGAACACGATACTAGATTGTTTAAAAGAAATCGCTCTGAGCGCTAAGAGTACCCATTAAATCACTTTATTGTTGTTTAATCCGAACAAAGCTAGTTTTAACAAATTCTTTCAACCCTATTCCGTTGTACGTAATTTAAATGGGATGAAACTCTGAGAGCAGCGGCGTACATGGCAAAACAATAGAATAGTTATCCCCGGTCTTTCTAACTTAGTCGGGGACGGATGATGTGAATTTTAATTACATTTTTATGATACTGGAGCGTGAAGTATGTACTAGAGACGAGACCCCCCGTCATTCAAGCTGACTCTTCCGTTCACACATAAAAACCGTAACCCCGAGTTTAAAGCGTCATTGAGACGAACACAATCCAGCCACTAGTCTGTCGGATACGATAGATCCCACCTAGCTTTTGATATGAAAATTGAAAATTGCAATTTAATAACACTCCACCAGTTTTACGTTACTGAGATTGCTGAGTATTCTCCTTTAAGTATATATTGACCCTTAAAATACATTAAATATTAGTGACCACTTTAGACCTTTAGAATTTTTTTATGTTCGGATCGTTCAAATACGTCAATAAATTTGTTTGCTACGGTTCCTTTACGACATACATGGTATAATATATTCTTGTACGTAGATACCGCCAATTTATACTCTGATTTATTGGCTGCATACTGTAGAAAATTTTCAAAATATTATTTAGAAGCTATAAATTGTGTTAAAAATTTTAAAATCCCAAAGTATAAAAATTTCCTTTCAGTAAGGATATACTTACTTATCTAAGTTTCGAGAATATAATGCCGAGACGATTGAATATGATATCGGACCATATTTCACTTAAAGATATACGAGATGGTTGTAAAATCCCAGTTTCTGTGTGCAAGCGGCCATTTATATCTTATTTCGTCCATTCGGTTTTACGTCCGAATGTTTTACGTTCACACGGATAGATGTGTTGGCGATGCAAATAAGCGATATTTCCAGTAAATCACGTCTGTCTATTTAAGAACCGAAATGGACATATCTGTCTTCACATAACGCAAAACAAGAGAATTTCTTGGGCACACATTAGTCTTCCTACGTGATGAATTCAGTGCTGAGCTTACGTGGAGTGCCCGCTATGTGCATTAAATCAAACACAACCGGAATTGAGCGCGTCGGAAGAGCAAACCGAAAAACAAATCATTTTGTAGGCACCGACGATCACAAAAATACAATAAATAGAAAAAAAAATTAAGCGTTAAAGTGAAAACCGACAACAACAATGAAACGTGGCTTTCCATAAATAACGGTGCAGGCTTTCGTTACGGATGTGGGTAGATTTTGAGAGTTTATATAGCCGCCGAAGCGTGGCCGGTAAACAACGAGAGAAATTTGAATTATGAGATTTAACATTGAAATTGCTTGCTTCTGTTTTATTGTATAAAGATTTTGCCTTTGAAAATATTAGGAAGGGTCCTTCGGGCGTTTCGCCGATACCAATATATTGACCGAGGAGAATTAGTATGCCCACCGCGCTCTTGTTTTTGCTCGGTAAATTTTTGCAAAAAGGGAAATAATGGTATCATAAGTCAAGGGGAGATAACCTAAGCGTGCCGTATTGTTTATCACGTCCCTATTGAGATTTTTCGCTTTACAATAGGGGTTGATGATATGATTAATTTTGCTTCGTTAAAACGCTGTTATCTAATGTTTTGTTGTGTCGAGTTAAGTGCTGTTTTGGTTTAACTAAAGGTATTTCGGAAAATTCGTTCACTTTGATACCTTAGAAAATAAACAACGTGGTTACTAAACGTAGAAGCTTTATATGAAGATGACAATGGCTTTATGAATTTTTAGCACGTAATCGGTTTACCTTGAGTTCGGGCAGACAATGAGGGTTCATAGTATTCGTGCGTCCGGATGCGAGTCGCGTGGAGAGTCCGGTCCTTCATACATAGTTGAGTGGGACTCCCTCGCAGTGAATTTAAAATTCACCCTGTAACGACGAGAAAATGAGGCCTGGTGTTTGAACGCGATCATCGTGATACTGAAAGAGTGGAAGCTACACTACACCGGGAAGGTGGCGTATCTTATCTGTACTGCGCGTAAATCCGCCATGTTTCTTGTGTTACTCTTTATGAGTCCCCAACGGGCAGTAATAATCTGCATTGTCGTTTACATGGATGATATTTTTTCATTGGTCGCAAAAACGTCGGTATGTAGAGCTCGCGGCGCTTAATATCCCGCGATATTACAAATATTTTTTGTTGCTCACTATATGTTTGTTGCAAACGTCGCGTTTACATTACTTTATTATCAGATTTACGTCTGTTAAAAAATAGGCATTTTATCTATGCTATACAGGTAACACTAACTGTCACGTTGGTCATAAAATACAGGATATTTTCACGTGTTTATCATTTACCACGATGAAAATTGTCTATTCAGCGTCTCAGTAACTTGAAGGATATAAAAATGCAAACAAGACATCCATCTATATTTAGACCCATTGTATTAAAAAGGTCTATGAAAATTTATAAGCAGAAAATGAGCTCACAAAATGATATAAGCTGATAGATAATCCGGTTGAAAATCGATTGGGCCGCAACAAAAGAAACGGAACGGAACAGAATGAAAAGATTAAAAAAAAAGTTGGAAACTACACGGACCGATTACGGGCGATCGTTTCGATCGTCACGAGCCGCACACGGGGGCGATCCGGGAGATAGCCGCAACATAATATTACCGCTATACCCGTATCCGGCTCTTATCTTTTGTACGGTGAGCGCTGCATTTGATCCAATTTGCCAATACAATCGGATCTCGGGTATTGCAATGGCATTATCTCCGACAGTCGTGGGCCGCGCGGTCTCTAATGTGATCTCAACTAAGAACTTTCGTTTGCTTCAACCGCTTGCCACCACTTACCTAGCGCCCCCTCCACTATTGACGATTAGTTATTTGTACTAAAATGTCCTCTTTCATCTATTTATACACTTTAAAAGGAAAGAAAAGTAACTATATTTAAAGAGAAACATAGAGTGTTTTCTTTAATTTTCGAAACTGGTTGTTTAAGTTAAATGACAGCGTAAACTACCAAGCCAACAATAATGCAATACATATTTAACTTGCCGACGTTTACTTAAATAATAAGCTTATTTACGTCCAAGTTGCCTCATGTTATTCATAACATACTTACATATGTAAATTATACTAAAACGACTACTAGACATGTACCGTAACGCGACCGACACAAATAAAATATTCAATTCTAAATCCCTACGACAGACCCGCCATAAACCCTATAATTCTGTTAAAAAAGTTCTGACGTTAAATAAATGTAAATCTTTTGCCGGTCAAATACAGGCATAATAATTTGAAATCCAATCGGCTGGCCCTCCTCGGCGCCCTGGGAAATCCTCCAAGGTGAGAGGGCGCCGGACAGTGGAAAATCTTCCCCTCTTCCCTCCCTGATAAGATTGTCCAGTGCAACTCCCAAAACGCAGAGGGATTGAAAACTTCTACCGAAACGAAACCGAACATTGTATCCTGGGGGATCAATACGTTCGGAAATATAATATCTGGATAGTTCGCGCTCGACTTGAGATTCTGACTTTTTGCAATATTTTTTTTCTGCTATATTAGTTTAGTACATACCCTAACCCTCGGCACCGAGTTGTTTGAAACAAAAGCTCGCAATATCCCCAATATAATTTCATAAGAATTAAAGTAAAAGAAATACTTATTATAATATATCAGGTAAAACTTGTTTTAATGTTCGGGAATCTCTTAAACGCTGAAAAATATGCAAAAATGTTTTGAACTTTTTAACTATAATGGAATTCATTTGAAATTTTAGTACCGTTTCTTTTCTCTTAAATGTTTAAGTTAAGAGATATTATTTGTACAGCGGTACACTAACCTATTTTGTTGTTACGACGTTGGTCGAGTGGGCTCCGTCCATCGTATGACGCTGTTATGTCGTCGCACTGTCACTGTATACCTCTGAGACGTAAATAAGTGGGTTTGCGAATTTTTCCTGGTAAAGTTGAGCGGTTGTTTACACTGAAAGCGGATTCGTTTACTTTAGGGGCTGGGGACGAGGATCACTAACGTAATTAGCGCAGTTTGTCGCCGTCTGTACCGGCAACTAACTTAATCTTGAGAAAAATGTATTGAGACAATCAGAACTTATTAGTGCACTGCGAGCACTGAAAAGGGAGTGGGGGCGTTCAAATTGAAAGTAAATCGAATTTCAATTGTCCTTGTAGTCTCCCGTTTTCCATCAATTGTTTCACAAAGTTCTTTAGGAATATTCAAGGCTGTGGCGTTCACGCACTTAACCTTATCGTGCAAAAGTATATTTTATGATACTTCGGTAATTAAAAGAGAGAGATTATGAGCATCACGATGTTGCAAAACATTCATCGTACGATACAATTTTTTTCTTAAATCTTGAATTACATCCCTCTTTTATGATCAAAGCGAGAGCGTAAAATCAATTTTCCGTTATCAACGGAAACCGAAAAATCAAAGCACGTTGCATTACGCACAAATGGATACAGAACCACATCGATAACATACGGCAAGTTTATTTCTGCTAGAGGGAGATATTCGATTATACCCTTGAACGTTTCTAATTTCCTGATACTCGAATGTGGTTAACGCAATTTCCGAGACTATGTACAAGGTACCTGGGGACGCCCGGGACCCGCTCCCGGGGGCCATTATCGTAAAATCAAATAAATAGTCTTTTCAAATTATACGATTGAGATGAACTGTCAATAAATATGGTTTTATTTTAGTGGGATAGCGTGTTGTCTTAAGCGTTTATGTAGAGTTTTTCTATAATTTATTATGTTTTTAATCGAAGAAAACATAGACAAGTTAATAAGTTTAAACAATATTATTCGGGATATGTCTTTGAAAAAGCATTAACGCATGCTTAGCGAACTCTAAAGTTACAATTTTAAATGGAAAAAGAATACGGTCGAGAACAGGATTCGGACTTGCGCCTCCCAGATAGATACTCCAGGCGCTCTGACCAACTAAGCCATCTCGACCTCTGCTCACCACCGCGAATTCTTCTTCCATATTTTAACACGTCTTATGGCGACGTCATTGCAATCAATTCAGTACCTATGGCAGATGGCTTAGTGGTCAGAGCGCCTGGAGTATCTATCCGGGAGGCGCAAATTCGAATCCTGTTCGCGACCGTATTCTTTTTTCCATTTAATATTGCAACTTTAATATTATTCGGGTTATTTTATTTGTAACAATGTTTTTTTTTTGTTTAAATAGATACGCTCAGTCCATACCCACATTTCACAAATACTGTTATTAAATCCCATGTAATAGGTATAGGCCTATATGAGAATATCCCAACAGAAAAACTAAACAACACTGTGTCCATCCTGGGTATTGAACCGGTGACGTGATGTTCAGCAGTAGCGTCTGGGATTACTAGGCCAACGAGGCAGTTGTTATTTTAATGTTTTATATAAATTCTTACAAATCCCCAGTTTAGAAAAAGTTTCCTTTGAATATAAAATTGATCTATATTTAAAAAATTATAAAACAATATCATACTATCACGCCTGCATATCTGAAGGTCTAGACAGACGTGTACAGTGTACAATATCAACTTAACCACAAAATTTTAAATAATACCACTAACATTCCTGTAAGCCCTGTCGACTAAGTTGAACATGTTTGTAGTAAGTGGTTTCAGTACAATAGTTCAACAAACAGGAATTGAACTCACGATCTCCCCGATCACAAGTAAGTACTTCGTGAAAGTACTTTCGTACTTACGGAAAGCGGAATGCATGTTTGAAGGGGCTCTTGTTTAATCATTGGGAAGTAAGTTACAAACATAAAAATCATTAAGTATCTACTTTTTTAACTTATAGGTCTTCGTTAGTATAGTTGCCGGGAGAGCGACTGTGCGTGAGATTCTGGGTTCAATTCTGAGAATTTCCTAACAGAAAAAGACAGTGGCTTAGCGATCAGAGCGCCTGGATTATTTATACGGGAGGCGCAGGTTTGTATTCTGCTAACATCGTCTTTTTCTTCCCACAATAAAAAAAAAACGTATTAAAAGGTGGAAGAAGAATTTGGAGTAGTAGTAGCAGAGTTCGAAATGGCGTAGTGGTCAGAGAGGCGCCAGGTTCGAATCCTGCTCACGACCGTATGTTTCTTTCCACAAAAAACTACAGTTTAAAAAAAACCAGTAACGCTTTGCTTGACCCGCGAATCGAACTCAGGACCTCATTCTCAATGGTCACTCGTGTGACTACTAGAACAAACAGTCATTTAATAAAAAAATGATGTTTCTATGCAACAAAACATACTATTTACACGGACCTTAAAAAAATACGGACGTAGCGTTGCGTACGACATGTGATAAGCATACCTAGTCATCCAATTTCTGTTTTTAAACGCATACAAATACTTAAAACTTATGCACTATTTTATTCAGATCCGTGACTATTTATTTTATTAAGACGAACATCGCGTAATAAAGTAGCAAGAGAAAGTCTTAACTTACATACCAACATTCCCGCTCCAGAATATTGACATTACTTAGAATAAGATAAAAAGATAAAATATTTGACATTATTCTAGGAGAAAAGATTTCCTTACTCGGTGATTGACAAAATACAATACCTACCTACCTACTGAGTTTTCGTCGAATCTTTTATCGTTTTATTTTTTTCATAACTTGACGTTTCTCTCTTTGTGCCTACTTAAATCTGACAGTCAGACGTTCAACTCATTATCAAGGCGAAAATAGAATTTTATTTTTAGCAAGCCTACTCATATCAATCACTTATCAACAGAAGCTGGTTGAACATTTTTAAAATTTTATTTTCTTATATACCACCGGAAACTTCCCAATTAGTAGATAACTACCACTACATATTATAAAACAAAATCCCCTGCCGCGTCTGTCTGCCTGTCTGTTCGCGATAAACTCAAAAACGACTGAACGGATTTTCATGCAGTTTTCGTCATTAGACAGAGTGATTTGATTTGATGAGGAAGGTTTAAGTATATAATTTGTTAAGATGTTGTGTAAATTGGCTGAAATATGACGATAATAGTTGAAGAAGTCGCATAAAACCAGAAGTCATCCGGCTGAATATATATATTAGTGCTACGCGGCGGGCTGCTGGTAAATATATAATAATTTAATATCTATAGTCTTACTTTCTCATTAATCATAGTGTCACCTATAGCAAAACTTCGCATATGAAGTGAAAATCTTAGAACCTACAGCCCTTCGAACTTTGTAAAAAAATATACTTTGAGAATTACAAAACGTTAATCAACTTGTTGCCGACTGTACATTCAGATAGGTATTCCACTAGAAACCAAACTACGGTAGTGAATTTGAAGTACCAATGTACATACGTAGACACAACTGATTGACTAACGTAGCTCGGTTACGGACGTCCAAATGGCTACGAGGCTACGCAATCTCGCTACGAGAATGGATAGAGTTACCTGTTAACTAAAAGGGTATTTTGTATAGTTTGAAATACATTATAGTGCGAAGAGTATCCTCATTTAAAACGTTTGAAGGGTACAAAGGGGTCGTTGCTATTTGAATTTAAAACTCTTTATATATAAATCTTTGAAAAGCATTAACGCATGCTTAGCGAACTCTAAATTATATTTTTTTGGAAAAAGAATAATAATCATTTCCGTGTAATGTTATCAAAACACGTATTAAAATGTGGAAGAATAATTTGCGGTAGCAAGTAGAGGTTGAGATGGTTTAGCGGTCAGAGCGACTGGATAGTATTTATCTCGGAGTCGCAGATTCGAATCCAGCTCGCGACCGTATTTTTTTGTTCCACAAAAATTTATTACTTTATATTTCATTGATTAGTACATCAATAGTTTATCAATAATTTACAGATAAAATTAATTAGTATAAAAATCACCATAACAAAGTATCTCGAGTCTCAGATGAGTTTAAGAAAACTAATATCATTGTTAAACTTTTTAGTGTAATATAAATTCAAAGTTTAATTTTCAAATAACTTAGGCTTTGGTACAGATGAAAAATCTAAAATAAAAAGGTAAGAAACTGCGAACACAGTTTATAAATACCTTTCGATTCTCACACCTATCCTATCTTCACAAGACAGTTTTTAATTTTCGAATTCACTCCACTCAATCGACGGTGGCACTCCGTATTCGTCGTCATTTATCATTAGCTTCATTTATTTTTGTGCCTCAAGAAGATATGATTTATCACACCAAGGCTACGAACGTAGGTCTGTTTTTGCTACGCCGCGAAGATATTAATCGTTATCGTGAACGTGCCACGAGTCGTTTGTTTTCGTTACACTGGCACAGCCCATTAATTATCAATGAACGTCCGGCCGTACTATGATGAAGGTACCGTTATGTCCCGAGCCTTTCCAGGTGACAGCCGCCTCGCTATCAACCCTTTTTAAGCCTCAACATTTAACGCCGAGTGTCTGATG
Source organism: Xylocampa areola (assembly GCA_935421205.1). Taxonomy (NCBI): domain Eukaryota; kingdom Metazoa; phylum Arthropoda; class Insecta; order Lepidoptera; family Noctuidae; genus Xylocampa; species Xylocampa areola. The sequence goes on from OW285206.1 coordinate 14,134,263, forward strand.
TCATAAAAGTGTCCGAACCGGGAACGTGCCGCGGACGTTAAATTCGTGATTAAATTGTTCCGAATGGCCCGTTTTCCGACGTAATAAAAAAATGAAGATCATCTTCTGCCGCATTATAAAATGAGGCTTTATTTTCAATGAATATATTAGGCAAATTTCTTAGAAAATTAAATTTGTGGTTATTTTTTTATTGCTTTTGCCTCTTTTTTGAGTGTTTTAATATTTTAGTGGAATATCTGGGTATAATTGCCACCTAAAAAATATTTTGCTTTTTTTGTAAATCCGATCTTGAAACAACAACACTGGTTTTATCAGATTGTCGGTCTAATTAATTCTATACCAAGACATTAATTATATTAACTTCCAGACAGTTAAAATAACTAGCTACAAATTAATAAAATAGATTGTTTATTTCCTAACCAAAAACACCAATTCCGTAACCTATAAATTAACCAAACGGACTATAAAAAGTAAAGAAATAATATACGTATTACGTATCACTTGCCGAAAATTGTTTTCTAATTTCTCTTTGGGCAGTGCTGCCATCTGGCGTGGCGCGTCGTCCGCCATGACACATTGATAGATGGCGCTAGTCATACGCCTGATTGATTGTTGACGTCCCTGCGAGTCTGGCGTTCCTATCATAGCTTTACTGTACAAACACATGGAAAATTAATGCCGAAAATATTGACAAATTTTGCTATAAAAGTATTAAATATTTTGACTGCATTAAACGTAGAACTTCCAAGTCACCATGAAATTATTTTTTATATTTAAGTTTTACGTAATAAGTACATACTAATAAAATGGTTGATTGTTGTTATGAGGCGATGTGGTTCAGATTGAGAGAGGCCCATAAATAAACAGAAAAAATATATACAGATCAGAAACGTATTTTATTTTAAATTTAGTTCTCCATTAAGGTTAAGCCATAAACATTGATTAGCTACCACAATTAAGTTAATTAATTAATTTAGTCACTTAACCAATAAGATACGATAACCCCAAATACGCCAAACTTAGTATATACTTCCTAAACCCAAGTTGAGGCTCAACTTTAAATCAAACTCGTGACGTTAACGTTACGCAGAGGTACCAATCGAAGCGATTGTAATAGTAAAGTTTGTTTCTAATTGAAGATTCCCGGGTCGCGAGGGTCGGACGCAATTCCAACGATTAATGATGCGAGCTAATCCACCTAAGCAGAGATGGGAGGCATCTCGGGATTCGTCAGCCGGCTTACCATTTGATCTCGAATAGTTGGACGTCCAAATTATGTTCATGTTTAGTAATTAATTGTGGGGTTTATTGACAAGGAGTGTCTGTTTCGTAGTGTTGTTTGTGTTATTTTTAACACTTAAATGCGGAGTGTAAAATTAAATACGTAGGTACTGTTATTTCTGTAATTTGAGAAAATAAGAGGCAACATTTTTGTATCTGATTAGTAACACACGGTATACAGTGGATTAAAACAAATCAGTTTGTAATTATAGTCGCCGATACACATGAATAAATAATTATCATAAATTTGATTAAAGCTTTAATTATAATGACTTTTAGGGTATGATTCAGTAAGATAAAATTCAGAATTATACTGTTACATTTTTCAAACATGTGAGGCAACATTTTAAGTCATATTTTCAAAAACAACATTAGCTCATAAATTCACTTGTCCAATGTCAATGAGTGGTTTTATTTTCAAGAGTAAGCCTACAGTTTCCCAAATGCAAGTAAACTGACAGACTCAAACCGTTACCAAGATTAGGGCCACAAAACTCGCAAGCCACCAACATACACGAATGTCACCGAGTTGCCTTAGTACCAGGGGACAAGGCTTCATTAGCCCCACCGTATTATATCAAGCCTTAATGATTTCACGCTTCTCTTCAGCGTTTCGACAACTTTGATAGCAGAAACCCGTAATCATAACGTGAGTTACGGTTAAACTTTCGGTTTTATCTTTCCCGTCTGTTGATTAACGTTCAAGTTCCGTTCAGTGCGAGTCTATATGTCTAATCGATACTTAGTGAAACTCTTCAGAAATTAAGTTATGAGTTCAATTTGTTTGCAATGGAAGATACGTTGCAATGATACGCGGTCGGTCTACGCTTTTCCGTTTATATTGGAAGTTTGAAACTTTGAGAGGTTTTAGTTTATTTATTGGGTGGAAGATGCAAATAAATTTTATAAAAAAAAAATAGCGGTGTCGGATTTGAATTTCGATATCTATATAAATAAAAATGAATCGCCGACATGTTTGTACGCGCATAAGTTCCGAACGACTGCACCAAATTGGATAATCCTTTTTTTTGTGTTCATTATTGTCAGGACCAAGTTTGTATAAAAGAAAATTAAAAAAAAAACTAACGGTTTTTTTTTGCGGTATAATAAAAAAATAGATTTTAATAATTTTTCATTGACTAGTGACGATGTACATCTTATTCAATCTAGCAGCATCGTTTTTGTGGTCAAATCTAAAGTCTTTTACTAATTACTTACTAGTAGTCTTAACCTACAATACTATTCTATGAAACCCCACTAGAATCGGGCTCCAAGCTCAATCTATACTCAAAAATATAAAAATGTGGCTATAATAATCCTCCAACAATAATTTAATACGAACTTCAAAAATACGTCGCTAAAACTCAAATCCCATATGACAAGAAATAATTAATTATTATTCATAAATTCCAAGATCCTATTTCAAAACAAACTGCGAACATATCACTTCAAAGCTTTTCCCTAACCATGTACATTTGAAAACGAGAAAATTACGCATATATTTACGAATTTTAACTTAACATATTCACTTTGTTCATTTACGTACACTAGCTAATCCATGTGTTAAGTATTCATTCGAATGTGAACAGGAGGCACCGAAATAGCGAAGTAAATGGGTAAACGTAAGAACAAAAGCAAATTAGCGTTATACGTACTTAGAGGAACGCTAAATCGCGTGGGAAGGACATATCGTGTGCAGGTGATTCACCGACGTATTACTTTATTTGCTTACTCGCTTTACATACTATAATCTCCGTACTACGAGCAATGTATTACGTATTTAGGAAGCCTCTTGTCGAATAAACCTTTATTTTATCCGCGTATCGTGAAATATTAAGTCTTTTTTTCGATTACGAAGTATGTTGGCTGAGTTCTTGGAATGCCTCGTGTAATAATGTCAGCAAAATAATGGCGGAATGAAAACGGAACTGAGTTGGCATTTTTTGCTTTATAATTTACTAATAAGTTTCTAACGAAGTATTTGTCGAGCTGCTCTAAAATCCCCGCAATTTGGTGTTTGCTATAAAATTTAAATTGTTGTGTTTATTAATATTCCGTGAATTCATGCAAACACTCTACACAATATAAAAAAAATAACAAAGAGCCAAGTAAAACATAAACAAGAAACCACATAATTTTATCATTAAAACCATTTCTACTACATTTTAAAGTGCTAAAACAGTAAAATAAAATTAAAACTTCTCGAAACTAGTGTTCGTACTAAATGATATTCCAGCCAGAATCACTTAAGGCTTACACGTCTACGAAGTGCTACGTAGCTACGTGGCGTAGCGTGTAGCTACAAGCTACAAGCCGTAGCCGCACTTCGTTACCTACGCGACTGGTATAAGGGCAAATTCCCACTAAATTGCGATTTTTTTGTCGTTAAAACTGTCTTTATTTATCCCCTATTACTGAGTTGTGACGACACTCTATATATACATTTTAAATTTAATACTCACAGACGATAGCTAAATCGTGTGTCTTTAAATTATATTTACACAAGCCACGACACACGACTATTTGTCGTAAAGACACAGTGAAAACGCGTCTTTACCTACGCGTCTGGTATAAATCTCACTCGAGGATTACACGGGATCTCTTACAAGTTCTTGGTACCTCTCAAGATATTCCCAAGTACACTAAAAGTACCGATACGAATTTGGCATATAAATTGTTTATTGCTATCTAAGAGTTTCTAAATACGACCAGAACTAAATATCTTTTGGAGTGTTTGTTATGTTTTTTATTTATATTAATAATACATGTACATAAAACATTTTCTTTCTTTGGGTTTCGGTTAAAATTAGGCTAACAAAAACGTCAACGATTATTTTTGATTTGCTAACTAAACTAAAGAAATAAAATAATGGATTTATACACCAAACTTCAGTCAATCAATCAACTCAACCTATCGCAGTCCACTGCTGTACATAGCCCTCTCCCAAATTGCGCCAATCTTATTAATGATATAATATTTAAATATTGATTGCTGAGCATGAGGTCTTGGGTTCGATTCCCAAGTCGGGCAAAGTGTTATTGGGATTTTCTGTTAGTAAATTCTCAGTAGCAGTCCGGAGTTTGGAATTGTGTCCGGTAGATAGCAATAGGCTCACCACCTATTACATGGGACTTAATAACAGCATTGGTGAAATGTGGGTGTACAATTGTGTACACCTCTGCCTAGCCCTTCGGGGAATACAGGCGTGATGATGCTATGTTTATTTAAATATATTAAAATGTTATATATAATAAATAGTAAATAATATTTATATACTTCAAATATCTTTTTGCGAATCAAAGTCAAAGTCAAAATATCATAAATGATATTGACGCAACATGATAGCCTAATTCTTATCATGGTAAGACCGTTGGACTGGCAAGTCAAAGGTCGCAAGTTCGAATCGAAGGCACGCACCACTGATATTTCGAGTGCACATGTGCGTATGAGAAATTAATTATCACTTGTTTAAAATGGTGAAGGAACACGCCGTGAGGAAACCAGCACACCTGAGAGATGTTTTCGATGGTGTGTAAAGCCATGTCGGAGGCCTACGGGCGGTTTAAACTCTGACACTAGGTTGTTCATCAACCACATGAAGAAGAAGAAGATCAGCCCATAACTGTCCGCTGCGAAGCAAGGGCCTCTTCTCATACAGAGAAGGCACTGTAGAATATAGACACTATCAAATAATTTAAAATCAAAACAAACCTTCAAACTAAAAAATAAATAAATAAAAAACATAATAACCAACGTACAATATCAAAGGCCAGTTACTAACAGCAATCGTGAGGCCTAGTTATAATTTAACCCGCCGTCGCCGTCCCTCCCGTTAACGGAGGCTTCTGTCAGATACATCTTAACCGTAGTCAGATAATGAGCACCTTACTTAGTACAGTTGCTGCATATTTTATATTGTACACAATTTTTGTGCTGTTTATTTAATATTACTACTGCATAAGCATTAGCGTATGATTAGCGAACTCTAAAGTTATAATATTAAATGGAAAAAGAACACGGTCGCGAGCAGGAATCGAACCTGCGCCTCCCGGATAAATACTCCAGGCGCTCTGACCACTAAGCCATCTCGACTACGTTTTAGATTTTTATATTATCTATTGAAAAGAAGTGGACGTATAAATATATTATTTTTATACAATTAAAGAATCGGGTCATTAATTATAAATTTTTCAATTTTGCACTCTACAAAATTTTCTATTATTAAGGAGATTATACATACTCACGTAATTTCCCCTATTTAATAAGGTTGTGTTATTTTATATCCTAATAAATTAGAACAAGATATCTCATAGAACCACCTGTGTATGTTAACAATCTTTCATAATCATTCAACAATAGACATTTTGAGAAAAAAATTGCGTCGTATGTAGACTATATTATATTATGTTTATTGTATGACGTCTTACAATATAACATAACATCACGCCTGTATTCCCCGAAGAGGAAGACAGAGGTGTACATAGTTGTACACTCACATTTCACCAATACTGTTAATAAGTCCCATGTAATAGTGGTGAGCCTATTGCCATCTACTGGGCACAATTCCAAACTCCGGGCTGCTACTGAGAATTTCCTAACAGAAAAACTCAAGAACCTCTGCTCAGTAGTCGCGCTTGGAACCACTAGACCATCGAGGAAGTGTGAGTCCTACAATATGTCACGTATATTTTGTTTATGAAAGGGACTCTTCAGTCATACCTCATTGAAACTACCAGGGTCGCAGTAAGTAAGAAGAGGTCCTTTATTTAGATTATAACAATGTGGTGTTGAGGGTCAGAGCGGATAACTTCTCTTAATCCTGGGTTCGACGTAATAGCTGGTATTGAGACACCTATAAACCCACACGTTAGGAGCAAATGAACTAGAATATTCTAAGATATTGTCTTCTAAATACTCGGATAAACTGATGTATAACTGAAGAGGTATGTGTGCAAAATCGGGGCTAAGTTTTGTTTAAATACTGGGTTTTATCTAATCGCTTTATATTTCTAATAAGTTTCTTTATAATAGTTGTTTAAGCTCCCGACAAAAAGAGAGTTAGATATAACTTACTCCTCTGGCGCTCAGCAGCCTAAAAAACAAAGCGTTGAATATTATAATAAACTAAAAATATTATTTGGAAGTAATAAATGTTCATAAAATGTATTGTGGTGCATTTCCTTTTTCGGTTTCAAAAGCATTTGCGTTTAACATAAATAGGATTTTTTGTTATGATTTATAAATAGTTAAGTAATTTAAATACTTAACAAAATTCAGGAAAGTTAGTTTAAAAACTTGCTACTTTAAAACGTAAAACTTCTGAGAAATGTATAAATAGCCTGTAGTACTATTTAGATTTTTAATCTTGTTTACCCAAGATAGGATCAAGTACGTTTTCCTTTGAATTCAAAAATAGTATAAACTCCAATACCTATTTGTTAATAGAGGTGTTATTGAAGCTCATACATACACAATGTTGTCATAATACACGTATAGGTGAATTTGAAATCTCCATTATCCACATTCTGGCAAACCATAATCCCAAAATAGAACGTTAGACCACGAAGGTGTTATAATATTAACAAGAATGTCTTTGATAATAATTTAATGTTATAATTAAGTCGGGCTGTAAATTTCAGTTAATCAGGCTTAAACCGCGTCTAAACTAACGCTGGCAAGCGTCTCAAAGAGAACTCATTCTGCAACTACACAGCGGCATTGTTCTCTAAATTTTACATTCACATTAGACGGAAATTTCGTCTCGTGCTGATTTACGATCGGCCCTCGAGGAAGGAACATCTAACAGCGAGATTATTTATTCCCGCTGCTTGTCTAACACTCAGCCGACGGCGGGTTTCACGGGCGGAGCGGGTGGCGGATCGGGGCGCGTACTTCGAGGCGCCGCCGATTTGTTTATGCTAAACAACCTGCAACCGAACTCGAACGGCGGACACTCAAAAATAATTTGCATATTTAAATAAAGAAGCGCGACACGACAACTTGCGCTAATCCGCCGGCCGCCCATAAACTTGTTAATTCTGATTAGCCGCAGCCCGCTGTCATTATTTTTGTAGATAAATCACTGCGACCGAGGCGTGTCCCTTATTAATAACTCGGCGCCGGGCGAAAGAGTTAACGGCGTTCCGACACGATTGTTACTAAACCGACGGAATTTTAATTCGTCTCGGAGTTTATTAAGTGCGTAAAGTTTTAGCGGGGCTTCAACACGAGCGGTAAATTAAGTGAATTTGCTCGTAGGCTCGAGGGGAGTCCCCCGCGCCGCTCTCAATCTGATCACCGCGATATTAACCATTTTAATTGCAGTCTGTCATTTTGTTTACCATTGCTCGTTGCTTACACAAACATTCCTTTGTTACAGGTAAGAAACGAACTCGAATGACATCACTAATAACGTAATTTATATCTACCGTAAACGCTATTTTGTATTCCGAGATATAGAGGTCCTGCATAAAAAGGTAGGTAGTAAAATGGAGTGAAATGAGTGAGACCCGTAAAACTCTTTTCATACAATATTCAATAGAAGATATTTTATTATACTGAGATTTCCACAATTTACCGATAAATTCGTGCTATATCTCCTGTTTTATATCCTTCTGCAGGGCAAATTTGTTTCTTTTTCACGTGATACAGTTATAAATCTAGCTGTATGCGTACGCTTCTTTGGTTACGAATCTATTTTATGACCGCACACGCCGAAGGTTAACCAATAAAACCTTTTAACAGCCGTAACTATTTCGTTATAAGTTCCGAGTACGCAATAAAAACGGTGAAACAGAAATAAATCTGGGGGCACAATGGGTGCGGAGGGCGGCGCGGGCGCTCCTCACTCGCGCAAGAAATCAATCACGATCGGGCGCGCGCTTTAATCGTTCCAATTTAAGTTTTTCCTTTCTTGATAGAACAAATTGATGGAAATAGTTGAACGTTAAATATTGCGATTCGTGGAGCGCCAGTGTACAAACTTCCTCTTACGCGCGTTTACGGCGGGCCAATAAATCTCGGCCGCTTTGTGCTGTCTCTCTCTCTCAACATCTTCAGCCATAAACGGCACGTGCGCTGTTATCTATATTTTTGTAACGACCTGCAAGTGAAAAAATGTTGTTAATGTCGCCATGTTGTTGTTCCGCTATTGTTTCACCACAACACAGGTATTGTTTAGTATCGGACAGCGATATTTTGGCTTGGCTGTAAACAACTTTGCAATTCATTATTTGTATTCAGATATTGTGCGCAATATTTTATATCTACTCCTATATAAACGCGCCACTAAATTAGAAATACCCCATCATCTAGTGCTAGTGCTAGAGATGAGCTTAGTTCCCTAAACTAACCCAAAGATAAATTATTCCAGAACATTTCTCATCACGATCCATTCTTTTCTCCGTCGACAAAGCGTCGGTGAATCCCAGCATATGAGCGTCCTTATCCACAAAATAAAATGAGGTCTGGTGGCGCGCAGTCACTTAGTAGCACCCCTCGTGCTCTCTTAATGTTTGTACGTAGTGAATGTGCCCGGTAGATACGTAGCGCCTACATTGTCGTTATGTATACAACATAAGTATGAATCACAGCAGATAAGCATGGCGCGCAGATTTGCAGGATCGCGCGACCGCGCGTTCGCTGCCAAGTTTCTTGTGCCACGCCTACACATTTGCATCATACTCTGCACTGCACACACATACCTTCATATATATGTGTTTCTGCTATTCGTTCGCTGTTACTACGAAAAGCAGAACTATGACACATTTATACAATTTATATCACAGAGTCCTTATCGTGAGTCGCGTGTCAAATCTACTCAAATTAATATTAAATCGGAGCATAATTATGATTTTATGTAGCTAAATGCGGGAGGCAGTGGTCGGACCGTGCCGGGCGATAAATCAGCGTTTGTTGCGAGCGTAAACAACCGCAACCCGGTCGCGCTCAGCGTCCAATCATTACTCAAAGCATTTGAGTGCAGCAAAAAGCGGACTAATTGCGCTCTTGAAGGACAAGGACCACTCCGCGCTCGCTGTCGCAAATGTACTTAGTCACGTTTAATAGTTTTTCTGTCTTCCAAGGATTTTTCCAACGGCACGCTCACTCCGCTCTGCTCCCGGCACTCAATGTAATCCCAATTTACTAATATTGAAATCACAAATTGATTCACCCGATCTCATTGATTCAACATCGCGACTGGGTACATGCAAAATAAAATGTAAGTAGATAATAAGGAAAACGCGACACAAAGAACAAATAGGGGCGAGGCCGGTAAACAGAAATATAGGGATGAAACGTCGCGGAACAGAAACATCAATAAATAAATATAACACGAACAAAATTGTACTTTTTATTTTAGAAAAAGTTTTGTTTTTAATATTCTTCGTGTAACCTGTGAAAAGATTTCGTGAGGGTAGACTCGTTTTTGTGTAGAGGAAACTTGTTTGCAAATATTTTTCCAAAAGTTGGTTAATTTCGAAAAGAAAATTCTCTGCTAGCGAGCGAGAAGCGGTTTAAGTTTTCGTTCACATCGGCCCGTAGTCGGCGGGCCGGAGTAAACACCTCGCAACTTGCCCTTTTGGAGAGTTCTAAGAAATTGATTTTTAAACTGTGCACAAGTTAGAACGGAAAAAAGCGCGAAACATGATAAAAAACAACTATTCTAACACGGAAGTTTGGAATGAAATTAGTTTTAAGCGACAAGTTCATTTCAGTTTTTTACCGGCGAGCCGGTACTGCAATTGCTCGAAGATTCCCGTGGAAAGTTTCCCAGTGCAGATTTTGATTACACACGCTCCTTCAAGAAGTTTCCTGCCGGATAGGAATATTAAATCTTATTTAAGTTAGACATCCGCGGCGGTTCGCGTTGTTATTTCGAATAAGGTGCTTTATAAACTCTGAGTGCGCTGGTGAACTTGCCGCCGAGAACATTTTAACCTTTCTGTCGGATTCGTCTTAACAAAATGCCGCTTTTTCATATTCCGTCACCTTGACAATACTTAATTCACTCTGTTTTGTAGCCAGCATCGGGTTTCATTCTCTAATGGGTTTATGTTTTACCTAGGTTTGACGTCTACTGCGGACTGATATTAACACAAATATTTGCTCCTCTTTCAGTAATATTTATACTCGGTTGTAACATTTACTTCTGATTTTAGGAACAACCTTTTAGGGTGCTTGCCACGCTCCGTCGAGATGAAATAGAGTACCGTACAATCTTCCGTACAATTTTAGGAACGCTTAAATTTTAATTGTGTAGTAAAAGTACGGTTATATAATAATTACGGTGAACAATACGGCCGAGCGCGGCGCGTCCCACTCCGACTTCGCGTTACATGGTGCATTTGCCTAATTACAGCTCAGTTCACTGGTGTGACAATTCGTGATTACCGAAACGGTTATTTCGGAAGACATCTACTCTATTCAGATTACGTTTTACAGAATAGCTCAGACATTATCCGCCATTATAGCCCGTACCTTATTATTAAATCAAATACTGAACATTTTTAGTTGTCCACGCCGCTAAAGCGATATTCAGTCAAAAATAATCTAAGAGAGCCCAACTCGTCATATACGCATCATCCGTCTGAACCATTTATTTCGAATCTCTCCAGGACTCTTACTTACTTATCTCATATTTCTAAAAGTTGTGTTTAACAAGTTATGAAGTTAATATAAGTCCGTCGTACGGCTGGCAGGGAAAAGGAAGTCGAAAAATAGAGTTAGTGCAGAGGGTGGAATCGAAGAGCGGCGCCGCGGCGGCGGAGCCTCCTCGTGTCCCGTGTATTTTGGGAAACAGCGGAAAGTTTGGCGCGTCCCGGCCGATGCATTCCGCGACGTTGAGTGACGCGACGCCTACCGCCGCCGCACTCAAGGTGCCCGCATTACTCTAACTCCCAGACACAGGCCCGCCTGATATTTACGTCCCAATCGAAACGACACAACAATCGAATAAACTGCGAGACACAACGTAAATAAATACACTCTTACAACACAGTTTGAGCTTTAACGTTTAACTCACTTCGATGTTAGAACTTAAAGTGATTTTAGTGATCTCACGTCACAACTTCATAAACAATTGTTTTCGCAACTTCTGAACTGGCTTTATTTACTCATAAATAGCTAGTAGCCAATGAAAACTCCAAGTGTTTTTTTTGAAATCCACTGACTGACAGAGACGATTAAAGCATTTTTCTGAGACGAGAGAAATTAGAATTGAAATACAGTTACAGAGCCACCGTAAACATCGAAAGGGCCTTATTCTGACATTTTAATTTTATTAAACATCTCCCAGTGCCCGAGATAAAGTAGATTTCTTTCGCTGCCAAGTAAGAATTTCGACTCGTATAATAATTTAGATTACGTAGCAAGCAGTGAGCGTTCATTATCGTTCTTTTGTACCTGATTTCGTGAAGATCTCATTCGGATAGAGCGGCAGTCCGCGGGCGCAGGCCTGCTCTCCAAATGGAAAGTGCGAAAATGAAATTATAAAGCCCCGCGATAAAAATAAATTAAATCGGATTTCGCATTTGCCAGTAGCCAGGGTGAGGAGCGTTTTGTAGTCCGCGGAATTCCTTTCTCTTTTTAAATATTTGTTTTAACAGTTGATTTGTGGCGTAATGAGAAAATTCTCACTAGGCAATTTTTTCCTTCTGCCTTTGTAAAGCTGGGATATCTTTTTTTCATTTTTGCTCATAATATCTTTTAATGTGAAGCAAATTTAGTCGGTTGTTTTTAAATTCAGATAAAACGTACATGAATCTTAAAGGCATTAGTAGTGCTTGAAGTTCTCTAAGAGCGGTGGCGCGCTGCGGCAAATCACTCTGCATTCTCACCAACGATTATTCAAATTAGGTAACGGTACGACAAAGACGAATGGTACTAATATCGTTCGCTTCGCGATCGCCGGCGCGATAATACGCGCGCTACGTGCCCTACACACGCGCAACTGATCTCGTCCGCCGATAAACACCGATTGATCCTCACGATACGCTTTTTGCGTAAATATCCAAGTATTATGCAGCCCGCGAAGGTTTTGTGTACGCCTCAGCGCCGGCCCCACATACAACCCACATACAGCCCTTAATTAAAATATCAATATACATTACGCCACATGGAATTCTAATAGCCTTAATTGTTTGAACGACCCACATATCATCGCCAGAAATATGAGAAGCATTTATATTCAAACTCAATAAAGCAACAAATATGTGTAGGTATATGTTGAAATAAATATAATTGGTTTGTAGAGTACCTATCAAAATAAATAACCGCCTCGTAATACCTAAACTGTCGCTTTGGAGTATTTTAAATAATACGCTATTTTGTTATAATGCTCCCTATAGTGTAATTTAGTACCGATTTTCTATCCTAAATACGTAATTTACTCGCCTTTTTTCCTTACATTATTCGTTAATTCGGAGTAAAACAATGTAATTATATTTTTATTGCTCATTCTATGTCCAGTAAATCGGGGTTTGAAATCCCGGAGGTCGTTTTAAGTGAACCGACCCTACTTAATAGTCGTCCTCTAGGCGCGGGGTCAGTGGTGCGACACTAGATGCTTTTGTTTATACTTTGCGTCCCCAGTGTTATGTAATCATTAGTGTAATTGTTAGGATTAAGTTTTCTCTCATATAGAGCCTTTTGCGATTAGGCTCGGAGTCCGTCGAGTGTGCCGGCTAAGTCCTTGGTTCAATTTGCGACAGCGGATAATAGTGAAATAAATGGAGCGTGCGAATGCCGTTACAACTAATACATACATTTTTGTACGTTGTCTCCTAAATAGCATTGACTAGAATAAAGTACTTTGTCTACGATTTATGCGAAGTAATATGTGAAGTGTTGAATTTGGGGTAGGGAAGGGAAAGTTAGGCGTTGTGAGTTTGAAAAGTAAGAGAGTGAACTAAAAATACTTTGTAGTTCGTACGTTCTTACTGAGAAGAATTCTCATTTTCGACGTAAATGCGTAGTGTGAGATAAAAGTGCATTACCAAATTGCTTTCAAACAACGCTGTGAGCGACTTCAGCTCAGGCTCACGCGTCATTTCATGGAACAAAATGACACGTGCATTTAAGGAAATATTCCACTAAATGTGTATCATGCGCAATTTAGTATGTATTCAAATGTTTGTCGTTCGTAAAAACGAAATATGTTTCATGAGATTCATGCAATCGCATTTTGTTTGGTCATTTGCAACTCGCACATAATTTTAAAGAGCGAGGCTTATTGTAACTGTGATCAATGCAACGTGGTCTAAATAAACATTACACCTTTACCCCGAAGGGTTAAGCAGAAGGTCTACCCACATTTCACCAATGCAGGTACTTAGTCCCATGTAATAAGTAGTGACCCCATTGCCGTCAACCGAGCACAATTCCGAACTCCGGGCTGCTACTGACAATTTCTTACTAAAAAAACCCAATCACACTTTACCTAACCCGAATATCGAACCTAGGGAGTACCGCTTGGCAACCTCGCATATACTAGTCGAACAAGTCAGTCATTGATCGAAAAGTCAAGTTAAATAAGCTTAGTAGTAACGCAATTAAAATAAAGGTACATAAATATTATACAAGCAAAGAAAACCACAGCATCAAAACAGCGCACACACCCACAATTCCGCTTAACCAAGACCTTAATTCCAAATATAGCCCAAAGAATAGAGTCGGGCCGCGCCAAGAAAGCGCTTCTTTAATCTGGTGACAAAAGCGTCACCTGATTCAGCGGCCACGAGTACTCTCTACACACAAACGCGGAGGAATGAGGTGGAAGAGTGGCAGGTACTTGGAATTACTTCCTAATGAAAAGAGGCCCGGAGTGGGACAGAGGGCCTCGTCACGTGGCCGCTAACGAACGCGGTGGGCTCTCGACTCGCCTCGAGTAGTTGCAGACGTGCGCTCGGCTTATTAGTGCAAACCTACAGGAAGATCGAAATAGACGCAAATTGTACTAGGTTTTAGGATTTGTTGGGATGCGAATAAAGTTTAGAGAGTTCTTTGTGGATCTGTTTACATAATTTATTTTCTAACAAAAGTTTGAATGGTATACCTTTCTCTCGTCCGACTAGTCGGCTACTACAAAACGTCACCTACTACTTTACTTTTAAATTACATGCTCTTTTTGCATAAATGTATGAAGATAATGATTAAACATAACATCGCATCATGCTAAGGGGGTAGGGAGAGGTAAATACACCAGTAGTTATACGCCTGCATTTCACCAATACTGTTAATTAGTCAAACGTAATAAGTGGTGAGCCTATTGCCATCAAACGAGCACAATTCTCAACTTCGGGCTACTACTGAGAGTTTTCTAACAGAAACATCCAGTAACATTTTGTCCGACCTGAGAATTGAACCTCAGGACCTCAATCTCGGCAGTCGCCCTTGTGGCCATTGGTGGCCACCAACAAGGCAATATAATTATTTATTTATTTTGTTTAAATAACACAGGTTAAAAGAGAGACACATGACTGTGCTTATATTTATTACTAGATAAAGAAATATCTGTAGCTTACAGCTCTTTCACTAGTACGATCAATTTGCAGCAGTTCAGACATTAAATATGTATATATAGAGGGTATATATATCTCTTTAATACAGTATATAATCTGAACCAATAAATATTATGTGTAGTTTCAAAATATAGTATAATAAAGTCATGATTTTTTGTGGAAAAAGTATACGGTCGTGAGCAGGATACGAACCTGCGCCTCCCGGATAAATACTCGAGGCGCTCTGACTGCTAAGCCATCTCGACTTATGCTCACCACCGCGAATTATTCTTCCATATTTTAAGCTGTTGCCTCGCTCATTAGCAGACACAATAGATTTTTATTGTTACAACGTATAATTCTGTTTGTTGCTGAGCCGAAAGGTGTCTTTTGGTGACGTCATTGCCATCTATTCAATCCCTTAACAGGAAACCAAACCGACACGACTTAATTTGCCGTAAATACAATGTCGTACAAATGCAATTACCTTAACAAATACAGATAAATAATGCGTTAATGCTTTTCAAAGATTTATCTGTATTCAAAATATGTATGTGCCAAAATTAAATTTAAAACTGCTGTTTACACGATGTCTATTCATGAATTAATGTTCTTAGTATTGATGTCCGCCTTAATGTTTGCTTGAAATATTCAGTGAAATGGCTCAACAGATTTAATAACAATTTTAGGGAATACAACAAGAGTTTTAAATAAAATTTTAGTTGTAAGGTATATAACAAAGACAGAGAGTTAACATTTGAATTTTAGGGTACTTAACAAAATACATAAAATACATTTTAATTTTATGGTATTAAACAAGCTTTGAATAATTCAAGATATGTCTTTGAAAAAGCATTAACGCATGCTTAGCGAACTCTAAAGTTACAATATTAAATGGAAAAAGAATACGTTCGCGAACAGGATTCGAACCTGCGCCTCCCGGATAGATACTCCAGGCGCTCTGACCAGATCGAGGGTCGAGATGGCTTAGTGGTCAGAGCGCCTGGAGTATCTATCCGGGAGGCGCAGGTTCGAATCCTGTTCGCGACCGTATTCTTTTTCCAATTAATATTGTAACTTAAGCTTTGAATAAATTTTTTGTTTATGTTCTATTTCAATATCCTGTAGGGTTAAAAAATATGAATATCAAATGCTATTTGTTCAGATACAGCGCCAAGGCGCACACGTTTAAATAATATTTTAAAACCATCCTTATTTTTTTAACATTCGCGTTCGCCACTGACTTACATTAATTTGCATCGTCGTCAGTGCCCACGAAATGGAGTACTCAATTTAAAAATACCTACGCATCGTAACCGAAATTCATCTTCCAAAAGAAAAAATCGAAAGTTCTATATCTGGAACACCCGAATATCACGCAAAAACACGTACCGTAGTCCGAAGGTACCTCATTTGGTACGAAATTTCCATCCCTATAAAAACGTAGGCACATTTGCTAGGTGGAACTTAAAAAAATGCGTTAGACAAAATAAATTCCCCTCATCTCCATTACTTACGGTACGTAGTTTATCTCAAAACGTTTACCTTAAAAAGGTTTTACTACAAAATATACTATTTTATTAGTAACACAGGTCACGACTAACTGAAATTTGTAGTTAACTTACGACGTACCTATAAAGAACTAAGTTAAGTATTTTATATGTGTACCTACCTTTTAAATGGTTTCAGTGAACGTTGATATTACTCCTTTCAGGTTTACATTATAGGAATTTTATTGTCATTAAGTGCCTGGTAACATGTAAATGTACATTTTATAAACACATTTATGTACAGCCCTGGCCTGGTTAGTGGATTGTGATAGTAAGATAACATCAGAACCTGGCGCATAGATAAGATTTGGTGAGACATAGGTAGATAGAAGGAGACCGTATCGGTGGCGGTTACCACCAACAACAGCATTCCCAAAGAGGGTTGACGTCAGGCAGGCGGCCGGTCATAAAACATTGCCAAAACGTTAGCAGCATGCGATTTAAAAAACAATTAGAAAGTGGAAGAAAATTACATGCTGCGCTGACCCCAAATAAATTGGGATAAGGGCAGGGGGATGATGATTATGATGATTTATATCCATATAAGTCCTTGCTATTTTAAAGATTAATTTTTAAAACAATGATGGAGCAAGAAAGTTACTGATAAAGGAATCGATGCATTCATTGTTACTTTTTCGAACGATTAGAAATGATATCCATACTAATATTATAAATGCGAAAGTCAGTCTGTTGGTTTGTTTGTTACCTGTTCACGACTAAACGGTTGAACGGATTGTAATGAAGGATATAGGATACCTCTTGTTACGCAGACAAAGTCGTGGGCACCAGCTATATTTTGATAATTAAAAAAATTTAAAACGTTAAAAAAATATTAGCTATATTATTTATAAAAATATTTATATAATACACACTCCATCCACAATTTTATACAAAGAAGGATCGAGCAACAAGCTGAAAAAATTCAATAATGTAAATTACATAGCATCACGCCTGTATTTCCCGAAGGGGTAAGCAAATACATATATACAGCTGTACACCTATATTTCACCGATTCTGTTATTAAGTCCCATGTAATAGGTGGTGAGTCTATTGCCATCAACCGGACACAGTTGCAAACTCCGGGCTGCTACTGAAAACTTTCTAACAGAAAATCCAAATAACACTGCCCGACCTGGGAATCGAACCCATGACCTCATTGTCAGTAGTCGCGCTTGGGACCACTAGACAAACGAGGCAGCATGTAAATTATTAATTAACAACTCTCTTATCAATTCAATCGCATTCACTTAATTCCACTTAATAATCCCACCTCTGCATACAGTAAACAGCAAAAATGTCGAGCTGTGATCTCGCACAATTTTACTGTATTCGCCTATTTTGGTCAAACACTTTCAGATGGAATCTGGGCACATTTGCATTTCAGAAACACCCGGTGTTTTTAAACCAGCTTAGTACTTAAAATGTTTGTTTGGAATAATCAAAAAGATAAAATCTAGTACTGGTCAGGCAACTAATTTAAAAGGGAAGCTGCGAAATGGATAAATATAGATTTTGATTAAATATTTTATTTTTCAATTGTTTATTTTTGTAAAGCAATTAATATTTAGAAGGTGGACTACTCCCATGTCTGTCACATATTTTAATGGCGCTTACAAAACTTATCAAAATAAATAATATAAAGAACTGCCAACCATTAACCTCTTTCAGCTCATCTTCCACAGCTTGACTTCACTCACTGCTGCTCATAGGCCTCTTTTTGCTTATGCCAAATCTAATGCCCCTATGAACATCTAATCCAACGTTAACTAATGGCGTCGTATCGTCCCCCATCTTGCCGCCGATCGACCAACACTTCTACATCGTGTTTTTGGGCGCCACTGATTAACATTACTTAAACCATCACTCCTTCACTTCACTACATTCAAGAACCAATCAAAGAAACTCAATCACAAACACAAGACTCATAAAAGACAATAAAAATCAAAACTCGAAGTACCACAAGTAGATATAACAGATGGCACAGCTATCCGTTTGTAATGATTCGAATATCGTTCAACTGCATAACTGGCGAGATCAAACATTTTTATTTGTTTGTCCATTCAACCACATGACTGAAACTAATGAAGAGGAGTTTCGATTAAATTAATACGTTTTATTTCCGGTTTTTACCCCCGCCGGTGCCGTCGGACGCGATAGGTTTTTTTCGTCGGCGGTTCGCTCAACGTTTCATAACTATAATTGATAAAATACGCTTCATTAGTTCCGATTTGCTATTGTGTTTCGATTGCACATTTTGCTCGTCTCGATTTTATATCGATATTGCTTGTTTTGATTTAGTTATCGAGTGATTTTTATTCGGTTTTGCAGGTAGGGTTGTGTGAAATTACTTTGTCTACATGGTAAGCGGGAGTACTGTTTGGAAAGGTTGTTTCTGCAACTGCAGTCCCTTGTGGGAATGTACCTATATAACCTGTTGCGAGGAGTTCGTTCAGGTGGATTTTCTTTAACAAGCTGCAAATATTTCTCTATTCTATCTATTCAGTCCTACTTACCTTGGAAGGGTTTTACTAAGGTGTCAGAAGATTGACGAAGGCATTTGTCATCAGCTTGCTAATGAGCAATGGTACTGAAACTGCTAGATAAGAAATACGATGTAACATATTTCACATTCTTATGGATAGGTCATAAACGTAGGCTTTAAATCTAATTATAAATTATATAATTCAACTATATTAATTAGTAATTTTAGCTGTTGGTCTGATTCAATATTCTTTTAGCCTATAATTGTTTTTATGATAAACTCATTTAGTTATGTATTTAACCATGTCACTTAATCATTAAATCATAACATAAATCAAAACAAAAAGACAATAAATGCAATTTGACGTGTTAATTAACACAAAATCAATGATAAATTGTGCCCGCATACAAACACTTTTTCCCATACAAATTAACAAATCAAACAACAACATATTGGTGGCTGTAATTGCATCATTTACAAACCGTACGAGCATACGTCATGGATAATAAACCTTTTGAATTTAAAATAATGCAACTAACGACTGCAATTCAAATTTTATGTGTTTTTACTACTAAATAATTATGTCGTTTTGTCAATGAAATACGGGTTCAGTCAATATTTATTTGGTATGTGTCCTTGTGGTGTAATTTTATTAGTAATTTAATTACATTGTGTTTGATGTGAATTGATTTCTATGGTTGGCCAGAGGTTGACGATCCACGTTTTGGGTACTTAGACCTGCATTACTAATCTGCTCTCATACAATATGTGAACGTATCTGAAATGTCAAAGTTGCCTAAACGTGTGAAATTGACATGTACTGAGTAGACGCCATTTTGAAAGATACGATAATTCTAATGTTATATGGGTTTAATTAATACGAGTTCTAAGAGTGCGACTGCTGAGCATGAGATCCTAGGTTCAATTCCCGGGTTGCTAAAGTGTTATTTGGGTTTTTCTATTAGGAAATACTCGATAACAGCCCGGAGTTTGGAATTGTGCCCGGTAGATGGCAATAGGCTCACCACTAATTACATGGGACTTAACTTAACAGCATTGCTGAAATGTGGGTATACTATGTACACTTCTGCCTAGCCCTTCAAGTAACACAGGCGTGATGTTATGTTATGTTACGAGTCCTAAGATGCGATCTATAAAACTTGACCTAATACACCTTTATAGAAGTTAATTAAAAATACTTACATTGTATTTTCAAAATTATTTTAAAGTGAACCAAATATTTTATCGACATCTTTAAATATCGTACATAGCCAACACGCAGTGAGAAAGAAAGGTGATCAATTGTTCCATATAAGGTTTTAGCCATGGCTGATATTACAATATTCAATCATAAGATCAGAAAATAATCATTCTTTCAATCCAATCCAAAAGTAATATTATAAATTGGATTACATCTTGCAATCTATAATATTATTGTAACTTGATTTCTTTTATATGAAACATAATATAGATTTATATTTAATTCAAACGGGACTTAATCGCGCTAAAAGCATTATATTTATTTACCTCGATGTTTCGTTCAAATTGCATTGATCGTGGTCACGAGTACTGTGTTTTTTCATGAATGCAATAATACTTGTGTCTATAAACGCACCCAAGATACAATATATATATATATATATTGAAAGACGTAAATGCAAGCGAAACCTAACAATATAATAATTTGTGCTATACCTACCCATCTTTTAATTTACAAAAATTCTATAGCAGAACTCATAAAGATACCCTATCATAATAACACAATTCAAGTTCATTTCAAACACAGGTTACTTGCACGATACAAGTTTTAATGAATACCTCGTTACAATCAGTCCGCTATCAAAATACCAGTACATAACGGAACAGCCACAAGATGCACAAACGCGGTATGTTTCCAAGACCAAACAAAGTTAAATAAGCAACATTTGTGTTAAGTTTCCTACTATAAATAATCTATATGGATTTTATTGACGATCCGCTTAAATATGAATTACACAAACCACGCCACCGACCATGCGAATGGAACCTAATTGACAAAACTTAAGGTACATCTTCTAATTTACAAAAAATCTATAGCAAACTTTCAAAAGATACCTACTATTTCTTAATAATACAATTTCAAGTTGATTTCAAACACAGGTTACTTGCACGATACAAGTTATAATGAATACCTCGTTACAATCAGTCCGCTATCAAATACACAACGGAACAGCCACAAGATGCACAAACGCGGTATAATTTCAAGGCAAAACGAAGTTTAATAAGCAACAACCGATATTCAACGTTCATGTTAAGTTTCTTACCACAGTTAACGAGCCAATGTGCAACACGGCATGTTTTCAACTACTGTTAACGCGATAGAGTTATCCGTAACACTGTTATCGTTTAAACTAACATTGTTAATATTAATATTGGTGTTATTCGTGTGTTGTGTTTAGTTTGAGTTTAGAGTGTCGCGTTAAAGGTTTTATAATTTTGCAGCTATTTTGTATTTATTCGTTGTTTGTGCGGAAATTATTGCAATTGTGTGACTCTAAGACGATTTTTTTCCGATCTTATCCTTTTATCGTTACTTTGAAGGGTGTTATCCCTAGAAGACTATATAATTCTCACATACTATAAAAATCTTTGTGAATATTAGTCACTATTGATGAAGTGAAGGTTTTTTTTAACTTAATACTGCTATTACCCAACTCCATTTTCTTAAAGTGTGTGACCTAGTAATTAAAATCTTTATCATTAAATTGATTATGAAAATGTCCCAAAATCTATAGGCTGAAGAATCCCAAAATCATCACGACCTTTTTTAATTAAAACCGTAACTTCTTGTGATTTGTGGAGCCATTCGAAGGCTATCTAAAGAGAATCAAATCTTACGACGTTGGGTAATCGTGTAATCAACCACGTTTATAAATCTCATTAAGGGTGAGTACCTACTGGCTCAGTTGGCGTCCTCCATTTCATTTCCCACGTTTCAAAATGATTCAATCGTACGATGTGATGTACCTAGAATTAAAATTCTGAACGAAGGCTATTACGCAAATTGCGATTGTTGGACGACTGTTGAAAGACTTTTTGAGCCAGATGACGCGTTCAAGGTAGACTTTTGATTGATTAAAAAGTTGATCGTTTCTTAGACGGTTGTCTGTTAAGCTGAGTTTAGACTTAGAATATAATCGAAGAGCGTGTATGGGAGGAACATTTATTCCAATTATTCTGTTTTTACATTAGACGTAGATACATTAAAGAGACAGTTAACAATCCCGATTGATTAAAACTAGATAGGATGTTTAATTAGTCAAAAATCTTTATTGAAACTTCAGATTGAAATAAGAACACAACCCGCAATCCCAATTGCAATGTAATACGAAAATCAAAAACTTTCACTCTATGCACGAAATATGCAAAAAACTTTCAGTTCAAAATTTCAATACCGCCGCCAACGCAATCCCAGTTGGTCGGAACTAAGATACGTAATAGCCCCGCGTATCTTTTGTCCGGGCAATCTGAAGGGGCGCGGAACACGACAGATCGATCGGATTCGCCTGAAGAGTACGAATCGAACAGTCGTTAATGAAACTTCGCCCGCGCAATTAGGTAACCGTCTTGGTTTTATTAAATTTAATCAAGAACTTGTGTAATATTACGCAGATTGGGCCAATCGAGCCGTATACAAGTTTCGATAACACCCTAGTTGGAAACTAATTTGGGAAATAAGCGTAGTTATCTTGGTTTCTACTCGATCGCCTTATAAAAAGGGGATCAATGTTCTTTAACAAGATTAGTAGATAAGGCGTTGGTGGCGCCAAGGGGAGACTGTATTCTTTCTGTGTAAATATAAACGAGTTTGTGGACGCCTCAGTAGCTCCGTTAGTGCAGGATCACAATCATTGAATGCTCATCAGATATTAATTTTGATTTATGTTAATAACACTCGCCTATTATTTTTAGTTGAGAAGGCTTGATTGACGGGATTCTAAATTCTTATTAGGACTACTTTATATAAATTATTTTTATCGTGTATTTATAAGCGTGCTTAAAATATATTTTAGCTTAAATATAGGGTCAGGTGCAATTTTAGCAACGTTTTGAAACCGATGTTAATATTAATTATATTATTGCAATACTTTATACTTTGATCAGAAAAATACGCACTTTTATGAGAATAATTCAATATCATTGGCCTTCATCTAACATCTACGAAAGATGATATAGGTGACGTCATTTATAAGTCGTGAAAGGCATTTTTTTTAGAATTAATATTAGAAGTAAAATCACAGTATTCAGTTAAATCACTAAAATAAAAATAAGATACAAGAGGTCAAGTGAATTTAATAACGCGAACATTATGGAATACTAATACCTTTAAAAAAAACGATTATCTTTTTTATTATTTAATTGTACACACGGTACACCTATTTTCAGCAATGTACAAAGGCGAGCTAAAGCCATTATGAGCCACTTACCATAAGATGGGCCGCCAGCTTGTTTACCACTCCATAACATAAAAAAGAAGAATTTACTGACAACAAGCAAAAATTTAAGCCATAGAGAGATGAAAAGCGAATGTAAGGACAGAGTCAAGTGTACTTTCGAAACGCCACCCTTACAACAGCAAATTGAAATAAAACCCCACACTAGTAGCACAAACAGACAGTCTTACCTACATCCTCGTATTAAACACACAAGTGGGTTAAGCCGTCCACACGCCGGTCGCCGGTCGTACGGCGGCGTGCGGCGTTATCGCTGTGATAAGCGGCGGAACCCGCCGGCGACGGCCCGTGGCTATCTGCCGCTGCCCCATATTGCTTTCACACTTCTCATTAACACTTGATTTTCGGTACAATTTAATGTTTATTTGATTAGTGTTTTAGCTGGAAGGCAAGAATAAATGTTTTTATTTTAGCCGAAGGATTTTTTCTTTTGCATGATACAATTTTGTCGTGTGCCAAATATTTAATTTACCGTTTTCTTACTGTAGGATAGCCTTCAGCTTAGCGTTAGCAATTCCTGACCAATGCTTAATATGCCTCAGTCAAGATTAATTTATTTTTCCAACACGCCTCTTTCTTATCTCACCCACATAAAAACTTAAGCAGTTAATTAAAATAGTGACTAAAAAAATGCTGATGCAAAACTACGTCTATAAAAAAACATTGTAACACAAAGTAAACATTTAAGTAAACAAAAGAAACTTTAACATTACAAAGAAATGAAGCCAAGAACGTACCTAGTCGGACCATTACAAAAGGAAAACTGCAACTTAAAAAACATTATCAGTTAACCAAGCAAAGATTCAGAAACTTGCCATTGTATTGCACCTGAAGCCACGGAGGTCGTAACCAAACGAGTGGCGCAGTTTAAACTAAGCTACAGAATGACATTACCATAAACTGTTGGTAAGGAAATTCTTTTTTGAAACCACAATGTTAGTATTAGGGGAAAAGTTTAATAAAGCTTGAAGACAGTACATAATCGTGGGTAGGAGTTTGTTCTTCTTCAATCGTGTTGTTCAAAGACAGCCTAGTGTTAGAGTTGCTTATGTCGCCCGCATGGCTCTGACTTACATAATCAGCCATTACTGTCCCACTGCCGGGCAAGGGCCTCTTCTCGTACAGAGAAGGCACGAGCATTGATCACCACACTCACTGCGGGTAGGCAATCCCAGACCATTAGGTTCAGGTTTCCTCACGATGTTTTTCTTCACCATAATTATGTCTGTGATGTCTCAGATTTACTGAGAAAGTACACATGACATTGAAAAAGTCACATTGGTACATGCCAGTTTTGATATGCGTTCAAACCTGGCATGTACCAATGTGGTGACTTTTTACCTCCTCCTTTTACCTGTACCTGTGGGTCAGGAGGCGAGCCCGTAACCACTCAACCACCATGACTCTACCACCGCCGTTGACTAATTTACAACAGTCGGGACTGGCGATTTAACGTGCCTATTGAAGCACGAAAATGCTTTGATGAAAATGATCTGAGCTGTCACCCATCTACACCAATTATTGCTTACCTCAACGATCGCCTATCACAGTTTTCAACAGCCTCAAAAATTTGTATAGCATAACTGAGTCGTCGTGTTTACTTAGGTTGCTGACTTAAAAACAACTTCAAGATTGACTGCCTCGTTGGTCTAGTGGTCCCAAGCACGACTATTGAGCAGGAGATCCCGGGTCGGGCAAAGTGTTATAGAAATTTTTGTTGGGAAATTCTCAGTAGCAGCCTGGAGTTTGGAATTGTGCCCGTTAGATGGTAATAGGCTCACCACACACCACATATTGATAGTATTGGTGAAATATGGGTATATAACTGTGTACACCTTTGCCTACCCCTTCGGGGAATACAGGCGTGTTGCTATGTTATGTCAAGATTAGAACATTTTACGTAACTTTTTAGCAATTCTACTGCTGACACTTAAAAGTATAGTTATCGCTCGCGAAGTAAACACTAACCACTTTCTTATTCATTCATGCAAGTTAAAGTGGAATCTTGGAGATATAGCGGCAGTGCATCTTTGATGAGAGTACCCCGCAATCACTTTTAAGTTACTATGTAACTATGTTAATGGACTAACTTAGTAAGGTGATAATGGAATTTTGGTAGCAACTAACAGGCCTTGGCTGGAATTGTTCAAAATTAAGTGTTTAAAGAAATGTCGAATATGACCCGACTGTTCAAAAAAGCAGTTTTTATCTTTTTGTAAACCGTAAATAACTATACCGATACCGCCTTATTATCTAATCTTTATTAGATAATAAAGCGGTATCGGGTATCCCACCAGCGGTATTACCAACCAGGCAGTTGCAAAGACAATACATTTCAATTTGTCATGCAATGGTAATGCTATAAATATTCTCTAAAAATCTCCTCAACGACTAAGATCGACGCAATTTATATTACTATTTAGATAAATCTTCGAAAAGTTTTAACGCATGCATAGCGAACTATAAAGTTATAATTTTTTTTGTGGACGTATTAAAATGTGGAACAAGAATTCGCGGCAGTGAGCAGAGGTCGAAATGACTTAGCGGCTAGAGCGCCTGGAGTATTTATCCGGGAGGCGCAGGTTCGAATCCTGCTCGCGACCCCTCCTGCCACAAAAAATAATAATATTATAAGCAATTTATTTCGACACACTGTCAAAATAAAAGTTTTTGTAATTAAAAGTCAGTTCCGCAATGATCCCTCTAAATTCAATGATATTCTTTAAGAACATTACCATGAATGATTACATATGTTCAATTGTTTTCTATACGACTCTGAAAGTTTTTATTTGTTGTCTAATCAGGCTTGGGTTTGACCGCTATTACGCCTGTTGGTAACTTGAGACCAGTACTTTGGACAGGTGTAGACCTTTACTCACTGGCATCCAGTAACTACTTCATGTGGAAAAGACATCATTAATGGCTCAGTGGTTTTGTATTAGTAAACAAGGGACACCAATACAACAGAATCCGTTTACATAGATGTTGTTGAAAATTGTTCAACTAACAACTTGAGATACTTAATTAGATCATACATTTAAGTGAACAGGCGTACACCATATGGGAAGATTCTTGAATAATGATGGTAAATTCTGAAACACGTTGAGATTAAAATGAAAAATAGATCACTTGAGAAGTGAGACATTATGTTTTATATATACCTTGATATACCATGCAACTTCTTCGCTAATATTTCACATTAAATTAGTATTGGTATCACGCGATATTTAATGAGAAAATCGTCAAACATAAATCATCAACAATAAATGAATAGGTACGCTAGTAGCATGACGGTTAGACGGGCCAATTAAACTTCACATGTTCGAACCTAAGGCCAATGATTCCTTTTGATAATTTGCATATTACATATTAATTATCTCTTGCGTATAGTGAAGAAAAACGATGTGAGTAAACTAGCACACATATGAGGTTTTCTCGGTAAAAAGTATGAAGCTACGTCACAGGCCTACGAGTAGCTTAATTTTTGATACCTACCAAGTTATTAATTAATCATGCGTTCAAAACAAAAGGTATATACATACCTACTTGCTAGAAATTTTGGACTGTATGAATAACATACTTTACCAAAATTTCGCGAATTTCCAATGTAAAATTGCAAAGTAGATGCGTCCTACTTCATAAAAAAACCCGGGTAGCAGCAAAGTGGGACACCATAAGAATAGGGTGTACATAAGCTATAGTCATATTATACCGGAGGCATATTTAAGGCCGTTTGCGCGTAAACGCCCGGAACACCGATGTTCCGCGCCGTATCAGGCGTGCGTGAACATATTTTATCTAAGTTCCGTTTTCCGCAGACCAGCGGCAATTATCAGCGTGCTTTGCGCTCATAACAGAGCCGAGTTCCCCTACTCCCCTACAAATATCTAGATCAAAGATAAAAAATCCCGTGTAACATCATTAATCCACCAACGAACTGTAATTAACGCTTCAACAAATCACTAACGGCGTATCGTAGATGGTATCATTGCGGCGTACCGGAATGAGGGCGAATAGGTCGCTCAGGGTCATGTATGAGACAGTGGCACGCGAACGCTGATTTTACTTTTAATGTTTGGCTTATCTGCAGTTGAAATAGCCTGAAGACAGCCTACATGTCATAGATTTTGCGTACATTTGCTTAAGTAAATATGAAATGCAAAATGGATACTGAATGTAGTAACATGCATTTTTTGTGATAGCAACTTTTTCGAATAGAATGGTTGCCAAATGTTTTTTTGGGGAAGTCATTTTCCGTGGAGGAATGTCGAAAGTACAGCAATGTTGAAGCCAGCACCAGAATGCGGTATAATTTGGTACTATCAACACCTCTAGAAAGCTGTTCTATACTCAGTAACAGTTTCGTGATAATGGAGTCTTTAATTATGATATACGTAAAAAAAATCCTATACCAACCGACTTGAGAACATGCTCCTTTATGAAGTCGGTTAATTAAAAAACTCCTTTTACTAGTATCACCTCGGCTCTTTTTTTGGTCCATTTTGGAACTCAGTTTTTACATTGCCGCATGGTCTCCACCATATTTCTTGGTCATTAGAATCGTTAGTGGCCAGACATTGATAAATAAAAGGAAAACACAATTAGAACTGATTTGTTACTTATTGCGTTATCAACAATCGGATATCATATTTTCCAATAACACGAGCATTTTCCTCATTATTTTATTGGAAGTCATAACAATCGTACGGTCATCTTATTAGTAAATAATATCTTAATATACGAGTGAAGATATAATTTACATTGCGAATAATGAAGATGTTTACCTAACTTTCCTTTGAAACGTTAACGATTTATATATTGTTATTATGGGAGGTCAGAAAATATCTATTACGTTATTATGTTCATTAGTGGTGTAATAAGAGCCGGTATCCCGGTCTAGCAATTAGGGAAAATAATTGTTTCCATAAATACACAGATTCGCCAATAAACGTACATAAATATTAAGTGGTAACACAGTTTGTAGGCAGCTATTAAGTTAATTGTTTCAAATGCGAATCATTAAGATGGTATTTAAGCCCACGTGGCATGTGAGGTGTCATTGTTTTAAGTGTTATTGAACATTGTATTGTAAGAACCATTTTGTTAATGTGTTTTGTATTAGCATGTTATCCGCACGTGGTAAACAAGTGTGTTTTCATAAATAGCCGATTGCTCTGATTTGGATAAGTTCTCAATTCACTGTTTTATTGCGAAACTCACTCTGAATTATACCGATATAAATAGAGTGAATACATTTTGTATTGATGTTAAGTTTTGTTTTTGCTTTTATTAAATAGACGAAGTTTGTTAACTACTGAGAATATTCGACTCAGACAAATAATAATAATAAATATTCCAAACTCAAAAATACCAAAAAATATTTGGTAGCTCACCAATTCTTTATCTATGTTTATCCACAAAAGATACCTATATTATTAGATACTTTTTGGTGTTAACAATGGAACAGAAAAAACGTAATAACTTAAGATTACATTTAATTTTATTAAACATCCAGCACTGAAAATGTACGTAATATTGACATGACTTTTAAACTAAAATATTCAATGCGGAAATATACCTGATGGCAAATGCTCTATTCGGTCCATTAATGTTAACTTTAACAACGCTGAACAGATTAAAATAAATACGTTTTACTTATTTTCCTACAAAACTGCCCACAGCGAAGCCTAACGAACTCGAAACATACTAGGGTAACATAAAACACATAGCAGTATCTGTAACACAGATGAAGATGTTTATACAGAGTGTAAGCGGTGAACAAATTGTTGGCGTCTCTTTACCTGGCCCAGAGTTTTCATAACACGACGTAGCCCCCGGCTCGGCGACAATTTGTAAGACGCGACTGAGGATTTGCTGACGACCTACAGTAAATATATTCTTGCTTTATGAAGAACTCGGAAGTTTGTTCGGGATTGATTAATTGCGGTGTGTGCGTGCGTTCTGAATTTTGGCAGTACTTGTCAGTTCGGCGACTTTTCGTAAAATAATTCTGCGAGAGATTTCGAGTAAGAATTTTTTGTGTTATAACTTTTTTTGAGTTTGGGTCCCATGTTCAATTAGACATTATACATACACTATTTATGTATGTGTATAGATAAATCAAATTATAACCGTATAAAATAACATTATATATGGTTGTAGACGTAGATGCCCCACACTAGGAATTACTTCCTGTATCGTGGATGCGTTTACAAATACATAATCACACACCCAGACCCGGAAAAATTATCTGTAGATCATACAAATATTTGCTACGTGCAGGAATCTAACCTGCATCACGCGACGCAGCAGTCGGTCTCTCGACCACTGCGCCAACCGCGCCGTCAACCTATGTAGTTATCACACCTTACTACGTATTCCTTTAAAAAAATCTGTATAGTTACTTAACAGACAAATCTTACCTTAAATGATCTCATTAAACATTAGAATCATAAAGTGATCAATAATGTAAGTAAATCCTTTGTTGGTCCCATAATTAAACTTATCATGCATTTTTTGGGACATTGTGTAGTTCAGAAGCCCATATTGTATTTTAATGAAATAAATAAGTTGTATTATTCGCAAATCACAAAACAGGTCCGGTACAACAATTTTTATCAACAATTTTAAAACCATACATGTGGACGCACATGCACTTTCCCACATATACATAATTATTATGAAACTTTAAGAAACAAACGTGTTACGTTATACCGCTATAATTCACGTTATTTAGCATGCAACGGTGAATGACAGATGTTTTGATTTCCACAGTATAAATACATAGCAGTGTTATTAAAGCTGCTATAAGCGTATAATGTAACGTTAGCAGTGCATTAATATCTAGTTTTGATTGTAATTTGTCTTTGCTATATTTACTCGCAATCTGATTAACACTAGTTTCATGTATTTCTGTTTTAGGGCCGTTCTTTTGTAACGTGCTTTTAAGCTGTAATGATTATCATATATGTCGGTAATGGCAACACTGTTTTATATTATTGGTATTGCAACACCGAGCACTACGGGCGGTCGGCGACTACAGCGAGATGAGGGAAGGGACCCCTACACCCTGACTTATCTAGACCTCTGATTTCTTGATATTTGAATACCTACATTGTCTGCTCGTTGCTACTGCCTCGTTGGTTTAGTGGTCCGTACCGCGACTGCTGAGCAGGAGGTCTCGGGTTCGATTCCCGGGTCGGGCAAAGTGTTATTGAGTTTTTCTGTTAGGAAATTCTCAGTAGCAGCCCGGAGTTCGGAAATGTGCCCGGTTCATGGCAATAGGCTCACCACCTATTACATGGGACTTAATAACAGCATTGGTGAAATGTGGGTGTACAATTGTGTACACCTCTGCCTACTCCTTCGGGGAATACAGGCGTGATGCTATGATGATGCTATGTACATTGTGCATTGTAATATGAAGTGACTCACTACTAATCACTAACCGAAAGTAAACGTGCTCTCAGTGGCGGAGAGCCTTTTAGTTTTATTGACTATTACCTTCAAAATCCTAACAGACATAGAGACCTCTGATCCTATTCTTCAAACCTTTCTCCATCATAAATATATAAAATAAAAAATAATACAAGCATAACTCGAAGAAATAAATAAATAATCCAGGGGTACAATATCCGGGAGGCGCATGTTCGAATCCTGCTCACAACCATATTTTTCTATCCATAAAAATATAGCTTTAGAGTTCGCTATGCATGCGTTAATGCTTTTCAAAGATTTATCTGTATTAAACAACATTTTAGTTCACGATGGATGTTAAAAAGCTACCTAAAATAAAATTAAAAACTTAAAAAGACAGAGCACATTAGGGTCGGCTTCCAGTCAAACCGGATGCAGCTTAATACCAGTATTTTACAAGGAGTGACTGCCAATCTGACCTCCACAACCCAGTAACTGGGTAACACGATAGCTCGTGGTATGACTGGTTGTCAGATTTTCAGGCCTCTGACTACCCGTAACGGCTGTCATTGATCTTAATTTGACAACGGGGACCGACGGCTTAACGTGCTCTTCGAGGCACGGAGGGATCTCGGTATGAAATGATGGTCACCCATCTACAGACCGACTGCAGCAAGCGCAGCTTAACCTCGATCGATCGATCTGTGCGACTGTTACTTAGCCACGAGCCCCTCCGAGCACTTACAAATTGCATCTTCGCTATTCTACTCAGTCCATTGTGAGATATATATAACTATATAACTTCTAAATCGTAAACACGTTCTCACATAGAATATTTACCATTAGATAGACATTTTAGCACACTTTCCAAGATTTTTGACTCAGTATCATAAATTAAAGTTTAAGTTTTTGGCAAGGGACTTCATCGTCAAATGATTTCATCTCGATATTGTAAAGGGGGTCAATAGTGTTCATATACTTATTTTTTGTACAAATTTGATTTTAATATAGTATTAGGAACTGCCTCACTGGTCGGAAGCGTGAGTTGTGGCTACTGAGCGTGAGGTCCTGGGTTGGTTTTGTAAAGGTATCGGGTATTTCGGATAGTAAATTTTTTGTAGCAGCCCGGAGTTTGGAATAGTATGTGGTAGGTAGCTATGGGTTTAACACATATTATATAGGACTTCATTAAAAATGTGGTTATATAGTAGTGTAGGTGTACCTAAACCTTCCGGAAATACAGGCGTGATGCTAGGTTTTAAAGAAGTGTTAGTTATAATAAAACATATTTTAACCGGATTAATCGCGTGTATTTTTGGTTATTGTTTTTCCTGACGTTTCGAACACTTTCTCTCTTCTCACTAGCATTTTGCGTTCGTGGTAGCAAGTTTACTGACTGTCGTGTTAGTTTCAAGAAGTACTGAAGTTAAAAAAGGCAATATACCAAGAAACTCACTTTTTCTAGGCATAACGTCGTTTTGTTAATATACATTTATTTTAAATACATGATAGTAGTACAAAAAAATGCTCCGTAAAATTTACACAGAAAAAAAATTGTTCTACTATAAACCTACAACAGTTATAAAATAAATTGTTACCCACATTAAAAGATTAATCTTACAAAAACGACGCCTTAAGCCATCTTAAAGCTTCCGTTATTCAATAACCAAACATTATAAGATAACGAAGGTTTTGCAAAATATCTCTATAAAACTTTATGAAGCTGTAATATGCAAAATAAAATACTTGATCGCGCACAAAGCTCTCAATAGAGAGGTTGTGTAATTCGGTTCTGGGGTCCGCTGAACGCCTCATTTTTCTTTCATTAGTTATTCACGCAGGGATCCTCAGAATTCGCGAACTACGCAGATATGTTGCAAACGAGAAAAAGCCTCACTTTCCTACAAGTTTTGCGAATTGTTGGCCATATTCACAAGTTTTTACGATGTTTGTTTCTCACTCCCCTGGGCGGGATCAGTTGGACTCGTCGCATCTGCGTACCATTCGAGCGGACATGTTCTATCTTATGATATATATTCGTGCTTAAAATAAAAATATAAAATGTACCGTTGTACCAGAGATATTTCAAAAAGAAAATATGAGCATAAATGGATGTTTGGCTCCATGTTATATTGTTATTTTAACACTACAAATATGTTTAACGCCATACTCGTATTTTCTCGGTAAAAAGTTGTTTTCAAGTTTCTTGATGTAAGTATATTGCTCGGTAAAACGGTGTTATGATGAATTATTTCTCATATTTCTTCGCAAATAAGAATTTAATAAATAAATTAAGTAAGTATATAATAAAATACCATACAAATGAATTAAATATATATATAATACAACAACAAATAATAATAATAATGACTATTAATAATGACTATTAATGTTAAAGTACAAAGTAATTAATTCGTAGCAAATCCTCATACGAGTACTTGTGTGAAATTTAGTATTAAGACATGTAGAAATGCTGATTGGTTGATATTGCAGATTGAGGTTCCTATGACAGGCTAGATCAATTTCTCTTTTCTGTCGCAACAACCTTAGTGGAAATACAATTTTCTACTGTCTACTGTTTGACGTTTGACAGCATGGCCGTGGGGGGGGGGGCACAATTATGCGGTCACCTCCCCCCCCCCGTGGCCTTGTGGACAGTATGGCTAGAAATTGTTGTCTTACTACTAGCATCTTTAGCACCTCTGAATGTACTAAGTATATTTTGTTTACACTGTGATATTTGTTTAGCTGTGATTCTACAGAGGATTAGCTAATTTAGCACTAAGACAGTACCTGCAGTATTTGTCTTGTGGAGGACTTGCTCTCAACTATTTATTTAATTTAAAATATTTTCATGAATGTTCTCAAATAACATGAGATAATTTCATCACCCGTGCTCGTCATTCCATGCCCCTTTCCGATACCATGTAATAATAATAATCAATAAATGTAAAGAATAAGAAAAATCACATTTCCACAATCCATTTAAAACACATTTATATTTTAATCCCCAATCTTGTCACTTTCAAACTCCTAATACGAACCATAAACAGATCGACGTCACATATTTTAGAGGGTGCATTCTTAAGAGCGATGGTGGGAGTGACAGGGGAGGCAGGGAGGCTTTGTGGCCGCACGAGACTTCATTAGGAGCGACCATCGAGCACCGAGGGAATGCAACGTCACTCCTCCCCAACAAGGAGGGAATCGGACCCGCCACTGGACCGCAAAAATTAATGATATGAACAATGAATACATTATATCTCTAAATAACTGGTCGGGACAAAGTTATTTTGTGTAGAATTTAGTCTTCAAAATACTAAGTCAGAGTCTGCATAAAACAACCACGTCTCTATAGGTCAGGCAGAGGGCCAAACTATTTTAATATTAGAATTAGTAGCTCCACAATCCATAAGAAATCTACATAAAAAGATTTGATATTGTAACGAGTAAATCATTTCACTATTTCTTAAAAATAAAACGATTTTCAAAAGGCTTCGTTTGACAAGAAGTAATACAACTTGAACAGAAAAATACAGTGTTCATTAGTCAAACAAAATTTCGTTTAAGTATTGCACTGCTAATTAGGTAAGTGCCGTGTTGACAGAGTCAAAGCAAAGTATGGTATTACTTTTCAGCTGGTTCGCTCATACTTGTTATACAAAATACGTATGACAATGAAGACGTTAGTTAACTTTCAAAGTATGACATATCTCAGGTTTTTAAAAAAAAACGGTAAATCCCAGAACAATTCCTTTCGTTTCAATCATATGAACCTCTTTTTAATACTACTCTATGATTACTTATTTCAATACACGCGTAAAATAATGCTGAGAAAAAATCAAAAACTAGAACATGCCCAATATTTTCCAACACAAAACACCCCAATCTTTTAGTACCAAAATATACCTACTGTATTATCTTTCCATTTTTCTTGATCTAGGCGTCAGTCTGCGTCAAACTCAGAGAGACAAACCTCTCGAAATATCTGGCTATATAAAATAGAGAGGTGAATTCTCTGTGTTATTTTTTACAAAGCGTTTTTTGTACGAGCCCTCCCCTAAGACTTATAAATAAAAAGGCTTGGAGAAAAAGCTGAAATGTGTGCGTGACCACGCGTAAAAAGAAAGATAAATATTGTGGCGTAGTTAAAATCTGTAAAGCCTTATGCTGTATCTCCCGAGATGCATCATTATGGGGGTGTGGCGTGCCTCGGAGAGTTGAGTGGTTGGGCTCGGGACTTGCTAGGCGACACGCGGAAGCGAGAGCGGAAATAATCATTCAGCTACACTTATGAGCATCTTTTTTGGTATAATTTTAGGAACTACTGTCTATTTATGGAAGATATATAAATCATATTATAAAAAAATAAGGTTAACAATACCAAAGCTCCTTACTTTATTTTTATAATCAAATTTCTTTGTATTTTACCTAATAAATCCAAAATACCTACTTTAATATATGAACTTTTTACATCAAACCAAAATGGCGCAAAAAAATTTCTTTCACTAAAATATAGGTAAACTAAGC
The DNA here is from genome assembly GCA_935421205.1 of Xylocampa areola. Taxonomy (NCBI): domain Eukaryota; kingdom Metazoa; phylum Arthropoda; class Insecta; order Lepidoptera; family Noctuidae; genus Xylocampa; species Xylocampa areola. The sequence continues at coordinate 14,169,515 of OW285206.1, forward strand.
TTTATCTTGATTATAAAACATAGTCTAGTTCTTATTTATCACACAATATTACATGAAATAAATTAAAGTCATTAGAGCAAGACATTATGCGAGTTCGTTATTATTTTACTCTGGTTTGTTTTTAGTTTAATTAGCACTCATTAATTTTAGCTTAACGTAGTTTGTTATTTGGAAATCTAATTAAGATTGTATTATGCGGTGAAAAGAAATAAATTGCTTTAGTTCTATGAGTTTTATGTAAACTGTCTTCAATTTGCTTGGAACACACGGGTGGTTTTTATAGTATCCCGCTGTCCGCTGCTAATATAACCACAGCCTAATATCTCATTTAAAGGTGTGTTTACATAGTGTACCTACTCATCGCGAGGCTACGTCTTTGCCGAAGTGCATACACGCCACGTCTTGGCATAAAGGTTTTGAAAAAAGTTTTTTGAATACGAAGATTATACACTTCTTTAAAAAAAAGACACCTTTTTACGAAATTCTATGCGTAGTTTTGAATGATAATATTTCACGTGTTATTGGCGCATGATAGGCATACATACAAAAGCTGAATTATTTCTTTACTTGGAGGACGTATTTGATTGTTTTCGTTAGCAACTGTTTTGGTACTTTTCCTATGTTTTCAACTTTTCAAGGTAATGTCGATACGACTTATTCGACCTTATTCACACCTGTTATAGCGTTAATACAAAGTCAAACCAATTTCGCTAGAATAATGATAATCCTTTAATAATATCGGTACAAACGTAAACAATGTTATGTGTTAAACATAATATTATCTTTCACAACAATAAATGTTTAGATACCTACTAAGTCTTGAGCATAGTAACGTGCTATCAATAATAATCGCGGCATTATCGGCACAAAATTTAATCAAAAACACGATGTTAAAACAAATTAAAATCCCTACATACATTTCGATAGGTTTAGCTCAAAAGCCAACCTGTTACATGCAAATCTTCAAAATGAAAATGGTGGTACCGTCTAAATTAAACTGAAACGTTCATCGCCAACTTATAATATGTTCCTCGTTATACCATGTACGAGTATGTTGTAACATGCAAGCTCCGCGTTATTAATATGCGCAAATCATGCAGATGGCTTCTTCGAGACGAGAGGCATCCAAAGCTTTAATGACTCGTCCGTGACTCGAAACAGGCGCATAATAGTGCTGCCTTGACAATGTGTGACTAAGTGGAGTGAAGTGGGGAGGGTTTGTTGGGTTTTTCAAGTACCTGGGTATGTGTGGATCGGACTTTTGGAAGTACTTTTCAGGAATATTGAGATTACACTGACAGTTCATTAGGACGCGTTGAGATTTTACAACTTGGTTATTCGAGTTCGCTATAACCACTTAGTAGTTAATAAATTTTATAATCATTAAAATTATGACATAATTTTTTATTTTTTTATTTACGTTAGCATGTTGGTGATAAGAACCCATAAGGTTTTGCCTACCAAAAATCTACCAACGCGACTTAAAGTTTTCACTTCAATAAAATGGAACAATAAAACACAATACTTTTAATATGGTTACTTATTATCAACAACACTTTAATTCAAACCACGTCGACAAAATATATATACGAAATAAACAACGTAGGCAACAGCTGTTCAAAATCTCCAAATCAACAGTGAATTTTCTAAAATAAATCCAACAATTTCAACGCAAATCTTGACCTAAAATAATGAGACACGACATTATGTATCCACCAATTTTGTTATACATCTGTCTGAAAATTTAATCCCATTATTTCCCCGTCTAAACATGTTTCAAGTGTTGTACTACCTACTCGCGAACAAATGTACAATTGTAATGTGAATTATTTTCACATTTGATACATTACAAGTACAACGATGTTTTAGATTATACTTAAGTAGGTCGCACATGTTTATTTGAGAGAGTAAATATTTTAAAACGGTACCTATGTTTTAAAATATTTACTCTCTCAGTTCTACAACATACTTTTATAATCATTTCATACTAAATTTTAAACTATATATCACAATAGGCTCAACAACATTGAACTTAATAGCGGAATCAGTAAAGTGTGGGTGTTACTGTTGTAAGTGTAAACCTCTGCCTACCCCTTGGAGTATGCAGGCTTGATCCTGTCGTGGTAACAGGAATTAATGTACAATAATTTGATGTTTCAACTAGGTTGCGCTGATCGTAGTCAGAAGCAGGATGATACCTCGTCGTAAGGATTCAAAGGATGGCGCTTTGATTCCTCATAGTTATTATCAAATTAATTTTCTTATCAAAGTGTCAAGTTTGATAATTCTGAAACTATGTTAATCACACTGCCAAACACGACGTAAGCTCCTACGAACAAAACTTGAGATCAATTATTAACCGCGTGTAACCAAATAGCGAATTACCCCGTCTCGAAACTAGATCTCGCGAGGTAGAGAGCTCTAGTGTAGATTATGCGACGTCACCGCCATATCGGATGCGGCGATAACCAGCCACGTCAATCCTATCCTAGTCATTATCGTAAATGTTAATGATCACGACAATTACTGGCAGCCTCCAAGCTTCATCGAGAGGCCGCCCCCGAAATTGAACATTCCCAATCTATCGGCCGCCGACCGATTTGTCCCTCTATAAACTCCTTCCATTCGAGCGGTTTTAATTAAAATAGTTTCACAGGAAAAATAGTAAGAGGCTAACTTCATTTATTCGTAGCCGTCGTTTTTTCCAAACAGTATTTTTTAGATGCCTATTATGTTCTTTTTGGCCACAGCGGACTATATTGGCTCCAGTTTTCTAGATCCCCGGCCTAAGTTTATAAACATTACGACTACAGCTGAACGCATACGATCGGTGCTCGCATTTGATTGGAACTAGTTTGGAGCGAAACGACGCGAATAGAACGGATCCACACGACCACAATCGCATATGCCGACTGTGCAATTCGGTTATGCCTCCGCATATATGATTATTATCTGTGCTTACGCAGCCGTTTTCATTATTATGTATATTGCACATAAAGCCTAAATGTAACCAAAACCTAACGCGCGTTATGAGCCGAGGCGTTTAAGTGCAGATACCCCTTTATATTAACAAACATCTTTACCGTTCATTAAATCCAACATTATACTTAATTTCGGTACTTTCCGATGTAAATAGGAAATGGCGCAAAACAAGCAAAATCGAGTGACGCGCCCATGAAAATGGGACGATGCAATATTTTTACAAGTAAAACTTTTGTGTAAAGGAAATGAGTTGTTCGTTTCCGTACAAAAGTAGACGCATAATATACAAAGAGGCGGCCACTCCAGAGACAATGGACGGGCGAGTAACTTTCAATATTAATGATGCGCCGAGAATGCACACAGAGGCTGGCGAGTTTCAAAAGCCTCCCATTGATACTCATTAACTATTGATTCATAAGTAATACCCTTTTACCGACCGGGTCGGACGCTCACCGACAACTTTTCAAATTTAAATGTGAAAGAGGATTCGATTTTTAAATGAAACAGCTGCCATTTTAAATCTGATAGATGTTTGATTTTATTCGATGTGTAGTGGATGAGATTTTCACCATTCGAATAAAATATTTACAAATTTCTGTGCTATGAAAATAATTTATTATCGGTAACAGGGAAATGTTATGATATTTCAATAGGTCGTTTCAAAGTATTATATATTATATAATTTATTTAAAGTCAATGTATCTATGGTAAACAAGCGCCATTAATGGATGTCAATATTAGAAATTTTAGTAATGTCCAATACACAGTCGCATTTAGAGTTGTAACTCATAAATCCAGTCGTAACGTTGTTGATGATTGCCATAAAATATACATAACAAAGTTTCCAGTCGCAACCAGTGCCACACTGAGAGCATTAAAAATGAAAATGTAACCCTACCGGTGCACAGTTGTTTCATAAAATTCTAGTTGAACACGTCTCTAAACCTTTAAAACATAGATTTCGACAGAATAACAAGTAACAACTCGGCACAATACCCGGGCGTCTCTTTCTGGTTTATTGTTCTAACATCTGTCGGTATATGCAAAGTCGGACTCGTAAAACAACGTTTCGGCCTGCGATTACTTCGCGCAGTTAACTCTCTCTTACGTTCATCTTTATTGGCCGACCTACCTGTAAATTTGTAATCTGATGCCCTCTTAACGACTTTGATTAGATGAGCTTTACGAGCTTTTAGTAGACCGTGAATCGGACTGGAAGTTTTTTGGGATTAGCATAACACTTAAATAGTAATAAAGCCGTGATCCAATTGGACCGTTACAGTGTACGGGTTTTGGAACAATGCTTTTTTTGAACAATAGTTTTTAAACAAAAAAATGTTGCTTTTTTATCGTGTAATCGGAACAGTCGTTAAAATCATTACGTGCTTCAGCTCAACGCTCAATTTTAGCTCGGCTCGAGCGGCGCGTAATCGCGCTACGCAAATACGTTCAGCACTTATTGCTCGCCACTCGAAACAGGTGCTCTGTGTGTGTTCAAGTCCTTATCGTGAACAAAGCGCCGGATGAAGCGTTGATGTGTTGAGAATCGACTTAACCCTTCATACCGGCAAACGATTTTTCGTTAGTTTTTCCGATGGACGTTTGAACGAGACACTGAAAACATTCAAGTGCAAAAAGCCTTTTTATTTATTTCTTCCTTTTAAATGAAAACTTTTTTTGCAATAGGTATCTTGGATGTTCATAAATGCCATTTTTGCCTCAGTCTAACCATTTCCATAAAATATTCGATCAACCTTACTGAAAAGCGTTTTTTTTCACCTTGAAAATAGATTTTATAGCAACCGTATGCTAGATATGACCCATAAATTGCTGATAATAATATAGGGAACGGTAAAGTGAGGTCACCTTGTAAGTAAGTCTGCCGCCCTAACGACTGCCATCCAGACATAATTTAATAAACGACTGACATAAAAAAGCAACAGAAAAAGAAACCTAAATGATACTACGCGTATTTTATCGACGAATATATTCTCCATCATTAGCTCTCCCTTGAGACGAAGCTCGTCATCGATGTCGCATCTTCTACGTCTATTTATTAGCAAAAGGATAAACCTCAATAATCCAGCATCGAGATAACAAGAAAGTGCATCATTTAGACTAAGTCCATGATGGCATGGACCACCGCGATCCGGCGATAGACAAGGCTAAGAAACACACTTTGTCTCCGGTTGGAAAGAGACAAATTAAGGCTTCCGAACTCCGTCCTCGCTACTTGAAGAAATGTCGTGAATTGCGACGTTGAGTGGACGCTTTTATTACTAGATTTACAGACTCCGTTGACAATACAATTCCTATTCCGTTTCAGGCGATATTATTTTACAAAATAAAATTTCTTTCCAAGTTAATACTTTCTAGCATACAATAGTTTGAAACTGAATCTGCTATCGTAAGTACAAACAGAAAACGTTTCATTTGATGAGATAATAACAATAAAAAGTGCGCAATCGTATCATGGTTGGAGCCGCCTCGTGACGTGAAACAAGAAATATTGCCAAAATCACCACGGAACAGTTCTGTAGTGCAGTGCAAACAAGGTCGGTCCCGCAATAACCCGGACCGGTGCGAGACTGGTCACTCGAGAACTCAAGCGGGGGACAGCTCGAAATACAACCCTCGTAACTTCACCCACCAACTTTAAGATGGCTCTTTTTCGAGTGCAAAGTTTTGTATTTCGGATGCAATTGTAAATATTTGGTTTTCTCGCTGCGGTCTTCCTAACAAGTGAACCGTGGCGTACGTGCAGCCTCTTCATTCTCAATCTGCGCAAGTCCCGGCTGCGCTGCTCGCATCATAATGTTGCCTCTCCCCCTCCCACTCGATTCACTCCTATTCGCAATTAAAATGATATTATCAGAGTCATGCACTCGGCCCCCGTCATAACTTTTACATTGGACTTTTTCTCGGAGCAATCCAATATATAATATTATAACTTTGCACGAGTGGAGATTTCCGTAGCTATTGTATCATTCTCTTTCGTTGGGATATTTAAGTTTGAGATTTAACCAACCTTGCAACGTTACAGATAGTTTTTAATAACATGAGTATCCGTCTGCAAATAAACTGAAGCGTTCGTTGGACAATAGAGTAGAACATCGAGTAGTGTTGTAACCACAACAAGGGTATTCCCGTCTTGTGTCCGATGATCCCGCAAATCCCGTCCCTCGCGTCTCGGGCACGTCGCCCTCCGGGATTACGCGCTCACGGGACGATCTTGTCGCGATGCGGAATGACCGCAACAATCATACCGGACTACCTCGGATACCTTCTATGTAATCTTGTCGAATTAAAAATAATCGATCGGGATAATCGAATCGAATTTGAGAATGTTTGCGTTATGGAGGGGTGGTGTAAAGGGTTGGGTAAGAGTTAATGTAGAGTTTACTATAATACGCCATCGAGGCAGTTAATCTAAAACCTAATATAGGTTAACCAAAGTTTGAATGAGTGCCAAAACACAGCTTGAAAACGCGTTTGGCTAAAAGTTAGGCGTAGATATTTTCGGAGTTTCCCTTTGTAGTGTCCCAATATCTAATAGTCCATTGATTAACATGTGCTGGCACAAAATTGCGTTCCATTGAGTAAAAATCCTGAACAGTTCGAAAAAAGCTGCACTTTTAAATTCATGTTAATGTAATCCAGTGAAACTGTCGGTACAATTCGTAAAAAGTGACAGTACATACGAATAAAATTCACCATTGCAATCTAATTACGCGTAGCGCGTTTGAGTTAAAAAGCAATTAAGTGTTCGCTCCATAATGATACCTCTTGATTCTCGATACGTTCTCGCTCCAAAATAAATTTTAGGTATATTTTTTTACTTTCGTTTATGGCTACCTATTGCCAGTGGACATTCCACGCTTTGGTAATGGACTGATTTTAATTATGGCTTAATAAAATATTAAATTCATGTAGTAAAAGTAAGTACCGTGATTTGTCGTCAAATATTATAGCCTCAGTATTTACTTGCAAAAATAAGTTCAACTTTGTTGTTGCTCAGAGTAAAATAGTGATATAATTTGTTTTATACAGATTTAGTAATGGCATGACATTGGAGCAATATCGAGTACTTTATTCGTAATTTAAAAATATTTTGGTACGTATTCTTAAAAAAACTTCGTCGGCAGGTGTCTGGCACGGCGTCCATTATGGTTTTTTCACAAGACGTATATAAGCTCCACAAGTACCACATAAATAGTTTTTATAATCAATTAAACAACAAACCTAAACCTAAACCTATACCTAAAACTAAATTAAACCTATACCTAAACCTAAACATTTCTAAAACCTAGGCAAAAAGCGGCACTAAACAGGAACTCTCTATACCAGTAGTAATAAATAGCGTACTTAGTAAATTGTTTCACCTAGACTTCCCGAAAGCATTGTAAAACAATGTTTATGACGTTCATAGAAAAATTGGTCTCTGTTCAACAATGTACCATTTACATTATTATGTACTATAAATCGCAAATTCGGGTTATGGTTTAATATAAATTCATCAAATTCTTATTGCTTCATTCCGTGCGACAAACGATCAACTTACAATTTTCCGTGCAATATTTTTATGACTTAAATAGGTAGTGCTTTTTTAGTTTTACATACTGAAACCTCATAACCTTGGGTGTTTTTTTTTATATTTACGATCACTACTAAATCGTTGCTTAGGTGGTAGAACAACGTTTCAATCTAATCCAATGCCAACTTTCGACGCAGCTCATGAAGACACAAAGAACAAGAATAGAATTTTGAGTTATGAATATGTAGTTTTTTTTTACATCGTAATTGGGAACTAAAGGGATCAATGAAATGCTTTTATAGCTAATTCAGCTATAGTTCACAGCGTAAAATGATAACTTATGAAGAAGGATTCAAAATCTATTATTTGTTGTAATGTGGTTACATTTCAACAAATAAATGATTTGAATGTTATAAAGCATCGGCAATATAAATAAATAGCATTATAGCATCACGCCCGTTTTATCCGAAGGGGTACGCAGAGGTGTACACAGTTTTACAGCCACATTGCACCAATGCTGTTATTAAGTCCTATGAGTGGTGATCCTATTGTCATCTACCGGGCACAATTCCAAACTCCGGGCTGCTACTAAGAATTACCTAACAGCAAAACTCAAATAAAACTTTTCCCGACCCGGGAGTCGAACCCGAGACCTCATGCTCAGAAGTCGCGCTTAGGACCACTAGACCAACGAGGCAGTTACAGTTAATTGACAATATCACTACAAAAAATAATAAGCTTAAACTCCCACATCTAAGCTCATATTATATTTGAAACCAGATTCAATACCTTCGCAGACTTAATACAGTCAATTGCCACATTTCACAGCTTTACAATCTATTACGACAGGGTCAGGGATATTCAGTTACTCCCCTACAAATTCCGGCACTATAAAAAACAATGCGCTTACGCTGCTACCAGGTTGACATCACGGGCCAAACAGTGTCGTAAAACACACGCGAATAAAAAGGACAGAATCTTATTAAAGTAAATATTTATGGCATTGCTATCAACCGATTGGACGAGGGTACCGTCGCCCTTGATAAATTGTTCTGCCGCTTGTGGGTTAGCCACTACTCTCCCAAATATTTCTCGTGTTACTGATCGCTCTAAATTTTTTTCGATGCGTTTGATTTATGACATAATTTCCTGTCACGCCTTTTGATAAGCTCTCAAAGAAATCCTCAAGTAACCACGTTAAGTGAACATTTTTCTGAATTATTAGATTCGGTACACACGATACATCACAACACTAGCGTACACTTCTATAAGAAATCATGTTTGGAATTCTTCGCCAAACACTACGGGACGAGTCCAAAAATTCTTTTTGTGTCAAAAGCTTTAAAACGTTTCTGAAGCAATAAAAGAAGTTGAACAAACTTTGGGATTTTAAAAGTTGAACATCTTGACGGAAAGCATCGTAGGAGCAATGTTTCTGTTTTACTTACCTGAACGTAGACAATAAAGGTGTCTCCACACAATCAGAGCGTCTAGCAAGTTGATAGTTCATGTTCCATTCAAGTTAACAATAGAGAAAATGAGGATGAGCCAATTCTTTCCAGCTTTTATTTCCCATTTTCTTAGCTTGCCGAAACTTTACATTTGGACTTTGCACCTCGATGCGAATGCATTAGAGATGCGGAGCGTATTTGTATTGGCACTGGATTCGCGTATTATTTTGATGTGGCTATTACGATAAAATATTTGAATCCTCGATAGATTACTTTATCACATAGCTGGGTAATGTATGACTGTTGTTTTTACCTACATACCGCGCAGTTTGAAACAGAAATAAATATCTTATAAGAACTTGTATGAAAGTGCGATCAATCATCTATTAGTACAAACTGGAGTGTAATACTCTTCTGTGATGTTGATAAGAATATAACTTAAAAAGAATCGTTCCGTTCTGCAGTTTCAGCTTTAGTGTGATTTATAGACATAAAATTCTTATTAGGTACTTGAGGCTTTTCATGGTAGATTATTATATTTTTTTACCTCATCCACGCACCACGCCGCAATATTTTCCTGTGATTAATGAACGGAAAGCTGAAAAAACTGATTGGCACTGGTTCGATATCCAATAGGCGTGAGTCGAGGCCGTCACTGTAGTGCTTACATACTTTAGTATAAGCAAGAATTACATTTTCTACGAAGGTAGATATATATTATAGGTACTTGACTGGGCCGCCCACATGGAAACAAATGTTCGGCTAATATGTTTCTAATAAACATTGATCGCGTAAAGGCGCCTGACGGGGGCAATCCCGTTTTCTTATAACCTAGTATTTTTCTCGATAATAACTATTGCGATTAACTTGTTATTATTAGCTGAGCTCAGAAGCAATCCGGCAATTATTTACGTAGCAAACATTCTGTCACGATGAGAGCCCGTTGATAAAAGTTTGGGCCAACTATGACGTCAGAAGGGGCGATAGACGAGGATCTCTTAATTATTGTGCCGCGTATTTCGTATTACAATAATGAAGCGAAACAATAACAAAAGTTGTGACGTCGAGCGCCGCGGCCACCGGCCAACTCCGTTGATCATTTGAGAGCTTGTTGAGCGCGCTCCTAATGAAAACTTGCTAGTTATCGCCGACATACTACATTACTTTTATTCTGTACAAAAACAAACAAAATTGACGCTACAATGAGTACTGTTGACTCACTTTCTCTGTAACAAGATACTGTTTTATTAACTTGTATACAGTTGTTGTTGTGGAAATGACAAGTTGTAACTATAGTACCTACATAACTACGACTTCAGTGCGATCATCCATGCTAAATTCTAGTACCTACCTATTGATAGGATCGATAGAGAATTAATCTCGTACGTGAGCCACGTTCTATCTACGTTTTGCACCATTGAATTTTTCGCAGCGCAGGTAAATATTTATTTTCAGTAAAGGAAAACATCTTGAGAAAATCTGCATGTCGGAGAAGAAATTCTGCATTAGTGTGCCAACAAAAATACGAATCGAGCGTGAACCTACGTGTTCTTATTTAGTGTATACCGTGTAGTACCTGTGCATAATTTATGTGCTAATGTAATATTCAATTAGACAAATGAATGCTGCGGGGATTACATTAGTGGGAGATATCGTAATAAATTCCATTATAGCATTCGAGGGTGCGAAGGTAACATAGAAAAAATGTGGTTGAGCCCGGAGCGTCGGCGTGGCACAAAGTGGAGGCCTAAGGTTGTATAACGTCCGTTATCGACGCCTACAATAAGTCGCGTTTTATACGGTTATTATAGCGCCATAAACGCCACCGGCCGGTGTTTCATACAGTGGCGGGGCAGATTATACTGCCTATGGCCCCGATTCGGGGGCGAGGGAGAGTACGGCGGGCTGAGGGTTGCGGGGCAGGGGGTCCGCCCACTGTCAGCTCCACGTGCCGCCCGACAGATGTGTCGAGATATCCGATATCGGGAGACACATTCATAATCTTTGCCTCAACCTCTCGCTTCTTATATTAAAATAACGAGCGCCGCTATCGCAGGTGCGAACTCGATGGGAATTAATAAAAATCGCTCGCCGTTTACATAGTAGTGAGGTACGTATTTGACTGAGTGGGGGTGGGGAAATGGGCCTATTGATATCAAAGACATTTAATACACACCTTTGCCAATAATATTTAAAACAAATATTTTTTGTAAAGATAAAAGAATGTTATCAAAGACAGTAGGTACTTATATTGAAATATTTCCTACGCTTATAATGGTTAGATAACTAATTTAACGTAAAGTTACAATTTGCCGAAAAAAATATTTACAATTTTCACGTAAAGCTAAACGAAGTGATGTGAATTTAATTTAGCAAACAAAGTAAAGGACCAATCAGAGCAGAGGGACGCGGATCACCTATAAGCCGCCAGATTTAATTAAAGTATTCCGCTTAAAAAGTAAAGGTACCCAGTGTAATTGAAGTCGGGGAAAAATAAAGTTAATTCCTGAAGCGACCCAGGAGAACTTTCATTAGCGTTTCACAGCTACGATTGCGAGTTCAAATAATTATGTTTACGGAATCCTTTTCTTACGCAGAGATTATTTATCTTCGCTATTGTTACGAGAAATGACGCGGACGAATTTCACGAAAATACCCCATTTATCTAGAGCGAGCACACAAAGGCAACACGAAACCCAAAACTTTTTACGTGGTCAGTGACAATGCTATTTCTCCCTTTTCTCTTAACGTTTCATCTACAAACTTTACGGGTATTGTATTTATTTGCGCAGTTCGTGTATAGCAGCAAAACATCGACAATTTTAACGTCACTAATACATTTGGAAGAAGTTCATTTAGTTTGATCGTGTGGTCCGATTTCATATTTGCTCAGCCATCTCGCCCGCAGATAACTTTAGTCGGCGGCCGTCGATGTGCTTGCTTCCTACTTTATTCGGTTTGCAGACCCGCATAAATAAGGGGGGTCGTCTCCACTGGCGCAACTACATAATATCAGGCCAACGCGCCGGATCACTGCCTCGCTTATAATATTTAAGCATCACAACAATGCTTTATCAAGTTCCCAACCACTTTCCCGACACCATGTTTTATGTAAGTGGGGATTGTTTCCAATCGTTTTTATTGGAAAAGCAATAACGCAGAAACGATTCACTTGATATACCGCACCGACCTTATAATGCATAAAGAAAATACGGTCATCTAACGGAACTCGATTGAACCCCTATTTGCCTTTTCGGGGTGTTACTATCTTTGCCTCGATTCCTACGCAAAGCCACCCGGCCGCGCGTGAAATACCAAGTGCGCCCTAGTTTCGGGCCGGATCGTGCTGTTTGTTTAGGCCAGCCGAAGTCGTGAAAGGTGATGAACTAAATATGAACAAAGAGCCGCACTGTCAGATTATAAGTATCGCTCGGCCGTAACATTTACAAGGGTATCGATTAGCGTTTCGTCGCTGAGGGCTATTGTTGTACAAGTTCAGTTTTGGAAAGGTTCTGTATAACTTTTGGGATTGGCGACGTTGATCCCGTATCATGAAGATGTATGTCGCTCACACGTGCCCATATCAACACGTGGACACGGGACGCGCACAAAGTTGTTGCGATACGAGGCCGGTGTTCGTGTACGTGTCAGCATAATCGCGGCGCCACCGACTGTTTGTGGAGCGGCTCGCTAATGCTATTTGTCGTAGTGGGTGGATACGTCACGTATGTGTGTCTTAATCGTTAGCAGACAGAAACACGCCTGCTCATCACCTTGTCTTGTTTTGTTTGCCACTTTAAGCGGAAACTTCGTCTACGTCAGGTGATTGCGAATCGGGAAACACGACGCGCCAAGCGACGTGTTTCGAACTCGATGGATTTATTTGTGCGACAGATTGTACCTAAGCTAGGACGTAAGTTGTCGCATGGAATCGTGTAAATATCGGAAAGCGATTCGAGTGCGAAACTCAAAATTGCAATTTGTAATTCATGAATCGTGCGGGGGCGAACTTGAACGATCTTTTGAGTCGGACGGAGAACATATAGGCGAAGTTGGTCGTCGGTGCGGCCACGTGAATGTCTAGGAGCGTTTAAACGAGGGTGTAGGTATTGTTTGGTTTGTCGCCGGTGCTCAGCGGCGGGGCGCAACTTTTATTAAATTGGCGAGCACAAAGACGGCGCGGTGCCTGCCCGAACCGACCTACTACAATACTCTGATAGGTGTTGTCGAAAACTGATTGACGCGCCTTTTGAAATTAACTTGACGCGAATTGCCTTTAATTAAAGCGATATCAAAGCCGAGACTTTTAACGTTCTGATAACTTGAACGATGGTAAATTCGAAAAGTTTTCGGACTGAATAGTGAATATCTGGGGTTTTGAGTTGTATTCCAAATTCCAATACAACTTGGACGTAATTAATGTAAAAAGTAAGGAATGAAATAAAAACTTTCTGAAGCTGGATAATCAAACTTGTTTATTCCATTTAATTGTTATAACTTTGATTCTGAACAAATGTACAGTTGTTTATTTATTTATGTACATTCATCGATTGTTTTCTAGCTATAGTAACTAATTTCAATGTTTACTTGTTTCAGGTTTCGGTTTCGTCACGTTTCAGAGTGAAGACATAGTAGATAAAGTGTGCGAAATACATTTTCACGAAATCAACAACAAAATGGTGAGTACTACATTTATTATTATTTTCACAGATATGCAAGTCTCTTATCAACTCTACAACCTAAAAGTTGAAATTAAAATTTATTAGAGCAATATTCAAATTCGTATGGGATCACCCTTCACCCTTACGTTTGATCCCAAACTCAACTACAATACACAAAAGTCCAAATAAAACATACCTATAATAATACAGGATATCTCTACAAAAACCCTTCCAATCCTACTTTACCGATTAGGTGTTATCCAAAAACTTTGTATGTTACACAAATAAGGAAAAGTTCGCGAGTTATAACTTGAAACGTTGCACACGAAGTAAATTATCATCCCTTATTTATTCACGTTCACTTCCTTGTGGAGTTAGATATTCATTTGCACCCATAATGCATATGAAGGGTTGTAAAGTTGTCTAAGAGAATTCAATTATTTATGCTTATTTTATACTTAGGTGTGAAGCCTTAAATTTGATGAAGATGATTTTATGTAGAATTAGACATAAAACAAATTGTTCCGCTGAATTTTATTTTTATCGAATAGTGTAAAAACTAATTATTTGAATTTGGTCCCATGATCTTTAACAAAAATGCTTATTATTTTTCTAAGACAACATCATTATGAAGTAAGAAAGAATCGTAAAGAAAAATATTATATCTATAATATTCTGCCGTCGTATTCATTCAGCACCTATAGGAATTTCGTTCCCAGACTGTTAAGAACGTCTCTATCAAAGCTAGTCTTCGAACCATTATCACTAAATCGTAGTTAACTGACAAATTAATCAAAACTCAAAACACTTGTCAACAAGAAATCTACGTACGTAAAGTGAACGATTTCGGTCAGATATCAATTAGAGGCGAAGGAACAGAGCTGGCGGAGCTCCAAATGGAGCCAATAAAATGCCACTAAAGCCGGCTTTTACTGTGTTTAGATTTTTCCCCACCACTCGGGAGGGGGCGGCACTGTGACATGTGTATTCCAGATGTAGCCATGAACTTTGCTAACACTGGACAGATTAACGGCTTAATTGCAGTAGTTAGCGCTTTAGTCCGTCCGGTTTGTCCGTCTATTCGCTTTCAAATTGCGTTAGGCGCATTTAAAACTTTTAACAATGCATTTTATTCCTTCGATTTTTGATACCATTAAATATATTAGTGCTCGCTTCTCGTGAAAGTAAAATAAAAAATAATTGAGAAAAAGTTTGAAACTAATAAGTCTTATTCTATTTGGCTTGCGCCGTATCGCTGAGCGTCGTCCATTTGTCGTAATACATTACCAGTCAACCTTTACAAGACTATTACAATCATGTGCGCCCATAAAGCTTGCCCCCGATTAACTTGTAGCCGGCTACAACACGCACACAACACAGTCATTGTCTTGCTCTAATGCCACTTTATTATTTTAATGTAAATTTTGGGACATAATAAAGTTACTGTGGTCATCCACGCAACGTTTGACAGCACTATAAGGAATAATTAAGCAAACATAAGCTAGTCAGCGCTGAATATCAATGGTTTTAATTCCACGATATATTTCCACTTAACATGAAATTTTGTGAGCCGTTTCTTAACTTTGAAGTGTTGATACAAATTGTGGTAATAAACTTAACGCTTGTTAATTATTGTAATGAGACGTTGTCACGTTAACAATTCTTTTGTCTTCGAATGCGAGTGATATTAAACAATTCAATCACTCTTGCTCTCTCGCAGAGACAATAGGACCCTACATACGTACTTTCCGTAGAACAGAGGACGCAGAAAAAGTACGAAAAATCGGCGCCACGACGCCTATACCTATTCGAGCCATTACCATTGTCTTTGTCGCTTGAAGTTTCCACCGCCATTATCTTTCGTCCTCGCTGAAAGGGCTGGGGAACAGATACCACCCTTTCACGTTGTCGATGCATATTCCTGATTATTAATGCTTGTTTTTTGTGTCTTGCCCCATTGTCTGGCACCTAATGGCTGTACGAAACTCACGGCATGTGTCGGGCGGAATCGCAAGGGTGATGCTCGCCCTAAGTGGAGCAAACAACGAACAAAGACATCAAACAAATGGGTAGTGTTTTAGAGTAATTACGGTTCGCTTCCGTGCGAAACGAGAGGTGTGCATGAAGCAAGCTTTTCTCCCTGCGATCCGCGTAATGTATATACGACGGAGCGGGAAACTAATCGCTTATTATTTCGTCCCTTTTTTGTTACGTGTCGGTGAAAATGATCAATGTTACGGACTCAGTTTTTACACGGTTTTCGTAAACAACTCGCGACGTTTGAGTCACAAAGTAAGAAGTGGAGTGTTTGTTTAACGCACACTTGACAGTTGGAGTATTAAAGTTACGATCATCGGTTATATAGAGTGTACAGTGTACGTGCCTCGTAAACAATTCAGGCCATTAAAAATTTGCTTTAGCATATCATAAACACATCTAATAGTTATATTTACGTACGCAATAAAGAAGACAGAGGCGTCACGTCAGCGTCAACGTTTACGCTACGGGTAGCCTGCCCTCGTAAATTTAATATGTCATCTCTTATATTAAAATGGTCGTTAAGCTAATAGCTGCTCCGCCTTCCCGCACGGAGTGATAGGGTGATACCGCGGCTCACTTTGAATAATAAAAAATATCTTTATTTCTTTGACGGTTTTTGTGTTTAATGACCAAGGAGTAAATGACACAGATTTAAACGGTGAAGCTGAATTGCTAATTTTGTTTTAAAATGTCAGCATTTTTTTAAATATCAATGTACAAAAGTTATAAAATTATGTGGAAAAAAGATACGGTCGTGAGCAGGATTGAAACCTGTGCCTCCCGGTTATATACTCCAGGCGCTCCGACCGCTAAGACACAAAAAATATATTATTTATCTGTATCAATCTTCGATCACTAATACAACACCAATGTACAAAGTTGATACCTTAACTTAGATTGTTAATACAACTATGTTGTGAACATTTTCTTAACGACACTTATAGCCGAAATGATAAAAACAGCATTGAAAAAAGATACTTCAATATTTTTAACGGAGCTCAGATTTTATCAAAGTTTACAATTAAAACATTAAGCAGATACAACTGTGAGTTAAAGTCGACATTAACTAAATACATAATGACGTTTTAATAAGACACCATAGCCACATAATTGCGTTATAAATGATTGTGATAATTATTAATGCGAAAAGACAGGAAGGCTCGCGGTGCTGCATTCTGAAACATAAATACGAACGTCCATTAAAACGCTGCCAACAAATTCCCGTCACTCCATTACGTCCTTACATATTACTCCCTTAATTGCTTCCGCTTACCATGAATTTTAACAACAAAACACCGACGCGCCTCGAAATGGCTAAAATATAGTGTAGTTTAGATTTCACCTACTAACATCAATTTCTATTTGCCGGATTTAACCGTCCCTGGGACGCGTACACCTGTGCTTCTTTACGAGGTCACACCTGTTAAAGTCATATTGCTACACGATATATGAGGGTGTACGCATCAACTTAGGGCCCCAGAAATATTCTACTAAATCGCCCGATATAGCAACTTTCATCATAACCACTACTTTCTGTCACAAAAACGTGAAAAATTTAGTTTCACTTAGTCCTAAAAGTTGTACACAATTTGGCCTACAACACGTTGGAATTGAAAAGTAAAACTATAAGTTCGATGAAACATGTCGCCTAAACTTAGGACAGCAATATTTATAAAATAAGTATTTCCCCAAAGAGAATTTATTTTTGAGTTGCGGAAGCAAATTTCAGTAGCTATTACGGACGAGTTACAAGTTGGTGTAGATTGCCCAAGTTCCGCGTATAACCGACTGTTGTAACGTAAACCACACTAGTGAACACGCCCGGTTCGGTTTTATTTCACGAGCTACGCTACTTTTTATTGAACTTTTAACTAATGGTTTCCCAAAACAACATGACAGCAGGACTCGATGATTCATGCCCAACTTCTCTTTTTAGGCACACGCACTCCCAACGTTACATGTTTTAATATTTTGTAGTTTATCTCGTATTTTCAGATACATTCACAAAACGATACAAACGAATATAATGGCGCAAATGCACTTCCCTCGGAGCAATCTCCTCGTATAAACATTTCTGAGAAATACTCGAGTATTGCGTAAATTTTTCTCCTCGATCGTGCATGAGGCAAACAAATGGTTTCCGTTTAGGAAATAACACTAAAAGTAGGCACATTTGAAACTGCCACTTAAATCTTGGGATCCTCAATCGCCATTTCTCTTAGCGTCTTAACAGGGCGTAGGGCTGGAAGTCGCACCCTTGTCGTTACTGCCGCATTAAAGAATGGCTACACACCCATGCGTATCGGACGCGACGATAGATAGACAGATAAGAGGAGGGTTTTCTATTGCACGCAGTCACGGGTGCCATTAATATATAGTTTCGGTGGACACGTTCGCAAAAAGGTTCGCTAACCAAAATTGTACTTGTACAACAAAACGGAAAACACGTGTGGAAGTACGTAGTAGTGGGCGTAGGCGCGGGCCGCAGTAGGTCGCGTACTACAATCAATCACGAGTTCCTCCGCAACCGTGATTACCATAAACTTCGTTTTAGCAGGACCCAGCGCTTCTTCTAAGCTTTATCGATTCGTCCGCGGCCATTTTTGTGCCTTATATATATCAGTCGTTCCGTGCGACCGTCCTTTTTCATTGAAACTTGCAATTGGCAAGTTGCGGGCCCAAGATTCGGATGGATTTTGTCTAGTCCTTTTCTAACTTTTTTATTCAGAAAGAATGTAATGATTGAAGTAAAAAAAGGACCTCGTTTGAATGCCGAAACTTGAATATGAGGGCACCGGATTGATATTTTGAAATGAACGTTTCCACTTTTTGTCTTTTGTAAAGTAGAAAAGATTGAAATCCATTTTGCGTGGCCATTGTCTGGGATTCTTGACATTTCTTTGATAAAAATTAGATTGTTTTCATTACAGAAAAGCTTTAGAATTAGAATTTTGTTGCCACTGTCGCCGGCTAGCTTATTGTTTCTTTCTTTCATAAATTTTCCTTTGCATGGGATAATTAACAGATTAATTTAAAATATAGGTATATCATTTGTGTTTATTCTGAATTCTGCAGATTTACGAGCTTGTTGACCTTCTTTAAAATCTCTTTGAGATTATGATTATTCTCGAACAAAAATTACAGCATATCTAACTACCAAGTAGGTTGCTATGCACAGAGAGGCATCCGGCACATGTGTCGTCCTGTCATTAATAATACAGACGGTACACCATGTCCTGGATGCACTACTGTTGTTAACGACGTTTTGTACCAAGCGTTCTCCTGAATTAATTTAACTTACTTGTTCGAATAAGGTGTTGGAGCTTACAAACTATACGACGATATAATTGTTTTATTGTGAAAGGAAAGTTTTGATTACTTGTCAGAGTTATAAAGTATTGATATCAGTTTGATTAAGTCATATTATTGCCGGACGTTGCATTTTATATTGACTAAAATATTATTGTTAAACTTACAATTGATAATTTTCATTTCTACAACATTAATGTAAAGACGTATTAGCGTAAATATTATTCTCGATCCCACACGGATAACAGATTAATTTTACATTAATAACACGAGTAAAATAAAATAAAAAATAATAACGCTTAATATTTTCTAAGGTAAAAGTTTACAAGTAACGATCATAATCTGACGGCAATCACTATTTGAACAACTACCTAATTTCCTATGTACGTATATAAATTTAATGGTTATAAGGCACACAGCACGCAATTCACAAATGACGCAACTAGCTGTAGTCGAACGAAAAGACGTAAATTACGGCTCAACAGGCCTTTCCGGCCGTTAACGATTTCTACTCGAACTTAAATTCGAAGCGTGAAAGAAATTTAATTAATCACACGTGGTACCGGCTAACGATCGACAGAATTAGTGTTTGAGCCGTATACACACCGGCCGAGCCACCCGGGCCAGGCCCGCACAATACCCGCCCACACCCGCCCCGTACACACCAATAATCTCGGCAATCATGTCATAATTACTAATCTGACCAAAATGTATGTTCCAATATCGAAGCATCAGTAATTTTACAATATAATTAGGTTTGTTCCATAGATAACTTCAATAAAAATAATAAAATATAAATAATTTTGACACAATTTAATCTAGATGAAGTGACAACATTATCACATTAATCACTCATATTCAATATCAACCAGTTCGCAATCTATCTTATTGCGTAATTAATTAATAGCCAATCACCAGACCTCTTTGGATGGTAATTAAATCCAACAAAGGGACTCGGAAGCCTAGGATTTTCATCGGAGCATGTGTTCCCCGACCGGCATAAAGTATCGTAAGAAGCGTCGCGTAATTGAAACTATGCCTGCGTAGGGTGACAATAAAGTAGTAACTGTGTTGAGGGCGCGGGTGTCATCAATAAAGGCCATACGTTAAGGCAGGCCGGTTCATTACTGCGCTCGGCGCGTCGTCTCCACATTCCCATTACGGGGGAGTTAGGAGACGCGAGCGGCGATAAATAGCGGCCGAGAAGCCCTGCTTTATTTCTTGCACACAATTTCATTTACATTAGAGGTGCTGAACTCAGTCTCCTCCTGAGAGTCATATGAAAGTCGCGTACAGATTCATGCAAAACAAGTTACGAGCGGCGGGACCGCGTGCCGGAGACCTTAATCTAGTCGGTAGTGTGACAAGGCAAGCGGCGCCCCGACCTCCAACCTACTTAATTACAACTAATTGCTACAGCTTATACATGTACGTGCGTCATAAACTTTCTCGCGGGTTGTTATTAATTCTGAATATCACCTGAATTTGTCTTGTATGTTTTGGTTTATCTTTCCGTACTATGATGAGCAAGTTTCTGATTTATGTTCATTTGTTATTACCTACTATCTCTAGTTGAGCAATATATTTTACCGTAGAATTTCACGTCGTTTTAACGAGACTCAAATGGAAAGTGAACATGGAAAATCGAAGACGAATTTCGCATTCATATTCAACATATTGTATCCATATAAAATACATGTAGATTTTTAATTAAGAAAGCAATGCTCTTTGATGAATAAAAATAGCTAGCGCCGTGTATAACAGTATCTAATTTTGCAAATTGAAGCTGCGTGAACCAACGCGACCACAAACGGCCGACACTCAACAATTACTTTAATGCAAACTGCACTCATACGCCTCTAACGTCGCTCTCACAGAGCCAATACATCGTTTGCAATTTTATTTGAATTTCGTGGAGGAATTTTCCGGGACGTTTCAATTCGTACATGGAAACACTTTTACAAGGTTTTCGTTTGGCTGTTTCTGAGCTAATATACAAATTTCATTATACGTTTCAATTGGGCAAACTGCGGTCAACGGACGTTCACAATCGTTATATTCTTTTCCCCTAATGTTCGAGTGGGCTCTTAAGCGTGATACGAATTAGTTAAGCAGCGAGTGGTCGGTAATCGTGTGTTTGCTTACAATTGCAAACGCCGCTAATACCGCTGAGTATCTGCCAATATACACTTTGCTCGTTTTGCTTTCAATTTAATTGGTATTTTGTTTGTTCAACAATTAAATTGGATTATGTTAGAAGTTATCCAAGTTGTTTGTCGTTCTGCGCTGCAACGACTAGCGGAACTGTTTTTAAGTTTACATAGCTTTACTTTTTAATTTTGCGCTGTAGATTCTAAAACGAGCAGTTTCTCGTTAGATGTTGATAAAATGTCGGTTTAAGTGTGAAATACAGCTAAATGTTAACAAGAATGGGTGTATATTATATTGGCGGTAATAAAGCGTACGATGTAAAATGTCTTGGTGGTTTCGCGTAACAAACTCGTCGTTGCCATCGACTGCAATCGATTTCCCAGAAATAGCCGTGGGCGTTTGACAGGCTTCCGCGTCGCAATGAATGTTGCACGCCGAGCCGCTCGTGTATGCCACCCCTTAATATTTAATGTCATACTAACAATTCTAAGACGGAAAATGTGTGGTTCTAATTTAAAATTTAACGTGAATGTGACAAGAGTATTATTTCTATGTCTTTACTTGAATAGGTTGTATGCATTCTGTTTTGTACCAATAATTTTAAGTCGCCTCATTTATTATCGTCTTTGTAGTTAATTTGATAAAAAGAATATTTTTATATGTACTTATTATTATACTTACACTTCTTAAACTCTATATGTAGGTATGTTTTAAAAGTAACACATGGCATATTGAAACTGAATTATCGTGCTTATATATTTTGGTATATCATGAAGGATGTCTGAAGCACGTCATAAACAGTGATAAACAGATACATAATATATTTTCTATTTCGCCGAGACATTTTATCGAATATTTTAAAGGGCATCGGGGTGTAAATTTTCTGTTACATTTGAGAATATCGTGTCGTTATAAGCGTGTGCAATACGGTGGCGGTGGTCGGGGCGGTGTCGCTGCAGGTAACGGGACTTCTTATCGACGCAACGCGACGACTCGATCGCTTATATCTGATTTGAATTTCGCGCATTACGGCCCATCAAGGCGCGTCCCTCCTCCTTCACCCTCTCAGTAAACACTCCAACACTTTAAGTAACCGTGTCGAAATTCAACGGAAAACGTCGACTCGCGCTTATCTTATTTCTTCGAACAACAGTTACATAAATATGGAAAGAGCTCCCGGGGTGCGGCAGAGTATTTCATTATCCGTGACCTGTTGAGCGCAAGATTTGTGACTCATCTCCTTTACGTAACGTCGCACGTTGGCTGTTGGATTTTTCTTTAGCTTCTAGTTATATCGAATATGTGTGTACTAGGTATAGTCTCGGTATTCATTTAAAGGCTTAAGGCACGATATTTATGCCAAATCTACTATTGATATTAAATAAATTATTATAATAATCCAAATCTACTATTAATATTATATAATAATTTACTCTATTACACTAAAAAGTTTAACAACGATATTAGTTTTCATAATCTCATCTGAGACTTGTTATGGTGTTTTCTTGTACTAATAAATTTTACCTATATAATTTACTATTATAAAGGTCTAGTAGATATTTTAACTTTTATTCGAAAGTTTATTGAGTCAGCTTCACTTGAACGTACTCTTAGCATTTTTTATCTCGGTAAATATGTAATTCTGGAGCTCTTACCTTGCCTCCGGTTCCCACGCTCCGGCTTCCGCTTAGCGGCAATCAGGGCCAGGCTTGCGACGCTCTGTCAATACCAAGGCGAGAGGTTTCCCTGATAAACTTATCTAGCGAGCACGCCCCTCCCCCCCGACCCTTCCCCCTGTCGTCTCCGTTTATCTCTCACGTATGTTCGTACGCTACGCCCGCACCGCATTACTCTCCAGCAAAGTTGCTTGCTTAGTACTTTCTTGACTTTTTATATCTACTGCGTTAGGCCGCTAATATGAAAATCGTCTCACATTTTTAGAAGAAAGTCTCTAGTCTTGTTTTATCAAGCTCGTTTCCGAATTCAAATCAAAATGCCACTCGTTCATAGCGCCAATTTATATTCGTTTAGGAAGAGCCGAGATATTTTATCCTTTTATAAAGTTGTCTATTTGGCCGGCTGCCCGTAGTCCTCCACAAGTATTTCAAAGTAAAAAGAAATAAAGATGCAAAGGAACAAACGCAAAATCTTATAAAATGCATTTAACGTCAGCACACATGCGAGTCGTTCCGAAAAGCGTGTAGTTTAAAACTGTCTTTATTTTGTAGTTTCTTGAGATAGGAAGGAAGTGTCTGGAATTTGGGATAATGTTTATTCTAGAATTTTGTGCCACATCCTGTATGCTATTACAACATATATCGTTTTACAACAATATCGCTTAATCTATACGTCTTTGTTGTCTTTGTTCTAAGAGTCAGGTCCCACCCGGTAATAACTCATCGACACCCGCAATATTACACGCCACAATACCTATACAAATGAATAAAATGGTAATAGCGTCTTTTATCTCTCAAAATGTTAATGTTTTACCTGAAGAATTGCTAGATTTTATTTAACTCATTTATCTTACACTTTTCTGTCCAATTAAAGTTAAGAAAACGTGAACTAAGTAAAACTTCTACATTATTCTCGCTATACATTAACAAGAAAAATTACATTGATTGTGAGAAACTTTATAATTTATTAATGTACAAACACTCCGTACCTTACGATGAAATACAAAATCAATGTTCTTAAAAGGTAGGCACGATTCTTCTCCGTCGAATTTATTGACATTACTGTTTTACCTTAAAAGGTTTTCACTCAAAATCAATCGAGCGAAAATTTAATGACTGCTTTCAGATTCGTATTAATTCACGTTTACGTGCGAATGTTCAGCCGAGGTGGTGGAGCATAAAACGCTGTGTTTTCTCGCGAAACAATTAAATTCCTCATACATCGATGGGATTAAGAGCAGGTTTCCGCGAGGTGGTTGCTTCGGGCCGCATTAAGCCACGCCGCACTGAAGCACATCTTAAGTTCGCTCGGTTAAACCGAGATCTTCGCTTCGGTGTCGAATACTACTCGATCCAGCCGGATCGATATATCGACGGGAGGGCGCGCCTACCTAGCGGGGGCTAAATACAATTTACCTTTGTTATTTTTCGTGTCATTAAACTGCGTCGCGATCTCGAACGCTTGATCGGGATTGCGAACTCCGATGCGAATTGTTTGTGAGCTTTTGTTTCCCACTCCGCTCGCCAGCGACGCGACATCAATTAACGTCGGATCCCCTCGCTGAATTTTCTTCATGGCTGTTCGTATTATTGTAGGTAGATTTAAAACGGAATCATTTTCCGCTCCTGATTACACAAAACAGATTGTATTTTCGTGTTTCGTCTCGACTTCTCCATTCAATTAGATAGACCGTGTTACACGGAGGTGCATGTGACAGTATAACAAACGATGTTTCCTATCTGAGTTTTAAGTTAGGCTGGCATTTATCTGGCATGTCCCCTTGGTTGCGTGTTGCCGAACAAATGGGGGGTGGCCACGGCGCTGGCGGCCGCTGCTGGCGTAGGCGCCTGTTCATTTGTAAAGCTTTATCGCTCTTGACAAATGGCGACACTCACTATTTTTATGTCGCGGACGATCGAAGAATACTGCCCATGCTTCGGTACGATTTAGCACCGATATTCCTAACACAATGCCTTCTGTATTTTTGGTGCAACAACACCACTTCACACATTTTGTGTGACAAGTGACATCTCAACTTTTTTAACATCTACCGCATGGACGAAAACGTGCTTTATTACATGCCGTAGTAATCTCAGTTCCCAACTTTAATATTACGTGTTGATTATTCAGTCTTATCTAGGCATAAAACTTGGTGGAAAGACACTCAGCGCAGTAAAGCCTCGCTCACTCACTTCCCCACGTTAATGCAAAGGCACGTAGTTCCATGTCGACGCAGAAAGTTGTGCAAAGTGCACAAAGTGCGCGAACGGCGTGGTAAAGCCTTCATTTGTCGGCTTGTGACGGCCGCGTGACAAATGTGGACGCGAGTTTACGTACCCTCCCCGCGCCGAACGAGGACACGTCAAGATTATGCACCAGTATGAAAAATGTGGCTCGCGCGAGACTTTAAATGTTCCGATCTGTTCCTACCTCATCATTTTTTAAATAGTCTCTGAAAAATGAACAACGCCTGAGTCATTCATTCGGCCGGCTTTAATTTAAGCCTATATACTTTTCTGTAATGTCGGCGCTCTGTAGCGAAAATTCTATTGCTAGAGGTTTAGGTTAGCGTAGATTGGGTAATTTATACTTGCCTCCATCCCTCCCATGCGGGGCGGGGGAGGAAGATACAAGCACTGAAGAGAGCCATACTGTTCGTTAAAATTACTTAATGGATCGATTAAACGTAGGGTTTAATTATGAGGTACATTAATTTACTTTGGTTTTCGTAGTCCATGGTAGAGCGTTGGGATTACGTTGATGCTTTATTTATTTATAGCCTCGCTTAAATTTTCCGATATCTTTCACAGCTTAATCCACTTAACTTTGAATAATTTGTATATTTTTTATATTCAACATCAACAGGTCTCGTCTCAGGTTTCGTTTGCAAACAAGTTGTAAGATTCGACATAATGATAGCGAATAATTACATCGTAGCTCGTAAAAATTGTCGTGCTGTATAATAAGTATTCAATGATAAGCTTCTTGACTTGGTAAAGCAAATTAAAATTCAATTTGTTACTCGAACCGTGAAGCATAACGGATTGTCGACCGATTTCGTCGCCCCTTTTCTTCCATAATTTTGCGAGTCACCCGATCTTGAAGAAGATATTTGCGTCATTCTGCTGATTCCAGTTATTGCTGAGAATACAAACAATGAATGAAATATGACATAACGGTAGCCAAAAAGAATAAGATGATGTATTGAAAAGAGGAAGTCATTGATTGTTTTTTTTGTTACACTATAAATAGTTCCTTTAGTATGAGATTTAAGATTTCAGTGTATGTATATAATTTTATGTACTTTGGTGTCAAGTTTTAGTTTTTTGTTTTTTGAAACCTATCATAGCTAATGAATGCCAGAGACTAACTTATTTGGTTTAGCATATCTATTATGTTCAATTTATTAATCTATAATCCTTTTGTTACAGGTGGAATGCAAAAAAGCACAACCGAAAGAAGTCATGCTCCCAGCAAACTTGGCCAAGACGAGAGCCGCTGGCCGCGGCGCGTACGGTGAGTTGCTAGGTAGCAGCGTGGCAGGCGCGGGCGGCGTGCGGTACGCGCCATACCCGGTCCATGCGCCCGCGCATCTACTGGTTGGCGCGAGCGCAGGCGCGGGCGCGCCCGGGGCCGCCGCGGCCGCCTACAGGCGCGCGCTCGCCGCACTCCGCCCGACCCCGCGCCCCCCGCGCCCTGCGCTCGCGCCCCTTGCACTTCCACCACTCACCTACTCCGTCTCCGAACTCCTCAACGCCCATGCCCTCGACATCCAGACCCTCTACTCCCCCCTTACTCACACCACTATACCGACCCCTCTGCCCCTCTGATCCGCGATCCTCTTTCAGCAACACCCGCATCACCCTTTCTAATTTAAACCACTAGGGCTTCTCTGATCAGGACAATTCAAATAATTCTTCTTTGCATTCCTCTATGCTGAAACAGCTTTCCTGTCCATTCCTAGCTCTTTCTTACATTCCTATTCTCTTCTCCTACCAAGCCAAAGTGACAATTTTAATGTACTTTAAGGAAACTGATAATATCCAAAGTGTCTTATTTTTAGTAATTGCCATTAGAGAATCAGTTAGTTAGCAGATTTTCGAAATGTGTACCAAAATAATTAGAAGAGTTATAGAATCAGTTATTATACAATAATTTATATAAATATTCATACATTTGAGGAAAAGTAGAATGAAACACTGGAACAATTTTACGTAGGGTTGATAGAGAGCAATATTTTTCTACCAGGTAGTAGGTGCTTAATTCGATTTGATTTACGATACATACATACTTATATAGTTAGAAGATTATAGTATTGAGCCTGGTATTTTTCTGATTTCTGAGTAGCTTTTTAATATGAGATATTTACCAAGACCTTTAGGTCTCGATGATTCTTGCCAGTTTTGCTACACATCCCTCCATGAAGTAACTAACCTTTAGCACCAGAGCATAGTAATGTCATGAATTGCGGACTATTGATGTTGTTTGACAATATTTTCATAAATGATATATTCAATTCTTTAGCCCTACCATGAATAGCTTTACAGCTTGATGTCGGCTTTTCAAAAAATGTTATCAGTGGAAGGAAAGAGGTACCTATATGTGGATGTTTCTTATCAGTTTTATGGAGATTATTAGACATTTTATTTATTTTTGTTGATTTATTTACAATATTGTTTTGTAAAGAAATTTTATATTAGGTATAACCAAATTTCCATTAAATTATTGTGTGTCCATAGTACTTGTGATAAATTAGGTAATCTATATAATTTGAATCCTTACTCTTTACATATTTATTTATATTATTGTGCAATGCAAATTACGACTAAACATTTGTTCACTATTAGTTTATATTTTAGCTGTATACCTTCCGATTCTTTACGATTAACTGTTAATGGTTTAACAGTGAGATCTATCTTGATACTCCCAATATTTGTATTATGATACATAGCTCTCGTAAACTAATAGTATTAATTGTACTTATTAACTTATTAAGTAGGTAATTTTGGTAGAATTTAGAATTAATAAATTCATTTCTAAAATATTTAAAAATGTCTGTTTGTTTAACATGTTTAGTTTTAGACTAACAATGTGTAGAATAGATTAACATTGTTAAGTGAAGGGACATCATCAGTACGATGATCAAGTTTACTAACATACCCCATAATTTGGAACCACTTTAGAAAATGTTTGATAGTAGTCTGCCATTTAGAAATATAGAATGCTCTTTATATAAATAATAATTAGATATAGACATAATATTTCACCATATATACTCAATACTCGTAAGCTCAAAATTTTTCGCCAAGCAAAATAGTGTCTCAAGGCACATTTATTACTATACTAAATTTGTAATATTAATATCTATAATAAAACATACATATATAAATGTAAGGTGTAAGGTTCGATCGATTTATGTAAATGTTTTTACATTTCTAGATTTCATGTGGTCATTGGGTGCTCTTCCTGACGGTAAGTTGATTCACATTATATCTCAACAGTCACTTCATATCTGCTATACCCTGCATCTGTCAGACCATTCCTCACTGTATGAAGCGTATTATGCTTGTAAACGACATTCGTAAGCGGACTATTGAAGTGCTAATCGGGGGTACATGCCAAAACGGATGACGGCAGTAATTAATTAACTCAGTAATTCAGTTAAAGTGTTGGTTGACGGTGTAGATTCAATCAATGGTAGTCGCGCTCGCTGCGCGGTGCTCGTGTCGTCTGCCCGTGATGGATCGCGGCGCCTGACAGATACACTATTTTGATTGGCAATAATATGATAAACGATTCGGTATAGTAATCATATCAGCCGTGTACCGTCCGGCCATCATTCATTTTACATTTTATATCGAACTTCATTTTGTTAACGAAACTCATAGTACACGCCACGCCGAACCGCTCGCTCGCTGTACTATTTGTTTCACATTAGAGTTAATGTCATGTTTTGATATAGAGTAGCATTTGTTTGTTGATAATTCAGTAAGTTTGTTAATGAAATACTCTAGTTATCTGTTACGGCAGTATGAAGCCGTCGTTAGTCCACTTATACTGTGCTACATTAAACGATGTTTACAAAATATCATACGCTGGACATTGTCCAAAGCAATGTCGTACTGAGTGTGTGCGATATACTTGCCCACCTTTTATGTGACGGCTCTATTTTAGAAATGGGCCACCGGGACACATGTTATATACCGAATGTTTATATCGGCCAATGAATCACTATCGGCGACGCAGTATTTAAAAAGCAACGACATAACGCCGAATGAAAGCATGCGATTCGACGATTAACCTCCGCTTCTCACCTCAACGACTGGCAGCGGCAGTGTATCAATGTATTAACTTGTGTTTGTTTGTTGTGCAGGGTTCCCCGCAGCGTACGCCGCCTACGCGGCAGGACGTAGCTATTCGGGCTATCCTAGCTTCGGGCTGCCATACCCTGCAGGTAATCCCCTGGCGAGCTTGCACCACCAACTGTCCGGCAATCACTACCACCACCTGGCAACTCTCCTGCCATACCACCCGCTCGAGCTCAGCGGGGTTTACAATGTACACGCCATGCATCTGTGAACTCGCGCCGCGACAATGCATTCCACTAACCGCTAACGTCTCTCGCAGTCGACACCGACCCGCTTACTACTGACATGCTGCTCATTTACAAACTTAACTACGCCTACGCTAATTTTCGTAATCTGCTGTGGTGACTATGTCCTAACTTCCCATTTCAACTAACTCGCCGAGGCAAAAGTTCGTGTGAACTCTCACTAACAACTTTACTAACAAGTTAACACCCCTAACAATGACTGAACCATCTAGATAAATCTGCCACGCCGTCAATTACAAAACGTCCATGTTTTGAGAAATGCTATTTTATTGTTTATCTTCAGAATTTTGTCGAGACAATCCGGCCAATTGCGAGCGTCGCTCCATGTTTACAGACGATTCGCCCTAACGATTCTCAAATGCTACGCGTCAGGCAAACAAACACTAGTGCAAATAGCAGCTCGCCTCCGCTCAGGAGGCGCGGGAGCGGGCACACCCCCGCCCCCGCGCCCCGCCTGCTACTAGTATCGCACCATCGCCCGCTCCTCATTAACAGTGAAAGCTTTTAAAAGAGATTTAAACAGATTCAAACAAAAGTACTGAAAAAGTGACGTCCTTTTTGTGGTGACTTCTATGTAAATCTCGGGACGGACGAAAAAGAATTCCCACTAATTAAAAGTAGTCCACGGGCTTCCAGTCGATCCCGCGGAATGAGACCAGAATGTTAATTTTTATGCGGTTCTTATTGTTCTTTCGGGATTAGTTGGTTGGGGAGAAATAACACTAGAGGATGGAATAGGCCGTGCAGCGGGCGCGGGAGCGGGAGCGAGCGATGCGAGGTGAGTGCGGAGCTCAGCTGCACAAACACTCTTCTCATTATTTGTCCACACTCCGTGTTTGAGCTGCCTCCGCTTCGCCATAATTACGCCACTAAGCTTTGGCTTTCCACTTTTTCCCGGCCGGGCGCACGCCACGAGAATTTTTTGGTTGGACGCAGACAGAATCTAGAAACGTGAACACTATTGGAAATTCTAATTGAGCTAGTGACGTCGAACCCTCGACTCAGTTGGTGAACAACGATTGATGTTATCGCGCCCAACCGGTCACCGCAACCGGTCAACTTTTTCTTTAGCATTAGCTGTACAAATCGTTCCGCATTAATTACTTTTCTACCGTTTTACGACACGCGAGACAGTCCCATCTCCTTGTTGTTAAAAAAAAGGCAGTCATTGAATTGTAAATATAGATAGCCGAAAAACCATATAACTACTCTGTACGTTTAAACCGATAAATTTAATGATGAATTTCTTGAATTCAAAACAAGCGTGCAGCTAAGCAATCTACGTGCCAAGTTTTATGCGAATAATGTTAGGAATTTAAGAAAAACTAGTTCACTTAATGGATTCGGTTTACGTCGGAATAGGGTGTACACAACATCAGTAGCTGCGGTTCGCAATGTGTAGTGTACGTGCGTGCATGTGCGCCGGCGCGGCCGCTCACAATTAATGTCCACCATTACGCCCATTAGCATTCCTCAGCCGACGCCGCCACTGGCTTATTGGTAACGTCATCTACATCACCAATATTTAGTCGAACATAAATTACGAAACCGCAGATATCCGGTCAGGAGTCGGTTAATTAAATTTCACGATCTGAATGTTAATACTCAACAGCGCAAGCATCGCATTGCCCGCCCTCAATATAATTTTATTATGAAGTAAAACGCGGTTACGTCCTTTGATGCAGCAGATGCTATGACAAAGTGCCGCGCCGCTGCGATCCACAACTTCGTCGCGCGCCTTTAATATGAACTAGTCGTTTCCTCCAACTTGGGAAACGACTGCACGTACGGTTCCGACGAAGACAGTTTTCGAACGTATAAACAACTTTGTTAGTCTCTAATGGGACGGAATTAATGTCAAATAATTTGTGGCACTGTAGCAGCGCGGCGGCGTATGAGATACTTTTCTGTAAGACATATTTGTTCACAAATTTCGGAAGACAACCTTGTTAAACACGTCTCGAGAAAAGATGAAGCCACTAGGGCATAGTTTACATATAGTTTCACTATGCGGCCAAATAACTCTACGAACATTTTCATCCGCTACTTGAAGTTCATCGGGCGAGTAACGTTCGAGAAAAAAAGTGTTAACCTCTCTCTTCTGAAACTCAATTACAAGTACCGTGATGGCCAAGATAATCAAAGCATTTAAGCTTTACAGGCTGAAACAACTGAGATCATAATCTAATTTGCATATTTATTGAAAATCGTAGTCCGGACTAAATTATAGTAATCTCGGTGATAGACGTGTAATATTAGATTCGTGTAGATGTTTTAACTTCTTCCTCTCTTTTATATTAGGTATAACAATTATAGCGGCAAATAGATGTAGAACTTTATTAGAATCAGTAATCATATATCAATATCCTCTACATAGCATGCTGTAGTGCGTAGTGTTTGGATTTCTATAGGACATAGGTATGGACTGAACACAACGATTAAAACAACATCACACGTTACCCATCTCTTACAACATATATAATAGCAAATAAAAAAACAAACGAAATTAACATACAATTGACAGCAATAAAAAGTTTTGTACTGTTTCTCTATCACATTATGCGCACAATTTACCGTCAATTGTAAACAAAACTGAAACTCGTAGTTGGAGGGTCCGAATCCCCGTGCATGCATACGAAATGAGGTGGAACTCGGATCGTATATAACAATAACATTAATAACAAGTCATTTATCTTTGTCCGGTAACTATCCATATATAAAAAACAATAAATATAACTAGCAATACCTCGTAATAACACGTATAAATAATTAATAAAACTTTTACGTGTGACAACGAGAGTGACGCATTTCATCGTATACGTAACGATGTTATTTATTTATACTCACTGGAGTGAATAATAACGTATTTATTCAATTTTTGTTTCTCAAATACATTGAATAATTGAAAACGTATTCAAGTGAAGGTATGGGCGTCTAGTGTTGTGTTCAGTCGTTACATAATAGTATCTTTATATTATCTAAGAGTAAAACTAAATAAATATTAGACAGTTAAGAGTTGTAGCGCAATTATTTCGAAAATTACTAAGTTTAGAGGATGAATACTAACCGACATTTAGATCTTTGTTTGCATATATTTTCACGGTATAGCATTAGTTTAGATTATTATATATGATTTTACTCATTATAATGATAAAAATAAACAATACATCGAGCTTGAAAAGTGTTATTTTAATAGTTTATTGAATATTCGCTATAATTATATTGTAATATATGTATGTATTATGATTTTAATTTTAAAGTAATTTCTCTATTATATTTTAAATATTTACACTGCTTAAATGATAATGTTATTGATACTAATATTTATTGTTGTTGTTGTATAATATTTTTGGATGCATCTATTTTACGCTACCTTCTTCGTGTTATTGTTATTGTAAAGCGGTTCAGTGTTTTTGAATAAAGCTTAAAGGTGCAACCTTATGGGACACTTGTATCCCAACGATCGGTCTAAGTAATCATCGAAGTTATTAGCAATAAATCATTGCTTTATAAATCACCACACCTCGCAATAATTATTTGTCAAAATTAAGGTACTTTATCGAAATTATTACGTAACTATAAGTTAACATTCGATCATTAAATCGCTACGTGTGCGACCGTCCTTATCGCCATCCTCTAAACTAGTCATACATAAGTAAGCTTGAAATATTATGTATATCGCGTCGTGTAAGTGTACCCTTAAAGTGTGACCACCACTTTAGTGACCATTACACCCAATTACTCCAACGAACTCGTTTCGTTTCTATATCTTCATTGAGCAAATGACCGCACATTCGGATACGGCAGCGGTAATCGTTATTAGTGTTCGGGCATTAAAATTAACTTTCCCCCCTTATACGTGATCCATTGCGTGTTTAAATATACTAATACAGAATGTATTATTCAGTGAATAACACCATGTTCTTGATACAGTTTTGATGATGGAATCAATACGTAGTATACACGTAATGACCGCGGGGCTGCACAGCGCGGGCGCGGCGGCCGTGCGTGCAGACAGGCCTCCAACAACATTAATAAAGCCAGTCCATCATTCCGTGCGTGCAAACAATTTTAAATAGCCCGAAAACAGTAAACAGGAAACTATCAATTCCAAGTTTCCCCATAAAGATTCGATGAGTGGAGCTCAGGGCGATATTCTTCCTCTTTTACTCCTCGCTGTAATGATATTTTTTTTATATCTTTTGTTTTTCCCCTTCATGTTAATTTTGAATTAGACTATGAGTTCTTATCAGGGTTCCGCGTAACGTTTTTCCTTTCATGTAGAGTGTTTGTTTATTTAAGCGCGGTTCTGTTGGCGGAACCCTCGTAGCTCCGTAGCCGGCTTTGTAGCTTTTTTATTTTGTTGCCGCAGGTGTAGTGGGAGTTATACCACCGGAAAGTCGCCTGTTGGTCGGTGCGGAGTACGTAAACGCGGGCGTGCTCGGCCAGAGCTCGTAGGCGCGCGCGCCGCCGCCGCGACCGCCGCCACGCTACGCCTTTACACCTCTCTAACCCGGAACACCCGCTAAACGGCTCCCGGAAATTCTTACGAACAGAAATAAATATTTTTTCAAGCGAATAGCTCTTTGGTATTAACGCCCCACGTTTCCCTCACGAATCAAGGAATGCAATGTCGCAAAAACAAATGTTTTTGTTAAGTAAGGCCCGATTTCGCAGATGCGTGTTACAATCGCCCGACTAGGTTTGCCCATATAGCACGATACAATATACTCAGATGTAAACAGTTTTAATATTGATACATTCTATTCACTGAGTTGCGGTATCCCTCAGGAAGTAACTCCAATATTTTTAAAATTAAATACGTAAATTTAATTAGATAGGTGTCGTTCATAATGCACAATTCTTTCATGATTGTAATAATTGTAACCCATGTGTCAAATTCTTTATAATAATAATTAAGTCTATTTTATAATCATAAGTTTATAATAGTATTTACTGTTCTTATTGCTGTTCCGACATATCGTCTTATATCATTATTCGTAAGTTTATGATATTGTGAAGCCGCTATATTTTAAAATAAAGGAAATTGCCGTTGTATAAGCAAAACGTTTTATCGTTTATTGTCCAATTGATCGTTTATAAATCGAGGTCGATCAGTGCCTCAGTTATTTACCATCGCATATCGATTGCGACCGAAATAAACTGGAAGAGATAGTGTGTAACCGTGGAGTTGGCTAGCGTGCGGCGAACTTTGATTACCTATATACCTTAAGAAGGCGGTAGGGCGTCATTGTCGGGTTACATACGTATTTTAACGTTGGCATTTCGTTTTTCTGACTCATCCAATGCGGCACATGCAGCGTGGTGCCCACGCCGCGGCCCTGCCCAGCAAGCCGGTAAGCGAGCATGTGGAGCGGGGGCCGGCACCACCGTCGCCGGCGCTGGCGTGGTCGGCCCCCGGAAGGCAGGCACGCGCGACCGCGGCCGCCCGCGCTCCGCCACCGCCGCATCGCCAACATTCCGCACATTCAACACGCTCGCCCTCAGAATGCAGCCCGCGAACCAGACACACCCACACAACTATTTTGCATAGTTCGATCCTCACTTGCACTCTGGACCGAACTCTGAACATTTTAAACCCGAACAAATCGTGCTCCGTATCATTCCAATCCACCGTTCGAAACGGTATCGAGTTAAATTAGCAGCTCGTCCGACACAAAGTCCAAAACAAAAATAAGGAAACGACGTTACGACAAATTAGCGCCTTGAAACGAAATTCCTTGAAGGGTCACACGGCCGTCGGTTCGAATCAAAATAATTAGCTGGCGAGGCGGCGAGTGGCCGCGCGTCGCGAACTGTGCCAACTCCATTTGTAATTTAAGATATTTGACCGTTAATTGTGTTAGTAACTGTTACGTTTAGTGCTTGTTGCTTAGGTCGGAGTTGAGTGCGACCTCGGTCCGCACTAACCTCTACAGCACTTGTTTAGATACTCATGTAAATACCTAGTTGATAGTGTACCTCCATAGCGCTCAGCGGTCACACGCTGATTTAGCACGAGTGCTGTGTTTGGATGGGTCAGAATTTTTATTTCTTTACTTTTATTTACTTTAGATAGATTTTGTTTTATGGATGCCAATAGATTTTGACTATAAATGCGCTAGTCTAGCGAGCTCCATCGTCCATAAATTTTTATTGTAGAATTCCACCGAATTGGAGTGTGTCCACGAGTCCATAATGGGCACTATTAGCATACTAATCTCTTCTAGTTAGTGTCGTATTGAGCGCACAAATCCTGCGCAATGTGTCCGGTGTACGCATAGTAAGTCCCTTCTCCCTGCATGGAGAACGCTGCGTGCGTTAGCTGCTCGACCGCTCTAATAGCCCTGTAGTCCGTGTTGTATTCACCAACGAGCCGATACACTCTCTAAACTGCTCCGAACGGGGATAAGGGATTTACATATACACAAATTGTGTAAATACCTACCTAGTACCTATACCTACCTACGCACTTTACGTGCGAGCATACAAGTTTGTGATTGCCAAGAGAACAGCTGATCGCCAAAGGAGTGTGACGTCCTCTACAACTAGGGCGAGTAATTTTGATTTTGAACATTACAGTTTGGTCACTATCGTTGAACATTAGAATAGTGTAATCATGTGTGTAACATTTGGAAGACTTTGAATCGAAGTAAAGACTGAAGTGTGGTAGACATTTCATAGTGTTTTCGGAGTTAAGAAGTAAATTAGTACAAAAGTAGTCGAAATGTTAAATAGACTCTAGATTAGAATAAGAATTAGACAAAACAGAAGCAATACCGCGTAGGCTGTCTCCGTAGAACTTTATGGCCGTCTAATAAAACTACATCTAGACAAATTCCCGATAGTCTAGCTTAGCTACTTTAAATTATTACGGGCGATTTTTATTATTTATTGTACATTAGAGGAGCTTCAAATTAGTGTCGACTTACAAGATCTCTGTGAAAAGAATAACATCTTAAAGCTGGAAAATTAAATTGCTTTTTCTTTGTAAAAAAGTAGTTATGTAAGCGACTAGAATAGTAATTGGTGGTAAAACAAAATAATGTGATTGGTGGTGCAAACTTTCTTTAGATGTATTTATTGTTGTTTAGTTTTAAGACTTTATATTATCTAGAATAGTATTCATGTATTTTTGTGATTTTTTGCCTTAGGCAGCGAGTATGTATAAAATAGTTACAATTTGAAGTGTGAAAATTTCTAAAATAAAACGCAGTTAGAATAGCAAAGAAAATATTTTTGAAAATAGAATAGAAGAAAAAAAAACATTGTAATTATTTAAGCAGTAGTTGATTCTGTAGATGTATGCGGAACTAATCCGCAAGTAGGTACAAATTATAATTTGACTACATGGGTAGTAATTTTAATTGAAAATTCTTAGTAATTCGTAGAGAGAGATAATTTGAAATTTTTCTAATTCATATATAATCTGTGTGTTTTATGAAGATTCATATTTATCGAGTTTCTTTTCGCTTGTTTATTGTCGCTTTACGTGTTATCTCTGACTAATCCCATTCTATGGCTGAACCACGGAAGCGCGTGTAATGGTTACCGTACAGAGTAAACACCTTATTGAATGAGGCAGTGAACCGCTATAAAAGGTACACTCGAAGACTCCTGAGATTTAGAGAAAGGACACACGGCTCCTTCTTTGAATTACAAATGTGAATGCGTGCGTGCTGCCTGACAACACCCGGCATAGAAATTCGATTAATTTGCAATTGAGATAAGTCCCAACGGCTAAACGATCGAAAACCCGCAAAAGCGTATCATCTTCACAGTGAGTTATTGATGGTACCTATTAAATATACGTTTTGGGCGAAACGTGTGCGCGGATCTCCGCTAAACGCTCAAATAAAACATTTCAATCGCGCCAAGTGGGAAATGAAGTATTACGATCTTGTAGGTGAGCGATGTGAACTTCCTATCTCTAGTTACCGCTGTATCTTTGCACACTTTCCGCTATTTTTAGACAATGTTTGACTTTTAGCAACGCATGTTAATAAGTAGTTACCATATCCTTAACTTTGGCAATCTTATATTCAATTTCAAAACAACCCAAACGTTAAACGATTGTACCTACAGAAATAAACATCAAACATATTGTAACTGAAATCTGTATATGTCCATAAAATACACTACACCCATTACAGAACAAAAACGAAATATGAAAAAGCTTAAATATCCAACAAAAGCATATTGATTGTAACTTTTCCATTTCTTTGTTATTACTTCCATGAGTAAAGCTAATAAAATACTTACCTACTCGTACCTTAAAATTCGGAGCTGATTTTCGAAGCCAGGGACATTGTAACACATAAAAAGTCCTCGCGTAATATAGTAGATTCAAGGACGGGTGTTACGTTGGTTGTACGCTCCGTGAATATTTCGTTCGGCCGTCATCCTACTTCTGAAGAAGAATTATTAAGTTTGCCCGAACTTCGCAATTATGAAAGTTCGAATAGCTCTCGCCAGACGGCCCCTGAATTTATAGATGAATGTGTGCGCCCCAGCAAGGTGAGACACACTCCGACGAACTCATTCGCCTACGTAAAAGATAATTTAGATGAACCACTTTACCAGAAAGATATTAACTAGAAAAAGTAGCTTGCAATTAGGTGAGTGAACAAAGAGTATGCCAGCGATTTGGAATACCAAGCTTGATAGCCGAAAGTTTATCAAGGTAGAAAACTCTGTAATTACACGTGCATCTACTTTTTGAACTTTAAACTTTGTTGTTCGCGTCTTCGTTTCTACCTCCCCGGTTGCTTGCAAAGCGTCAAGGAACTTTAACTATTACACGCACAAATTACATGTTGAACATGCGTTAACATGTCTGTACAAACTATCTATTAGCTAGGAGCTACGTCCGACACAGATATGACCGCTGTAGATAACTCGTCTCTCGCCGTTCGCATGTAAACTGAATTGTTTAAGTCGTAAATTATTTGAGGTCAGGAACACGCTTCGCACCCAACTTAGTTGGGCCTGTTTGTGACTTTGTTTGCTGTGAACCGACCCGTGAAGTATGATTGAGGCGATAAACAACGTTTAGTAACAATAAAACCGCCGCGCTTTTACAGGTTAACTGATGACACTTTTATTTTATAACTAACTGCTGATGAATCAAGAATGAATTGCCTTCAGTAGTCTCTTTATTTCTCGAAAAGATCTATTAGGTATATATCATACTCCTTTAAATTAATGAGTACAAGGAGCCGCTCGCGGAGCGCCTCACTGTAATGGGAAAAGAATGAACTAAGACCGATCGACATATTAATGATCCCGAGACGTGTCTGCGCCAACACTCGAATTCTTATTTATTACACTGGGCCCTCAAATAAATAGCCTCTCACATCGCAAAGTAATGTTATTAAAATGTGTCAGCATTTTAGTTCGGCGGGCGCGGACGGGCGCAGGCGCTCGCGAGCGCGGGAGTGGGCACCCGCACGCCATCTATCATTCATCCTCCATTACTTATATTGTACTTTTTTCGCAAAGTCACTCGCAGGCCGGTAATCACCTGGTGCGACCGCGGACCTCCATTTTTCACACTAAATCATAACTCGCGCATCTGACAAAAATAAAATTTGTCGTACAAGCCAATAGGGGTAAATGGTGACACTATGAGCAAGCAAAAAATGTGGGACGAATATTAATCCAGTTTATTGTTGAGTTGTCGGGTTACGTTTATAATGAATCTTCAGATTTTGCTGGAATTATATTCTATAGAAGAGTCTGTAAAGATTTTTCAGAGAGTAGGTATTAGGTTTATATATTCACGTATGGAGATTTGCTATTGGAGGCAGAAGTTTGTGTTACGCAGTTACTGTTCCCATCGTTATTTATTCTACGGTTTACGTCGCTTAAATACGCACGTGAAATCTGCGTGCGGCGTGCGGTTCGCAGCGGCCGAGCGTCGTTGGCCGGGCGTTGCGCGTCGCAAGTCGCAAGACGCTGCGACGTGCGCCGTATGCTAATGTCCTTCCCTATTCAATAAGCAGACCGCCGCGTGCCACAGAGAACTCACGTCGGATAATTTACTGGATATTTTGTAAAAGTTTTTTCGCCCTCTGTGATTTATGCCCGCGAAACTTCGAGCTCTCTTTTTCATTTGAATGCACGTGACATACGTGATATTTTTTTGTTCCGACATAATCTGAGCCCGGGGAGTCTTCTCTGTCCTCATTCGTCAGCTCCGCATCTGTCTCCAACGGCTAAATTATTCATGCATTTACGCGCTTCAACTTTATCCGCGCTAGAAAACTTTAATATTGAGTTGGGATTACATCGATAGTCACTTTACCGTTCAATATGCTAAATTGAGGAAAGATGAGGTGTAGCCGGGATAACGGCAGGAGTTTTTGAATTTCAAAAATTTCGATGGTTCAGTCATGAATGTGTGTGTGCTATCACTAACGAGTGTGTGCGTCACTCGTGTATGTGGAGCGGATGCGAACCGTGTGTATGTTTGCAGTTGACCTGACCAACGGCCAACTGACACCGAACAACAACACACCGCTGCTCGCGCAGGCGCTCTCAGGTGAGGACGCCGACATGCCATTACCTCGGCACATCACAACACACTGAGGGTGTACACAAACCTAGGGCTCTACCATAAACTTTTGATTTCTTTCAAGTTCCTGTTTATTTTCACATTCAAACAAACAAGCAATAAGAGTTCATGGTAGACCCCCACACCCCTTGATATCATCCATGACAGGACACACTTTTATCATTCCACAGAGTTTCAACACCAGGCCCCGGGAGTTCACACAACTGTATATATAACATACTGACTGTTTCCACTTGACACCAACATCATTCATCACTCATGCCGGTGACAAGTCATCATAACATTATTTACGAAAATAAGCGCTTTATATTATAACTGCTTTATGTGCTACTTTTATAACCTTGTTTAAACGTCCTGTTATGGTATTTTTAATAGGTGCTATCTTTCAAAATGATAGGATCAGCTGAAGAGTTAAGACCATTTCTACAGATCAATGTTGACTGCGAAAGAAAATAGCGACTGACAGCTTAAACATTTTTGGGAATAATTTATAGTTCTTTGAAAACACCCAAATCTACCCAAAGCATCCGTGCTTTTATACTAGTATAACAGACTTAAAATTACACCTTCGAATTGGAAAAGCGTCGCCCAGTGATACGAAAAAGGCTAGAACGAATGGCACAATGTTTCGCATTTTCACTGGCTGAATAAACACGTGGCTCCCTGTCTATCTCGCTTCCGTCACTGAGCCAGTGAGCTTTGCCCAGCGGGAGCAAGTCTGACTTAAACGATTTTTAGTATTAAAAGCGCATATTCGGTGTTTCCAAATGCTTTTTTTTCCTGAATCAAAGTCGAATATTTTGGTTATTTTATAAGATAATAATAATGGCTTGTTCGATTATTGTGACACCTTCATTGATGGCTTCAATATTATGTCAAGGTACATCGGCGACATAGTAAAATTTATGATAAAAACGTTAATTGGAACTACGAGATATCTATTTTTAGACGTCCATCCCCGAACGAATCAGGAAGGAAGAGAAGAGTGACCTACGTATCCAGCGCTAACCTAAGCAAACAGGCTGATGACGACGTAACACACCTTAAATTTAGGCTATGTCATGTCCCCAGTGATGAACAATTACCAAGCAGCAGCGGCTGGATTCGGGCCGCCAGCGTCGCCGCACGCTGCCGGAGGAAGGGCTGGTTTCCCGGCAGCAAGCTCGCCGGGCCCAGCGCTTGACGTGTACGGCTCAGCCGCTGACAGCGTCGGCTACGTGCAAGCCGCAAGCCCGCAACCCTCTGGATTCCCGGCGATCGCCGTCAGCCGTGCGCCTCTCAATTACACCCCGGTAAGTGGAACTACCATTACAATTAAAGGGTACTATGTCCACTGCTGAATTTCACACTGTCTAGTACCAATCTAATAAGCTCTCTCAGCTTCTGAACTTATGACGTCATGCTTGTCAAGTGAATTAGGATCGCAGTGTGATGTTATTAACACACAGGTTAATGCAGTTGTTTCCACTCTTGATATAATCCTGAGGCACCTGTTGCGAAACTCATGCTGAGAGAAATTGT
The DNA here is from genome assembly GCA_935421205.1 of Xylocampa areola. Taxonomy (NCBI): domain Eukaryota; kingdom Metazoa; phylum Arthropoda; class Insecta; order Lepidoptera; family Noctuidae; genus Xylocampa; species Xylocampa areola. The sequence goes on from OW285206.1 coordinate 14,211,030, forward strand.
ACATCCTTGGCAGCTATATGATTCTCGTTGTATTGTTTTGATAGGTTGGTAACTTTAGCAAAATTAAAATCTGAAACGAGATTCGAGAAATGCAATTATATCAATCCTAGATATAAAAAGTATTTTATGGAAAGAATATAAGAAAAGTCTTTCATACTTATTTTATTTCATGATGAATGGGATAAAGTTAATAACTTTTGATTCTAACTTTTTTCATTTATTACGTCATGTTCAAAATGCCTTCAGTAACGCCCAAATGAAAGCAATTCCCAAAATTGTCCTTGTTCGAGAACTTTCAACTGTCACAGCATTCAAATTAATGTTTGTTCTGTTTTGTTTTTCTCCAGGATGTTTGATTCACGTTCTGTGATGTTAAAATTCATTTTTGCATTATTCATGGTAACAGGAAAGAAAAATAACTGTGTGTTTACACGATCTTATTTCTCGGGAGCTGTAGTAAATTTTGCGTGTCTAGCCGGTGTAAGAATTTCATTAGCAGTTAGTCATCGCGGGATAAGGCACTAAGTGCGCGCGGTGTCGGCGCGGCGTCGTACAAGCGAGCGCGGGGCGCTGAGCCTCCAGACTCAGACGCAATTAGCAGCCGACGACACTCTAAAATTTTAGCGAGACGGTCCAATCTCATTATGGAACCGATCTTCCTTGTCGCTCTTAAAGCGTAATCACCATAAGTTAGCAAGCGAGTGAAGCGTGAGAGATGCGATTATAAAGTGTTCCGAAATATGAGCGCGGTGGGGGGCGGGGGCGGCGCAATCTACGCGGTGCACTGCCGCGGGTAATGGCTTTTTAAAACTGCGACCGCGCTCCATAACTGCTTCCCTGAGACGCCATCAGTCTTCATTGCTTGTCGACGCCCGCCAGCCACCGCGCGCGGCCACCGCTCCGAGATCTTAACTCCTCACGTCGTACTATCTTGAGACATTTTTCAAACTGCACTCGAAAGCTGCTTTAATTTTTACACTATCACAACGCTGGCCTTTGCCAACTTATTACACGGTCATATGAACTTTAAAATGAACATGTAAAACCGATCTCAATTTAGGTTAAACAGTGACTAATTTGGAGTAGTCGTCCGCTGTTGATCAAATAATCGGGATACAGTCAATCTACAAGGGCCGCAGTGTAATTAAATGTAGAACAGGTATTGGACACGAGCGACCTAACAAATTGTTACCCGAGGCTTAATTTGAGTCATTCGCTCGCGGCTACACTGAGCTACCCTTCCGTTACAGGCGCGTCATATATCAAACGGGATATTAACTCAATCGTCCGTAATCGCCGGGGCAAAACAAATACGTCGCTAATGAGAGAATGAACGGTCCAGCCGTCGGGCGGGCCGGACCGGCGGCGGCGGCGCATGTGGTTCCCGGGTGTAAAACGGTCTTATTAGGTAACGGGAATGCCCCCACGGGCAATAACCGTAAATCAAGGAGAACAAGCGGTGTAATTACCGTTGCCGAGCGGTCGCGCGCGTTGCTCTAACTCATCCACTCACTGTTTTTATTTTGTTGGCCGCCGAGCCGGCTACCACTCTATCGACTGCAAACACCAAACTTACTGCCTTTAAATCTGCCCCGGGAGAGGTTAATGTTCGCCTGAACGGTTTATACTTCCATTCAATTATAACCTGGAGTATATGCCAATAATTTTGTGCTGAACACTTTTGCGATCTAATTTTGACTCTTGTTTATTTTTCTCATTTCAGGGACCCCTGATTCCTGCGGCGTTTACCAACGGTTATCATTGAAAGTGTTATAGCACAAATATTTTACGTGAGTATTACTCTGTTTTTAATGTGGTTTTGCGTTCCACTCTATTAAAATGTCGTTACGCTGAATAAAAACGTCGGCGTGTGTTCATAGCGCCGCTAAAATGAACACTTGTGTAGCAATTATACAAAATGTTTTTAAATGATCTCGTAAGACTTATGGCTAAATATTTTTGTGTAAATTTTTGATGAGCGAGATAATCTTACTTAGTATTTTCGTTATCAATGAAAGATGTAGGCGCTGAGGAGGTAATCACAAAGAATTATTCCAGTTGTCATATTTCCACTAATATAAGCATTCATCAAATCTTCACCTTCAGGAAAACAAGAAAACCAAGTAAGTAATGTGATACCGTGTTGGCTCAGGTGGCGAGCGGTGTGGCGGCGCCTAGCGTCCCGAGCGCAGGCCGCCGCGTGCGCTGCGCCTCCGGCCCCGCCGCCCGCTGCCCGCCCGTGCACCTCCAGCCCCGCGCCACCGACGGAGCCCGGACACCACCGGACACTCCCCTCAACATCACTCCGTCAACCGCGCCGTCTCACCTACCCCCCAAAAATCCCAATGTCCTCATCCTCATATATCCTTATCCATCTCCTCATCCTCATTGTCCCCCTCCCCCCACCGACCCGGTCTTGTGACCCCGTCTATTGTAAATAACGATAATCTAACTTTTTGTCGTGTGAACGAGAGATAGTCTATCGATTGAACAGGTATTTTTTCAAATTTTTCTCGCTTTCGACTGTACCGTAGATGTGTTGTCAGAGTAATAAACAATTTAAACTACAAAAAAAAAAATACATTTCATAATTATATAAAGTGCATCTAGACGATTTTATTGCAGGGAGGTATATCTTAAAATATTTTATTATTCATAGTTGAATTACAGCGTAAGGTGTAAATGGTCCTCGACGCGCGGGACTTAGTAGTGGAAGGTGTTATTTCTTTGTGCATTGTATCGTATCGTTGGGTGGGCTGCGCGCGCATGCGTGGCTGCGCCGGCGCAGGGGGCCCCGCGCGTGCGCACGTGCCGGTGACAATAACGCGACCGCCGCGCGCCTCCCCGCTCGTCCACCTACACATATTTTATTCTATCTATTTTTAATATTAATGTCAAATATTAACATAATTATTATACTACTATAATTATATTACGCATATTTTACCTATGAATGTAATTATTTTCGCCTAATTCGAATTGTATAAAATCACCTCTTTGAACGGCTGTTCTGTTTCAGTAGCGATCAAGTTTCTCGATTACTTCCGTATAAGACTACGTTAGTTACGCGTATACATACTTTCTAATATTATGTATTATGGTATAAAATTTTATCCTAAGGATAATATGATCATATTTACGATTCATAAGGACGTTTGGAAAGCTAAGTCGGAACATTTCAGAATATCTCTCATCGCGTTAAGATAATTCGTTTCTATCTTGTACCTTTGAACGTAGGTATTGTAATTATAATAAATAACAATTTTGTGCATTACGTAATAAATATTTCATTGTTTCTTACATTGTATTTACCGTAATTTAAGACCACTGTTGAGAAAAATACGCGGCTCCACTTGGAATGAGGAGCCACACCGTACTTAGTTGTATTTAAAATTTTAATCATCATAATAATTATAACCAGTAATATTTCGTGCAGACTACCGTCTGTACTATACCTAGTTACACGACACAAACATTTCAATAAAATAAAGACAGGGATAATAAAAAAATACAGCCAAAGGCGCAGGTTTGAGGTAATAGATTAAAATATGAAGTCAATTCATTAATCATATTCGTTAGGTACTGGAGACATTTTTATCGACCACTTCGTCTAGGTTGCAGCAGTTAGGGAGCTACGCGGGCTGCGCGCGTAGCAGTTGCTGTAGCGCAACGCTACGACGTAGCGCCGCGCTACGACCGTATGCTAGACGCCCAAACCGCGCAAGCGTTCGTCGCTCGCTATATACATGCAGTCTGTTGCATTCATTCGTTATTTACTATTATTATTACTCATTACCTACATCAATTAAACATTAATATTATAAATCTAGGTATTAAATTTTAGGTAATAATAATAAACAATCTTTTAAAGCTATTATTATATAAATACGTTATAAATATAAATGTTTCCTGTTACAAAAAAAAATATTGAAAATGATACGAAATAAATCAATATTCTTTTTAAAGGTAATTTATTACTTATGAGTATGTAGTTAATTGAATAAAGGAGTGTTAGATGGAGTGCGTTCGTCGCCGAGCGGCGCGCTCGCTTCGCGTTTTATGTTCGTTCGTGCCGAATTCGTTCGCTGAGATGACGTCACGTGCGGCAGGCGCCGTACCGAGGCAGAGCCGAGGCCGCGCCGAGCCCGCGCCGCGCCGCACACACCGCAGGAGACGCGACCGCGATTATGTTGTTAAAACGTTAGCTAGGAAATTGATAATGAAATCGAAAGGTGTGAGTCTTTAGGACGGTCGGAATATCGATATCATACCTAACAAATTAACGTAATTATTTGTTTTATATTTACGGTGTTATAGGTATTTAAGACATTTTTTCTTAGAATATTTAATTATTACGATGAGATGTTATAATTGTTAGGCCCGGGCCGGCGGCGGCGCGGCGCGTACGCACCTCGCCGCCGTCGGCCGTCTCATTCACTCTCACATCCTCACTATAATTATATTTTCTTACCGACCTTTTTAACGTAGGAGAAGCGCACACGGCCGCTTGTCCCCGTGCGAGTACGAGTACAAACATACAAACAAACATATAGTGAGAGACGTTCGTTTCGCCGCGTTCGTGAGAAGCCATCGGTTCGCCGCGATTGCATCGAGACGATACATAATGACAATTATTGTATATACATAGTTAGCCGCATGTGTAAAAAGACGTTTAGGTAGACGCCGAAGTGTGGCGTGTAATTGTATGCGACAGATGATGCATAGGCGCAGTGTACCACCGCGCTGACCATCGAGCCGACTAGTGTAACACCACCCTAATGTTATACCACATTTTTTAACACCTTAATACAAACACCACATTCGAAAAAAATACGAATAAATAACAACTTCTCAATTAAACATAAAACTCCGGATTCTTTAAATTCAGAACTGCATTTACTTCAAATATAAAAACAAATGAAAGTCACACAAATAGCACTTGACAATTCAAAGCGAGTTTACGAACGACACCATGTCTAGCATTTCCATCGGAGTGTTAAAAAATGCGTCATAACTTTAGTCTGGCGACGCACTGAGTTACCATCTGGTCGATATTAGATTCATTCAGCAATCAGGATTAGCTGACGGATATTAGTTTCATTATTTATTAAGTTGTAAAGTTTGTAAGTTTCGTTAGTATCACCCTTAGGGCTTCTGTTTGCGGGCCATGTTATGTACCGGCTCTGTCATATCATATGTATTTTAATTTACTTAAAATTATATAAAATATATATGTTTTATTACTTATTCTTCCGGACACTTTTCAGATAGTTTTTTGTTTGGCTTGAGTTCGATTAGACAATTTTTAATATATTTTTACTAGTACCTTATATATTGAATTATCTTTAGAATTATTTGGTAGCTAATATGGACCGTACTCCGGAAGCCACTTCTTACTATGTGCGGTCGTTTGCGGTGACCGTCCGATAGCGTCGCGGTCATCCTGCAGTCATCTTGCGGTCACCGTGAACGCCGCACGTTCCCTCTCGCTTGTTCGTAAGTACGCGATAGTTGAGTAACTTCAGTCACCATTTAGACGTGTTCTATATCAGAATAAAGACTACGTAATAATAAGCGAGATCTCAAATTTATTTTAAAAATTCGTTATGTGATCCTAATATTGCGACTTATCGTATTTATATGTATGAAATAAAATTAAAAAGATAATTTATTATATTTTGTATAACATTCTACGTTTATTTACACTCGATCTACTTTATATTAAAGATAATAATTAATTTTAATCTAATAATGACAGACTGGTAAAGTTCGTAGAGTCGCCGCGGCGGCCATAGATCAAGTAGCTTTGCATATTCGGCGATGGCCAACTAAGAGTTTCTTGGACCAAAGGTATACTAATTCGCGTAGAACCGGAGGCGCATTGGCTCCGCACGAACCCTTCCGACCCGAGCCGAGCGGCCGACCGGTCGTCAGCAGAGCCGGGCCCGCTCCCGCGCACCCCGTCCCGCTCCCGGCCCCCCACCCCCGCGCAATGCCGCCCGCTTGGTTTCGTTCTCGCGGTTACTTCTCGATTGCGTGCTTCGCGTGCTGACTGATTTTCTATAGCAATAAAAATCAATTACCTAAGATTTTACATTAAAATAAATTTGGATTTATATACGTTCGAATTTGGTGTCATGTACATTTAAAATATTAGAGAAGGGAGATAACGATAGGCGAACGATCCGCGACTGTCCCGTCGCGGCGTCGGCGCATTATTTTCGTCATTTCTTCGTGTATAATATGTTACATGAATCTGTATACAATATGGATATAAATCGTAATGATGAATAAAATTAGTTTTTACGGCATCTCTTTATTAAAATAATGATAATATCAAAACGTTTTGTAAAAAGCGGTGGGTATGTCCGCCGCCCCGATTTCGTGCACCAATGCACTTTCTTATTGGAATATTACATTATATAACGTACATAATACTATGAGATATATAATCATACAGCCTTTCGGGGCGCGCGTGTATGGCGATGTATGTATACACATTGTGCAATGTACATATACCTTATATAATACAATGATTTAAGACAAGGTTCACATCGTGCCGTGTGTATGTGGTAATAAATATAATATGGACATTGTTCAAACAATAACCAGTTGTTTTATTTGCCTCCGTCAATAATCCAAACCCACTCAATCCTATTGTGCATATTTTAATTAATTCATAAATTGATTACTTAATTATATAAAGTAATCCCACGATCATGAAATATTCAGTAAATGTTAGCATTAACTGAATATTTATATGATGCAAGTGTATTAATGTTTATCGACATCAATTATTTATTACATATATATTTACAATATCAAATACAAACTCTGGACTGTTCAATAAATCGTTGTCACAGTGAATTAAATAAAATTCCCTGAAGAAATTAATTATACCTAAAGTGACGTCATTTTCCTACCAAAGAAAATAGTAATAATAAATAAAACACATTAAGCAATTCCAAATAACACAAAAGGTTTGTTTGCAATACCTTTACTGATGTAGATACTTACAAGTATAAGTACCTGTAAGTACTTATACTTACAGGTACTTATACCTGAATACTTACAGGTATTAAGTAGGTAGATACTTAATACCTGTAAGTATCTACCTACTTCACAAACAAGATAGAATTGTGACACAATATCCGACTTTGGGACGTAATACAACCAATCTCGTAAGTATATAAGAGTGACAACTGACGTCTACCTGATCGCATTTGGAACCTGAAACTATGAATTTGTACTACATCAGTGCCTTCTCCGACTTTGATCCTGTGGGTGCAAAATGACAGCGGATGCTAAATTCTTAATGTGAATGTAAGTATTGTTTCGTAAGTATATTCTGTTTATTATCAACAGAAACTTCCAAAATGATATTATAAAAATGAACTTAGCATGGTATGGGCATATGATGCGGAGAGATGATGTGACAAGAAACTGTTGAGTATGAATGTAGATGGCTATAAGAGTAGAGGAAGACCGAGGAATCGATGAATGGATTGTGTTAAAGATGATATGGCAAGAAAAGGAGTGACTGTCGATATGGCGGCTGATAGAGATGTATAGAAGAAAATACATGCTGCGCCGACCCCAAATTAATTGGGTTTTTTTTTTAACTTAAAAACGTTGCCCCACACTAGGAATTTCTTCCTGTATCGTGGGTGCGTTTACAGACATAATCTCACAAGCACACACACACACCCAGACCCGGAGCAATTATCTATAGATCGTACAAATATTTGCTCCGTGCAGGAATCGAACCTGCGACACGCAGCGCAGCAGTCGGTCTCTCGGCCACTGCGCCAACCGCGCTGTCAAATGCAGGGATGATGATGATAATGAACTTAACTTGAGACGAAAACCACCACTTTGTGTAAGATTTCATACAGTCTTCTTAAATGGCGCCAATCAATGGCATTTTTATATTTTGTCGAACCAGCGGTGCGAGCATGGTTCTTTTGCCGACACGTTTATCGATTTTAAACGTCAAACTTGACATGATGTGTTGATAAAACTTTTATCGAGTCGACAAGTTTGTCGAAAGGATCCGTACTCGGACGCCTGTACTTATAATAACTGTTCACATAATATTACTCACGTATATTTTTTCGGGATTGCTGGTTTCGAACTCGAAAAAAGTCCTTAGTCATGAGCTCGGCGACGTCGCGAGTCAAACTCTTCTCAAGCCACGAAAGTTACTATACAAAAACATAAAGGAACTGGTACTTAGAGACAAAAATTACATTGTCAGTGGCGTTGAACAAATCCTCGCAAATACAGGTGGTTGGACACACTGGGCAGCTGTAGGTATAGTAAAATTTGACAACATACTAAAAATATAGTTTAAAAAGCTAAATAACACGCTATAGTTCCGTTACCTCTACTTTCTACGACCAGAGAGTCGAGAGATCGAGATGGCTTAGTGGTCAGAGCGCTTGGAGTATTTATCCGGGAGGCGCAGGTTCGAATCCTGTTCGCGACCGTATTCTTTTTCCATTTAATATAATAACTTTAGAGTTCGCTATGCAGGCGTTAGAAAGAAAGAAAGAAAATATATTTATTAAATCACACAAAACACACTAAAACATAGGGGTAACACACAGTTAAATAATAAAAAAATAAAAAAAGTAGATAAATCAACAACAATCAACTAAACACGAAACAAACAGAATAAATAACATCACATACACATACAAAGACAATGATGACGCACACTGCTGTGTTCATGAACTTGTTAATGCTTTTCAAAGATTTATCTTGAATTAATAGAGCTGCTCATAACTCCTTGTAAACTGTGGTTGGTAAACGTTGAGGTTAAGCAACGCTCGGGACGGTCATTCTATAGATGTAGACCATTGTTGTAGACCATTTTCATGTGAGTGTCTCCATGCTTCAGAAGACACGTTATATCCGGTCTCGGCTGTTTTTAATTAAAAGTAGTCACTAAGCCAAGTCAGAGGCCTACGGATGGGTTAAACAGCTTCAACACTACGTAACATCCTCGCACGAAATATATAAATCAAATCATATTACAGTGTCCTAAGATATATTTTTACTAACATAAATCAAGTTCAAGTTATTGTTTTACATTGTATCCAATATTCCAATTCAAATCAGATTTTTGTTTTACAAAGAATTCAATGTTCCAACTAATATTATAAATGCAAAAGTTTGTGAGTATGTTTGTTACTCTTTCACGCAATTACTGCTGAACGGATTAGACGAAATTCGACACATAGATAGTTTATAACTTCGATTCGCACATAGGATACATATTTATACTGGCAGGACCTCATTCTGGAGTTCACGCAGAAGACGCGGGCAGAAGCTATCCATACTAATATTTTAAATGCGAAAGTAACTTTATTTGTTACCTTTTCACGACTAAACGGCTGAACGGATCATAATGAAATTTGGTAAGAAGATAGATTGGACCTTGAGCATATAACACACATAGGCTACCCTTTTTCACGCAGACGAAGTCGCGGGCACCAACTAGTTTAACAAAAACGGCACGAATTACGTGCCGTTCTTCTTGAACAGTCTAGTTGTGACATGTACCAAAGTCGTAGTACTAGTATTAGGTACTTTCATGGTCGTAATGGGGGGTTCAAGCCTTAAATATCCCAAACAATGTTATTAGTACACGACTGCTTAAACAAAAGAGTGTTATGTTTATAATATAATGCTTACTATTGTTCCATACGTGAAAAAATGTACACCCCCCTTAATGAATTCCTGGCTGCGGCCTTGGGTACTTTCTTAGTTCCAAAACAGAACAATAACATGTGTAAGAAGAATTTGGAATAGTAAGCAGAGTTGAGGTTGCTTAGCGGTCAGTGTAACTGGAGTATTCATCCGGGAGGCGCAGGTTCAGAGGCAATTGCCCTGTAATGAGACAGTTGGTTATATTACTTAAAAATTTAATATATAGATAGGAATAGAAAGACGAAAATGTTATTGTTTATAAGATGTAGAAGACGTTAGTCCAACAGCTCATTGAAAAATGCCGCCAATAATAATAACGATACACACATCACGCCTTTCTTCCCCAAGGGTCTAAGTAGATAAGTCACAAACACAACAGTGTTACACAACCACATTTCACCGATGCAATTGATTAAATCCCATGAATAGATGATGACATCAACCGGATACAATCGCACAATCCAAACTGCCACCGAGAATTTCCTAACAGAAGAACTCAGAACACTGCCCTACCCGGAAAACGATCTCAAGACCTCCCTCTCGGCGGCCGTGTTAGTGACCACTAGACCAACAAGGCAGTTAGAATAGATAACGATGACGCTTATTATTATTAATTATGATCAACACATAAACATGTATAGACTACCTATAATTCGAAATGCCTAGCCTTTTCCCAATTACATTGGGGTCGGCTTGCAGTGAAAGCGGATGCCGCTTAATTATTAATACCACGCATGTCGCTCCATGTACCTCACGTGGAGTGACTGCTTATTTGACCTCCACAACCCAGTTACTGGGTAACACGATGTCTCGTGGTATGACTGGTTGTCAGACTTTCAGACCTCTGACTACCCGTAATCTCTGTCATAGATCTTAATTTACCGAAACTACTAATACCATATAGACTACATAACGGACAATATTTTGGAATTGAAAATGTTTGACAGAAATATAAGAATACGTTTTAACTAATTAACTTTAAACCTGTAACACCACCAGCTGTAACCATACTACATTCGATCAAATAAATAATTTTAATTAAACCTTATAAAAGTAATGACACAATTATTATCTGAGTTTATCTACACAATTATTGTCTTCATGGACTACAGAATTGGATCCAATCAGGATAAAAACTATATGTGCTAATGCAGGTTATAAACTATCTGTGTGCCAAATTTCATCCAAATCCGTACAGTAGTTATTGCGTGAAAGAGTATCAAACATCCTTCCATACTCACAAACTTCGCAATTATAATATTAGTAGGTAGTTAGGATAGTATGGGTGTATTAAAAGATTCTCATTCCATTGATTCTCATATAAGATTTACTTACACATAACTTACGACCCACATTTCATATTCAATAACGGTCGAACTAATAACCACAACACCTGAATAACCATTACTCCTCCGGAAAAAAATAATACCTCGAGCCAATATGCCTCAAAACGACCTTGTTCTAGCGAGCACTAGCAAACAGGTGTTACAAATCGACGTAATACTGAATAAATATATTAAACAAATACGTAAGGGTTGCTTGTTGTGCTAGGCGATAAGCGCCCTCTCACTAATGTTGGGTGTACTTTGAATTGTATCAATATTTAAAGCAAAATGTGTTCGGTTTATCGTGGATCTTGAAGTTTGACAAAGGTTGGGCTTCTCTGCATGTGGGTATCGTTTATATCAGCTAAGAAATAAAGTTAAGGCGATGAAATTCTAACCGCATAAACTGAAATGCGTCCTAAAATTCCAATTTTAAATTCTTTTTTTTTTTTCATTTGTGTCATTACTGGCACTTATTAAACGTCAAAGCTAGCTGCACGGTTCCAAAAAGTTTATATTATAGAGAAGAACCGGCAGAAAAGACACTCTTTTTATAATATTTATTAGTTATTTACAATTATCATAGTTGTAAATAAGAATACTGCGGGCAAATCTTTGATATAGTAACACTTTATAAAGCCTTAATGATTACCAAAGTACAAGCTGACCTTGCAACAGCATCCGTTCACGAGTATTTGGGCATCCTAAAATTTTCGTGACGGGAGTCTTTATCATTAATTAATCAGCTTTGGTCTTATGAAAGCCCTACTCTAACTTTCAGTTACATAAGGATATTAGATTGTTGCTATAACAATATTTTATTATTTATATACCTATTTTTTTTTTCAATATTTATTAAAAGTATTAACGATAGCACTCCTCAGGCAAATGTGTCTGTTCAATAATAATAATAATAATAATATTCCACAACTATCACACAACGCCGTCTAGTCTCAAGCTAAGCAGAGCTTGTGTTATGAGTACTAGACAACTGATAAACATACTTATATATTTCTAAATGCATACATATTATAGATAAATGTCTGTACACTAACTCAAATTAGGTCAACGCTTCACTATTTAAAACATTGTTCCAATGTTATGGTTATATTATTTATAATAATGTAGGCAGTGTAATTAAATAGAACTGACAAAACAAAAACCGTCAAAAAAGAAATTAAACAACACACGAGCATTAACAAGAAAATCTCATAAGTTAAAATTGAAATTCAGTTCCAAGACATGTGTTTCCGTTCGTAAAGGCAATTTGGTTCATTCGCAGAACCTACTGGGCTTTTATTCGAACCAGCCCACGCCTGTTAACAGAGTCACCTTTGCCTGTAATACAGAACCTCCTTATACGTTACGTGACTCTATTTAGAAAGCAACCGACCTCTTTCTAGCAATTTACCTCCTCCCAACTAAATAGACCAATGTGTTAAGGCATTGTGATGCCATATACGATTTGTGCAATGTTAACTTAAGTGGTTCCTCGAAAATCCGGGATTGAGTACTAGCAATTACTTTAAGTATTATTCGAGTATGTAACGAGAGGGAATTAAATTGGATACAGAGGTCAGACGTCCAATTATCAAGAAATTCTATACATAACGTAGATGGAGACCGACTATTAGATTCGATTTCAATAGGTTCCGTGTCGCCGCTGAAAATGTAGGAAGCTGTAGGAATATATATCACGACTTTTCTATAAGGTGAATAAGCAGAGCTTGTGATGGAATATGACGTTATTGAAATGGTGTAGGCTTATTGTATGTAACCTTACCTACTGTAATTGAAATTGGAAAATTGCTTTTTAGATATATTACGTATTTTCTTACACATTTTGTGATATTAAGGAATGTCTCGTAACTAAGTAAATTCATGAATCGAGGGGTGTGGATGTGTAACCATCATTTTCTATCGAAAATTTGAAATCCCTCCCTCGGAGAGCATAGTTAACCGTAGAATTTGGTTGTCACACGAAGATCTATGACAATCGTTACGGATATTCAGATGCCTGAAAAGCCTGACAGCCAGTCTTATTAGGAGGTATCGTGTTACTCAGAAAGCGGTTTTTGGAAGTCCGATACGTAGTAGTTTTAAGTAAAATATTGGTATAAGCTACATCCGGTTACATTGTAAGCCGACACCTAAACTAACCACGCGAGGACAAAATAATTTGTTGACCCTTATAGTGTACTACTAATACTTATTATTAGGTAATAATATAAGTATTAGTAACATAACATAGCATCACGCCTGTATTCCCCGAAGGGAAAGGCAGGGGTGTACTACACACTTGCACTCCCACATTTCACCGATGCTGTTATTAAGTCCCATGTAATAGGTGGTGATGCTATTGCCATCTACCGGGCACAATTTCAAATTCCGAATTGCTACTGAAAATTTTCTATCAAAAAAAAATCCGATAACACTTTCATGGGCCAAGCCCTGGAAATCGATCCCAGAACCTCATGCTCAGTAGTCGCACTTGGGACCACTACACCAACGAGGCAGTTAAGCATTAGTAGGGTATAATATAATAAAGTATCAATAAGTAGTATAATAAGTATGTTTGGAGATATAGGTTTCTGTAACAGTGTTCTGACTGTGCCCGTTTCAGACGCTACTTAGATACTACACAAGCTAGGCTTAAACAAGGTTAGCCAGCAATTGTATACTTTATCAAGACGGAATAAATTATAACAAAAACATTAAAAAAGATGGGTGGAGAAGACTCCACCAAATTAAAACCTACTCAACCACCAATAACCCAATACCGGCAACAATAACAAAACAACACCAAAATCATACAAAATCACCACACCAAAACAGTCGTACCTATCTAAAATATCAATCTAACATCGCAACCATACGGTATAATCGTTGAAAACTCGTATAAATCGCACGATTCGCACCGCAGACGATTTTATCAATTTCATTCATGATCTGCTTCTGTTCAATAAAGTAATCTGATTTCGCGTATCGCATTGTCGGTCGGCAGTGCTGTATTAAAACGAATACATTTTGCATTTGGCAGCCGAAATAATCTTCACACTCAAGTGAGCCCAGCGGATAATTAAAGCGATTGGTTCGGCGACATAAGTTGGCAATTACCCTACAGTACGGTTGTCCGGATTAAGGTGTGCATATGTGTGTTACTATAGTAACCTTGTTAGTACCTTCAATGTATTTGGAGGTAGTTTTGTTGATCGTAAATATATGATGGTATAATTTGGGAAAATTATTGAATTATTGAAACGTGAGTCGCATTATAAATGAAGATCTATATGACACAGCCGTTACGGGTTGTCAAATGTCTAAGAATCTGACAACTATTTATTTTATTTATTTATTCATAACAATTTTTACATTCTGTTGAATATTTAAAACAATTAACTGAAAAAATAAACTGTTCTATGTCAAAGAGACACTTAATTACTATGACAAACACAAAAAATACTAATAAAGGGTTTCGTACTAAGATTAATTGTCAGATTTTTAGGAATGTTAGTTACGAAGCCGTTGTACGTAAAATACTGGTAATAAAGTGCATCCCGTATATATCCCGTAATACTGTCACATAAGATCAATAAAAATACTCCTTCCGACCGTATTTCGGTCACGGCGGCCTATCTCTACGGATATTAGCCAAGTACGCAGAAGATATTATATGGCACAAGTGTATGCGCAAACACAGGTGCACTCCCTCTCCCTTCACTCTCATATTCCGATGGGACAGAAATCCGACACGACCAGAGAGAGATCAGGCGCAGGATCGACGGCTTTACATGCTCTCCGAAGCACGGGGGTGTCATACCACCAACTTCCTGACTCCGGGCTGCTACTGAGAATTTCCTAACAGAAAAATTCAATAACACTTTGCCCGTCCTGGGAATCGAACCCAGGACGTCACGCTCAGCAGCCGGGCTTGCGACCACTAGACCAACGAGGCAGTCATTAGACCAATAGACATTTAAGATACCTGTATTCCCCGATGGGGTAGGCAGAGGTGTACAGTTATGTGCCCATATTTCACCAATGCTGTTATTAAGTCCCATGTAATAGGTGATGAGCCTATTGCCATCTACTGGGCACAATTCAAAACTCCGGGCTCCTACTGAAAATTTCCTAACAAAAAACTCAATAACACTAAGCCCGACCCGGGAATCGAACACGAGACTTCCTACTCAGCAATCGCGCTTAGGACCACTCGACCACTCGACGCACTTTTCATACATTTATATTGTCTTACTTAAACTTCCACACAAATAACAACACAATCAATAAAATAAATCCCTTAAGTAAAAACAGAGATAACTACACAAAATGTATTGCCAACATAAATTCAAAAACTAACCACACTTGCAATACAAACAATTCATTAAATAAAACCACAGAGACATAAAATATTTTACACCGATACGTACATTCAATTAAGCTTCCTAAGCATTAATATAAATCTAATCAAATACGGAATATTACCGCCCAGTTGCAACGGTAATTTAAATCTAAACCAAATAACGGTAATGTGTTTCATATAATCCTATGAACCTATTAGGATGCCGCAGATTCTGGCTATTATAGATAATAATTGTACTGTATAATATGTTGTTATTAGGTAATCGGGTTTGCATCCTAATTTGGGTAGGAAAATACTAATTTATTTAGAATAACAGTTGTAACCTCAGATCTTCTCAAGTATAAGAAAATTTTCTCTTTTTATATGGATCTGTTAAAGAGCGTGTAAGGGGATAAGCAGTGGCTTAGCTTATCTAAAAAAAATAACATAGCATCACGCCTGTTTTGCCTCGTTGGTTTAGTGGTCCCAAGCGCGACTACTGAGCAGCATGAGGTCTTGGGTTCTATTCCTAAGTCGGGCAAAGTGTTACTGTGTTTTTCTGTTAGGAAAATAGCCGCCCGCTTCACAACTTAATAACAGCATTCGTGAAATGTGGGTGTACAACTGTGTACACCTCTTCGGCTTGTTTATAGCACGCCTATATTTCTGGAAGAATTAGGTTAGGTTGATATTAAAAACCACACGGTCCTACTCCAACCTTTACAGTGGTCCAGGGTTCATTCCAGTAATCGCCGCGACTCCGACAGGTTCTCGTCCGTTGAAGGGTGTCAGCGGACACTCCAGAGTTTGTGCCGGTTGGCCACAGTTATCCTGCACCGTTACTCCTCTATGGCGCACGTGCAAAGCGTGGTGCGCGGCCGTCTTGAGCACGACGCTGGTCGGGCGGCGACCCTTGTCCGCTGCCCGCAGTCCACGGCTCACGGTGGCCGGAGATCGTTGAGCGTCCTCCGGCTCCTGGCTCGCCTTCTGCGGCAGGGGTGAGCGGGGTTCGCCTCTCTCTTCTTTTCCGCCATGCCATGTTCTCTACATACCCATATCGCTCCCCTGGGCGATGTGACCTGCAGTAAGCACATTTACTCCGCTTGACAAAAAGATAAAGTCATGGTTATAGACCCACATTTCACCGATCCTTTTATTATTATGAGTCTATGAGAGTTTCCTTGTGGGGAAAACCAATAACACTTTGCTAACTCAACCTGGGAATTAAATACAGGTCCTCACGCTCGCTAACCACGCATGCATAGCATACACAAGTTCAATCATGCAGTCTATAAGAAGATTTTGCTTTCATATGAATTCATAATATCAGAGCTGCGTGCGGTGTAGAGAAAAATATGCAACTCATGAATATGTTAAAAAACGAGTAAAGGGACAGGCAGAGCGTGTGCCTATCTAAGCATAAACAAAATCAAATAACATTTGTTCCAACCCGGGAATCAATCGAACCCAAGACTCTCAGTCTTTGTGCAACTATTATACCTAAGATGCAGTTTTTTACATGCTTGGTCATGGAATGGAACACACACACAAAGTTTTGGCAAAGTCTACATATATCTACCAACTACCAAATTTTATTTTTGAGTGTGAAAAATCAATGGTCCAGAGACCATTGATTTTCCAGACAGATCCCGGTCTCCTACGAACAAAAAATCGTCTAATATCGTATAACGTATTTCTCAAGAATCGTAGGTACATCAACATAAAAACTCCAGGAAAAAGCTTAAGAGCAAGCCACAAAATAAATTACATCCACTTAATACCTCTACGTATGTACAAGTGAATTTAATAGATTGTAGTCTCATCTATCTATCGGTCTGCGGAATTGTTCTTGTAAAGCCAAGATAATCTTCTTCCCCGTGTATCGTCGAGTTTCGCGGTGATCCGGTTAAAACAAAATGTTATTGCAATCATATCTGAACTTGCATTACGTTATATTGAATGGGGATAATCCGGCGATGTATTAATGGCATTGTTTGTTTAGTGAGAGGTTTAACTGTCTGCTTATTTATTTAGTTTTTAACTGGTTTTAACACTTTAGTCGACCTGGTAATCGAACCCAAGCCTCATGCTCAGCAGTCGCGCTTGGAACCACTTGACCAAAATTATATTTATACATTTTAAAATCTACTATGAACCTAAATAAATAAGTACTAACGTCATCACCATCAGCATCATCATCCGACTTCACCAACTGCTGGATATAGGCCTCTGTTTGCTTATACTAATACACAGACTCCTCCAATATTTTCTTTAGACCCTAATATATTTTTGAAGTACAACATTGTACCCTACAAGTTACATATGCCAACACATTAGCGTCAGATTGATGTGGGCCCGACTTCCGGTTTGAGTTAGCACAACTTTATGTGTTCAAACGTGCTGTAATCTGTAGTGTGTGTGTGTGTGTGTAACTCGAATTATCTTCTACTTAGACTCTAAGTGGGTACGTTCTTATCTGAGTAATCTATCCTTAATGACTTGAGAACTTTACATGATGGGTCACCTTCGTGTTAAATTTTCTTGGCTGAATAGACTAGTTAAGATTAAAGTTACAATATTAAATGGAAAAAGAATACGGTCGCGAACAGGATTCGAACCTGCGCCTCCCGGATAGATACTCCAGGCGCTCTGACCACTAAGCCATCTCGACCTCTGCTCACCACCGCGAATTCTTCTTCCATATTCTATAATATTGTTTTTATTGAATTTGGAGAGCAGGTGTTGTATGAATAATTATTGTGGCAAATAATTGTAATGGATTTATATCGTACTAGCTGACCCGGCAAACGTTGTTTTGCCATATAAATAAAAAAAAATGGGGTGGACTACCCCTAACATTTAGGGGGATGAAAAATAGATGTTGGCCGATTCTCATAGATACCGGATAAGCAAAAAAAATTTCATCAAATCGGTCAAGCCTTTTCGGAGGAGTATGGCAACGAAAACTGTGACACGAGAATTTTATATATTAGATAATGTATTAAAGAGCTAAACTAAGCATGCGTTAATGCTTTTTCAAAGACATATCTTGAATAGTTTAGATTAACTTAAGTAGCAGGTAGGGACCATAAAAAAAGGGGCCAGAGTAAGAGAGAAATAGGTCTAGCCAGAACGAGCGATTCGAACACATATCTATGGGTTTCCATATTTTTTTGCTGCTAAACCATTTTGCTCCTTTGATAATAAGATTTTCTCTTCTTCCCTCTCTTCTTCTTTAAAGTGAGATGAGCCGCCCATATGTTTTACTTTAAGAGTAAGAGTAAACTATTTCTGTATATACTAGTTTTGTTTATGTCAGTTTTCGATGTTTTGTGAAGGTATTTTCTTATGTGGTGAGACCACATGTAAAACGAGATCTCGCTCGAGTTTTTTGTTGTACAAGTAGATACTTTTATTGGTTATAGAATTTATACTTTTATGCTTACAAGATCAAATTGATGACGTGATTAATTTTTTGTTGAGTTAGTGAAACAGCCACCTCATCATAAATACCTACCACCATAATATTAAGTTTGTAAGTCATTAGTAACAATATGGATATTTTTATTTTAAAAATGTTAAATGATATAGTGGTGTTTTAATAAAGGCTTTTAAATACATAGTCTGAGTGACATCCGTGGAGCACAAGAGCACCAGATGAAAACCAGCGTCAGGCACTTGTGCTTGACATGAAGCTGATCTGGTGACCCATTTGGTTCAGCCATGGGACACATACTTCATGAATAGCAATGGAATCTGACTCGTTGATGATATGTCTTTCTAATTATAATATTAACGTTCCTTACGTAATTGTACTTAGAATAATAACTTGTTAACTCTCTTCGTTTTATTTTTGTGTTAAAAACTATAGTTGTTTGTCTGTTGTGTGTCTCGTGGTATTGTGATCAAATAAAATATTTTTCTTTCTTTCTTTCTTTCATTGAACATAACTTGTGATTGGTAAATCACTATAGTAAACTACTAAAGGCCAGATGGTTATCGAATTTCATGAGCAACCAACGGTAGTAAGCTGAATTAAAAACGACAACGTAGACCAATTTTAGTTCCCTTTCAAATTCAGTTAAATGAGTAAAATATTTAAAAACAATCTGTGTATGTTTTTTGGCGACGTCATTGCTATCTATTCAGTCCCTATACAGGTGACCGAACCAACACGACTAACTTTGCAGTTAATACAATGTCGTAAACATGCAATTACCTTATCAATTAGAGATAAATCTTTGAAAAGCATTAACGAATGCTTAGCGAACTCTAAAGTTATAATATTAAATAGAAAAAGAATCTATGTATGTTTCTCAAGGTTACTTGAGTAAGAACAATACGATAACAATAATATAGTATATTAGCAAGAATAATAATCTTTAATACATTATACGATATAAATCCATTACAATTATTTGCCACAATAATTATTTATACAACACCTGCTCTCCAAATTCAATAAAAACAATATTATAAAATAAATGTTCTTAACCGTTATATATTGCAACAATACTGACCTGAGACAAGAGATTACTCCAAATTAATTACAATTTATTACATAAATGATATTAAATACTAAGATGGCGGACACCATTCAAATTATTACACAATAAGTACCTGTTCAAATCTGTAGAAATATTTTAATTTCACTAGGTGTCGTTGATTTACGACGTCCATATGAAAGAGCTGTGAATACCACCAGCTTATTGAGGTCCGGATAATATCTCGCATTTACCCTTCTATAATGTTTAATATAGGTGAGAGAAGGGTGCAGGGTGGGTCATCAGTCACTGGTGCTATAACTGCCACCCCAGTCCTGTTCCATAAGTTATATTAGTTTAGCTATTCATTACGAAGCGTGAGAGTGTGTTATCTAAAGTTAAGAGTCTTAAACTAATTCGAACAAATATGTACTTATAAGTAAAGCGAGGATATATCGCTTTTAGTATAGTTTGAATACGGCTGTTTGAAGTTAGTTTGCGTAACATGTAATTAATATAATCGCTGATTAAACTTATTATATATTATTATCACGTACGTGGGTTGTCAAGTAAAAAAAACATACAAGTAGTTGCCACATAAAGAAAACACGACGTAAATATTACAGTCTGGGCGGAATCAGTAACCTTTATCACAAATTAGATTTATGATAATATTTTTTATTAGTAACGTCTGGTAACACAAATGTCTCCATAGTATGTAGTAAGTCATCTGTCTGTTTTTCTTCGTTACTACTTTACGGATTTTATTCAGAGTTGCAGTAATGAATAGACAATTTTAAAAGAATTTAGGTTACCACAATAACAAATAAACTAAATTTTTGTAGTATATTTGTTATTGTGAATATTTAACAATAACTTTTACGAAATCATACCAAGCTGAGACGAGTCATATAATAATGTTAGTACTACCAATAGTTAGTAAATATTATTGAAATGTTAAATATTCCATATCAGATATATTTTGATGATAGATCGAAAACACCCGTATCAGAATTTCAGAGCCAATTTTCGACATAACGGCTGTAACTTTTACCACAATTAGGGATGGGGTCAATACTTGAAGTTTAGAGACCCTTGCCTTAATCCGCTGCAAGGTTTACTAATAAACATTGTTCCCAAGTAATACGCTTTATAATGCATAAAACTATTGAAGTAGGTGCAAGCTGACTGGCCCAGACAAGTTGGCGAACACTGCGCACTCTGGTGGATTAACGAACTTCCTCGCAATCTTCCCGAACGGCCAACTTAAAATTCTAACATCAGTTTCGGGAATTAAGGGATTCACTCCATAAATTTATAAACCCGCTTACTCCAACTTAATCTTGTTTGTTTATTCCTAGGTCTATTAGCGGATAAATCGAATAAGTTATTCTCTTTAGTAGCTCTCCTTTGATTAGGGATGGCTCGCAAAATAGCCCTGTGTAATTCGCTAATTATTGTGGAGTTACAAATTGCGTTAAGTTTTCATCGCGAAGCTCCCACGAAACAAACCTAAAGGGTGGGAAAATGCACCGTTAAATAAATA
This sequence comes from Xylocampa areola, assembly GCA_935421205.1. Lineage (NCBI taxonomy): Eukaryota > Metazoa > Arthropoda > Insecta > Lepidoptera > Noctuidae > Xylocampa > Xylocampa areola. The sequence continues at coordinate 14,232,441 of OW285206.1, forward strand.
ATAATAAAAAGTTGCCGGCTGACAGTCGAGTTTAAAAAGTGTTCTTAACAACAAATGTTGGGGAGTTTGTTTAAGTGAGACACGCTGAGGGTTGCCCAAAAATCTATTATGGCGGTGTCTAATTTCCCCTGGAGATGCAGTAGGAGCTGGGGTTGAGGGTAAGCCTGTAAGGAGCCTGTACATCATCCGGGCGCTCCGGCGTGACACGAGGCTTTGCAATATGATAAAGCACCTGTTCACATATTTTATCGCGCGCACATTGAGCCAAAATATATTATAAGATGCGTGTTAGGAAGATTCATTTTTGTAGCAATTTACGAACTGCGGTAGCTTTTTGGATTGTCGCTATTAAGGGCAGATTTTTTTGCATTTCAAAAATACAATGGGAACTATACGTTTACTACATTTACGGAACCCATGACGAAAAAATAGAAAATAGAATATTTAAAGAGTATTTATCCAAGAGGCGCAGGTTCGAATGCTGCTCACGACCGTATTCTTTTTCCATTTAATAATAACTTAAGAGTTCGTTTAGCATGCGTTAATGCTTTTCAAAGATTTATCTTTAATAGTAAATAGAATATTAGAAAATTAAAAGTTATGTTGCTATAACGTCCATAGACGTCCTGTATTCCAGAAATTGTTAAGTAATACAATCTATTTTTAATAAAACAAACAAAAGTAACAATAGATAATTCTTTGAGATTTAGAGGAAGGATACAGCGCTTAAATGAATATTATTAAATAAATCTGAGATGACTGTTGTGTCACGAGTATTTTAATTTCTATTTAAATAATGATAGAACTGAGTCAAGAATTCTTTTAATTTTATTTTAGTGTCAGCCATTTTACCACATTACCGCCATATTATCCTGGGAAGCATTATGTGTACTGACAATATTACTATATATACTATAATATCCATAAAATCCAAAAGTCTATTCTTTCAAAGTTTGGCGCGACTAACTTTTACTTATTTGTTCTCAAAGTACTAAGTGAAGCTAAGGGCTCTTAGAACTTTGGTACACAGATTTATATTAGATCGATAGTACTAGACAAGTACTGTTTGGTATAATTTAAATATATTTGGTAAGTTAGACTTAGAATACCTACCGCAGCTATACTTTTTTGTTAAAAATGAATTCTGAAGTTATTCATTTATGAAATTGTTTAATTCAAAAAATAAAAAAATTGCTTGATTGTTCGCAGGTTTTGAACCTGCGAACTACTGGACTGCTGGTGCTCTGTGAACTAAGCCATCTCGACTTCTACTCACTACACCGAATTCTTTTTCCACATTTTTAAACGTCTTTTGATGACGTCATCACTATGTATTCAGTCCCTATACAGGTGACTACCGGTGGTGTAATACCTAAGTTAACTAATACATACCTACTATCACAACTTTTTCCCATTGGGGTAGGTAGAGATTATCGATTTCCGCCTACCTATGATTCTGACACACCTGTTTCGGTTCATTTTTTTAAATTAACCTCTTCATGCATTCTCTTTGGTTAAGTTTGTTCTCAGTTAGTGGTTACTTAACTTATAGAAATAATGAAATATATTTATGAAAAAACCACAATTAAGTATCCTATAATAACTTTATTATAAGAAATAAATAAAATAAATATTTTAAATATTTATTTAGTACTAACCAATAAATAGAAAATAATTCACTGTTCATCTCGTCGGGCGGGGTTTATGCGTCGTACGGCTCGTTCGCGCGAGTGTTAAATTATTTTCGTTTTACATTATCTCCTAAACATGGCAAAGTTTATCTTCATAAAATTGTCTTGATGATGAAATAACTTTCCTTCGTAAGGATGAACTTGCCACGGTAAATAATAATACTCAAAAATCATTATTTAATTTTTTGGCACAAATTATCTTATTGTGGCTTATGTATAAGAAATAGGCATGACTGATTTTTTTAACCGACTTCCAAAAAAGGAGGAGGTTTCTCAATTCGACCGTATATTTTTTTTTTTTTTTTTTTTTTTATGTGTGTTCGGGGATAACTTCGTCGTTTATGAACCGATTTTGATAATTCTTTTTTTGTTGGAAAGAAGATATCCCAACGGTGGTACCATGATAAGGAAACCAGGATCTGATGATGGATCCCCGAGAAATCGAGAGAAACCTTCGAAAATCGTAGGGGCGACTCGTGCATTTGTTAATTTTTTTCATTAAGTATTTTAAAGCACTACTATTTAATGAAGGTCTGGAGTCGATCTGATGATGGAGCCGAAAGATGATCTAGGGAACTCTTTAACGATTTACAACAATTACCTGGTGTTTGGGCTTGATTAATTTGTATTGATGAGAACTTTACACCTAGATAGGTTGTGACTGTCATTGGGGGTCTGATGATGAAGACGAAGGACAGTCAAGGGAACTCCTCAACGTTTTACAGTAGCTACCTTGTTTTGTATGTATGTCCGTCGATATATTTGTTTGAAAGAATAGTCCCCAGAGGTGGTCCTATTTCAATTTAGTGAAGATCTGATGAAGATCTTCGAAGTTAGACGATGGAATTCTTCAATAAATCACAGCAAATCACTCGCAATGTCTGTAACCACATGTTCATGTATAGTTCATGCCACTCAATACATACATAGCATCATGCCTGTATTGCCCGATGGGGTAGGCAGAAGTGTCCACTGTTGTACACAAACATTTCACCGATGCAGTTATTAAGTCCTAGCGGCTTTCGAAGGCCTACCCATATTATTAAATTACTAAATTAACTTATTTATGAAGTATACAAACTTATATATGACCTATACAATATATATATTAGACTTAAAACTAAAAAGACTAAAATAAATTAATTTTAAACAAAAAATAAAAACCGCCTTCCAAAATCTACTACACTAAAAAGTTTAAAATAATATCAAAATTTGCTTATAATAAAATAATTTTAAAATAACAATATACATATAATAATAATCTGTTAATTTTGGAGTCGGTGCCTGATGTATGTGGGGTTTACAACCAGATACAAAGGCCGGTAACATAACCACAGCACAACGAACATAAGTGACTAACAAGAGGAAAACAATAATCCTCTCCCAGTACAGGCACCGACTCCAAAATTAACAGATTATTATTATATGTATATTGTTATTTTAAAATTATTTTATTATAAGCAAATTTTGATATTATTTTAAACTTTTTAGTGTAGTAGATTTTGGAAGGCGGTTTTTATTTTTTGTTTAAAATTAATTAGACTTACTAAGGGCTAATATTTTTGTAGAACAATAATTAGCCACTAATATATTTCTCAAACGCGTCTAACTGCCAACGCGACTGCTAAGAATGAGGTCTTGGGTTCGATTCCCAGGTCGGGCAAAGGGTTATTGGGATTTTTTGTTAGGAAATTCTCAGTAGCAGCCCGAAGTTTGGAATTGTGCCCGGTTGATGGCAATAGGCTCACTACCTATTACATGGGACTTAATAACAGCATCGGTAAAATGTGGGAGCACCATTGTGTACACTTCTGCCTATCCCTTCGGGGATTACAGGCGTGATGTTATATTACGATGTCAAACGCGTGTTTGTGGACAGTAAATATAAGCAGGGTTTGTACCTGCACTCTTTAGATCGGTACTCTAAATGTTCTACCAACTATGATACTAGAAGTCGACTCCAAGGTAACTGCGAAGTGTATGAGATGGAATACATTTTTCTTTCCCGTATTACAGGAAAAGTAAATTCATTAAATCAATGGACAAAACTTTTTGTTCATCTATAGACACAATCATCATTTGTCTGCTATGTATGTACACGGTACCGTTCTCTAGAAGATTCCGGGAACAAAAGTATTTGAATATTTTCCTTGTATGAGGAGGTAACATGAAAAAGAAAGATACCTACCTAATCTACTAGTCCATCCAAACGCTCACATTTGTAGATAATACGAGAGTTTGCCCGTGACAGACAAAAGGTAGTTTAAGTCCTTCTCCAATGTTCAATCTATCTCTATACTAAATGTCATCGAAACCTGTTCAATTGTTTTTGCTAATGCTTAAATAACAAACATCCAAACATAATATTAAATGGAAAAAGAATACGGTCGTGAGCAGGATTCGAATCTGCGCCTCCCGGATAAAACGTGTTCAAATGTGGAAGAAGAATTCACGGTAGTGAGCAGAGGTCGAGATGGCTTAATGGTCAAAGCGCCTGGAGTATTTATCCGCGAGGTGCAGGTACGAATCCTGCTCACGCCCGTATTCTTTTTCCATTTAATATTATAACTTTAGAGTTCGCTAAGCATGCGTTAATGCTTTTCAAAGATTTATCTGTAAAAATCCAAACAGTCACATTTATAATATTATTAGGATTAATTATGAAATTACATCACGTTCAGATGAGATTTCTTTTAACGCACAATTTAATTATAACTTACACATATATAATAACATAGCATTCACACCTGTATCCCGAAGCAGTTATTAAGGCCCCATGTAAAGATGGTAAAACTTTTGGTGTTACCGGGAACAAACATTCCAATCTCCAGAATTTCCTACCAGAAAATCCCAGTAACACTCTGCCCGACCCGGGAATTGAACTCACGTTCAGCGGCCGCACTTACGACCATTAAAGTTACATTTTAATTCATCAACGAAATATGAAAATGTTGAAAAAATGTTGTGACTCCAGTAGCATATTAAACGAACTCTGACCATAAAGTCTAAACGGCAAAGGTCATTCGAGACTCTAATTTGTAACTTTCCAACGAACGCGGTACCATTTTAATATTTTACATAAAATATTGTAACACCTGATGTTTAAATCTTCTGTTTCATACTGCTGACTCTAGATAAAATGTATTGTATTTTACATACTTCCTGCTGCAGGACGGAAAGAGTAATACAATCCTTATTTCATATATGATATGAGTTATGAGTAAATATCTTGTCTGTTTTGTTGATTTGCAATACCAACATGTTACATATTAGTCAGGCTTCGTTTTCCTTTAGAATCACCATTGGGTATTTTTTACTCATTTTAGTTATTTTGTGACGTCCGTCTAATATCTGAATATGTGCCTGCCTTTCGGATTTCCAATTATCTGTGTCCGAACAGATTTTAATTTAGCAATTTTTAATGAAAATACGAAAATGTATCCAAAAAATTATTGTAGAGAAAAAGAGTAATAATAATTCTTAGACTATTATTTAACAACAGTTTTTAACTATATTATAGAAATACAATAAATATCGGAGATAACAGTGTAAAACGCGATACAAAAAAAATATGAAAAAAATATCAACGTTACTTTTTTAACTGATACAGCTTGATTGACTTGGGAGAATCACCACGCACAAGACTTAAGAATATGTATTCTAATTGGACAATATAATTTTCAGTTACTATTTCAATATTACTTTAATAGACGTCCCCAAATAAAAACACTCACTTAACACAAACCTAACTTAGTTAAACACTACGACCAACGAGAACTGAGTGAACAATAGACCAAAGAGACGGTTTTTGACTTCACTTATAAAATTATTATCAATGCAGAAATGTTGATGCTTGTTTTTATGCAATAATAAACTAGTGAGTGGTGTCGCAGGGAACAGCTAGTCGAATTATATTTAATCGTAGGCATAATTAGGAAAGTTTATTCTAGCTGCGAGTTAGAGAGATATACGTAGATATATATCAAGTAGATTGCCAGTTCCTCTCAGAATAAGATTGCATTAAAGTCGAGCGTTCAATATCGAAATATGCCGACTCTGCAGCGTATGTGCCAACCTGCACCTTTCTATAATGCACCTCTACTTTTTATATAGAAATCTTGTTTCTATTCAAGAAATAATGCTGGTTACAAATGCAATCGCATTCAATTTCGTAAAATATCAAAGTTGAATACTAAAATTCTGTGGAATTGGCGAGGAAAATGAAAAATACAATAAATTCTAAAAGAAGAGTGAATTATAAGATAAAATTTCTTTTGAGAGTATTTTTCTAGGTATAAATGTAGTATAATTTCATTAAATTCATTATTATCTGGTTTTATTAATATCTATTACATAGGTAGACGGCTGGAGTGAACTGCAACTAATTTATCCACTTAATCGAAAATATGCTTATATCGTACACTACGAATAATCAATTTAATTTACGTATTGTATATAAATTCCGCTTTGCGGAAATGCTTATAATTGCCACTTATTTTGAATTACAACCAGAGATTTATAAAACAAAAAATTGGTAGTAATTTTATAAACTAAAATTCCACGCTTGCAGCGATTCGGAACTATTAACAACTTCAATAAGCAATCAACATCACACCGCGTTCCGACGTAATGAATAGCCACGAACTAATTCTACGTTACCAACATGAAAAGGCGTAGTTATAGTTCCATCGACTTGTAAACTTCCCTGTCCCCCGCAGTTTGAATGTTCAAGGGCGTCAAAGGGGACCTTTATATTAATCTGAAGCTCTAAATTGACAGGACGCACGCACCCACCGCTCTTTCATATGGACATCGTAAATCAGAGGCGCCTACCGAAATTAAAACCAGGGTCGCAACGTGTATTAATTTGCAGTGCAGCCCGAGCACGGACGGCGGCCGACGTCGACAGATTTTGTGGTATTGTAAGGCTAGAAATTGAGACGATGCTAACACCTGGCCCGCCTTCCAATGCTGTTAGCGCGAAATGTGCAGCCCCCAATGAGTGTTTGATGTGAATCGTCGGAATTCTGCCAGTTATTTGCAGTGCACGGTAAATGAATCGAGAATTTTGCGCAAACACCTACGTATTCGTTTACGAGTTCGATGTAGTATAAAAAAGGTTAATTTTCGCTTCATTTTTTAAAATAACAATCTGATTTCGTAACTTTGTCCGAAACTATTAATATTTCGCGAATTTGGTATAAACTTGTCCCTAAGAGTTTAAAAACATGCATGTGATTATTCTATCTTAATATTGAATATCCTACTAATGCGCATAATTATATTTAATATAAATCAACATCTTAGGGAAACTAATACGTCCGTCGCCCTGTAACAGGCTTATTGCCGACTCTTATGGGCTCATTAGCACACACAGACACACACACAAAGTTACTTGATCCTCCTCATTACCGCAAAGATCAATGCCCCTGCTGCATTATCTACATAAAGTTCCCTTTGATAATGTTCGCTAAGGAAGATGAAATATGAGAAGCCCCGTTTTTTTTTACGTCGGTATCTACATACTACTATCTAACTTATATATAATTTATACGTCCACTAAATGGTAATTTTGCAAGGTAACATAAACAAAATATTTTGATCAAGGAGTCTTTTAAACCTAATAACTGAACCAACATTTGATGCTATAAAATGTGTAAAGCAAAAATACAATACGATTTAAGTACATCATGATTATTGCTATATTTTTTTTAATATTCAGCATATATCCGTAAGCCCATATGCCGTTAATTAAATAAATGAAAGATATATAATGTGTCGTGGTGGCCGAGTGGTTACGGGCCCGCCTCCTGAGCCACAGGTTGTGGGTTCAAACCTGGCATGTACCATTGTACTTTTTCAATGTCATATGTACTTTCTTAGTTCATCTAAGACATCACAGACATACGGTGAAGGAAAACATCGTGAGGAAACCTAGACTTTGTAATCTGAAATCGCCAACCCGCAGTGAGCTAGCGTGGTGATTAAGCTTCTCTGTATGAGAAGAGGCCCTTGCCCTGCAGTGGGACAGTTATGGGCTGGTTTATTTATTTATTTTATTTAATGCTTTATTATTTCGTTCAATAAAAAAATGCTATCGAGATAAAAAGTGACATGTAAAAGTGTTTAGAAAATACCTATTTACAGACTAAACTAATTGTTGTTTTTTGCTTAGAAAACTATATATATCTGCGCAAAACGCCTATAGAGAACCCTTAAACATTTAATACAAAATAATATAATTAATCCAGTAAAACTGTATGAAATGAGAACACCACAACATTACCCGCGTATGTATTTCAAAAATACTTAATAAATTGTTCGGTTTATTTAGTCAACAGTAATGTTTGCCAATGGGTTGATGGAGTGTTGTTGGCACTGAGCTCATTTGGACCAAAGTTATAATCGTTGGCCATGTAACAAACTGTACGTTCACGGCTTATCGTCGTTGTATCAACTGAATTGTTAATCATTTGTTCCCCTTAGATTGGCTGTAATTTTGAATGGGTACATAAAATGGGAGAAAAAATCTGCGGGTGATAAACTGGCTTTAACAATTTTTTGATCAAGAAAAATAACACGCGCAGGAATCGAACCTGCATTGTAGTTTTGTCTACCAGTCGTTTTTACCTCTGAGCAGTGCTTACTGTGCCGAATATTTACTCTACAAATATGTTCCATGGTGTACCGCATCAGCCCCATCTAATAAAATACGCGCCTTGTACTAAATACACATGCGTAGCGAACTCTAAAGTCTTAAATATTATTGTAGAAAGAAAAATACAGTCGTAAGCAGGATTTGAACCCGCAACACCCGGATAAACACTCGAAGCGCTCCGATCACTAAGCCATCTCGACCTCCACTCACTACTCCGAATTCTTCACATATCCACGTCTTTTGGTGACGTCACCGATATCCATTTACCATCTATTCAGTCACAACGTATTTATTGAACGGAATTGTAAAGCGCGCTTCACATAGATTTTTTTAACGTTTTCCTATCTAGAAATTTCTCCCCTATCCTACCAACAGTATATAATATATATATCATAAGAGTATTTTTAACAATTTCGTAAATTGTAATAATACTACTTTTAAGCAGATTAATCCCGCGTATATTATTGGTTATTGTTTGTCTGAAAAGTATTCAAACAGTCATGTGTCTAAAAAGGCGCGGCTGGCCGTTCATGGAGGGGTGTTAGTGCCAACTCTTATGTATGGTAGTGAAAGTTGGGTGTGGCAGAAGAAACATGAAAGTAGAATTAATGCAGTAGAGATGAGAGCATTGAGAAGTATGTGTGGCGTAACTTTGAAAGATAAAGTGAGGAACAGCGTGATAAGGGAACGTTGTGGAGTGAAAGAGGATGTAGTGACAAAGATTGAGAAGGGTATGCTAAGATGGTTTGGGCACGTAGAAAGGATGGATGAAAGGCGATTGGCTAAATTAGTACATGAGGCGAGAGTGGATGGAAGTGTCGGGGCAGGCCGACCTCGACGAATGTACCGCAATCAAATTGCGGACGTTCTCAAAAAAGGACGGGTCAGGAGCCACCTAAATCGGCGAGCATGTATGAAGAGGTTAATGAGCATAGATGAAGCGAAAGAGGTGTGTCAGAATCGTAGCAAATGGAAATCGATAGTCTCTGCCTACCCCTATGGGAAACAGGCGTGATTGTATGTATGTATGTATGTAAGAAAAAAGAAACTTATAATACACGCGATTAATTTAGATTTGACGCGATTAGATATTACTAGATTTATTTTTTATTTAATATAATAATGTTTTTCAAACAAATAATTACAGTAGTATTTGAGCGATCTTATCAAAATGAACATTTAATTATTATTACATAATAATTACTATATATAAACAAACACAATACATAAATTTATCTTATAATTTATTTCCTCTTCCATACGAAAATATATACAATTTTTCATGCTATCTCAATGCATTATAGCAACAATATCTGACGTATGCACACTGCACCCATCGCGCAGAATCCAAGAAGATTCTCATTCGTCAAATGGACGGCTTTATTCAGAGAGTCCACAGGTGCCCGATAAGCGCGGCTGGGATCACCCACCCGTTCTGTACTTGATGGAATTGCTGTCTTGCTTGCATTGTGCATAATATCATCCGACGTAAACTCGCTTTTGACCTAGGTACATGTGTTTATTTCGTTTCTAGACTAGATTTTTATTTTGTTTGCATTCGCTCCGTAAAACAGAATGCAGTTGATTTTAAAGTTTTAAATAGGTATTCTTGTATTCTGCGTACTTCATCCGGTGTTGTATAATGACTACGTGTTTACAAAAACGGACGAGGTTAAGATAAAAGTAAAATAAAATTCATAAAAGCCTCGTAGCATTATGTAGCAGTGCGCTACGAAATATCGTAGCAAGTACGTAGCAAGTGGCGTAGTCATAATTTATATGTTGAAAAGTAAGAACAATTTTATGCTTGACTATCAACTGTTATATTACAAATATATTGGTTCCATTTGTAATGCAATCGCACCCCTCCAATAGCAATCACTGGTAACTGGGATTACACTTCCACGTATGAGGTGCCTTACATCAAGAAGTTTGAATGAGGGTACCTCGCATCGACGCACTGACAGCAACAATCACGCAAGTAAAACGTCATTACGAAGACTGATACGTTCGACCTATTCCGTATGGAGTTGCTATTGCTAATAAAATGTAAGTATAAAATATCATCAATAACAAGACGAAATAAAATTAGAAATTAAAAAGCACACCTACTTTGTGTGGATTATATTTTTTAAATCACACCTTTTTGTGGAGAATAGCCACTGTTCTACTTTTTTTTTAAATGTTAATAACCTATGTTACCCGGGACAATGTAAGGAATTTAACGATACCCCATACATAAATCGGTTCAGGCATTTAGAAGTTATTGTGGAATAAATCTTACAAACATACATACATACTTACTTACATACATGAAACCTAAAAACATAACACTCCTTTTTTTGGGCAGTCGTGTAAAAATACAAAGTCTACCCCGAAGAGTAGACGGTAGCCGTATACTCTTTACGCGACTGACCAAAAAAAAGCAGTGCGAGAAATATATAAGACAAAATCGTAGCGAGGAGAAATCGAAAGTCTCTGCCTACCCCAATTGCAAACAAGCTTGATTGTATGTCTATGTATTAAGTCCTATTGAGAGAGTGAGATTATTGCCATCTACCGGGCACAATTCTAAACGCCGGGCTGCCGAATCAAATCAAAAATACTTTGCTAAAACAGGGAATCGAACCCAGGACCTTAAGTTTAGCACTTGTGACATACGCCCTTTTCAGCATCTATCTATTAAAGTTCTGTTTTTTTACAGCTATGTATCAAATAAATTCTAGTAAACTGAAACCTTTAAATTTTTTCAGTGAGTTTGGATCTATTTCAGTCAGATTTTTAAAGTTTACACTGGCTCTGCTAACATATGTACAGTCTACAAAAGAGATAAGTATCCAGGGTCATCAGATATAGTTGAAGTTTTCTTAGAAACCGATGGATGTCTTCAATTGAAACTTAATTTTATTAATGAACAATAAATTAATATAGTTTATAAATGTTTAATATTTACTTTTTTATTAATTACATCAATTTTTTATAGGAAATATATCAATTTATTTGTATAATTATTCTGTTTTACATTAATTCAACTAAAAACTAAAACTATTTTAATGATAAGAAAAAGAACTATTATCTAAACAAACAATTTTTAAAACTTAAACTATTATAATAACAAAAAATCTATTATCTAAATAAGAACTATAAGAGAGCATCGAAAAAATCGTCAACGTCGCTGTCAACTGGGAGTGTACCCAAAAGGCTGGCAGCATTGCCACATTGAACAGCAATACAATTTTTTTTTTTTTTTATTTACATTTGAATACATCCATCGGTTCATAAGAAAGTTTCGAATATATCTGACGACCCTGGATACTTATCTCTTTTGTACGCCGTACCGTATAATAAAATTGCAAATGATTCCATGTTTTATTTTCCACCTACAGCAAAATAAACTATGTACGTTACATTCGATTCAAACCGCATTTTTTTAGAGAAACACCTAAACAACAATGTACCAAAAAACACAATATCACGCTTGTATTTCCTGTAGAGTTAGGCAGAAGTGTAAAATTGTCGTTATTAAGAACAACGGGCGGTAACTGCTGGTGAATCTATTACCATGAACTAGACAAGCACAGGACTGCTACTAAAAATAAATTTACGGTAAAACCCAATAACTAATTCCCAACACAAAAACTTAAACCCAGGACCTCATACTCAGCTGTCACGCTTGGCACCACTAGACCAACGAGGCAGTTAAAAGCAACAAAATATACGTCATGTCCGATAGCAAGTCACTCAATAGCAATAGTGACTGTCGACACGCAATAACGCCGTGCCTATGATTAATTCCGAGCGACCGGCTGACTCGTGCTCAATCGCCATCTGCCCTTATTAATTGCCTTGTCAGCCGTAATCGTGTGTCCTCGCTTTACTGTCCTGTTCTCGATCCACGCTTACGCAACCTGATAAAATTGTTTTCGACAATTCGGTAAATAGATTTCGTAGAGAGGTATTGCCTTCATGTCTTGTGACAAGCTATGATTACACACGCTAGTCTAGACTTAGGATGCTTCTTGTTTGATGCTTTGAGTACTAAGCTTATTAGGCGAGCTTCGGTAGTGTTAGTTCATTTCATTTTTGGTCATCGAATATTTGAATGTAAATAGACACTTAAATAGCCTATAACTGCATCGTTGGTCTTGTGGTCTCAAGCGCGACTGCTGAGCAGGAGGTCTCGGGTATGATTCCCGTGTCGGGCAGTGTTATTAAGTTTTTCTGCAGCCCGGAGTTTAATAACAGCATTGGTGAAATGTGCGTGTACAATTTTCTACACCTCTGCCTACCCCTTCAGGGAATACAAACGTGATGTTATGTTATTATTGAAAGAAATTTAGGCACGTGTCTATTTATAACTTTACGTTGGTCTAATGGTCCAAGTGCGACTGCTGAGCATAAGGTTTTGGGTTCGATTCGCAAGTCGCGCAGTGTTACTGAGATTTTATTTTAGGAAATTCATCCATTTCACCGACGTCATTAATCTCAGCACAAACTCCATGTCTTCATAGGTAGTAAGCCTATTGGCGTTTACCAGGCACAATTTCAAACTCCGAACCAGTACTAATTCCGTAACAGGAAAACCAAATAACACGCGCTTGCGTCTACCAACCCAACAAAACAGCTATAGTTTAACGTCATACAATTATAGTGTAACGTCTTAAATTTTAGCACCCACCTAAAAGTCACACCAAACATTTTTAGTCTGCACACTTGTAGCCGGACACTAAAATTAGAGACCAAACTAATTTTATGAAAATTTTAGGTTGGCATTACTAAATTTGAATTCCGACTCGCTATTTTAGTAAAAGACAAGAATATTCTAATTTTAGTCTAATTGGGCTACATCAGAATTGATAGCTCTATCTTTTTATTTTTATGCAAAGTACATACTTTACACATACAAGTACATACATCTTCACCGTGGGAGAGCCATGCTTCGGCACGAATGGGCCGGCTCGACCGGAGTGATACCACGGCCTCACAGAAAACCGGCGTGAAACAACTGTTGCGTTGTGTTTCGCCGAGTGAGTGAGGGTACCGGAGGCCCAAACCCCCAACCCCCCCTTATGATGGCGCAGTTGAAAAATCGTTTGCTACCCCAGGAAGGTACCGACTGCGCTAGCGTTGGAGAATCCCTCTCTGGACGTCCGCGTTCAGGACACAACGCACCTAAACGTGGACGCCCAGGCCGCCCCTCGTATTCTGGGGGGGGCAAAACTGCGCTCACAAACGCCCGTTGCAAGAGCAGAAATACCTTGGCACCCCCTGCCACGCTAGCCGTGGACTTCTGCAACATCAGGGGATTACATACCAACCTTAATGCTGTTCATCACCATCTAGAGACAGTAAAGCCAGCCTTGCTCTTCCTGACCGAGACGCAGATATCATCTCCAGTGGACACTACCTACCTTACCTACCCTGGGTACGGACTTGAACACTCCTTTTTGTCCAAAGCCGGAGTGTGCGTGTATGTCAGAGACGATATCAGTTCTCGTCGCCTCGGGAATCTTGAAGGTAGGGACCTCTCCACCTTATGGCTCCGTATAGATAGTGACGACTATCCCCGCGTCTATGCGTGCCTTTATAGGTCCCATAGCGGTGATACCGAAACTGACCGACTGATTGAGCACATCCAAATGGCTTCGGACTTTGTGCAGCAGCAGATCCCGTCAGCAGAGATCGTTTTGCTTGGCGATTTTAACGCCCACCATGCCGACTGGCTCTGTTCCAGTAAGACCGATCATGCGGGGAGATCTGTTCACGACTTCGCCCTGGCATATGGCCTGACACAACTGGTTACCACGCCTACACGAATACCAGATGTGGAGAGCCAGAAGCCTTCACTGTTGGACCTTCTGCTGACTTCTCATCCGGACGGCTACCACGTAGCCGTAGGCGCCCCACTTGGTTCCTCAGACCATTGCCTTGTCCGGAGTACTGTGCCTGTCACGCGATCGCGAGTTGCACGCAGCCGCCGTGTGTGGCACTACAAGTCAGCAGATTGGGATGGGATGCGGTCCTTCTTTGCGTCCTACCCCTGGAGACAAATATGCTTCTCGCCGGATGATCCCAACGCCGCTGCTGATTCTGTCGCTGATGTGGTGCTACAGGGTATGGAGCTTTTCATTCCATCCTCTGTGGTTCCCATTAGTGGCAAATTTAGGCCTTGGTTTGGTCCATCTTCCAAAAAGGCTTCTTGCAGGAAGCAGGAAGCTTACCAAGCCTGGGCTGATGCAGTGGTGGCACGGGATGAAAATACCAGCGCATTAAAAAAGGAGTATAACTTTGCCTCCAGGTCCTTCAAAAGAGAAATTGCAAGGGCGAAGTCTAAGCACAACGGCAGAGTTGGCGAGAGGCTTGAGCGCCTTCCTTCGGGAACTCGGGCGTTCTGGTCTCTCGCCAAAGCTATCGAAGGAAATTTCTGTAAGCCATCCTTTCCACCTCTACACATAGGAAATGATTCGTTGGCCCACGACGCAAAGGAGAAAGCCGATCTTCTGGGTAAACTCTTTGCGTCCAACTCGACCTTGGATGACGGGGGACAAGAGCCGCCTACCATACCGCGGTTCGAGGGCTCTATGCCGGATATCCGGGTCCACCAACGCGCAGTGCGTTTAGCAGTTCTATCCCTCGATATCCATAAGTCGAATGGGCCTGATGGAATCCCTCCTATTGTGTTGAAGATGTGCGGCTCTCTTACTATTCTGGCATAGTCCCGACAACATGGAAGACAGCATTAATCCACCCGATCCCTAAAAAAGGCGACCGCTCAAATCCGTCCAACTATAGACCGATAGCCATAACCTCCCTTTTCTCGAAGATAATGGAGTCCATTATCAACTGCCAGCTCCTTCGATATTTAGAGGATCATCAGCTGCTTGATGACCAGCAGTACAGTTTTCGTAAAGGCCGGTCGGCTGGTGATCTTCTAGTATACCTGACACATCGTTGGGCACAGGCGATTGAGACTAAGGGGGAAGCCTTGGCGGTCAGTTTGGACATGGCGAAGGCCTTCGATCGGGTCTGGCACAAAGCGCTTCTTTCGAAGCTCTCTTCCTATGGGCTTTCCGAGAAATTATGCCAATGGGTCACCAGTTTTCTTGCAGACAGAAGCATAAAGGTCGTAGTTGACGGTGAATGCTCCGACTCCATGTTTGTAAATGCTGGTGTCCCTCAAGGCTGTGTGCTATCGCCTACTCTGTTCCTCCTCCATATCAATGACATGTTGCAAATCAGCGGCACTCATTGTTATGCGGATGACAGCACAGGCGATGCTTTCTATACCGGTTGCGCTAATATTTCTCGGGAAAACGTCATCGAGAGCCGAAACAAACTTGTGTCTGAAATTGAGACCTCTTTGGAGAAAGTCTCAGATTGGGGTAGACTTAATTTGGTCCAATTTAATCCCACAAAGACACAAGTTTGCGTATTCACCGCTAAAAAACTGCCATTCGTTGTTTTTCCTCGTTTTGAGAGCACCCCATTCACTGCCTCAGCCAATATTGGAATACTTGGTGTCGACATATCGAGCGAAGTCCAGTTCCGCGGCCATTTAGAGGGTAAGACTAAGCTAGCCTCCAAGAAGCTTGGTGTACTCAATAGATCGAGACGGTATTTCACTCCGGCCCACCGCCTACTACTTTATAAGGCGCAGGTCCGGCCTCACATGGAATACTGCTCTCATCTTTGGGCAGGGGCACCCCAGTACCAGCTTCTCCCTCTGGACCGCATCCAACGGAGAGCGATTCGTATCGTCGACTGCCAAGATATTTCAAACCGGCTAGACCCCTTGGCGCTGCGTAGAGATGTGGCCTCGCTATGCATCTTCTATCGCCTATACTATGGGGAGTGCTCCGAGGAATTGTTCGGACTGATCCCTGCCGCCTCTTTCCGCCATCGTTCTACGCGACAGCAGTTCCATCCCCATCATTTAGATGGTTGGCAGTCCACAACTGTGCGTTTCTCTAAAAACTTTCTGCCTCGCATAACAAAACTGTGGAATGAACTGTCGCCTGCGGTATTTCCGGACCAATACGACCTTCAAACCTTCAAGAAAAGAGCGTACTCCTTTTTAAAAGGCCGGCAACGCACTTGTGACTCCTCTGGTGTTGCGGGTGTCCATGGGCGGCGGTAATCGCTTACCATCAGGCGAGCCGTCTGCACGTTTGCACCCTATAAAATAAAAAAAAAAAAAAAAACGGTAACTGTAACAGATATTAATTCTTAACAAGATGAAATTAATAAAAATATATAAAAATACACCTGCCGTGTGTGATTTTTTTATTTTATTACACACCATTTTTTTTATCTTATTTCACACATTTTTTTTTAATCTTACTTGTCTATTTTACCCGGGGCAATGTAAAAGGATTCTAACGATACCCCATACATTTAATTGGTTCGTTTATAAGTTATGGTGAAATAATGAAACTCACAAACATACATACATACATCTATACATACGTTGTATGTTTTTTAGGGTCAAACATACATAAAGTTTGACCCTAAAATAACATGAACCCTTAAAACATAACACTCTTGTGTTTGGACAGTCGTGTAGAAATTTAACATTCAATTGCATTCAGATGTTACCGATAGATTAGTACTTGCTGATTTTTCGCCAGTCTGCCATAAGATCGTAAATTTTAACACCTAAATTATCTTAAATACTAAAAACGAGTCATTCAATTCAACCGTAGTCACCCTAAAATTATTTTAGTATCTATAACCCTTGACGAGTCCATCAATCATACATTACTCAGTGCTATTAATCTCAAGATCACACCTCACCTATTACTACATAATTATATATCAGTTAGACATGTATTTAGGTGGACATATCGGCGTATATAACGTTCATTTTGACTAATGACATGTGCAAGCCAGATCAACAGATGACAAGCAATTAACTGAATTAATTGCAGCCGGTTTAACCGTTGGACAGAGGACTGAAACCCTCCGATGAATCCTTACCGTGTCCTAGCTGACAGACCTCAAATAAATTGATTGTTCTGTCCGGTAGTACGGTTAGCGGCAAAAGTGGCTGAATAAGTCCAAAGGAGACGTTTTAATGTATATGGACTCAAAGCCAGGTCTTTGTACAGTATAATTATGTTTAAATAGGAACTTGAATACAAGTAAAAGAGTTCTTAATTATAAATTTTTACTAGCTGGCGCCCACGACATTTTCTATGCGACAAGAGATACCAAATATCCTTCTCCAAAGTCCACTCTATCTTATACGAAAATCTGTCAAAATTTACAGAGGTTTGGGCGTGCAAAGGTAATAAACAAATCAACAGACAGAGTTACTTTCGCATTTGTAATATTATTATATAAATATAGAATAAAATGGATTGGCATAAACTTAAAAACTTATTCAAAAAATTACAATTCACAGCAAAAGAATATCATGGCGTCACGTTTGACATAAATACGTATTTCTATGGAGCGTTAATTCTGTTTCACTAGATTTTTACATTTGAAGTTAAAATTTATAAATTTCCTATTCATCAAAATTTTCTTTTTTTATTAAATACTGTAGGTACATTACCTTAATTTAGCCCTATTTGAAACATCTCCTTCATACAATGTTCGATACCTGAAAATATCCATCTAACTATTCGGAGTACAATACATTATAATCTTGTCACATATAAATACAGAAAAAGCAAAAACCCATTTAATCATATCACAATAATCAGCACTCCAGTCGGTACAGCTGTGGTGTGTATTAATCAAATTCTCTCGCTGACTGTACATACTTGTAATAAGGGTAGATAAAATTTACTACTGTCTTTGGGTAAGTATTGAACGAGTTGAGAGCAAACTTATGGGCAGAACTAGCCATAAAACGACGACAATGTATATCAATACAAAAAAAGTGTCTGTTTGTAATGTCAAAATAATAGTTTTTTTTTTAAGCTCATACATTTATTTGCACGATACCTATGCCTATATATATGCCTGGTAAATATCAGGTTTTATAATTTTTGTCTGTCTGTCTGTTTGTTCCGGCTAATTTTCGAAATGGCTGGACCGATTCGATTTTACTGGCAGGTAGCTGATTATATAAGGAGTGACTTAGGCTAATTATAACATAATCATACGCGGGTGAAACTGCGGTTACAGCTAGTCTATAGTTATATAGCTTGGCGACATTTTAATTTTTTTATATGTACTAATTGCTTTTGTTTCTCATAACTCTTATATACTTTCTTTTTCTAAAGTTGGATCACGTATTAAATGCGAAATATCTGTTCTATTTAGAGGTTTCTGACAAAACCTTATCGTCGTTTACGAAAATCTGTTATAATGTAAAGAGTGGATTTCGAACCCACGATATCTCGTTCATCAGTTGGAAACCATAAGCGTTGAGCTATTGCCGCTTTAATTTTGAATTAAGACCTCCCTGTACCTACGTAGTTACTACAAATTGATCTTATTAAAAAACCATAACACAACATCTGCATTTTTAAATTGATCTCTCTTTGCCTACTTAATGTTTAATGGACAGGCTCTGCAGTGGAATATAATACATATTGTTATTACCCTGGATTCCATCACCCCTGGGTGGGGTTCCAGAAAATGTTACCAGGGTAAGGATATTGTTTTTGGGCGGACATTGGATCCTTACCGGTAATTATGTATTAGAGAAATGTATTCCCATACTCCCTTGGTGAGTACGTTGAGTACTAAGGTTTCATAGTAAGCGAGCATTGGTGAGATGACGTATTAAAATATTTAAAAATATTCTCAGCTTATACAACATTTAAATGTTTGACAACTTTCAATACTGTCATTGGAGTGGGTTGCAAGCGCAGTTGCTGAGCGTAAGGTCTTGGATTCAATTCCCAGGTCGGGCAAAGTTTTATTAGGGTTTTCTGTTGGAAACTTCTCAATTGCAGCTTGGTGTTAGAAGTTGGCGGTGTGATAGTCCCGTGATTTGGACAGCACGTAAAGACGTCGGACTTGCGCTTGATCACTCTCCGGCTGTGTCGGATTACCATCCCATCGAACTATGAGCGTTAAGAAAAAGGGAGTGCACATCTGTTTACGCATACACTTGTCCACTGTAATATTTCCTGCGTACTCGGCCCGCAAATCGCATCGTAAAAAAAATCGGTTGTTCTCATTGTGTGGTTGCTGAACAACCTAATGTCAGAGTTTAAACCACCTGCAGACATGGCTTTACACACATCGAGAACATCTCTCAGGTGTGCTGATTACCTCGCGATGTTTTCCTTCACCGTTTTAAGCAAGTGATCATTAATTTATAATACGCACATGACTTCTAAAAGATAGTGATGCGTGCCTTGGATTCGAACTTGCGAGTTTTGACTTGACAGTCCAAAGACCATACCAGTAGGATATCACTGCTTCTAAATAAATATATTATATTATAAAATCGCTTATTATGGTAATACTTTTCGTATATCAACTCATTCGTCTGTCAGAATTATTTAGATTAAAATTTAAAAATATATAGGTAGATAGATAATGCATTTATTTTGTGCAATACAGGACACAATTGATTAGAGTTTACAAAAGTCGAATAAGTAATAAAATAGGTATTAGGTAAGCTTAACAATTATAAAAATATCTTAACACAAATTTTCAATAGATTTAAGACATTGACATTAACATATTTGTAACTTCGTCCTAAGCCAAGAACAAAATTTAAAACTGAACGCAGGAGGCGTGTTTAAAGTCAAAAAATATAAAATCAAAGTTTTCTTTTCGTGAGCATATTTAAAACGAAAATAAAACATGAAAATAACAAGAGGCGTGTCCCCATTAATCACTATAGTTAAGGAGAATTATCTTCCCTTAAACATTTACAACCTCGTGTACGTTTGTAATTACATAATACATCTCAGTACATAATGTACAACTTGAGGCTTACACCCGCTCCCGCTCCGCTCATGCTTAAGGGCTTCGGTTGCCGAATTACAGTCAAAATCAATTATGTGGCCAGGTACTTATACCTGCCATTAAAAGCACTTTATCTCTTTAGGTATTCAGAGCGATGGCTCGGAAAAAGAAAATTTGGAATTTATTTCTGGTAAAAATGTTTTAGCCCGTATCTAAAGTCGGTGTGATAGAAAAAATAGTGGAACTGAAGACGATTTTCCTTAAAAATATAGCTGAGAACCGACTTCTATTTTTACTAGGGCCGTAATCTGTATTGGAATTTGGGAAATTTAGCGTCTAATGAATACTATTGGAGTTTACTTAGTTTATTTATTTTGTATGGTTTCTTTTTTATTTGTGCCTAGAATTTTCTTTGGCGCTCTTGTAGATACTTTGTGGTTCTTGAGTTAGGACCATTATTTCTGTGATTATTTGGAGTTTTTTTGTCATACATGCGATATGCATTGTGGCGAACCACATTTTAGAACCTATGTAGGTACGTAAGTACGTATGACTGCAATAAGGATTAAAAGTGTCTTTCGAAAATCCCAGGTTTACTGTATTTATGATGCATTTTTAATATGATTGTCGATATAACACATTATGTGATCGGCGACCCACCATTCGCCGCCCACAGTCCACGGTGACCAGAGATCGTTGAGAGCCCTCCGCCTGACCTTTTTGAAGACATCACCAATATAGCATTTGCAATTACATTTTAACGCCTTGCCAGTTTGACATTTTGGCAACAAAACTTCACTAACCCCACATTAGCTCATATAATACGTAAAACGATACGCAACAACATCAGAGAGGTTAATAGGGTATTAATCGCAACGACATTGGATATGCATTGTTTAGATTGTCACATTGAAATAATGTTGCCTCACAATACTGATATAAACAGTGCTGTCAACGGCAATTACCCTTATTGTATCTAAATGGTAAACAATTATGACTATACTGTGTCACTCAGTCGGTTCTCATTATTTAATATTTATCTATATAAATATAAAAAATCAATTGTTATACGTTAGTCTAGCAAAAACTAGAATTTTAATGTATTATTTTGTGTGTTGAGTGCGTACCTAGATGGTTTTGATTCACTATTGGACCCGGAAGGTGGTGCTGTAATTGGGTAGGGCAACGTCTGTCGGGCTCGCTAGTAGATGAAAGCGGGATTGGAAAAGAAAACTTTAAACTGATCTCAATTTTTCTCGCATTTATACCTAAATTAGAAAACGTCAGACGTTACTCTCAGAGTCATCAAGCTGAAGTGGCAGTCAGCAAGCTATATAGTTCATAGAGTCTATAACGCATGAGGAAAAAGGTTCCTAGATAACAGACCTCAAGTCTGCCATTCGAGAACCAGGGTCAAACCAATCGATGCAGTGGTAGGCCGACACCCATCCGATATACTGATAACATCATAAGGATTGCAGGCAGAGGGTGAATGGAGTTGGCGCAAGTTCGGCGGTTTTGAAAATCGATGGGGGAACCTATCTTCAGTAGTTGATGTCTACCGGCTGATTTGATGATGATATTAAGTACTCTGCCTCGCTGGTCTAGTGGTCCCAAGCGCGACTGCTGAGCATGAGGTCCTGGGTTCGATTCCCGGGTCGGGCAACGTGTTATTGGGTTTTTATATTAAGTAAGTCCCGATAGCAGCCCGAAGTTTGGAATTGTGCTCGATAGATGAAATACCCAAGTCCTTTACTAGCAGTCCACCGCTTACGGTGGCTGGAGACCATTAAGCACCCTAGGCGATTTGACCTTAATTTCATTGTGAAATGAATTGAACGTAAAATCTACCCTAAAAACCACACGGTCCTCCACTTACCTTTACAAGGTTCTTAGAACCTTACCTACATCCATCGCAACAACAATATGATGTCACAGATTTCCTCTGTTAATCATGTAACTCTTCACAAAAAAACTTTCATAATGCAGCGAGAATTCATATTTTAGTGACATAATTTTCTTTTTAATTCATAGTCAAATAATCCCGAGACAGGCACATTTGGACCGCGACACAAATTGCGAATCCAGTGTAGGACACCTGAGTCGCAATCTGTGTCACTACTCCCTTCAAGAAAGGAAAGATTCAGTAAAATACAAAAGAAACTGAATGACGCTTATTTACTGCGTGACTACTGTACTGGGTTCGATTCGCAGGTCGGGAAAAGTATTATTGGGTTAGTAATATCTTAGGTTTTCGCGATCACTAAACATTATAATAAAACAACTTTTAACCGGATTAATCACGTGTATTATTGGTTTTTGTTTTTCCTGACGTTTTGAACACTTTGCAGCGTTCGTGGTCGCAGGAGGCCAATACAAAAACCAATAATACACGCGATTAATCCGATTAAAAGTTGTTTTATTATAATATTATTGGGTTTTTCTGTAAGGTAATTTTTAGTTGCTGCCCGGAGTTTGGAATTTTGGTTAGTTGATAGCAATAGCCTCACTACCTATTATATGCGACTTAATAACAGCACAACTATTCTGACGTGTACACCTCTGCCTACTCCCTTGAGGAATACAGGCGTGATGCTATGTTATGTATGTCGTGGTGGCCAATAGGTTTTCCAAACCTTTTTCTTGAACATACAGGCTATTAATACAAATAAATATTTAAAATTCATTGCAACACGCATGCGTAGCAAACTAAAGTTAGTGTGCAGAGTTCTGAATAGCTCAGTCGGTATAGAACCTGAAGTATTTATCCGGAAGGCGCAGGTTCAAGTCTTGCTCATGATCGCATTTTCAACCTTAGAAAAAAGAAGGAGGTTCTCAAGTCTACGCATATATATTTCTATGTTTCCACAAAATTTTATAATATACTCCTCCCGACCGTATTTCGGCCACGCAGCCTATCTCACACGGTGATTAGCCAAGTACGCAGGAGATATTATAGTGCACAAGTGTATGCGCAAACACAGGTGCACTCCCTCTTCCTTCACTCTCATATTCCAATGGGACGGCAATACGACACGACCGGAGAGAGATCAGGCGCAGGACCGACGGCTTTACGTGCTCTCCGAGGCACAGGGGTGTCACACCACCAACTTCCGGATTTCCGGGCTGCTACTGAGAATTAACTAAAGAAAAACCCAATAACATTTTTGCCTGACCTGGGAATCGAAACCGGAACCTCACGCTCAACAGCCGCGCTTGCGACCACTAGACCAACGAGCAGTCAACATTTTATAATATCAGATTACTAGTTGAAATCTAGATGTGAAAATGACTTTTTCAAATCTAATTTATAAAAGGTGTTTGACATTTTTCTGTTTGTTCGTCTACTGTGCATTCCAATAATACTCATCCCATCACGACAACTTTAGTAACTCATGATGATGAGTATTAGTGTACACGACTGTGAAAGTTTATGACATAAACACTATGGTTCTGCTTGTCATATTGTATGACATACACAAATCATCATCATCTCCCTGCCATTATCTCAATTTATTTCAGGTCGGCGCAGCATATACCTGTCTGGCATGCTGCTAAAATTTTGGCTATGTTTTATGACCGGCCGCCTGCCTGACGTCAGACCTCTTTGGGAATTCACCGTGGGAGAGCCATGCACCTGCACGAATGGGCCGGCTCGACCGGATTGATACCACGGCCTCACAGAAAACCGGCGTGAAACAACGCTTGCGTTGTGTTTCGCGCAGTGAGTGAGGGTACCGGAGGCCCAAACCCTTTAAAAAGCCGGCAACGCACTTGCGACTCCCCTGGGGTTGCGGGAGTCTATGGGTGGCGGTAATCGCTTACCATCAGGCGAGCCGTCTGCTCGGTTGACCCCTATTCCATAAAATAAAAAATAAATAAAAAAAATGCTGTTGTTGATGATAACCGCCGCCGATACGGTCACCTTCGATCTACTATGACATACACAAATGCAAAGCATAAATGCACTTAGTAATAGAATCATTGGAACGCATAGCAAATTTAAGCTATATTTAGCTAATAAATGAATTAAGAAAGAACTTAAACTCGAGTATCATTATCAGCAACCTCCACCGATTCTGATGATTTTATTACAATAACTTAAGATACATAATATCACATCGGTATTTCCCGAAGGTTTAGGCAGAGATTTAGGTCCTACTGTATATCCGCAGTTCACTGATGCCATTAAAAAGTCACATGTTATAGCGAGCAATTCCAAACTCCGGGGTGCTTCTGAAAATATTCTAACAGGAAAACCACGCTTTACTTTGCCAATACTGCGAATCGTATCCAAATAATCAAGTTTAATGGCTGCATAAGGTCCACTAAGCTTCTGTCCGTGATTAGAAACATGGTCGGGAGCGAGAGCTCATGAAGAGCCATCGCCGACTTCTGGTAGAAGGCGATGCTCGCGAAAGAAGCGGTGGAAAGGGAGAGAGAGGCGAACCACGCTAACCTCTGCCGCAGAAGGCGTGCTAGGTGCAGGAGAGCGCTCAACGATCTCCGGCAACCGTGAGCCGTGGACAGCTGGCGGCGGAAATGGTTATTTCGTCTAAGACGGATATACCACACCTAAAAAAAAGGACTGCTAAGCGTAAATCTGACATATATTTGACGTCGGCAGATGCAAGAGCAGCAGGTTAATTACGGAATTACGGAACTGAGTTTCAATGACAATTCACATCAATTCGACATACATTGCGCCGTATGTTCTAAAAACTTAAAATCCTTTACCACCTGCTAGACTAATAAGATAGACGCAATGTATAGTGTCGAACTGTCAAAATGAAAGCGATTGCAATTGAAAATCAGTTCGACAATTACCCCGCTGTTCGGACCTTGTGACGATATAAACGTCATTATTGTCACTTCTGGCAGATTGCCCGTCTCTGTATGTGGGTCAACTTCGGTTCTTACTTATCGCACCGAGTCGAAGGGACAGAGAACGTGGTTTCTTTTTTTAACTTACTTCTACATTAACTTACTTCTATAAAAGCTATTGCTTATGATATAATAACGACTTACGTCGTGTCGGGTCATCACATGGTTGAAAGTTTTTTGACCTCAATTGTATAGTAATCGCATGTTAATCATTGCATGTTTCCTCTGAAAAAATATATTTGGGACCTTACTGTAATGTTTACTAGTATCAATAAAAGAATCGTATTGTTACAAAAAAACTTTGTATGAAGTCGAGACTAATTGATTCTAGGATAAAATTCTGTATCCAATAGTCCAATTTATTATAATACATTATATAATACCTATAGGTACATAAATACACAATAAATTAACTAAGACGCAAATTGATTTCAAACTCACGTAAGATAAACGTTCATAAAAGCGAATACCTAGTACATGTATTTATGATATTCTTAGAACATAAACTTGTGTTTATTTTGTCTGAACTGTCCGCCCACAATAACGCCCACTTCTATTTTAAATTGCTCCATCACGCCTTTCGTTAAACTTTAAATAAAATGATGTTACAAGGAATTATTGTGAATTATAAACGGCATTTCCTTGCGTGCCTGTTTGTCTATACAGCGTAATCTTTAAAACACCTTAACATATTTCGTTGCGGTTCAACCGCCGTTTACATTATTTATACGCGACGGTTTTAGTGTAATAATTCTTTACATGCAAAGCCGTAAGCGTGCTCCTTGCAAATAACCTACGATTTAACGCAAAGTACAGGAACAAAGTGTCACCCTGAAGCTATATTTAAAACACCTACCGTACAATCTGCGATTCAAATCAACTTTATCATCCGAGAAGGCAACAAAGCGTGTGTAGCAGCGACCCAAGTTTTCCGGGCCTGTGTCACACCTGCTACGTTCCCACAAATTGTAACCGGTTTCAACTCGCAAGTCGCCCGTTCCCGCCCGCCAAGTTGGCCTTCTTCTCTTCATAATTAATTCTTCATTCGAAACAACTTGGACTTGGACAGAAGCGGGCCGCGTAAGCACTTAAATAGTCTAAATTGTGTCGGAGACGCGCCCATTTTTAATTAGTTCAAAAGAGCTCTTCAATTTTTAATGACCGTGTTTCAAAGTTTTGTTGTTAATTAAAGGTGTAATCAAGCCGCTTCTTCGTGAGGTGCCTGCCGCGATTGCAACCTCTAATTTTAATAGAAACAACACCCTGCCAACTTATAGCCAGGAGCCACAAGCTCTCGTGAAAAGTGATCTTAAATTGATTGAAGTTTACTCGCAATGAGAAATGCTTATTGTTTAAGAGTTCGTTGTTGATTGAGATCTCTTGTTACTTAAACTAATAGCAAATAAAATTTCTGGTTAGTTTGATTGCTATCAAAAGTTTAAGGCAAAGAGAATTTACGAATTTTCTCTAAATATTAAAGTATTCGACAGCATCTGATTGAGTGAGTCGAACATTTCATTAGTTCTTTTATTAACCACCCCGACATAAAACGTCTGTGTCGCTTCCTCTGATCAATAATTGTTCGCCATCCGTAGTCACTTTATAAAAGTCTCTTTGAATTCTAATTACGAGTACATCGTGGTTTCTGTCTGGTAATTACCTTTTCTTTCTTTTTTTGGTATACATACTGACAAAACGCATAGTCTTTTCATTTGTATATAAAAAGTAAAAATGTGAGTAAACGATACATAAATATCTCTTGATACAGTCGTACAGAGATTGGTGTACTCGTCTGTTAATTCGAATTAACACAATCCACGACAAAGCCTACTAGTGAAGCCGTCGTCACCGGTACGCTCGACAACAAACCCCTTATCTGCAACCAAAACAATTCAAAACACGCAAATAAGCTAGACAATTAAAACTATCAATGTAACATACCGTTTAAACAATGGGGCTGACAAATCAATCCGTGTGCGCAGCCTGGGCCCGACAGGCTGTTCGTAGGCTGTACAGTCGGGTACAGTTTAAGTTCGTTATGTCCGGATGACAAATGGTTATCCCATTGTTCGCGACGCTCAAGCGTTTGTAATATTTTGGATTAGTTTGACGTGTGGACTTCTTGTTTTTAAGGGTTTTAAGTTGAACATGATGCGGGTTTTGAAATAAGAGGGATTTGTTTCTCGTTTTTACTTGTATGCTCAAAAATGTTTCAGATGAAATTATGATGCTCTTGTTTTGTAATCTTGCATGACAAGATACGTTGTCAATTCAAAGAAACATAGTTTAATATGTAACATTAAATACATTATGCTTACGATTAATACAAACACACATCTCTATTTGCCATTGGGTAGGCAGAGACTATCGGTTTCCACCTACTACGATTCTGATAGTAATTCCTGGATTCTATTTTTTTTTATTAACCTGTGCTGCCCACAACGTGGTTATCAAAAGGCTAGGTGAAGAGAACCCATGCGCTGTCCCTCTGGGTCTCTGTTATATTCTTCTATACGGCAATAACAGACTTTGATAAATGTAACTTTAAGTATTCACGCCAGCACTACGTCAGCAACATTGCCGCTCTTCAAGCACCTATACAAGACATCTGAAATAGTATTGGGCAGAATGCACTCGAGCAGGTGGGTTAGAACTGTGCATGAGTCACATATTGTAAGTGTAGTTGTATAGTTACCAAATTGGCTGAGAGAAATTTCCGAGTTATGGGAAGCTACTTGTACAATATAGTAAACAAACACTGTAACATCTATATCAAAGCTAAATTTGACCGAAAAAGGTAGCAAGTGAATGGATTATGATTCTCACTTATGAGGATACAGAAAAGCTTTTTTTTACTCTAAATTACAATGCCATGAATAATCCATAAAAAAGTGCAAACGTTTCACAAACATATTCCAATGAAAACACTAACACACACACGCACTCAAAATAAAACACATCAACACATACTCACACACACTCAGAAAATGGCTACACTTTAAGTCATACTTTATATGTAAAATTTCTTTCTTTTGTAACATTAGTAAACTTTTCTGTTTAAGAGATAAAAAACCTGTCCTTTTACAATTTAGTAAATTATCATAATATTGTGTAACTGCAAACCTATATGTTAACCATGGCAATCTTTAACGAGAGAGCCCTGGCATCCATACCACAAGTTTAATCTTACCTTGGATGCCAGAAATCTAATTATGTGGCGTTTTTACAATTATAAGGTTTATAAATGCTATTGTATTTAGATTAGCACAATCTGTAAAATTGTGAATTTGGCAATAAAGTATTCTTATTCTTATTATTATTATATTAATTATATATAAATTATTGAAAATGGTTATAATGATTTACAATTGTACTCAAATGTCTGAGCTATAAGTTGTAATTAGTTATAAGCTTTTGTTCTTCTTAAAGCCTTCCAAGAACGGTTTCGATACCTTTACATTTTACATAACTTATGATTCTTGGTTATTTTCTCACCGTTTCACAATAATTCTGCGATTAATGTTGACTAATAACAAAATGGCGAATTCAGAAATTCCAGGAAATTAAACAATTAACTAAATTATATACCTAAATACCGAAATCAAAGCTTCGTCGTTAAACACCAAAAAGTCTCGCTACTCCGAAATAAAATTAATAACACTTTATGTAAGTTCCGCAAATGTTGATATTTTCACGAATTCAACTATTCTAGAATTGTAAGGCGTAGGTGTGTATGCGAGTGGCACGTAGGAAGATACGCAGAAAAACAAAATCTGAAAGTTTACTGCGATTCATGATACTAAAATCCCACATCTAAAAAACTTTATTGGAAAGGGCAACCTGCATTAACTTTCGGCAGTCCCAGCCATCTCTCAGTAGGTACTTTATAATTATGCGCTGACAATTTGTAACGATAATATCGGATATAATCACGTCATTTCATTCCATGTGCATAATTCACTCGGCCGCTTCCACAATAGAGCAACGCACATACACCACGTTGGCATTACGCATATTAATCAGCCAATTTCAATGGCTCTAATTAGCCCTGACACTGACAGAGTTACACTAAGCGGTGAACATAACACACATGCAAACATACAACTAACCTCCACAAAATAAAAGCCGCACGATTATAATCTCTATTTCAAAGTTATACATCATAATTTTCATTAGCCCGACGTATGAGTAAGTTGGTATGGGCGTCAGTGACGCCTACGAATAATATTGGTTTATCTTCATTATTTTATTCGGATGTTAGTTACATTAGAAGAGAATGGGCGTATTAATTTTGGCGTTGACTGTATTTAATGTCAACATCATAATTCGAACATTATTTTTTGTTCATCGATTGGTGGGAATTATAGAGTTCGAATTTTAAAAATTGTGTGAGAACTATAACCTTCGCGAACAAATCCGCAACTAAACAGTCAATAGTAACAAACAGTGTATTCCGTCGACAAAGCGTTGGGACAATAGCGGTGGGACAATGAGTGCGGCCTGCACTACGCAAACACTGTGTTCGTTCTGTCACTGTCAGACGTAATTAGCGTCGCCATTCAGATTGTCTGATTATTATGCGCATTGTTTCCTTCCATGTACCGAGTACTCCCGCTAAATGATTGACTTTTTGCAGAACTGACAGGTCTTAGTTTGTGACTTGGTTGAGCGATAACTAACTCGAAAAACAAAATTCTGAAGAAGCTATATTCTGATAAGTCTTTCAAACGCATTAATGAATGCGTAGCGAAGTCTTAAGTTATAAATATTTGCGTAAAGATAAATACTGTCGTGGGCAGGATTAAATTCTGTGCCTCGTGGATCTGTGACTCCAGGCGCCCTGACCGCTAAGCCATCGCGACCTCTGCTCACTCCACATTTTTTTAAGCTGTATTCTGTCTACTTAAATGTGTACAACTAGCTTCTGCTCGCGACTTCCTCAGCGTGAAGAATTGGGTCTAGCTGGGATAAAAAGTACCCTATGTATAAAATCTGTCTAATCCAGGTTATAAACTAACTGTGTGCCAAATTTCGTCCAATTCAGTTCAGTAGTTATTTCGTGAAAGAGTATTAACTGATAAATTCAACACAGTGTCACGAAATATCACTAAAATAATGTTATTCTACCTGAATAAAGCAATATTATTTTTGTCATTGGTTTCTGAATAAATTACACATTTTCTCTAATCATTGCATCTATATTCTAAGGTGACACTAGCAAAAGTATTTGCAACTAACGGATATACTTATCTTTGCATTATTGCTTTTCTAATGAAACCGGTTTGGGGCACATTGGTTAGATGGTTTCAAAGTCTATAACGGACATAGGTAGAAACAATTTTTGTGTTTTATATATTAGGATTTTTTTGACACTAAAATGGTCTAAATTTACTTTAATTGCCTTCTCGGATCACTCAACATATCTGTCACTAGTTTTTTTTTTATTTACATATTGATAAAGACAGCTAATATTATCGATCAAAACAGCTCAGTACATAACGATAAATAATCACCTCTATCAATAGAACATTCAGGAAACTGTCCGTCCTTATGATATCGATTGCGATCTATTTTTGTCTTGACACTAATGCGACATGCAACTTGCGCACACTCGTATTGTGTGACATTTGTAAATTGGTTTCAATTTTCTATGTTAAAGGAACTATAGTATGCATACGTTAATAAGTGAATAATTAATTTGTAAATTACATACTGACAATGCAGAAATATTATGTTTCTACCTATCAGTAAGAATGCCAAAGTGAATTAAGTAGAGCTTAATTGGATATCGTAAATTTTAATTACTATGTTGATTTATTTGTAACGTCGATCAATTAAAAGTTTTAGTTTAGAATAATTTAATTATTAATTTTATTTCGAATAATCGACTTGGACTTATGTTAAGAGAAGCAGAAAGTTAGTTGCATTTCGGATTTACCGAATAACTAAACCTAATACCTAGTCTAAAATATTTAGAATATGTCGATTATGGCATCAAATAGTAGCATCAGCTTGTTTGGAATAATTGTATTTTATTTTCTTTTATTAATTAAAAAAGTGTACTATACTATAATTAGGTACCTGATAGAAATGTATGTAAAAATATACTGCGCAGAAATATAGTTTATGATTAGATTAGGTTCGCTAAGTAAGAATTTACTGACAAACTAAACCTAGTAAAATAGACTAAAGAACTAATAATATAATCCTTAACCTAACTTATATCTGGTTTTAATAGAGTTGTGCGTATGCAAGTAGGTAAAGCTTTGTCGTAGTTTGTAATAGTACTTGTTCATAAAGTAATTACCAACAAAATTAATATGACATACAACATTTCTTTGTATACTATAAGTAACACTTCGCACTGGCACGCCGTCTGATTATTAAACTATAGTTCCATCAGTCATAATATGTATTTTTTAGAAACATGTATATGCCAAGGTACTTTTTTTGGAGTGTGAAAATCATTTTTTTTTTTTTGAGTGTGAAAGTATTCTGGACTTCAAGCAAAATTATAAAGTCCTCCACTAACCTTTGCTATGATTCTGGGATCAAAGCTGCATTCGCCGCAACCCTGGCAGGTTATCGTGTGGCAAAGGTGTCGACTCGCCCCGCCATTTGTACATAAACGTACCAAACAAAACGAAAGAGACATCGAAGCGCAGCGCGCTGCCGTCTTGGGCCTATCACTCGTCATCTACAGGCTACGGTTTATAGGTACTCGTATGTACATTGAGTACCTTCCGACGCCTGGCTCACCTTCTGCAGCAGGGACAGGAAGGGCTTTTCTCTCTCTCTTTCCACTGCGAATACTACCACTTCTGTCACATTTGGACCCTGTGAAATATTAAAGATGCATATTTATGAAATTCCTCAAACTTTCTCTGAACTGGAAAGAATAAGAAAATACAAATACTTGCTACACAAAATTAATGCTTATTGTTCATACATTAACTGCAAATAATTACTACAATACAATATAAAATGACGTGTTCCGACTGTATGGATTCAAGCTGTCACAAGCAATGCATTATAGCTGTCATTAATCCCACACATTATTGCTCAACGGCTTCAGCTATCAATGCAACGCTTAATTACGTTAATAGCTTCGCTCATCTTGTAAGTATCGGGGCAATTCTGACATCATAATATTTATGAAGGGAATATTAATGGGTATAGGTAATAATGGCAATTGGTTTCTGGAAAAATAAGCTATGAGGATCATCAATTAAACATATGTTTATGATAGAAGATTAAGCTACACCATTACGTGAAAATGTTTTTTAAACTGTATGCTGCTGTTTACATAGCGGAAATTTTTGAGTTATGTGTGAATATTTTTTGGTACCACTTTAAAAAGGTTTCTTATAATTTAGATAGAGGATTACTGAACTGTCGCAGTGGTCTAGTGTGGCTGTAGATGCGGTTGCTGAGTGCGAGTTCCTGGCTTCAATTCTCGGGTCATGCAGGGTTATTGTAAGAAATTATCTATTGCATTCCGGAGTTGATGAGTAGCACTAGGCTCACCACCTATTACATGAGACATAATAACCATTTATGATCAGCCCGTCATGGAATATAATCTTGAGGCTGTGTTATTTTATATAATATTTTTACTAACCTTCGCTATTTCACTATTTAGACTACTTCGTTGGTCTAGTGATGTCTGATTGCTGAGCCTGAGGTCTTGGGTTCGATTCCCAGATCAAGCAAAGAGTTATTGAGTTATTCTGTTAGAAAATTCGTAGTAGCAGCCCGGACTTTGGAATTGTACCCGGTAGATGGCAATAGGGTCACCTCCTATAACATGAGACTTATTAACAGTAATGGTGAAATGTAATAAACTGTAACAGTAATGATGAACTGCCTCGTTGGTTTAGTGGTCCGTAGCGCGACTGCTGGGCAGGAGGTCTCGGGTTCGATTTCCGGGTCGGGCAAAGTGTTATTGAGTTTTTCTGTTAGGAAATTCTCAGTAGCAGCCCGGAGTTTGGAAATGTGCCCGGTTGATGGCAATAGGCTCACCACCTATTACATGGGACTTAATAACAGCATTGGTGAAATGTGGGTGTACAAATGTGTACACCTCTGCCTACCCCTTCGGGGAATACAGGCGTGATGCTATGTTATGTGAAATGTGGGTTTACAATAGTGTACACCTCTCTCTACTCTATCGGGAAATACAATGATACTTCGCTATTGCAAACCAAATGCTATGAAAATAACATACCAAAATATACCAGTTAATTCCCTGTTCATTACCGAAAATATCACTTTACACTTTATCACGGTCGCAAAAAAATGCATAAAATCGCCAAATGGTCATTATTTATGGAAATAAAAAATGGACGCTTAACTGGCATATAAATAACGCCAGTAAAAATAATGTTAAAGAGAACGAATATTAATAAAACTACAGATGATATCCCTCATTACTTTCTTCTGGAAATAAAATGAAACAATAGTAATATTATCCAATCTTTTTTGTGATCATTTTTAAAAGAATTTATCGAACAAAGAATTGATGATGGCGCTGTTGACGCAATGATCGAGTGATCGGCTGCTGCGTCACTTGTCGCGAGTTCGATTCGCGTACAGAACTTAAATTTGTATGATCTACAGTTAATTGTTTTGCATCTGTGTGTGTGTGCAATTTAGATTTGTGTATGACTATATCTACCCGAGAAATTCTTAGTGTACGGTAGGTTTTTTTTTTAATATGTAATACTATTTATCAATTTTATAAAATATTTCTCTCTTAATTAGGGGGTTTTTGAGAGGCTAAGTAAAAACCACACAGATCGATCGATCGAGGTTAAGCTGCGCTTGCCAGAGTCAGTCTGTGGATGGGTGACCATTACTTCATACCGATACCCCTCCGTGCCTCAGACTCAGACCTATGACACCCGTTACGGGTAGTCAGCGGCCTGAAACTCTGATAACCAGTCATACCACGAGATATCGTGGTACCCAGTAACTGGGTTGTGGAGGTCAGATAGGCGACTGCCTATCTGACCTCCACAACCCAGAGCGACTGCTCTAGGTAAAATACTGGTATTTAGCTGTACCCGGTTTGGCTGGAAGCCAACCCCAATGTAATTATGAAAAGGCTGGGCAGATTGATTTCTTATACAGATAAATCTTCAAAAAGCATAAACGCATGCATAGCGATGGAGTATTTATCCGGAAGGCGCTGGGTCGAATCCTGCTTTCGACTGTTTTATTCTTCCACTAAGAATTATCAATTTTTTTCCTTTCTTATTTGATCTACCGTTTCTTACCAAATAGCGTTGAACAAAAGTGATCTTATTTCAGTCCATTATAAATTAAACGAGTAAGTACCTATTCTAAATTGCGCCAACAGTATGTACTTTCCACATTAATAACAAAACAAATTGATCGAGTGAACAAACCACTAAACGGACAAAGTAAAAGTTTTAACAACTGGCGTAACGGTCGTCATAACCGAGGCACGGGAAATACGTTCGACGAAAATTACCACTTTTTGTTGATAAATGTTCCCTCCGCCCTCGAGGCTGCTGTTTATGTGGCTATTAACTTGAAATACTCACTTAATAATGAGTAATCTGTTATAATTACAATTATTGTTACATCTAGAACGTTGTAAGTTGTAACATTTACTGATATACGTTACAAATGTCGCCGGTCGCACATGTGGCTAAATAAATGCGTACAGTTTAGTTACGTTAATAACGCCAATATATTAGTTATAACGCCAATGTTACATTGTTGGCGTAATTAATTTAACTGGTTATGTTGTATTTGATTTACAATGTATGGAAACAACCTATTCTGTTTTGTTTTTCTTTCAGCTCTGTTCTCCGATTTGTAAAAAAAAATATCTAGTGCTTAGTGAACGCGAACGCACTAACTTGAGATTTTGGTTTCGATTCCCAGGTCGGAAAATATATTATTGGACTTTTCTGTTAGGAACTTTTCAGTAGCAGTTTGGAGTTTGAAGTGTTCCCGGTAGATGGCAATAATATGTTCACTACCTATTAAAAAACTGTTAGTCATTACAGTAGAGCTTAAATTGCCCACGGAGCCATAGGCGAGGGTAGCAATGGTGCTGAGAATTGTTATGATCACAGCTCACTCGTCCTATACGACGTTTTTCAACACTCGCGAGAAAAACATTTATAACATTCCATTAAATTATACTATTAATATTACATTTTATGATTGTGATTTTATGTAAATTACGGTAATATTCACAAATACTAATCTTTCCTAGTCTTCAATAAAAGTAAAAGAATAAGTTATGTTTTTGTTTTTTTTTTTTTCTCAGTAATCTAACACGTTTACAGCCAAAACATAAATTTTGAAGAATCTCGCGTGAGATTAGAGGTGGGAGTTGAGGAAAATCTTACGAAATCTCACCAAGGGGGGAGGTGGGCTGAAAAATTCTCAAAAATGTCTCACGTAATTAATGGACGCCCCCCAAGTTATTATCCGTAAATCAGCTGTACTAGCTTCTAATCCTGAAAATGGACTGCAACTAAATTCTTCAAGTTAAACGCACCTAAACGAATGGCTCACGTTTAGTTTTACCGGTAGTTGAACATAACTAGACCGTACAAGCATGAGGTGTGTTAGTACCTACTAAAAGCAGCTTTAAACAGGTTTTAAATTTTTAATTGTGGTCCAGTAACAGGTCGCTAGTCATCGTATAAGAACGCCATAACTGTTTAACCTGGTATAACTTTCGACGTCTGTCGACCTAAAGCCTGGAAGTGGTTTGTGGTTTCTGTGATTCTTTATTCCCCTATAAAATCATACCAGACTGATTTTTTAACAAGCTGTAGCTTTGGTCATCTAGCATAGCATCACGCCTGTATTAGCCGGAGGAGAAGGCAGAGGTGTACACAATTATACACCCACATGTCACCAATTAATTTATTAAGTTCCATGTAATGGGTGGTGCTGGTGAGCCTGTTGCCATCTACTGGGCACAATTCCAAACTCCGGGCTACTGAGAATTAGCTCGAATTTTTTAACAACGTTAGTACATAAAAGACCGTGTTATCTTATGCCTATCTCTATTATTTTTATAACGCATGGTATATTAATCCTTATGAACAAAAGTTACTTCATCATCAAGACAATTTTATGAAGATCAACTTTGCCTTTTATATAATGTTATCTGGACGCATAGTTTAGGAAATAATGGAAAATTAAAATAAGTCAACACTCGGCTCGGGTCTATGACTATCTATAGTAGTGGCGCCGACGAGCCGTGTAACGCATTACCCTGGCCGCCCGACGAGAACCGAATATTTCACCGAACTGTGAGTTATTTTCTATTTGTTGGTTAGTTCTAAGTAGGTAAATATAATATTATTATACGCGGGTGAAACCGCGGGGCACAGATAGTTATAATATAAATAAATAAAATTTGTTCAAAATTTACTTAGAAAATCGCATACGCAGATATAAAGACCCAGTGGAGTAGGTACTTCAATACGACACCACGTCCAAAAACCAACCAAACAGTATGAAAATCACCAACAAACTCACATACAGCTTCCAATTAACCTAGCGATTATAAAGAGAGCTTTGTCGTCCATACCAGAAACCGCTCACCAATCGTTAGGCACACCAAAATATTGAACGAATACGTAGTATCATCTTTTAGGGGTCCCGATTCACCCAGCCCATCCAACAGCGCAGGTAATCCGATTACTATGCTTCCACCATAGCTGCAAATGTCAACAGCAAAGCTATATTGGTCCGTACTTCAGGGTATACAGTTATCGGAGTAGGTTACATCGTTAGCGTTGAGGTTTTTTGATTTATATGCCTTTTGTGTGTCTGTTTGCTGTAAATATTGATGCTTCAATATCTGTGTTTTCTTTTTTCCTTTTGATGAGATTTCTAACCCGTATTGCAAAGTCATGTGTTTTTATGAACAATTTGTTAGAAAGTCGTTGCTCCACACTTGGAATTTTTCCTTAAAAATCCGAACAAAATCCTTGCAGTAGTTACGGAGAAAATCGTGCAAATAATTTGGATTCTGACAAGTTTGTGAATTTGGAAAAAAATATATGAAATATAGCATCGCGAGGAAACCAGCACCCCTGAGAGATGTTTTCGATGGTGTGTAAAGCCATGTCCTACCTGAGACCTACTGGCGATTTACACTTTGACACTAGGCTGTTCATCAACTTCCAGTGCCTACCTCAAAAAATTACCTAATTTTTTTGAGGTAGGCACTGCTTATTTCACAGTAAACTGTGATATAAGTTGTATTTAGGTACTGTTTTGAGGTAGGCACTGCCTATTTGCCTATATGCAATGCACGCCACTGTCAACTACACGATATGAAGAAGACGAAGTGCGTTTATAGACACATACTCGTATCTCACGACCAAATTAAAAGCATTGTACACAAGCATGACCGACACACACTTATTCTTAGTAAGAATTTACTATGTATGGTTAAAATCCAACTTGATGTCAAAGTTGTTCTGGCTACCTTTAGTCAACTCTAGTCTTTAAGTCAATTTTAGTCTGTTGTGAACTCGTGACTATTGGATGCATTTCCATTGGAACTCTGTGCTTCGGATAGCACATAAATTCATCAGTTCAGATTGTTGTAAGTTGATTGTCTTTCAGCCAATTCGGAGGACTCCGGGCAGCTTGAACAACTGTGATACCAGATTACGCTTCCTACAAAAAGGATAATAAACAAAAAAATATGGTAATTTGAAGAGTAATAAGAAATAGTAGTATTCAGTTTATGATGGGAACTTCGAAGTAGCTAAAAACTTTACTCAAACGCGGAACAGGCAAATTCATAACGTCCGTGCTTTTTAGTCAAAAGTCACAAAAAACTTAATAATATTAATTTAATTAACACTAACTTTGTAGTTGCGAAACAAGACTCATACTTTTCGTGCATTAAGTAATTAAATTAAAAGTATTTTAAATTAATGCAAGTCTTGTTAAAAATATTGAGCACACGATGTCTACGTTTTAAGGCTGCGTCTCATTTGAAGAACTTGTTTCCCTAAACGAAGTTATTTTGTACAATAATTTCATCAGAGCCGTTATGGGGATTTCTAAATATAAAAAAGTAACACATAGTAGTGTCGCGGTGGCTGAGTAGTTAAGGGCCCGGTTCTTGAGCCACAGGTTGAGGGTTCAAATTTGGCATGTATACTTGAATCAAATCGAATAGCCACGAAATTGCTTTACCATATTTGACAAAAACTTCCAGTAAATTAAAATGTCAATCAGGTTGACAGTATCTGACTGACACTTTGATCTTGTAAGCGAAAATAGACCTTGTCATATTGCATACATGTGTAAACGAAATTAAGCATTAGGGTGGTAATGCAATTGTATGGTCGACTATACCAATGTGACTTTTTTAACGTCATAAGTATTTTCTTTGTTAATTTAAGACATCACAGACATATGGTGAAGGAAAACATCGTAAGGAAACCTGGACTTGATGGTCTGACATCGCCAACCCGCAATGAGCTAGTGTGGTGATCAACGCTCGTTCCTTCTCGACTACTCATACAGCTTCATTTTCCCATTTTCATTCGCATACACTTTCCCATTGCAGGGCAAGCCCTGCAATGGGAAAGTTATGGGCTAATTATGTTACGCTATGGGCCTTACAAGCACTGTGCACCGGCACCATATCAAAAAAAAAAATTACATTCCAGTCACTCCGTGCACATACATCGTATCAACTTATCGAAATAGGCTAAATAATAGCATACGAATGGTTTTCCCCAATAACTAGGCTACTTATCAACTATTAAGATTCTTGATGTACCGATAGCATGTTAAGTACGGACATGACTTCGAACTGTGCCAAAATACTCTGTGTTATTGTCGCTACCAACTCTGATTGCTTCGAAAAGAGAAGTTTAAAAAATAATATTCGACGAAGCTTGGTTTCTTATAAAAAGATATAGAGGTATTTGAAATCGATTATCGATGAATTTAAAAAAATAATGATTGTGTCTTTACTATAGATTTTTATTATTACATATTAAAATAAAATAAATTTTACCAGATTAATCACATTTTTTATTGACTGAAAAAACAAATATCATTATACACGCGATTAATCCGGTTAAAAGTCGTCTATTATAATTCCTCTATCTCTAGTCTACTGGTTTGTTCACAATCGAAAGTAGAATCGATTTCTTCTTATCGTACGGTGATGAAGAATCTAGTGTCAGACTTAAAAGCACCCGTAGACCTCTAACTTAGCTCTACTCACCATCCTATTTTATTCGCCATTTTGAGAGCAAGTGATAATTTATAGGGACTGAATAGCAATGACGTCACCAAAACACGTATTAAAATGTGGACGAAGAATTCGCGGTGATGAGCAGAGGTCGAGATGGCTTAGTGGTCAGAGAGCGCCTGGAGTATTTATCCGGGAGGCGCATTTTGGAATCCTGCTCGCGGCCGTATTCTTTTACCACAAATAATTTACTTAATAATATATTAATAATTATTAATATACTTTAATTGAATTAATATGCAGCAGATAGTAAAAATATCGTAGAAGAACCAATATCTATACTCTAATAATAAACTGAAACTAATTTGGAAACCTTATTTGTAAATATTTTAGAATAAATATGAAAATTAAAACAGAACAAACTTCAAGACTGACATATGTCATAAAAGAAAATATGCAATTTATATATGAATATAGTAATATTATATAATGCTGACTCGAGCCAGACAACGACAGCAGGCACACCCACCACCCCCGGACTCGTCACTCGGATCCGCCTCGCAGCCGCCGGGCACCCAACAGCGACAGATACCGGCTGCTGCAGTCGCGTCGAGCTCGAGTGACGAGTACTTCTCGCCGCCGACGACACCACCACCTGCGCGTCGGCGGGGAAGAGGACGGCCGCCAGCGAGCTTCGGGCCCCGAGGCCAACCGGCCCCGAACAGGGTCCCCGCCGCCGGTGGAAATGTGTCGCGCATGCGATGGACACAGTCCATAAACGAAAATGTCATGCGCGCATATTATGGGGCAACAGAGGGGGGAACTAACCTTACAGCGTACCGAGGTAGGATGCTCTCTCTGTTTCAGGTGCTTGAACCAGCCGTCGACGTCTCGGCCCAACGACTATCGGATCAGGTGCGGGTCATCCAGCGCAATCACAGATTGGATGATGCCGCACTTGATAGGCTACGCTCTGAAGTACAGAACAGTCGTGTTATCTCACCCCTGCCACAGACCGCGGTACAATCGTGTGCAGTGGATTTAAGGATGCCGCGGTCCGACCAAGGTGAGCAGTATGGAGATGATAGGACTATTATTGTAAGTAGCCAGTATAATGATATAATGAGGAGTGCACTGGAGGATGCGATTCTTGAATACAGAACCACCGCGCCAGATCTCAGACCGAAACTGCCACGCTTGCCCATGCATAATAAAAATAGAGCGCTGGTGTGTACCTTGGATTCGCTGCTCCCCAATTATTTGGAAAGCAGCGAAGACCTCACCGATACGCACTCAATTCTGTATTGCGCGGCTGTTGCAGCATGTCGTGTAGCTAACATCAAGTTCCCAAATAGTGACAACGCTACACGACCAAAATCTGCTGCACCAGCCTGGCAATTCAGGATTCAACGGCGTATCGACGGGGCCAGGGTACTCATCGGCAAATTAATTTCCTTCAGGGAGGGCAATACCCGACCGCGAGTGATGCGCTTTGTGAGACGGGCATTCTCAGGGACTGAAATAAGTCCCCCAGAGTATATGTCCTGTGTCACAGAGCGCATCGACTTCCTGAAGCAGAAGGTGTATGCATGGGCGAGCCGCATTCGCAGATTTAAGCGGCGAGCCGACCGGTATACTCAGAATCGCATGTTCCAGAGCGATCAAAGATGGGTTTATAGAGCTTGGGAGCGACCCAACCAAAATGTGGATGATGGGGGTCGACCGGATGATGACGCCACAAATTCATTTTGGCGTGGCATCTGGTCGATGCCCGTCATTCACACAGAGGGTGACTGGATGTGGGATGTCGAGCAAATGTGTGAAGCTATCGAAGAAATGGAGGAATTTGTCATCTTACCCCAAGACGTAGCCATTGCAACGAGCCAAATGACCAACTGGAAATCCCCAGGTCTAGATGGGTTACACAATTTTTGGCTCAAATGGCTACGTAGTTCACATGTTTGCTTGGCATCTCAGTTCCAGTCATCTTTAGAGTCTGGGTCACTCCCGCAGTTTTTAACGACTGGAATTACCCATCTGCTCCATAAAACAGGTAGTACAATGGAACCCAAACATTATAGGCCGATCACTTGCTTACCGACGGTGTATAAGCTTTTTACATCCATTTTGAGAGCAAAAATTAACACTCATATCGAAAATAACTCTATTATGTCTGCCTCTCAAAATGGATGTAGAAATGGGTCCCGTGGTACTAAGGAGCTGCTCCTCATAGACATGACTGTTAGCCAACAAGTCCGCCGCTCTCGAAAAAGTTTGTCGACATGCTGGATAGATTATAAGAAGGCCTACGACTCGGTGCCTCATTCATGGCTCATGAGGGTGCTGGAGCTGTATAAAATTAATACAACTCTACGCACCTTCCTGATGTCATGTATGAGGCAATGGAGGACGGTTCTTCGGTATTCAGGATGTCGGCAGACCCGAGAGAACGGTGAACTGATTCGGATTGAGCGGGGAATATTCCAGGGCGATAGTCTGAG
The DNA here is from genome assembly GCA_935421205.1 of Xylocampa areola. NCBI lineage: Eukaryota > Metazoa > Arthropoda > Insecta > Lepidoptera > Noctuidae > Xylocampa > Xylocampa areola. Next base: position 14,274,279 of record OW285206.1, read on the forward strand.
CCCACTTTGGTTTTGTCTAGCCCTCAATCCTCTCAGTACTTTACTGGAGGGTTCAGGGCTGGGTTATCCGTTGCGGAGAGGTGGCCAGGTCTTATCTCACCTCCTCTATATGGATGACTTAAAAATATTTGCCCCCGACAGATTGCAGCTGATGAAGTTGCTGAAAATAACAGAAACCTTCAGTAACTCCATCAGTATGGAATTTGGTGTGGACAAATGTGCAGTCATGCATGTGAGAGGAGGTGCGATGGTGGAATCCGATGGACTCCAACTTTCGGATTCCATACACCTTAGGTCACTATCCGCAAACGATACTTACAAATACCTGGGTATGGCGGAGGGATTGGGCATCAACGTGGCTGACATGAAACAGTCATTTCAGGAGCGCTTCTTTGGCCGCCTGAAGAAAGTACTTAATAGTCTTTTATCAGGCGGCAACAAGGTGCGCGCCTTTAACGGCTGGGTTATGCCAGTCCTGATGTATTCCTTCGGCATACTCAAGTGGTCTCAGACTGAACTGGACGCCCTGGACAGGAAGGTAAGGACACTGTTAACTGCAAACCGTATGCATCATCCAAGGTCATCCGTAATGAGACTGTACATCCCGCGAAAATGTGGGGGTCGAGGCTTTTTAAACGCCAAGACTCTACATAATCGCGAGGTGTGCAGCCTCAGGGAGTACTTTCTACATACCAGCACGGAGATGCACCGGAATGTAGTTGCAGTGGACAAAAATCTCACCCCACTCTCCTTGGCTAAGGAAAACTGGAGCAAACCTGTTGTACTCGGTACCAATGATCGCAAGGAAGTATGGCAAAGCAAGGAGCTACACGGACGCTTTTATCGGGCACTTTATGGTCCCGACGTAGATTTTTTAGCGTCCGTATCATGGCTGCGGTTTGGTGATCTCTTTGGTGAAACTGAAGGTTTTATCTGTGCAATTATGGACGAAGTTATCATGACGAATAACTACCGGAAATATATTGTAAAAGACGGGACAGTTGACATATGTCGGGCATGTCACTGTCCAGGCGAGTCTATTAGACATATTATTTCTGGTTGTTCTCGTCTTGCTAACGGCGAATACTTGCACAGACACAACTTAGTGGCCAAGATTATACACCAACAACTTGCTTTGAAATACAGTCTTGTGGAATCGGAGGTACCGTACTATAGGTATGTGCCCGACCCAGTTCTCGAAAAAGGTCATGTCACATTATACTGGGATCGATCTATCATCACTGATAGGACTGTTATTGCTAACAAGCCTGACATAGTGGTGATAGATCGATTAAAGCGCCGCGCAATGATTGTGGATATAACTGTCCCTCATGACGAGAACCTCGTGAAAGCTGAAAAAGACAAACAAATAAAATATGTTGATTTAGCTCACGAAGTTGTCGACATGTGGGACGTGGATTCGGCAATCGTTGTGCCGATAGTCGTGACGACCAACGGACTGATAGCGAAAAGTCTTGACCAACACCTTAAGAGACTCTCGTTAGACGGCTGGGTCAAGGGCCTGATACAGAAAGTGGTACTCCTCGACACGGCACGCATTGTGAGGAGGTTCCTCTCTCTGGGGCCCTAACCACCGGTAGCTTGGACCCTGTTCCCGATGCCGGCGGTTTGCTATATTTTATATTTTTAAATGTATATTTTTTTTTGTAATTGATATATCGTTAAAAATATAATTTATATGTAATTTAATGAATAAATGGATTAATATACTATACGCTCATGCCTACGGATTGAAGGAATTATATAAGTATTTCTTAGATCTATAATAATTAAAATCTGTTACGATGTCTGAGGCTTTGCTTTAAGTACCACATAGTATAGAGCTATTAGACAAATCTAGAAGATCGCTAGAAATATAATATAACTAATGAATAGTGTACAAATAGACACAGAACTAATGACATGGAAAGTGAAATCATGAACGCAATTTTAGACCTTCTTAAAGAAAGGTAAGGGATTGTATTGCTTGTAGTATTTATGACAGATAGAAACATTAGTTATACCTACATAGTCTTATGTCTTTGTAATACTTAGGTTTTACTTAAATCAGTTCAGTATATAACTGGGAACAGCATGTATTTATGTATACCTCAGAATAATTCCTTGCTCTGTTCTCATTCTGAAGTGTAAATGTAGACAAATTTTGCCACAAAAATCTATTATTTTTTACTCTGACTTGGCTTTAGTGGAAAGTCAACAAAATTATAATAAAAAAACAACTTTTAACTGGATTAATCGCGTATAATATTGTTATATGAATTAATTTTCACCGGTTACTACTCACGTGCATTTTTCGGGTTTACCCGACTAGTTTCGAACTCGAACAGAGCCAGTCAGCTCATGACTAAGGGCTCAGTATTATTATGAATAAGCCTCACGAAAGTTATTACACCATATTGTAATAATACACGTGATTAATCTACTTATAAGTCGTTTTAATGATCGCGAAATCGTAAGTCAAGAGCATTGTCATAGAAGTCAAATAATTTGCTTGGCACAGACTACACAAATTAATATATAGCACATACTACACAATCTTCAATATCTCAACATACATCTAAACTTTTTAACCGTGTACCTAAAGTGTTCAACTATTTAACACGGAACGCTCAGAGCAAAACCTACTTACGCCAAAGAATATTAGCGTTAAAATTTATGCTTTCAACACCATCGATTATTCAACGTATATGTACAACATATTCAGCGAAGACTTGGTACGTTCATTTACATGTTAATGGTACGCGTGTACCGAGTGGAAGTGCGGTACCTTTAGTGCCAGATAGTGTTCGTGAAGCACTCTTTGTTCCAGACCCAGCTGAGAGGTTAATCACTCTATTGTTGGCTTGGAGTATGTTTTGGTTGTAGGTAGGGGGTGGGGAAGGTTTTTTGGTAATTATAAAGTGCGAGTTTTGGTGTTGAGGCTAAATGTGAATCGTATTCTATTGTTGCGTGTTTGTGATCAGTTTCCCTAGACTAAATAGTAGGGTATTAAGAATCTTATAGACTTGGATTAATATTCACTTTGATTAATATTCGTCATCGCCTTGATGATCGTGTGTTGCCAATGTAGCTGTTGAGAGTGAGGTCCTTCCTGTGTAATAACTTTCGTAATACATATTCATATCAGTTATTGTTCACCGGTTACTACTCACATGCATTTTTCGAGATTGCCCGACTAGTTTTGAACTCGAACGGAGCACTTAGTTATACTGAGCTGAGCTGAGCCCACGGCGATGTCGAGATGGTTTAATTGAAGCGCCTTGAGTATTTATTCGGGAAGCATAAACATAACATAGCATCACGCCTGTATTCCCCGAAGGGGTAGGCAGAGATGTACACAGTTGTACACCCACATTTCACCAATGCTGTTATTAAGTCCCATGTAATAGGTGGTGAGCCTATTGCCATCTACCGGGCACATTTCCAAACTCCGGGCTGCTACTGAGAATTTTCTAACAGAAAAACTCAATAACAATTTGCCCGACCCGGGAATCGAACCCGAGACCTCATGCTTAGCCGTCGCGCTTGCGACCACTAGACCAACGAGGCAGTTCGGGAAAGCGCAGATTTGAATCCTGCTTATGACCGTGTTTTGCATTGCACAACTATGTATAACTTTAAACTTCGCTATGCATACGTTAATCCATTCGATCGATTTATAAATATATATTTCTGTCACAATTTTGATTTAAAGATGGAAGCCAGCATCACCCAATAAGCAGCAAACAAAACTACGCTAGCTACCAAACCTAAACATACACCGTAATCTAAACTCAGACAAGTTAAGGAACCACGTCAGCTCCTAACTGTGAAACACATCTGGCTACCGGCTGATACGTTCAACAGTCCATTTAAATATAATTTAGTTTCCTATGTGACATAGTTAACGCCTCGCCGTTTCACGGAAATTAATTTCTCATGCAATTTGCTCTTGGCCTTTAAAGATGTCCACACGCAAACGGAAAACTACGGGAAACTACATAACGTCTTTTCGTCCAAAATACCTCAGTGCCTCAAGACTAAAGTCTACAATCAGTTTATGTTGCCAGTGAAGACGCACAGAACTGAGACGTGGCCTCATACTATGAGCCTACCTAGGGCTACAACGGCTTAAAACCTCCACAGAAACAGCCAAGTACGTAGGAGATATTATAGTCCACAAGTGTATGCACAAACACAGGTGCACTCCCACTTTCTTCACCCTCATAGTCCGATGGGACGACAATCTGACTCAACCGGAGAGTGATCAGGCGCAGTACCGATAGCTTTACGTGCTCTCCGAAGCACGAGGATGTCACACCGCCAACTTCCTAACTCTTAGCTGCTACTGAGAAACTGCCAACAAAAAATTTTATAATACTTATACTTTACTTTGACTTGCTGCCTCATTGGTATAGTATCAGGAAGCGCGGCCGCCGAGCGTTCATTATTACATGGAGAAAATAATAATTACTTATAATACCATAATCATTACTCATAGCAGATATTGATGATCCCATGATGTTACATATAATCTTGATATTGGTTCCCACACGACAGGAAAATTATGACACCTTATCACTTTCGATGGGGGTCCTACGTCCACTTTGTGTTGATGATACTAATTTTTTTCCTATTCGTTCATACGCAACACTGGTGGGCTAGTGGCCGCAAGCTGGGCTGGTGAGCGTGAGATCTCTGGTTCGATTCGCAGGTCTGGCAAAATATTATTAGGTTACAGTTTTTTTTTATTTTGAAAACCATTGGCCCATGCTTAGCGAACGTTAAAGTTATATATTTTTATGGAAAAAGTATACGGTCGCGAGCAGGATTGGAACCTGCGCCTCTCGGATAAATACTCCAGGCCCTCTGACCACTTAGCCATCTCGACCTCTGCTCACCACCGCGAATTCTACCTCCATATTTTAATACGTCATTTGGTGACGTCATTGCTATCTATTCGGCCCTATACAGGTGACCGAACCGAGACTACTAACTTTAATAAATACAGTTTTTTTTTTAAGCATTGACGCGTCCTTAGCGTACCTTAAACTTACACGCGATTCACCCGGTTAAAAGTTTTAATATTTAGGTATTATTTCAAATGTATACAATAATAATAGAGTACTCCCGGCAGACGTTTTCCAGCCCTGAAACCGATTGTGACGCCACCTACCGAGTCCAATTGTAAATCTAAACTATCCAGGGACCCATTCAAAATACACAAAAAAAAACATCAAAACCAGTCCAACCATTTAGGAATTCGACTCGCGACTCCTCTGGGGTTGCGGGTGCCCATGGGTGGCGGTAATCGCTTACCATCAGGCGAGCCGTCTGCTCGGTTGCCCCCTATTCCATAAAAAAAAAAAAAAAAAAAAAAAAATCTGTGACAAACATACGTAGGTACATAAGAATTATATATAATCTGAGTGTATATAGCATTCAAAAGAACAAAACGTCATATTTGATCTATTTTCTGTATATTTCTTTATCTGATAATAAATTCTTTAACCATAAAAATAAAGAAACTCAAGCCAATAAATTAAAATGAAACAATCACATAACACCAAGCTTACAACCCACTAAAAGATTCGAGCACGCACCCGCTTCATTCCGCATTAGCCATATCATAATAATATTTTTCTTACATCACTTGGGGGGAAAAAATGCCTCTAAACATCAAGAGAGCAACGCAAATCGCTTTAGAGGTCCTTAGAGCGCCTAAAAAAACAACTCCACCATCTTATATCTAGTAAAGATAACAAAAGGAATACCATAAAAATAAATATGCTACGTACGAATACATTCCGTGATAATAATTCATTTTTATTGTATCTTGCACGCTGTTTGCCGTATTTATAGCTCATCTAAGTGTGGTACTTCACCTGTATAAAATATAATGTACAGGGTGTTGTTAATAGGTCGTATTTTTACACGCCGATTGTTGCCGACTGGTACGGTACTATTAAAGAGGATATTAATGTAACTATTATAGTTATAAGAGGTGATATTTCATTGTAATGTTTTTGTTAAGCTATTTCGGTTTTGGTGCTTCAATGTTTTAATTAGATACGTATTGGTTTTAATGGCTTTATCGTGAGTTTACATTGTATTATAAGGAATTGATAATATGGTAATTGTATTTGCACATATAGCATCACGCTTCTATTCCCCGAAGGGTTAAGCAGAGGTGCACATTCCATTGACACTGTTTCTAAGTCCCATGTATTAGTCTAATGTAATAGTCCCATGTAATAGTGCCACGTAATAGTCCCATGTAATACTCCCATGTAATAGTCCTCCCATGTAATGGTTCGATATAATAGTCCCATATAATAGACCCATGCGATAGTCCCATGTAATAGTCCTCCCATGTAATAGTCCTCCCATGTAATAGTCCTCCCATGTAATAGTCCTCCCATGTAATAGTCCTCCCATGTAATAGTCCTCCCATGTAATAGTCCTCCCATGTAATAGTCCTCCCATGTAATGGTTCCATATAATAGACCCATATAATAGACCCATATAATAGTCCCATGTAATTGTCACATGTATTGGTGGTAAGCCTATGGCCATCTAACGGGCCGGTGCCTGCATCCGGGCACAATTCCAAACTCCGACCCTCTAATGAGTAACATTAAAACCCAATAATACTTTACCATAATTGAATCTAAGTCCAAACCCTGCACCTCCCGCTTAGCAGCCACACTACATCCACTAGAGCAAAGATTAGTATTTATGTTTTTTTTTTTTATAAATCTCAGACAATATTAAGCTAGTAAAAAAGTTAATACACCATCATGATAATTGTACAGAATCTTCTCGAAACTTTAGCATTAAAATGTCATTAATTACAAAGCATTAATTCTGATTAGGGAGAGCCTTTCAATAATGAACTGAGATATATCATCAAAGCACATCCAACTATGTTGTTTACGTTATTGACAGCCTACACAAACCAAAACAACCTTCCAAATACATCTTATTACCGAGCATCAAGGTTCATTTTCGTGTGGGTTTAATAGCAAAAGTTTGAGGATATGTGGATGTCCGTGTGATCGTTCGGAAGGGGCAAGTGCTCCTGACAGTGGGTCGATTAGCGTACGGGACATGGGTTCAAAGACTGGCGATAACTTAGCGAGGTATTCTGAGTTATGGTTGTGTTAGGGCAGGCCCACACAATGCCGACGATAAAACGCTTAGTACTACGATTTTAAAACTCAAAATTAAACAGAACAGATTTTATTTCATTTGAATTTCGAATTGAACTGCCTCTTTAACCAAGCGCGGCTGCAGTAACGTGACGGTTTGATTCTCTCTCAGACTAAGGATTATTAAGTATTTTTGTTCTGCATGGGCTTTAATTTGACCGCCACCTTATCTGATGTTAAGCGATGGTGTGTTTGACGAAGGAACAAGCTTGCCTAGCACTGGGGTGAATGCAGCTGCGATCTCCCTGGTACCCTGGTAAAGGTCAAAGTCAAGTCATTTATTTTAATTAGACCATTTACAGGCACTTTTGAACTGTCAGAAGCTAGTTGCCACGTTCCAAAGTGTAGCTTCCTATAGAGAAGAACGGGTTATAAGAAGGACCGTGTGGTTTTAGTTGGAAGGAGTCCGGCTTAATGTCCATGATCGATTTCTACGCATAAAAAGATATCAGAAGCCTGTTCACTCGAACTTTGAAGACCACCAGATTATACATGTCGGGAAACAGAAGCGTAAGGAATTCCATTCCTATTTCTGTTAGGAAATTATTAGTACTGGGCACAATTCCTGTCGTTACCGTTGCCGTAAAATAGTTTGTTACACTCCTCATAGTATATGTATTATAATTTGAATATTATGTAGGTATCTTTGATCAGTGATGTTGTTATTAGTATTTTATACTTAAATTAACTTATTATGTACACCGACAACCTTATTTTTTTTTATTCCATCCTAATATTGCATGGAAGAAATTGCAGTGTGTGATAAGGCCACCCATTGTACTATTTTTATATAATAAGGTTTTAATTGTATATTCTTAGTGTACAAAAATCAAATCACTACATATTTTAAAACAAATGTCCTCCGCCGCGTCTGTCTGTCTGTTCGCGATAAACTCAAAAACTACTGCACCGATTTTCATGCTATTTTCACTAATGGATAGAATGCTTCTCGAGGAAATTTAATATACATAATTTGTCATGTTTTTATATACATTGGCTAAAATATTATATTTGTTGGAGGTGTCGGAAAAAAATAAGCCGCCTGGGAGCTTTCAACGAAAACGCTGCCTAAACCCTTTGAGATATAACAAAATGATATATGGTGGAATTGTGTATCAATATGTCTACAGAAAAATCCGCGATGACATATGCCTATCTCTTAACAATAAAATACTATATCCATTTTAATACTTAAAAAAATGGGCAATTATAAAGTGATAATTGGAAAGCGGGAACGGGATCAAAATTTCATGATTACTTTTGCGCGACCAAATAGCGACATCTACGCGGGCGAAGCCGCGGACATCAGCTAGTAAATAAATAAATAATTTCAAATAGATGGAACGTAACCACCTACATTAAAGTTTGATGTATCACTAACTTTGTAGGTATTAAAGACCCTGTGCCTTCATTTACTTCAGAATCCAGGTATTAAGTTTGGAAGGTTGTATACCTACCCCCATCGTAATTAAACTGATAACATCTTGCCGTCAACTATCCCCGCCCCCTAAGTTCGGTGATTATGGCTACATCCCCAAGATATTTCGTTGACGCCATCTTTACATTTAATAGTAAAACTTATTACTCGTACACACAAACATACTTAGACAAAATATTGTTGTAGGTACAACAATACAATCATTTTCAGCTTTTTTCTTTATGTCCGTTCGAGACGTTGCCCGGAAAACAAAAAATATATTAGGAAGTAATAATTAATTCTTAATACGCACATTATTACCTAAGTCTGTAGTGCATGGTTTGGACTTGATCCTGTGACTTTTAACTTGACAGTTTTAAAGTTATACCACCTGGTACAACAGCATTCGCTGCTTTTAATGACTTTACAAGTAACTTGAAGAAGTACATCTAAACACTTACTAAAAATATATATAACTCATTCATGTTTATAGCCAAACGTAGCATTATACATAAATCACTGTGCAAAGATGTATGATAGAACAAGAGTCAGCACAATACTTATAGAAAAAAATAATTAGAAAAATCCCGCCAATAAAAATCCTACGCTCACCGTTAACTTACTGAATAATCAACCTTATTAATAAATAAAATAAAACACAAAAATACAATATAGCAAATATAATTTAATGAGCTCATTACTCGCACATGGTGCCTTAATCCTATTTAATCTAATTGTAACACGTTGCCATTAAAACTATCTACTTGTTGAGCAAATAATCATAAAGCGCACATTTTACCGCCGTCATGTCGCGCGTCGCAGGGTTTTGTCGCAGTTTTACGTGCGACTTAACTGCGCGACATCGGGAGAATGTAATTAAAGCTACTGTTCGACGCATAAACTGTTGCAAGTCTTCAATTGTGTCTTACTTTGTTGGTAGTGTTGCGATTATTTTTGTTGCATTTTTGTTACGACGTCAAAGTTGATGGGAGAATATGGGATGCCTGTATTCTTTGTCGCCGTTGAATCAACTAGGAATTTGTGGCAATTATTTTGAGTCGTCGTATCTAGAAAAATACAACTCATTTTTCTTTTTTTTAGAAAGATAGTAAATCCCGAACACAGCTAAAACACCCAAAAATAAATTGTACTTTATAATCTACCAGATCGTAAAAATAGTATTTTCTTATTATACAATTTATTGATGATTAAGGCCAGCTTCATATATTATACTTTTTCTTAATTCTTTAACCTTTTTCAGGCACTCGAATTATAAGCAGTGATAGCCTAGTGGTAAAACTGTTGGACTGACAAGTCAAAAGTCGCAAGTTCGAATTCAAGGCACGCACCACTGACTTCTCGAGTCATTAGAAATTAATTATCACTTGCTTAAAACGGTAAAGGAAAACATCGTGAGAGTACCAGCATACCTGAGAGTTGTTCTCGATGGTGTTTAAAGCTTTGTCAGAGGTCTACGGGTGGTTTAAACTCTGATACAAGGTTGTTCATCAACCAGTCGATTAGAGAAAGGGGCACTAAAACGCACGCCTTTCGTACAAAATGTTCAACATGGCGCATACGTTCTTATATTTTCAGTTTGGAAACAATCCCTGACGTTCGTTTTACGAACAGAAAAAATGCAAATGGCAAAAAAAAACTGCACTAGGTTCACGGAATTCCGAATCTCTGCTCCGTATTCCGAAACCGAACACGAAAATTGTACATATGCGGCCAGCTTTAAAGGACTTCTACAAAAACAAACAGAAAGATAAGTAACTAGTTTCCGTAGAAATAAAAATGCCACGCTCAGCCATCAATCATTCCACTGAGCCTTTCGAAACTCATCGCTGGACTGTATTTGATGGCAAAATTATATGATCATTCTTAGCATCAAATACTTATTTCATGAAACTGCTCAAAATGTATTTATACGAGAAGTTATGTTAACCTTTTAACGCAATGTATATCTCAGCACTCTCCTTTTACACATACACAAATAAAGACGCGCGCGCGCAGTCGCACCCGTGCCCGTACACACACGCACTTGCACATATTCATACTAACACAAACGCTTTAAATTACGAACTTGATATTAATGACACTCTTTCGAAAACAATTAATTGGCTTAAGGACAATAATCTTGTAATAAAACTAAATAAAACTAAAATTATGCATTTCCACCAACGGCTTGTAAATACTCCAGTTAATGTCACCTATAATCAGTCTAGAATAGAAGAGGCTAGCATTGCAAAATTCTTGGGTATCTCTATAGACTGCAAACTGACCTGGAAACCACATCTGGAAGAAGTTTTCAAACGATTAAGCAGATCAGCGTATCTTCTATTTCAACTATCAAAAAAAGTTAGTACTGAAACACTCTTGACGGCTTATCATGGATTGGTAGCTTCGGTTCTGCGTTACGGTGTTGTTTTTTGGGGACAGTCAACAAACCGAGAAATTGTTTTTAAAATGCAAAAGAGATGCATGCGGTCTATGTTTGGTTTAAGACGGAATGACAGTTGCATCACGTATTTTAAAAAATACAATATTTTTACTTTTCCTGCTTTGTACATCCTGGAAACTTCTTTGTTTGTAAAAAATAATCCCCACTTATTTAAAAAAATGGCCACAGTCAAGAAATTACCCATACGTGCTCAATATATAAACACATTATGCCATGTTAATTGTAAAACTGCACTGATGAAGAAAAGTTTCTTTGGTATTGCTCCCAAAGTTTTTAATAAAGTTCCCGATGCAATTAAATGTATGCCATTGCAAAAATTCAGAAGCACTCTACAGAAGCTGCTACTTGAAAAATGCTATTACACATTAGACCAGTTTCTGAATGACAAATTTAATTTATGATAACTATGGAATTATTATTATGTTATTATTTAATTTTATTTTATTATAATGCAATTGTAAGTTTTGATCTTAATTTTAATCTCTGCTGACATTGTATTTTTTTTATGACATTATTTTAATTTAATTAATTTTGACGACTGTAATATTGCTGACATTGTTTTATCTTTTTGTACTATTTTATTTAACTTTTTACAATTTTTATTTGCTAACATTGTTTTTTTTTTCAAGAGGTTTTTACAATTATTTTATCTTTGATCATAGCATCACTATTTTGTATGCCTGTCGGCGGAACATAGGTTGGGCCAAACACTATATATGCATAAGATCATTGTACCCTGTGTTCACAAAATAAATAAATTTGAATTTGAAATTTGAATTTGAACGCACGAACAATCGAACATAATAATAAATGAATGTCATCAATGCGGCAATGCCCAACAAAACTGCAAATATTAATATGTGATTTTATTGTGTAGTTTACTATTGGCGAAATGTTTAGATAATTAGAAATGTTAATCTCTGTAAGCTGTGAAGTTACGTCGGAGTCGGAGTTTGAGTCACCCGTAGACTTCTAACATGGAGATTTACACACCATCGAGGACATCGCGTAGGTGTACTGAGTGTCTACCTCACGATTTTTTCCTTCAAGTAGCAACTGATATTTCATAAATATACTTTATATCACACCCTATAATCAAATCATAACGTATACTCGCATATAAAATAATACTCTATAAAATTAGTGAAATGTGGTTGTACAAATAGTTGTACAACCACATTTCATGTGGAGTACATAGGTACTCCCCCTTCTACCTCTGCCTTCCCCTTCGGAAAATACAGGCGTGATGCTATGTTATGTTATATGCTTATAGACTAATATATATATTAATATAATAACTTTAATATATATACTTTTGCAAAGTTTCTCCCACTTATTATTATTTTTGCTCAGCTTTTAAGAGTCGTAGCGTGATGTTACTCCTAACCTTTCTCAAGAATGGGCCTCTCAAAGGCAAAAATATTTTTTCAATTCTGACATGTCGTTTTATAGATTACTGCGTTCAAACAAAAAAACTATTAAACTCTTCAGCTTTATTATATTATTTTAGTAATATAGATTAAGTTAGGTATATACCTCAGACACTCACGACTTTTTCCATGGACGTAGGCAGAAACTACAGAACACCACCTGCTACGATCCGTACATATTCCTTTATCATGTTAGATACAGAATAGAAAAATATTACATCCATTATAAACAATTAACCTGACCAGACTGCCTACTTCCATCTATTCAGTTCCTATTATACCTGACAAGCGCTGCATAGGAGAAATTCATTAACTCTGTCGTTGACATATCGGTGGTATTGCTTGAACATTTGTCAAATACATGTGTCGCATACCCTCATATATCTGGGACATTGTATTGTAATTAAACGTACTCCATTGCGCGTTATGTTAGGAGTAAACGGTTGACAATGTTACAGTGATTCTGTTAGCCAGATATGTATAGTGTAATAAATCTTTGAGCTGTTACAGCTACTGAATAGGCACCGTGTTTGACATGTTTATATGTTATTAGATCGTTTTTCTCTTAACGTCCTTCTTATCAAATTCTAGATCTTCAGATTCAGTCTTCTTATTTATTACTAGCTGTGCCCGCGACTCCGTCCGCGGATGTCGTAAATAACAAATGTTCGACGTGATTCTTTAAATTGGCATAACTTTTTTATTTATGAACCGATTGACATGAAACAAACACTAAATATTAAGTAAATCTTACCACAATATATTAGTGAAACCACATCTTAATCGGATAAGCTGTTTCTGAGATTACCGTGCACAAACGCACAGACAAAAAGACAAACATTCTAACAATCATTGTTTTGGGTGATATTTGCGTTGATAAAGGTCCCAATAATATTTTTTCTCATATATCTTCCATGTACAGACAGCGATCTGTTACATTTTTATTATATGTGTTGATGATGATGATTGATTTAATTTCTATGGAAGACTTATAGCTAGACAATTCAGAATAAAAAACAGAAAGTTTGACTGACAGCCAACACAGGTACAGGTCTCCAAGTATGAGTAGACACACAAAAATAATCTGTGAATGAACTACATAGTACTGCCAACTGAGTATGAAGAATTAAATCATTCTACATTTATATGGTTGACTAGCTGTGCCCTTGCGTTGCTTATCCTCAACGATAGTTTCAGATCAGAGTTTGCCACCTCGAAATTACATTCTAAGAACTGTATAATATACATACATAACATCACGCGTGTATTCCCCGAAGGGGTAGGGAAAGGTATACACAGTTGTGCACTCACATTTCACCAATGCTCTTATTAAGTCCAAGTACCACGTCCCATAGGTGATGAGCCTATTACAATATACCGGATACAATTCCAAACTCCGGGCTACTACTGAAAATTTCCTAATAGAAAAATCAGTAACACTATGCCCGACCGGGATTCGAACCCGGCACTTGAATAACGAGGCAGTTTTTGTATAATATAAAGGTACCAACTATTGATCCAAACCGGTAATTATATCCATTAATATTCTAGGTACCTTTACCAACACAAGTGATTCCTAATGTGCGGTGTAGTCGGAGCAGAGACCAATTAGTGGCCATACATTATATGAACTCAATCCGTTACTCTGTTCCTTTTTTATAATAACTCCCTCCTGAGTAGTAAGCAACTTCAAGGCTTTCAAGGAATCCTGGAACGTAGGCAAGGACTTTACTGTTAAGGACTAAGAATGAACAGTGAGTTGGTAAGTGAAAACATAGTTTCCTAGTGGAATATGGAGTTGGTATCTTGGTAGAATATATACAATTTCTATGACCTACTACTAGCTAAACCCGGCCACACTTTGCTGTGGTTCAGTCTTATGACGCCATAGACCTCCTGACATATGTCTTTAAGAACATAAATAGCATCTTATATAAAGTTACAATATTAAATGGAAAAAGAGATATTATTAGAGGTCGAGATGACATAGGCGCAGGTTCGAATCCTGTTCGCAACCGTATTCATTTTCCATTTAATATTGTAACTTTAGAGTTCGCTAAGCATGCTTTAATGCTTTTCAAAGATTTATCTTGGAGCGTCTTATATTTTACTAGTCACTTATTTTAAATTTATGTTTAAAAAATTCCAACGCCATGAATTTTTGAGCACGTGCATATAATATCTCTATCTGAACGCAGTAAATTAATACAATCTATGTATGTGGTTCTCATATAATTTTCTAGTGGTGAATACTCAAACTTCCACAAGAAAGAAAATTTCAACATGGCTACTCCCAATGCTATCCATACCTTCCGTATACTCACATATACCTACTATAAAAAAAAATATAACAAGTAAACCGTCGACACGATCAAATAAGATATTCTGATACAATGAGAATGAATAACAATTACCATCAATTTCAGGCATATTCATACATATTTACATTTACATACAAACCCAAGGTTATAGTCCGATCAACCGATTTTGACTTCTATTGCGTAGTTATTAACACCAAAGAAAGCTGCAGCGGACAGTTGGTACCTATTGTATATTAAATATGCATTTTTTTTTTATGTTATCCTTATTTAATAGTTCATAATGTGCAACTTATGCTGCTAGTTACATTTCTACAAAAAAAAACTGCAGTAACTTACGTTCATTATATAGCAACTAGAGGTTCTAGAGTGCTATGCAGGCTGTTTCTATGTAAGCAATCTCGTTAGTACAATCTAGTTCTAACAAGTTGATTGCGCAATTCAATAACTGCTCTTTAAAGGTTATTTTATAGACTGTTTTCTGTTTAACGATTATTTCTTGTTATAACATATATTTTGAGGAATTAATTTTATTGGATATATTGTGTGTAATATATCTGCAGGAAATTTTTTTTTGGTATTCATTAACTTAATAACTATTTATATTTATTAGGATAATATAATACAACATTGTAATATAGTACTAAACTATTAAATAAACTTATTTACTTACTACACACTATACACATAAAATAAAAACTATTTTAATATAAACAAGATGAAACTCAGGCGTCGAAGTAATCCTCCGCATCGCTGTCGTGGGAAGGTGGCCAGGACACTGGCAGCATTGCCATGTTAGTAGCATTATTGAATTAGAAATAATTTAAACTGACCACTAAGCCATCTCGACCTCACTTTTAATACGTCTTTTGGTGACGTCATTGCTATCTATTCAATCCCTATACAGGTGACCGAACCGACACGACTAACTTTGCAGTTAATAACAATGTCGTAAATTTGCAATTACCTTAATAAATACAAATACTTTTCCATTTAAAATTATAACTTTAGAGTTCTTTAAGCAAGCGTTAATGCTTTTCAAAGATTTATCGGAATTTACGCTGTGCCACTTAAAGGTCAAGATATAATTTACAAACCTAATGCAAGCAAACACGGCCAGTAAGTACATGTTTGCACTTACTTCATTGTTATACTACAGAGAGCAAAATTAACGAACATAAGAGATGAAAAATTCTACTTTAATGTACACGTATACCATTATACCTTTCATTTTGTACCTTAAACCTCATTAAACTGAACAACAAAGCATTGTTTTAGCCCCAAAAAAGTGAAAAACACTTGAAATTACGTCATTAAAACAAAGCGTGCGCCGCCATTACAGTGGGGGCCACAACAAAATTTTGTAAACACACCCAAATTGAAATAATAACAAGTATAGTTGCAAACGACTTGTCTACATTGTCGTGAATTAGGCGCATTAGGCGAGCGGCCCCGTAATACACTGTGACAATGCGTTTATCCGTGATTATGCACCACACTACTGTCCTTACACTGCCGAAAATAGACCTTCCCCCCTACATTATACAATTGAATTTCGTAATATGTTTAGTACGTAGTTGGGGCTTCTTGCCAGTAATGTAGTCGTGACTATTTGTAGCAAGAGATAACAGCACACGAGTTGGTAGTGGGACCTGTTGATGATAAGCGCCGTCGTCGATAAGGCCTTCTACTGATGGACGGGCCCAGCCAGAATTTCGGCGAATGCATATTTCATGAGTTGATTAAATAGTTCACGCTTTGAATTTCCCCGTACATACATACATATGTAAAAGGTATACATATGTATGTAAAGTCGGCACTGCAGTACGACGCAAACTCAGGCGTATTTAGCACACGTCGTGTTTTTAGTTGACAAAATGTCAAATGGAATCAGCCTTTCTTATTTCCTCAGTATGAAACCCTTTTATAAGATTTTACAATTCAGAGTATAAACCGATTGCTGTTCATATCTGTGAGCATCAAATTTATCAGATTTACTTGATATAGAAACCTTCTTAGTTGTTAATAATGGCCATATACTCAAACGCTACTACTTCTACTATATTCTCGCTCAAATCTCATCATGTCTCTATCTTTTCACCTTTAAATGACAGAGACAGTACGAGATTTGTGGGTTACCTTATTATCAGGCCAGCAACCTTAACAAGGTGGTGGTTTTGGGGGAAGTAGAAGGCAAAAGATCCCACGGTCGATGGTGTGACCAAGTAACAGCTCGCACTGGTCACCATCTTCCACATTAACCCAGGATAGTCTTCCAAGGACAAGATTTACCATAATGAAGAATAAGTAATATACAGTAATAAACATATCAATATGTCGATGGAGACAGCTATCTCGATTTTGGGAACATCACTAAATTTATATAGACAATAAGGTGTAGGTACTTGGTAAATGTATATCACACACAAGCTCCTCAGCTTATGTAAACAGTGCTTATATGCCACGTTGGGGACAAATCGATGTCAATACTGTAGATAGTGCCGTTTACAATTGTAACAACTTTAATAATTCTAATATATTTTAGAAACGTAACAAAGCATGCATAGTGAACTCTAAAGTTCAAGTAAAAATGCGGTCTTGAGCAGGATTTGAGCCTGCGCCCTCCGGGTGAATACTCCAGACGCTCTGCCAACTAAGCTGTCCCGACCTCTGCTCACTATCCTAATCTAAATCATCTAACTAAATTATTATAGGCCTTTTATGGTCTCGCCAGGTGGATTTTAGTAAGTGTTGTATTTTAAATTATTATTTTTCCTTGTAATATTATGAGTTCGGTCACAAGACTGAAACAAATATCTCTCTTTATATTAGCAAACCAAAGATTTGTACTCTACATGGGTCATTGCTACATAAATTAGACATGACAGTAAATCTATTATGGTCAAAAATTATTAATTACTATTTGTCTAGGAAAACTTTGACAAATAATAGACACGAACGGGGCTTGAACCCGCGACCTTTGACAATCCGTGTCATCACTCTCCCACTGAGCTACCGTGTCGTTATTCGCTTCTATTAAATTTCAATCTCCATTCTATCCGTGCGTAAAAGTACGTCAAATAATTATCAAAAATGTAAAACAATTAAATGTCAAAACTCACAACCTCTATTCCTTGTCATCGATCACTTGCTACCAGTAAAAACTGCTAAACCAACCTCAAACTCGTAACAACCAATACATGCAACAACCTAAAAACTACAATTTCTCGTTTTTAACAGCTACCTTCCTCGCCATGTTCCTTGCCATCGATCCCTTACTAGTAATCATTTATTATTGAGACACAGCGTCTATTTATACTCCACACTACCGTAACCAATCATGTTATGCTCACGCGATATCCTATTGGGTACTTTTGTTATTACACAAGAGTTCATATTCATCATATTTGATAATAGTAGCAACCCTTTCGTCAGGCTGTTATGAAAGAAAAGGGAGTTCATGATGACGTGACGACTGACAAAGGAAAATGGAAGAGAAAACCATATTGCATCGACCCCTTGGGAGAAGAAAGCCCCTTGTCGAATAAGAAATCCTAAACAGAAATCTGACTCTTTTGGGCAGAGGTCGACAGATAATTGTTCTCTTACGTCTATATTTTTTGTTTCCAGGAGAAAACCTTCAAAAGGCACCTGACCTAAGGATAAGAACGAGGAATGTGGAATTTAATTTTTACCTCACTAAAATCACCCCGTTGGTCATCATCAGCACGTGGAGGAGAGCTCCGGATCCTTTAAGGAGACCAGCTCCGGAACCCCCCTCCGCAACGCCTGTATAGCCATTTATTCCGGCTTTTCTATCAACCACCCTCTGATCCACTGCTGAAATTGCTTCTAATTACGGGAGAGCTAATTGGCAAGATAATACCAATTCTTTTTTACTAAACAAAGTTGCCACTTTACTAAAGAGACCAAACTTGCATTGTGGCTAACTGAAAGTAAAATAACTTTTTTTTATTGTCACCTACACCATAATAGCTACTGTAACAATTAAGCTCTATGCTGATAACTTCGATATATCACATTTATTGAACATTATTCCATCCGTTTAGCTCTTTCGAACGACCCGGACCAATATTTCAACCAGCGAGCTGCGGTCTCAGTAAGAAATACGTTCTAATTTGTGAAGGCACAATATCTCAACAACTGCTGTTGGTAGTAATCAATAAATCACTAAACTACCTTTTTCAGAACGAATGTTAAACCGATAAACATTCATCTTCAATACATAGTTGACTAAATGGCGTTTCTAAAAAAACGAAATACGGTCTCACTTGAATGTGCGATTGGTACAGTATAGACCTTACTCCGAGTCCGAAAGTGATTTTGGATCGAGTTTAATATAGTTTTCCCAATTTTTTTCTACTATTATATTAAGGCTAAACGAACTTTATTTCTCATAAAAACAAATTCACTTAAAATGAGATTGAAAAATAAAATGCCTTAGATCTAAATATAAATTTCAATTCGCCTCGGTTTTTTCTTGTTTATCTTCCACTAATCATTAGTTATTACAAATATAAGACTTTAGTTTGGACAAAAAGATGTTTCAGTTTTTAAATTCTTAGTTAAGTATAATTATACTGCTGTGCCCTCATACTATATAGATTTCTTACCATAAGAGTACCTGCGAGTTCTAGTTTTGATGCGGCGAGCAGCCCTTATCAAATGCACGTGAGTAAAACTGTACAAAACTCTAATCATAAAGCACACGCATTCTAATAAAAAATATAATCGCATTACTAAAGAAACAGAAATCAACTGAAACTGTAGGTCCGTGAGTTTATTATCTTTTCGTTTATTTATTTCATATGCATACCAATTACATTTCTAAATATATAACAAAAAAAAGAATATACATGCAAAATTATTATGTTTTTACTCTAAACATTAATTTAAATTAATTAATCTGCCTAGCCTTTTCCCAATTACATTGGGGTCGGCTTCCAGTCAAACCAGATGCAGCTTAATACCAGTATTTTACATGGAGCGACTGCCTATCTGACCTCCACAACCCAATTACTGGGTAACACGATATCTCGTGGTATGACTGGTCGTCAGACTTTCAGGCCTCTGACTACCCGTAACGGCTGTCATAGATCTTAATTTGACAACCGGGACCGACGGCTTAACGTGCTCTCCGAGGCACGGAGGGGTCTCGGTATGAAATGATGGTCACCCATCCACAGACCGACCGCGGCAAGCGCAGCTTAACCTCGATCGATCGATCTGTGCAGCTGTTACTTAGCCACGAGCCCCTCTAATTTAAATTAATTAATTAGTATTAAATTAATGTTTAGTTTTTTTTGGGCTTTACTCACGTGTAGTTGATAAGGGCTGCTCAACTCATTTCAAACTCGACAGGAGCACTTACTCATGACCAGGTTATTAAGTGAGGACGTGAACTGTCTGTTCTTCTTTCCATAGGTTGGTTTTGTGTTAGTCTTAGTGATAACAAGATGAATTTTAGTACACTCAATGGGTCTGTTTATATTAAATGTGATTCTTAATTTCATATAAAGAAACCAATTAAAGATTAACGATGGATGGATGGGTAGCAAAGCCATTAAAGTCGATAATATCATACTACAAACTTGCCCAACCTTCGTAGAAGTAACAGGCCAGCGCTTTCATAAAAAAAAAATACCCCAGACCATCTACCTAATAAATACGACAAAGATAAAAATCTATTCAGAGTTATTAAAAAGTCAGTATGTGATACTTCACTCCACAAAAAAGACTCATTCCACGCGTTTAAAACCGCTAGTTCATAAAGTGAAAGAAACAGGGTGCTACGTAGCCCGCGTAGCGGTTTGCTACGAAGTTGTAAGGAGTTACTAATACGGGTTTGTTCCAAGTTGGATTATACTAACTTCGTATATATAGTCTAGAAACTTAGTATAGGGTATAACGGGAAGTGCTTTAATTATTGGACTTAACGTTTAAGTCCTAATAATTCTCACTTAAGACTCATGACACCTGCTGCTACGGAAAGCGTAGCACAATTTTTCGTAGCAAGACCTACAAAAACTTCAACGGCACGTAGTAGTTTATTATGATTCTAATGCCTTTTTTTTGACTTGTCTAAAATGTATGTTTGTAAAATAAAATGATAGGAAAGTCAATTAGATTCGTGTTCTACAATATTATTACGGGACAATCACTTTTTTTTTCGATTATAAATAACCGTTATTGGTGATCATATGTTGTAAATAAGCCCACAAAACATGTTAAAATGGAGATATTATCGTACAGTTTGAAAGTCAGTATGAGTGGGGTTCTGTAGAAACAGATAACAAATTTACATGTCCATATTTCTGCATAATAGAAAACCTCAACATTGTAACTTGAAATGCAATAGATATGGCGTCTTACTAGACTAAAATCTTATTATATTATAAATATCTATAGACCAATGACTCGAGAAAAAAACAAGATGATATTAATTAAAAATGTAATAAAAAAGCACGCCCGCAATGTGTGTGTTATTATTATTTTCGCACTTTTTTGTGTACCATCGCTACTACATTACTTATATTGTATTTTACTATGTTACCCGGGATAATATAAGGATTCTATCGATACCCTATAAAACCAAATCGGTTCAGACGTTTAGAAGTTATGGTGGAATAAAGAAACTCACAAACATACATACACATTTACATATATACATGAACCCTAAAAACATTACACTCCTTTTTTTGCGCAGTCATGTAAAAACATCTTCACACAGGAAGCAAGAGGCTGATCAGTTCGTCTAACATACTCTCATACATTATTTTCAACAATAACAACTCCTCGAGAACAAATGGTAGCAACAGTCGTCACTGAGCCTCGTGTGCAATAGGTAAGCAATGAATAAACGGTCGGCCGGAGTGCGACCGATAAAAATGATATATGTACCAACGTGGACATACCCTCCGCTACTTTGTTACTTGAACTCCACCGAAACAGCGAGCTTTTAAAAACAATATTTATTCACACAAAAGACAGTAAGCCGAATATTCGAAGCCGAAATATAATATAATGCGGTTTAATTTGGAGCCTTGATAATCTGGTAAGTTGGTTGGAAATGTATTTACATTTTCCAGTGATATTAAGGTTTGACTTTACTTCTTTATTCTTCAATATACATATAAAACAAGGGAGGCTTAAGTCCAAATTGAGTTTTCAATAGAAAACCTTTGGGCAAAAGATGGAATGTAATTAAGGATTTGCGGATTAAGGAGGACTGAATTATGCGTGCAACATTGATGTAACAATAAAAACAAAAAACCTGACTGCACTGAAAAGAGGTCAACAAGATGACAAGAGAGAAACGAGTATCCTTTTCCAAATAATGTGACATGCAGTAGGAGACATCTTGGATATAACAAACGCCGGCCGTAAAATATGCCGCAGACAGCATACATATAAAAAAAAATTAAGGTATTTTCGTTTCCCTATTGTCATCTTGATAAAATAATTAAATCGTAAAATATACTTTTTCTGCATTACTAGAATAAACAAAATAACCAGCCCATTATTGTCGCCCAATGCAGGGTAAATATCTGTTCTTCTTCTTATTGTGTGGTTGATAAACAATCTAGTGTCAGAGTTTAAACCACCCGTAGGTCTCTGACTTGGCTCTACAAGTTTACACACCATCGAGAACATCTCTCAGGTCTGCGATAAGATGTTTTCCTTCGCCGTTTTAAGCAAGTGACAATTAATTTATAATACGCACATGACATTAAAAAGACAGTGGTGCGTACCTTGGATTCGAACTTGTGAACTTTGACTTGTTTATACCTGTTCTCATACGAGCACGCTAGCCGACTGCGGGTAGGCGATGTCAGCGCATCAAGTTCAGGTTTCCTAAGATGTTTTCACCGCATGTCTGTGATGTTTTAGAACATCAGAAATGACATTGAAAAACTCACATTGATACATGCCAGATTTGAACTCACAGCCTGTGGGTCTAGATGCGGAATCATAACCACTCGACCACTACGTCATTTTCATAATTATTCCTAAGATATTATTGTTGTTTGCTAGTTGCCTAACTGCCTCTAGTCTAGACTGGTCTAGTAGTCTCAATCGCAACTGCTGAGCGACTGGGTCTCGGGTTCAATTCCCGGATCGGGCAAAGTTTTATTGAGGTTTTCTGTTCGGAAATTTTCTGTACCAACCTGGAGTTTGGAATTGTAACCGGTAGATGGCAATAGGCTCATCACCTATTACAGAGAATTTAATAACAACATTGGTTTAATGTAAGTGTACAACTGTGTTCATCTCTGCCTACCTCTTCGAGGAATACAGGCGTGATGATGATTTGCTAGTTGTAAGAATTATTTTATTAGTCAAAGTACTTACTACCTTTCAAGAAATAGATAACAAAATCAGATACGTAATCAGATACGTAATCGGATTGCTTCTATATAACAAATTAAATAAATAAACGACATTTCAATAAGACGTTAGATAAATGTATCAAAATACTCTTGTCTATACGAATTTTACGCTCTTTCCCCGAGTCAAATCCCACACAACATATTTATACCACGTGAATTATATTCGTGGAAATTTACATAATGTCAAAAAGATTCCACGATATTACGAATCCAAAGCCGTCGCCGTCCTAACTTCCAAAGAAAATTAATTTGAATAATACATAAGTACTACATACATACATACATGGAAATAACACAAGACGTTGCATAATGGAAAAAGCTGCACCATAATATCTGATCATGAATAACGTAACGCGATGCCAAAAACTAAGACAATAACAATTGAAACTTACTGTTTTCTTTACTGCGAAATGTCAAAAAAAAATAACTATTTAGAAAGGAAGTTTGTAAAGAATGAACGGAGGATGCGGTCTGTCGCCCCTCCATACATTATAATAATCACAACGATATTTTTGTTTAACAAAAAATTATAACTTATAGTGTTTACAGATAAATCTTTGAGAAGCATGCTTAGCTTAGGTAATCTCATTTATACGATATTCAATTAACTGTCGGTTAAGTGGCCTACGGAGAGACTGAATAGATAGCGATTACGTTGCGATTAGACGAAGAATTAAGAGTAGTGAGCAGAGGTCGAGATGACTTAGTTGGTAGAGGGCCTTGAGTATTTATCCGGGAGGCGCATGTTCTAATCATCACATCTACCCACATAGGCTCACCATCTATTACATAGTTATGTGTAATAGGAGATGAGCCTATTGCCATCTTCCGAAGACAATTTACAACTCACTAACACTTTGCCCAAGCCGGAAATAACTGTTTCTTTAAAAAAAAATACGTTGCCCCACCCTAGGAATTTCTTCATGTATCGTGGGTACGTTTACGGACATTTAATTGCACATACACACACACTCAAACCCACTGCCAATATACTGCCAAAGGATTAATACTATATTACTAAAACAATTAAAGTTATCAAAAACTTCCTGTCGGAGGGCCTTGTAACCGCCGCGCCGCACAGATCGATCGATCGGGATAAAGCTACGCTTGCCGCGTTCGGTCTGTGGATGGGTGACTATCATTGCATTCGAGAGAGTACGTTGAACTGTCAGTTCCTATTGTCAAATGAAGATCTATAACAGCCGTTACGGGTAGTCTGAGGCCTGAAAGTTTGACAACCAGTATTACCAGAGTTATCGTGTTACCGAGTTAACCGGGTTGTGGACGTCAAGCAAACATTATCTCCATGTAAAATATTGGTATTAAGCCGCGCGTAATACGTTATTGGGAAAAGGCTAGGCAGATTAAAAGGGAAAGATTTCTAAGGAAATTTTAAAATTACCTTTCGTTTTTTATAATTCGATTTTAATTTCGTAATCCTAATGAGCTACAATAACTGATTATTTTTCATCATAATTTTTATTAAGCTAAAGCTGTCAATACAAGATTAATTTGGTTGTTAAAATATTTTCATACAATTATTTAGAAATATTTGAGTAATATAGTTTTTTATGAATTAGTACCAAGACTAAATCTCAAGCATAAAACATATTCTAATAATTACCTGTGTGCTGGTAGAGTGAAGAAAAATGTATGAGTCACCTTTGCCTCCGCATTTGAATGGAAAAAGCTATCAGAAATAAAGAAAGGTTATCGTGTGTTTTGAGGAGGAAATGGTTTGTTATTATGACGTGACTAAGTGCGTTTTTATCGAGCATTCCGCATGTAGGCATGTTTTATGTAAGTATGGGCGCATTATACGTTATTGTGTGTTCAGAACTTTGGACAAGGTTATAACAGTGATTGTGTTTATTTCGGTTCTATGGCCTTAATTTTATAGATTGACGCCAAGTGTGTAACAGGAGCAGAATCGTGACACTCACTTGCAAAGCCTTTGAATTTTCCATTAATTACACCGTATCCTATAAAAGAATATCAATAAATCATATAAATCTCACTCCACCTCCTCGACTGCTAAGATCAACGCGATGTATACTGTCGACAAAATGAGTATTCAACGTAGAGTGACCCGAATCCTCGGCGATCCGGAGATCTCTAGCTGGCTTGATCCTCTAGTCTTGCAAAGAGATGTAGCCTCTGTGTGCATTCTCTGCCGCATTTATGACAAGGAGTGTTCGAACGAATGCTATCTAGCCTTTTCCCAACGTTACGTTGGGGTCGGCTCCAGTCTAAGATGTAGCTTAATACTAGTATTTTACATGAAGCGACTGCCTATCTGACCTCCACAGCCCAGTTAATAGGTAACGGTATATATCGTGGTAAGACAGGTTGTCAGACTTTCAGGCTTCTAACTACCTGAGGCATAGATCTTTACTTGACAACCGTGACCGACGGTATAACGTGCTTTCCGAGGCACGGAGGGTTCTTGATATGAAATGATAGTCACCCATCCACGGACTGACTGTAACAAGCACAACTTAACCTCAATCGATCGATCTGTGCGTCTGTTACTTAGCCACGAGCCCTTCTCGAGTGTTTAAATGAATTATTCAACCTATTACGAGTATACTGATATTGTCAATCCATCTATCCCATAAAACAGCTATTGCAGTTGCTACTCATTTGCTAAATTAACCTGTAGCGCTTTTCTATGTCTTACCTATCGCTGTTATAGGTTAAGTATCATAGAATATTCATCCTTTGGAAGCGACTAAGAATTTGGAGGACAAACTCCTTTCAAAGGACCCAGCATAACCAAATCCTTTAACAAAAAATATGTAAAAAAGCACCGTTTTTCATAGTGTGATCGTTTATTTTTCGGCTAATGACCCCGTGTGGGCCGGCGGGACTTCCTGCCGATACCCCGTGCCCCCAGAAAGGTTGCTTTTCACGCATTACGGTGGATAGTTATAAAGCTGTGAAATGAAATACTATGCTCTAATGCGCAGTTGATAACGGCCTGTTGAAACCATTATTGTGGGTTAAGTGAGGGGTTTAGGTGTTTCGTCTTTTCTACTAAATATTTAAGAATGTCATATATTTATACGAGTATGTTAAATAATTTGTGATTATGCTCACATAAGGATCACTATTTTCTTCTTATCTTTTGGTTGATGAACAACCTCGTGTCAGAGTTTCCGTAAGCTTCTGATGTACCGGATTCGTCACGGTGTTTTCCTTCACCGTTTCAAGCAAATAATAATTACTTAATTTCTCACCCGCACATGACTCGAAAAGTAGCGTGCATTGGATTCAAACTTATGTTTTGTCATACCACTAGGCTATCACTGCTACATCAGGGCACTATAAGCGCATAAACAATAATAATTTGAAAACTAATTCACGTGCAGCTATGAATTTTATATAAATTTGTAGTACAACTCATAGACTAACAAATAAATAAAACTAATGTTCCTGTAACACAACACTATTAAATTAATTTGTAATACAGCAAGCCCTCGCTTTCTTTCCATAGCGTGTAGGCTTATAACAACTGTTGATAATTTGTGAACTCCTACAAACATTGGAACCAATATGTTATTGGTTTTCGTGACTAGTTAAAATATTCTTGGCTTCCTATAGCCGTTCATATCAAAGGCTACGATCGCGTGAGCGATACGTAACAACATTACATCATATTATTTAAATTACTATCGTACAACCTTCGCCATCCATATTGAGACAAATGGACGGGTTAAAAGGAGCGTTTTTTAGCATGAATGCGGTTATTAAGTCCAATGTGATAGGTGGTGACCCTATTGCCATCTACCGAGCACAATTCCAAACTCCGGGCTGCTACTGGGAATTCCCTAACAAAAAAAAACTCAATAACACTTTGCCCGATCTAGAAATCGACCCCTGGACCTCAAGCTCAGCAGTCGCGCTTGGGACCACTAAACAAACGAGGCAGTCAGACACAATAATGTCACTTTTTTTTTATACCCATTTAGTTTTTTATAGATCAATCTTTGAAAAGCATTAAAGCATGCATAGCGAACTTTAAATTCATATTTTTTTAATTATTTTTATACATTTTAAGGGCATGTACCTAATGCCTATACTAATTATTATTTTCTAAGGAAAACATTGAAAAATAATAGACATGAGCAGGACTCGAACCCGCGACCCTTGACGTACCCTATCATGGCTCTCCCAACTGAGCTATCGTGTCATGTTGCAATCCACAAAATTTTATGTTCCCTTTTTTCGTCTTAAGGAGACGCCTGGCGATTTCTATTTAGCAATCATTTAAGATTACTGAACGCATTACTACTTTGCAGTTGTAAGGTGTCGAACGATATCCGAGTCCTGTTCGTGTCTATTATATATTATATATATGTTTATATTAGATACATGTTTTCCTTATAAAATAATAATTATAATTTTTTTTGGAAAATAAAATACGGTCGGTTGGCACCCTTTTTTTCAGTCCGACGTTTGTTAGAGCAATTTTTGGTGCTTCCATAGTTTATGAACTTCAGTAAAGTTAATTATACGAAACCCTCGATGCGCGACTCAGACTTGCACTTGTCCGGTTCTTCATATAATTATGCTAAGACGGGTTAACAATTTAGGTCTGTCTTATGGACTTACCTATCTGTATATTGTGTGCTTCATATCAATGGTCAAACATGCATGGTATTTGTAATATCTTATAGTAATGACGTCAAAACTAAGGCAAGAAAGTTTTGACTGTGACATCAAAATATACCAACTGCCTTGTTGGTCTAGTCGTCCCAAGCGCAACTTCCGAGCATGAGGTCTCGGGTTCGATTCCCGAGTCGGGCAAAGTATTATTGAGTTTTTCTCTGGAAAAATTCTCAGCAGCAGCGATAGATGGCAATAGGCTCACCACCTATTACATGGGACATAATAACAGCATTGGTGAACACGTTTGTTATGTTTATTAAAATATACCTATGTACGAGTATGTACACGTCTTACAATTATGACGACAAAACTACAGATTAACCAAAAAAAAGTTTGGACTTAAAAATATACGGCCAAAACTACCCCAAAAAGCTATTTCTATCTAACTCTATTCCATCCTAAGGTTGCCTGTACGATCGCGGAATGCAATAAAGCCGGCCATTGTGCATTTACTAAGTTATAAATTGTTTTGTTGTTATGTTCATTTTGTTTTAGTGTATAAACAATAATATATCAAGCCCATAACTGTCCCACTGCTGGGCAAGGGCTTCTTCTCATACAGAGAAGGCACGAGCATTGATCACCACTTATCACTACACTAGCTCAATGCGGGTTGGCGATTTCAGACCACTAAGTCCAGGTTTCCTCACGATGTTTTCCTTCACCATATGTCAATGATGTCTTAAATTAACTAAGACAGTACATATGACATTGAAAAAGTCACATTGGTACATGCACTTTAACATATAGGTACAACATCAAATCAAATGCACACACTAAAATCTAAAAAACCAAAGATCACAATAAAGCTATCGTTGAATACAATAGATGTCGTAAGTTAGGCTTATCGCCTTTCGTGGCCCGTTACCCCCGAGCAAGCAATTGATTCAACTGCACCACAGTTGGAATGCTGGATAAACCCACAGTTTTGTATATTATCATATTTTACCCTGTCAATTACAGGTAGTTTAGTTTTTATTTGCTGCCTCTGTTGTTTAAATTGTTGCAATTTGCTCTTGACTGTTTGCAAAGTAGTTGTGATGATGGAAATGGATTGTGCTTGCTTGTTTTGAATGAGGTTTAGTTCGTTCTGAGCTAGACGTGGGAAATAATATATTAAGCAGTTACTAGCAAGAGTTATAAGACACAGGCGCACTGACGAGTGATGGTTGGATTTGTCTTTCCGTTTCGGAATAAAATTTATTTGAACGAAATTCCTTATCGTGCGTTGCGAAAGGGGGCTAGACGGAAAAAATTAAGACGAAAAGTTGTAACGACACTTTTTGCTATAGTAAGCTATTGTAAGCCGTGCGGCGTGCGCATGTTTCTCTGTCTGTCTCTCTCTCTCTCTCTCTCTCTCTCTCTCTCTCTCTCTCTTATAGAAAGCAAGCCAGATATATATATATTATATATATATTTTATATATGTACTCTGTCTGTCTATTCTTTCATACACGTCATAGATGCGCGGGACTTTGTAATAAAAAAACTTTAAAAAAATACAATTTTATTACAATTCCATCACTAATTAATCGAAAGGAACTTCGTTCCATCCGGGTGTCCCTTGACACCTCTCAAGTTCTTTTTTGATACTATCTTCGTTGGTGTTTGATAATTGATAAGAAAAGTTATTTAAACGTGAATAAAATACTGTTTTATGCTAATAGGGATCACTAGACTAAATAGAATCGTAGAATCAAGTCATAAATTATCTGACAAAATAATTCGCAACAGCCTATTTTTTTTTTAAGTTATTATATTAAATGGAAAAAGAAAAAAGTTCGCTACGCATGCGTTAATGCTTTTTAAAGATTTATTCTGTATTTTTTTTTAAATGGAACTGAAACACCTATATCAATAAAACATGCCAGAATCTGTCATACTTAAGTGTGTATTCTAGATGTGTTAACGTATTTTTTTATTCTGTTAGTAAGGCACAATATAATTTTGATTATATTATTTACCAAGGTAATTATAATTAACCTTCTGTAAGGTGAAAATAATACTAATAGTTAAACATATCACTTTCCGTGACCGACTCAATGTTTAAATTCTTTCTCATAAAAATACAATTGAACTTTTTAAAGTCGTCACGATTATTTGTGTAATCTGATTAAAGTATTTTAAAAGGTGACCTCTATGACCGAAGTTTGACTTAAAAAAAACTTAGAGGTTATTTTTTGTCAAACTAAATATAACAATGTCGAACTTATCGAACATTACTTTTTCGGGAATATCTTAATGCTTTAGCAACGATTGGTTTTTGCTTGACATTTGTTTTGATATTGTTCACCTATTTTTTGAAACATAAAAAGTATATACAGTCGGTCAATCAAACATATCCATCTTAACTTTCGCATTTACAATATTAAGGTAAAGAAATAAAAATGTAAGACAGCATATTTATTTTGCTCTCTTACATCATAGTAATAGATTAAAAAGGATAGGAAAAAGAGATTCGTCACATAAAATAACTGCAGACTGAAATATAATAAGTCAGTTCATTTTACAATAAGCTACTTTATAACATAGCTAGAAGGAAAAGTTTGATTTTTATTTATCTCAAAATGGATATGTGTCTTTTGAGTATCCTAGGTGCATTGTGTGCACATCTAGAAATACAACACATTTAAATATTTTAAAAGCATTAATGCATGCTTAGCGAACTCTAAAGTAAGATAATATTAAATGGAAAAATAATACGGTCGCGAGCAGGATTCGTACCTGCGCCTTCCGGATAAATACTCCAGGCGCTCTGACCACTAGGAATTAGTGGTCAGAGCGCCTCTTTCTCCATTTAATGATACAAAAGCTATTATATGGTTTGTAAAAAAAAAAAACTACACTTAATTATAGCTCCAACAATTACTTTCTAAACTACATAAGGCAACATCTATAATGACTTGAAATACTAAGGTCAAGCTAAATATCGGTAAAGAGGGTACAATTACCGTCGGTAGCCTTCCAAGAACCGATACTTATACGAGGTCATCGTACCAACAATACATGAAAACTCAAGTATACTGTACCAAAAATACAAATCTCGACTCCTTCACAAAAATAATGAGTACAATTTTGCGTAGATACAGAACATAAGTACAAGGTACACTTAAGTCGTAAATATTGTGTACGAAAATAAAAATAATACGAAAGATTTTCGACAAATAATAACACAAAAGTATAAGGTGAAGTGTACGCCATCATAATATCGGAAACGCAACGAATCGATTCGCGGCGGGCCACCACGCATTTACCTGAGCTACGCGCCATAAGCTCTTCGGAAATGGCCAAGCCCATGAAAAATATGACACGGGAAAAGGGAAGCGAGCCCCGTAAGCCTTTTATGAAATCGTTAATGACCTACTTGATGGGCCACAATGAGCCTTTTTCGTACTATTACACGATTTTTGTATGCGTTTCTAAGTGTTGTTTTCA
This sequence comes from Xylocampa areola, assembly GCA_935421205.1. Classification (NCBI taxonomy): domain Eukaryota; kingdom Metazoa; phylum Arthropoda; class Insecta; order Lepidoptera; family Noctuidae; genus Xylocampa; species Xylocampa areola. The sequence continues at coordinate 14,305,635 of OW285206.1, forward strand.
CATTGGGGATTCATGTGCGTACTCTTTGCCAAATTGAGTGTGTATAGCATTGAGCACTGAAATGTTTTTGGGTTATAGTGTGCACCAATCTTCTTTGGATGGGAAGTTGATGTGGTTGTGAATTTTACTGGCACATCAAAACCTGATAAAAACTGTATCGATGGTTGAAAGTTATGTTTCTCGTATTATTATGATGATCTAAACCTGTTCAGTTGATTTATTGTTGGCTTGTTACAATTCGAACGCAATTTTAGAAACAAAATGTTGCAATTGTTTATGCGACTGAGTTCAGAAGCTTCGGGTTTACTGGGACTAATTAGCATAAACAAAATTGAATAAAGCCTTAGTTGTACAGTCGTTTGGAATGTCTGTTTCGGTGTCATATTTTTATTTCATCCATAAACAAAGCTCTATGAAAAAACGTTGGTTGACGCAACAACCGAAGTATTTTACAACTCCGCAATTTTTGGCGCATACACTATGTTGCACATGTCAGATTTTTCCCATTCGGACTAGGCCCAAATTCTCTTTCAATTCATCAAATTTAAAAATAGGCCGTATTTTTTATATATAATTACATAACAAGTCACTTAAAGGGAATAGGTTGGAGAATAACTTCATCCTCAGAATATAACGGATTAACATAGTTTCTACCGTTTAAATTACGCTCAAAGTGACATTTCATTACATAAAAAAGTATTTGTAGGTAAATACAATCAAATCTTTCAAACGAATTATTGTATGTGTAGTGAACTTCTGCTCACGACCTTATTTTTTGACCACAAAAACATAACTTTAGTCGTAGGTAATTTACATAAAGATATGAAACCTAATTGCGAAAAAAGCATTTAATGTGCCCAACTCAATTTGGCAAATGCATTAAAACAAATATTATTAGTTAATTGGGAGAATAATATACTATAGACTGACTATAATTATGTACTCCCTTCGACATAATATCAACAAAAACAATACACCACAAACAGCCTCACAACCATCAAACAAAATAAACTCCCAACTAAGATAACCCACCTTTATTTGTTAGCATAAAATAAAAAATAATAAAGCTCGGTCTGGCAGGCACCACACTTGACATTCGCAAGTTTTAATTGCCACACTTGGCGGTAGCGGGGCGGTTTGAGTGGTCGACCCGTCACGACTGCTAAGCTCTCGCAAAAACTACAACATATACACGTTTTACTTGTAAACACGCTGTAGAGAGCCACAAATGTGTTGGTCATATAAAATCTCTGTAGTAGTGGGATTTGGGGTATCTATGATATTGTGTAACTCACGGTTGGTACAATGATTTTATTTACCTATATAAATATTTGCATTTCCTATATCTAAAGAATAAAATATAAATATTTATTTTGCCAACAAAAAAAGGATGCAATCAATTAAAATATCATTGAGAAAGAAACACAGAGGTGTTTAAAAAATTGAAAGTCATATACAACACTATACGATATCATTCATCGCCTTTGATCTTAAACGAATTGCAATAGAGAATCGCCATCAATAGAATTGAAATACCACTAAGATATTTTACTGCTGATGCCACCCAAAGATAGCCTCCATGAGAGACCTTACCACCAAAGTATGTTCCGTTAAGACGTCTTCTCAGACAAGCACAATACTAGAACTGAATTCTAAAATGAAATAAAAAAAAAAAAAAAAACAGAACACAAATAGTCAACAATCCCAATTGCCTTATCTGTTCAACTACATAGCACCATAGGGATTAACTGTTACGATAGTATACAAGGAAGGTACCTGGTTTAACTGCGGTAAGCAAATTAATAACAGGTGCTATCAAGGGTTTTAGTGGCGCTTGGAACCGCTTATCTCGCTTGTAAGATGTATGGGCAATAGCACTCGATTGAAATGTTTCACACGTAATATGTGACGTTTGGGGTAAAGGGAACAATCGGTGTTTTGATTTTCCAAACGTGTGTAGTAAATTGCTTTAAATAATTTCGTAACTCATAAGAACTGACATTGTCGACTTATAATGACTTAAAATTAACTTAAAATTATTTATTTTTATTTTGACCTCTGGACGTTGTCTTAGACAGACCTACAGAGATATCTACTTATACCTACACATTCTATACAAACTTATTACACTTGTGACATCATTTTCTAGCTTGTGAAAACATGTTGAAAGGTTTTAATTGTATTTTTTTTATTACGGTGTTATAAGTATAGCGTAATCTATAACATACTATAAAAAATATACAGGCTGTGGTTCTAGACAGTGGCCAAATTGAAGGAGTTGGATCTATAGGTGTAACTGATTACAAAACAATTAAAAAAAGTATACCTTACAAAATCCAATTAATTTCGCAGTTTTACTGTTTTTTGCGTATACGTCATGTCATAGCCATCGCCGCGTCGCGCACAGTAGGCACAAGGACGGTACCGCGCGCCGCCAAAAGCCGTATACGAAAATTTCGCAGAGAAGCGTCAGATGTTACGAGACGAATAGGACGTTATTTTTATACAACATATAACCTGTTGCTGTATATGTTCCTACAATATGGCCACTGTTCAAAACCACAGCCTGTATATAAAAAAATCGGATTTAAAATTTTCTTACTCAACATTTTCATAGACCATGTATGTTCGAAGAATGTTCTCTGTTCTTTACATATTTGCGGCCGGCGTGATTCTGCATAAACATTCGTTCGGCTCATTGTGCAAACACCCTCATTAGTTTGATGTTGTTTATCATCGGGACACTTTATACATCTGTACATCTATACATACATACAAACAATACAATAAATGAAATTGAAGTGTTTGTATGTAATATCAAAATAACAACGTTATTATTATTTTATTATTTATTCATTTATTTTTTCTACACAAACTTACAAAATAAATTATTAGTAATAGCTAAATTACATGCCAATAACAAAATGGTTATTGAATGCATGTGAAAGTATATATGGTATCTACTAATGACGAATACACAATTTCTATGATTTTTTGTCTGTCTGTAATTGTCGTGTTAGTAATAATATCAACAAAGATTATTGTTTACCATTACCATTTTGTTCTTAAGCAAAGATCGAAACTTTCGTGTAAAACTTAATATATATTAAAAACAAAGTGTTTGCAGATTTTTGTATATTTCATTATTATTCAGGAATATAAATTGGATTTTTGCTTTTCTTCAGACCTACATTCAACATACCACATTTTAGAGTCGTAAATAAGTATGAAAAAGCAATCTGTCATCTTTTTTCAATACTTAATAAAATACTGTCTGAGTATAAAAAAGAGATCTTTTATCTTGTAATCATTTTCAAAAGTAATGATTACCATCCTAACCCTTTATTGAATAACTTCTACATAATTTGATTTGATTTAGTCCCCATCCTGTATGCCAGTAACGCACAACAATGCTATCAGTAGAATAAACTCATCGTTTGCACCTGACAGACTTTGAATAACTGCAGCGTCCGCTATCTCTGACTCAACAAAACGAACTACATGAAGAAAATAAAAGTAAGTTCAAAACGTCGATATAACATAGAAACTACTAGGTCCGAGGCACGCATTTTAAAAAATGGCACAGCTTATGTTCCGAGCGAGAGAGCGGATGCGGGCGGAAGAGCCACCGAGGATGCGGCAGGGGGCGCGGGGGAGCCGGGGATGGTAGTTTATGGACTGAACTGATACCGGGGACCCAGGGAAGTGCCCCAAGCTTACGCTTAGGATTTGTGTGCGCGACGAATTTACATGGAATTTTGTTTTGATAAAATGCGTGCCAAAATTATTGTGAACCACTCCACGTACTGGCTTTTATTTGGTAAAGGTATAAATGCAGTAAAAAGTTTAGCTTTCTTAAAAACTGATCCTAATCGATGATAGCCATTGGAATATAATCTTAAATTTCTGGCGCAAGGATGATAGCAAAGAAGGCAATTCGGGATACACGTTCAATCAAAAAAGAATCAAAGCAAAATGACGCGTAATGTTACTAACATGTCATTAAGCACAGCACTAATTAATGACAACTGACTAAAAGTCTTGCTTCGTCACTGATTAATCTGATCAGTTTTAGCCACTTGCCCGTTAAATTGACTATTGATCATACTTAGTGCGCGATAATCTTCAGGGTAGGGCGAGAAATGGTGCGAGATCGTCCGGGGCGGGTGAGGGGCGCGAGGCGGGGGCGGCGGGGGTCCTGCGGCAGACATGACTTATTACAACCACCAGGATACAACCCTATTTCGGCCCTAATGACGACGCTTCGTATAGGAGCCTTAATTTCGACTCCCCACGATTTTTATTAACGCATTCAAGTAGCGCGCAATTTGGACGTCTCCACTTTATTGTAGCCGATGTCGGACACGATTAACTTGCCTTTCTTACGATACTCTTGATTAATTTCTTTTGGACATGTCATGTGAAACATTCAATATATTCAACACACTCAACCTAGTTTCGACGGAGTAATTACAAAAAAGGTTCGTAAAAATTCTCAGAACGTAACCCCGAGACTTTTAGATACAAATCTATTGTGACCTCCCTTTAAGCTCGTATAAACTTCAAGAGAGGCAGAAAGGAAGCCTTTACCCTTTGCTCAACAAAAGATAGAAAAGTTACTTACATCACGAAACACATTTATTCTGTCCAGTAAATGTATACTGCGTATATGTAGTCTAAAAACAATTTTGCCACTCACCAAGTTTTTATAGGTCACAGAAATGTTATTCGAATTACGGGCCATTTCGCTTGTATTCCTTTATACACTCGAACCCTTCATAAAGGGCAGACAATGAGGGAGAGCTATACTTCCATTCTTCGTAATTTGAGCTCCATAACCGGCACTAAACCGTTTATGATGCGGCTCTCGGAAAGGTTAAAAACGGCCGGAACGGACACAACGTAAATCAGTTACAACAAGCTCAATAAAATGCTAAAATGAAAATGTTTTCGCGGCAACACTACAATATATGGAACGCGGTTTATTAGGATGTTGGGCCGTTATGAAGCCGTCGGCCTTTTAACTTTCATGTGTGTTATATTGACGAAAATATTAAGTTTAATAACGTTGTCTTTTGCAGGGTCGAGATTAATCGTTTGTCAGAGAAAAGATCAATCTAACATGTAACTTTGATTAAATTAAAGGCAAGTTTTATGAGATATTTTAAATATGAAACAGTGTGACAAAGAAAAATAAACGTGAAACTACTACATTATAGTATCTATCCGGGAGGCGCAGGTTCGAATCCTGTTCGCGACCGTATTCTTTTTCCATTTAATATTGTAACTTTACTACATTATACTCTCCATCAAAAAAAGTTGCACCAAAAATTTGATGCAATTCCGCGACACGTAATATAAGATAGTAAAAATTGTGCGCCATAATATGCTTTCAGCTAAAGCACAGTATACTAAAGCGGAACATGACGCAATTGTCCGCGTTATAACATAACACATCCTTACTAATAATACAAATCCTAAAGTGTGTCTGTTTGTCACTTTTTGACACCTAAACTAGTGAACAAATTTCAACGAAGCTTACGAATAAGGACATACGATTAGGATACTTTTATTACAGTTTTATTAAGTTATTTATATATTTATTATTTTTCGATTTTTCAAAATCTTTGGAAAGTTAATCTTATCTGATGGCGCTTATAGAAATTTGTTGCATTAAAAAATCTTTTAACAGTGTCGCGAATTAAGAACCTCGAACTAAGGTTACCATTACCACAGAATATCAGCGCTGTTCGATTGTTTTTTTATGCGACGCATCAGCATTAGGCTGAGTGGCGACCATTTTGCACATAGTTTACAATGCACAAAATTAATTTGTAACAATAAAATATTTTTTCTAGCTATAGTTAATTTAGGTTTTACCTTTTATTCTGTTTTTCTGTAACTGTGTTGTACTGTGTGGGAATAAATACATCATTATTTTTTTCTTTCTTTCTAAATATGCAGAACAGGCCGCGGGTAAAACCTAGTGAAAGAATACTTTTTTCTACGGCTTCCAGTGAACCTTTACGTTAGCGTGGCGTATGATGACAAACGCGGGCACAGTTGAGAACTTTGCATGCACAATTTAATTAGGCAACTCTGTAACTCGACAAAGTCCGCCAATCCGTATGACAATATAATGTATTATGTTAGAACGTGGAGGAATTGCTGTGAATTGGTTGGCATTTTATCATGTTCTGTTTTTAGTATTGTTATTCTCATGTTTTATTAATTAAATAAAAGAAACTGTTTGTATAGTTAATTCCTAATATTTTCCTGAGCCTGTCTTCACTTTAAAAAGGTATAATGAGTACCTACATCTGTCCAAGTTAATGATTATATACAAAGCTAGTGGTGTCAGAAACTTTCAATAATTCGTTCGTGAGATAAGGCAATAAGTCGTACCTAACACAGCAAACTAAACATAAATAAGAAAAAAAAAACAAATAAAACCTTAATTTCACACTATGCACGTTATTAATCAGCACCAGTTAATCCCAGTAAATGATACATCGAATATTCGCGGGAATACCGCGGCCTGTTCACATAATTACCGCAAGTGCCTCGATGATGAACCGTTAATCCGGTAACTAGAATAAATTTGCATTGTTAAACGCGTTTGCACGCATTCGCCGTGCACAAGTGCGTTCAACTAATATAAATTTGCAAACGGAACGCGTTGCGTGCGTATACGTGTATACGGTGAGTGGGGTAAAATAAAGCGTGGAATACGTGCTAATATTATGTGAGGGTTGTTTCTCATCATAAAGATGTCTGGTCTTATTGTTGGATGATGGCAATTTGTTCTAAATTTGATATGTGTATGGTGAATAGGGTGGATGGAGTTATGAAGTACATATGAAGCCAAATTATATGCGTATTTTCGGGATAAAGTGTTTATCAAATAAAAAAAAAACGTTTTACAGAAAAAAAAGCTGTGGGAGGGAATAAATGTACAAAATCTAAAAACCAATAGGCCTGTTAGGTATATATTATCCCGAAAATGCATTAATTAACTACCCCACATTATAATAAAACAATTTTCAACCGGATTAATCGCGTGTATTATTGGTTTTTGTTTTTCCTGACGTTTCGAACACTAAGCAGCGTTCGTGATCGCAGGAGGACTAAGGTGTCTGGCGTCTCAACAGTTTATTTAAAATTATTTCAGTCTACCGTACATATAATTTATAAAATTCATAAAATTATTTTTGTGTCTGTAACATATTTAAAACTAAATGGCGACGGTATTTCCTAAGTAGACGGTATTTAGTTTTAAATAAGTGTGTTTTAAAAACAAAAACCAATACACGCGATTAATCCGGTTAAAAGATGTGTTTTTATAATGTATAGTGATCGCGAAAACCTAAGATATAACTACCCCACATTAGAATTTAATGTCATTTTTAACAGATAACGGTCGGACCCGTATGCTTATTCTTGCAAATAATACCGCTCGATTGACATTGGAATTATGTCAGTTCGTACTTTTAAATGCCAAAATATCTTAAAAATTATTATAGATTCGGGATATTGTGAAGACAACATGCTTTAAAATTAAGGCAACTGTAATGTAGGTAAATTTATTTTAAAATAACGCGTTGTTTTTAGGCGTCTATTTCATATTGGAATTGGATTGGAATTGGTTTTAGTTTCAAGAGTAACCTCACAGGTTTAAACGGAAATTACCTAATAAATTAGGACCTTATGTATAAATATTTATAGTTTAAAGAATTACTTTTAGCTGTTGAGGCTAAAGACAGAGAGACGTTGAAGCTAGAATGAGCCCTTCCTGTGACGTGCTATTGATTGTCCATTGAATGGCGTTTTACACATAGAGTAATGGTTTTATGGAAACGGAAACAAATATTAATTATTTTAGCTAAGGCTAGAAAGGGCTATAGTTTTACTTTTCTAAATATTCTTCTTATCGTGTGGTTGTTGAACAACCTAGTGTTAGAGTTTAAGCCACCCGTAAGGCTCTGACATGAGAGTATCTCTGAGGTGTGCTGGTATCCTCATAATGTTTTCCTTCACTGTTTTAAGCAAGTGATAATTAATTTCTAATACGCACATGATTTCGATCGGTCTTACTAGCGGGTAGTAAGACCGATCGAAATCATGAATTCACTGCTTCCAAGTTTCTGATTAATACTGAAAGACCTTATGATATTCCTACTTTGTTGTCTACATAACATAACATTACGCCTGTATCTCCGAAGAGTTAGGTAGAGGAGTACTGTTGCACACACTTCACCGATGCAGTAAGTATGTATTAGGTGACGAGCCTATTACCAACCAGGCACAATTCCAAACTCCGGGCTGCCAATGAAAATCTTCTTACAGAAAAACTCTATAATTCTTTTCCCGACCAGAACCTCACGTTCAACAGCCGCGCTTACAAGAACTAGACAAACGAGGCAAACTTATCTAAACTTCTTAGTATCGCATATATTTGTAGATGAATGAATACATTATAACATTAAGAAAATGAATAAAAAAAACTTGATCTTTATTCAAGATGTCTTTGAAAAAGCATTAACGCATGCTTAGCGAACTCTAAAGTTACAATATTAAATGGAAAAAGAATACGGTCGCGAACAGGATTCGAACCTGCGCCTCCCGGATAGATACTCCAGGCGCTCTGACCAACTAAGCCATCTCGACCACTGCTCACCACCGCGAATTCTTCTTCCATATTTTAACACGTCTTATGGCGACGTCATTGCAATCAATTCAGTACTTACAAGTGACCGAACCGACACGACTAACTTTGCAGTTAATACAATGTCGTAAAGAATGCAATTACCTTAATAATATTGCCATTTATTTCCATTTAATATTGATCTTTATTCTTAATTTAATAACTATTATCCGCTATAATCCGCTTTTTCAAATAGATTTTATGTATTTTTGGGACCTTTTCTGTATTAGGCTAAATAATTTACTAAATATTTATAGCTTATGTTATAGAAAATGTAGCATAACGTTATCGGAATATTATCAGAGAAATTTTTAAATATAATAATATACATAATTATGTTCGTAAGTATTTATTTTTGTATACTTGTATATTTAAGTATTTTAAATTAATATCTAGTTTGCTTATTCTCATAGACTTCAGAAATAAATTAAATATTCGTTTTAGTAAACATAATTTAATGCCCCATTTAAATTGCGATGTAAAGTGATTACCTGAGACACAGGTTTATCTAAACCTAGTTCGGACAGGTCGCAAAATTGTATTCTAAGTAATTCCGAGTTTACACCCTCAGCAACTTTCATTATATCTAATAATTTAGTTTTATATAAATTGTATTTAGACAATATGTAAACCTTTGTATGAGTCCTACTCATTTCATGCAACAACGGCAAAGGTGTAATTTTGTAAAAGTATTCATTAAAATTTTACTAATATTTATTTATTTATTATTAACGGTAATAGAAGTGGTAAATTTGAAATAAGGATTCATTTTAAAATATATTATCATAGCCACTTTACCTTTTTACCTTTTTTTATCTTACTAGCCTATGTTACCTGCCACAATGTAAGGATTCTAACGATACTCCATACATATAAATCGGTTCAGGCGTTTAGAAGTTATGGTGGAATCAAGAAACTCACAAACATACATACATACACGAACCCTAAAACATAACACTCCTTTTTTGGGCAGCCATGTAAAAATATCAACACAAAAAAAGTATGTCCACTAACAAAAAAGCTATTATATTTGTAAAATGCATACGAAGTAAAATAAATCTTCGAATTCCTACCTTTATTTCAATTACAATACGACAACAAAACTATTTAAGACAAAATCTAATCACATGTACGACATAAATATCCCCAAACACGACACATATAAACTTTTCTATTCCAAGTACATGTATTAGAAGCAAACTAACTGTGCAACTACAAACTGCCAGATTCCAGTTACCTTAACTAAAGTTTGCGAGGAAATTGTAAGCTACCAATAACTGCGCTTGCACAGAGTTGCCGGAATTATATAGAGTAACAACCGCTCGCTAACAAGTCTAAGGATATGAATCCGGTACGTTTATACGTATTTACTTAAGAATACCTACGCGTATTAAAGCCAGTAGGTGGATATTTCACATCGATTATTATGTTAGTAGAACTGTCTCACTGGTCTGGTGGCCGGAAGTGCGGCTACTGAGCTCGAGGTCTTGGGTTTTGTCTGTTAGGAAATTCTCAGTAGCTAGATTGAAAGTTGGCGGTGTACACCCCCATGATTCGAAGACCACGTAAAGCCGTCGGTCCTAATCTCTTTCCGGTGTTGTTGAATTGCCATCCCATAGGAAAGGAATGAAGAGGGAGTGTGTGTTTGCGAATACACGTGAGTACTGCGTGCTTGACTTGACTTGGCTGTTGTGACCGAATTCGGTTGGGATGTAGTATATTATTGATAATCCGTATTTTGATATTATAAATTATAAAGAAAAAAAATGAATTGAAGTCCACTACAGAAAAAATATTTCAGTTGGTAGTGAAATTTATCCTATGTAATCACAAATAACTCTAAGGATATGAGAAACCAGATTTATATATTAAATAATTAAACATCACACAGTGTCCCGCCTATATCTATTCCCAACTAGCTGTGCCCCGCGCATTGACCTGCCCCATTAAAAACATTTCCGAACGATAAAAAAATGATATGTAAAAACCTTGTCCTGACAATAACGAATACAACAAAAAAAGAATTATCCAATTTAGTGCAGGCATTCTCAAGCTACGGCGTGACCAAGGGAAAGTTAGGTATTTCATCGATGCCTTTAGAAAACTGCATATAACCAAATCGAATCAAAATATGATTTAGTCAAAGAAGACTATTTGAAATAGTACTTTTTGAACGACAAACATTTAATTAAGACAGTCCCTAAAAATATGCGCCATTTACCGCTTCGTAGTGGTCACTGAAGAGAAGATTCGGTGCAACTAACTCCCCAGCTACACATGTCTGCCTGCCAAATTAGAAATTGTTTGTATATTAATAATAATTAAATTAATTAAACATTTCGCCCGACATAATAAAACAACTGCCTCGTTGATCTAGTCGGTCCTAAGCGCGACTGCTGAGCATGAGGTCCTGGGTTCGATTCCCGGGTCGGACAAAGTGTTATTGAGTTGTCCTGTTAGAAAATTTTCTGTTGCAGCCCGGAGTTTGGAACTGTGCCCGGTATATGGTAATACGCTCACCACCGATTATAAAAGAAAACAAGACTTTATCCAAGCCGGGAAATGAATTCAAAAACTCACGTTACACCCACTAAACGAATGAGCCAGTGTTATAACCTTCTATTTTACCTAAGTAGGCACATTACTAGTAAACTTCTACATACAGTGACGTATTTGCCCACAGTACTTATAGATTCAAATTCTCCCCTATCACCCGTTACCTGTCGTCAAAGACTAAAAATAGTGTTAGCACACTCGATTTTCGATTCATTTATCAACGGAAATGCACCGATTCTGCACCGATTTGGTTTGTGTTTTTTTTCTATATTGATTAAATATTGTAAACCAGTGACCCGCCCGGCTTTAATTTATACAAAAATACCATCCAAATGTTTGACCTTTACCAATAAATTCATTTCCCAGACAAATAACAAAAAAAACTGCGAAGTCGGTCGAACTGCTTTCAAGTGATGATGCGAAAATAGATTTTTATTTATTTAAGTATATAGATTTGTCCAAGGCTCCATACTTGGAGGAGAGCACCTGCATTGGCAAACAAATATTCGTCAAGATTTTTTTTTGCAACGGCATCTAGCCTGTATTCCCCCATTCATTAGGTACATGTGTACAATGTTGTATACCACGCTTTACCTATGCAGTTATTGCGGCCCACTTTATATGGTGGCAAGTCTATTGCCATCTACGTAAAGAATAGTAATAACTTGAAACCTTTATATTACTGTAACAAAATGTTGATGAGGTTTAATTCTAGAACAACGATAAATAGCTCTTGTCTGTCATGTAGGCGCAAACTACAGGTGCTTGCGAGTATTGGGTGTCAAACGCTGAATATGATTGACACGCAATTAACTGTCATTGCTAAGCTAGGGCAATAACTGATAAAACACGAAGATCGGATTGTATGAATATACAACTACAGTACTTATAGTATAACATAACATAACATAGCATCACGCCTGTATTCCCCGAAGGGGTAGGCAGAGGTGTACACAATTGTACACCCACATTTCACCAATGCTGTTATTAAGTCCCATGTAATAGGTGGTGAGCCTATTGCCATCAACCGGGCACATTTCCAAACTCCGGGCTGCTACTGAGAATTTCCTAACAGAAAAACTCAATAACACTTTGCCCGACCCGGGAATCGAACCCGAGACCTCCTGCTCAGCAGTCGCGCTACGGACCACTAAACCAACGAGGCAGTTATAGTATATAGGGTAGGTAATATACTATACTGTACTACCTCATTGGTCTAGAGGCCGTAAACGCGACTGCTTAGAACGAGGTCCTAAGTTACATTCCTGGGTCGAGTAAAGTGCTATAGAGGTTTTCTGCTAGGAAATCCTTAGTAGCAGGCCGGAGTAACTTAAACGTAAAACTGTCGGTCCTGCGCCTGATCCGATCGAAGTTATGAAACAACAAATTAAAATTTCCAAACATTTTAGTCAGGACACTTTTAGGTGGCCACTAAAATTATGCCATATTTTAGTGCCCTACTGAATGTGAATGGAAAGGACATGGCTAAATGAGGATAGTCAATTTTTTTTTTTGTACTACATAAGGACTGGCCTCAATGTCTGTATCGTCTATCGTCAATATATTGGGAAATAACTGACTTATTATATGTATAACTAACAGGAATTAACGCGCAAGAAATACATTTGAATCGCTTGACGTTTTGACCAGGTTGCACTGATCGTGGTCACAAGCAGACTATGACTCGTCAATCAAAACGAATCACGCTTTTCTCTTAATATGTTAATTTTTTATACTCTTTGCCATTTTTGAACAACATGCCTATAGTAAGACAACTCGTATACAATAAAAAGTTCACTTGCTAGCATACTTAACCCTTTATCAACGTGTACAACACCTTAAGTAAAAACCTACCGATACTCGAATTGAAACCTTCTTTCACTCAAATCAGCATGCACAGCACTTAATGCATAAATTCCTCCGTTATCTCCGCAATCATTATTCCATACTAACAACAGAACAAATTCTACGACGCAATTGTACAACAGTACAACTAAACGGTCTCCTAACAAATCTCTATTACTGAAGGCGTAAAGAAAGGCGTGCGTCGGGTGGCAATGTTTTTAATTGCTACTGTTTATCGTCGCCATTAGTCTTTGGGGCCGGCTTGAATAGCACCCATACGTCACAGCTACCATGTAATTATTTCCCACGTGAAATACTCGAAAAATGTTAGAGCAGCATCTTTGGAACGAGTCTCGTTACTCTATGGGCTTTGTTTAATTTGTCTATTCACCTTCATTATGCTATACTTACAAAGGGCGTGCACAAATATGGGTGGGGGCCATTTTGAACGACTGAGCTGATTTGCCGATGTGTTTTATTGAACGTGGTGTGTTTGTGATTAAACTATGAGTGTGCAGCAGGTTTAGTATGTACGTTGAAAAACTCATAGCCAAGTGGTATGACCGTTGGATTGCCAAGTCAAAGGTCCAGACTTTTTGAGTCATGTGCATATTAGAATTTAATTATCACTTTCTTAAAACGGTGAATGAAAACATCGTGAGGAAACCAGCTCACCTGAGAGATATTCTCGATGGTGTGAAAAGCCATGGCAGAGGCCTACGGGTAGTTTAAACTATGACACTAGGTTGAAGAACCACACGATGAAAGAGAGCTCGTTAAAACTGTGGTCGGTAATCTGATGTAAAGCTGTGGTTAATGTGGACAGTCTGTACATTTTCTTCATAACGTCTCCGTACTTACCCATGTTCAATTGTCGATTCTGGTTGTTTTTAATTTATGGCAGACACTTAGTTAAATTAGTGGCCTAAGTATCCATCTAGGATTCAACAGCATTCAGTGGAAAAATATGTATAATTGATGAACTGCCTCGTTGGTCTAATAGGTAATCCCAAACGTGACTGCTGAGCATAAGGTCCTGAGTTCATTTCCTAGATAGATAGAGTAAAGGGTTATTGGGTTTTTCTGGGAGGAAATTTGCAGTAGCAGCCCGGAGTTTGTGCCCGGTAGAAGCCAATAGACTCACCACCCATTACATGGGTAAAGTGTGGGTGTACTACTATGTACACCTCTGTCTACCCCTTCGGGAAATACGGGCGTGATGCTATGTTATGTTAAAGAAGACAACACTTTACCCAACCCGGGAAATGAATCCAGAAACATTGGTGAAATTTGGGTGTATAAGTGAGTGTACACCTCTGCCTACCCCTTCGGCCAATACAGGCGTGATGCTATGTTATGTTATATATGTATGAAATAGCGTATAAATATCAGTTGATGATGTTATATCTACTAGCAATCGTGTCACCTCTCTTCGAAGACTTTTTTCAGACATGAACAGCTATTTGGCTTGCAATCTAATCTTTTTATTATGCCCGTTTCTTTTAGCCACAATTCTTCTAAAAATATAGAGAGTATACGATGCGGCACCATATCACATGAATCTATGAGTCATGAGAAAATAATCGAGAAAATTTTAACGCAATTCATTTTTTTTCGTATAAAAAGCATATTGCATATTTCATTTGCCAACGCATATAAAGTTACCTATATTTTCTTTACCCTAGGGTCACAAATAAATACGTATGAATTCTGCAACTATTTCGATATCCCTATATTTTATCTGAACCTCATATGAAATTCGCGCCGGCGATCATTGTAATTTCGTTGATGCATCTGGTCAGACCGAGTATAGCTCGCTACCTAGTTCGCGTGTGTCCTATATTCTGAAAGTAAGCTAAAATTGGAAATAAGATCGAACTTTCTGGATGTTTCTCGCGAAATAAACTTTTACTTACATGTGGCTTAGGCAACTTCAAAGGTGGGCTACTTTATATTTCATTTTTAAGTTGAAAACGTATTTAGCGGTTAAATATTAGGTCAACTTAAATATATTTAGTGGCGTTGCATTTTATCTATACATCTTTACTAATATTATAAAGAGGAAAGAATTCTTAATAATTAATTATTATTGTTTGTAATCGATAAACTCTGACACTACTGAACTGATTTTGATAATTCTTTCCCCATTAGAAAGCTACTTTATTTCTTTGTAATAATAAGATTGTAGCCTACTCTGGCTTGCTTTACAAATATTATTATTTGTAAAACAAGCCAGAAGCAAAGCGCTAGCGAGCTGCTTTATCCGCATGCGCCGATTAAATGGTCCATCATACATAAATACTATGTACCACAAAAATATTGGCCTTTAATAGATCTAAAGCTATATATACTCTTATTATAGTTACAAATTGAATTCCACGCAGGCGAAACCACTTTCTTCGTAAACTCTTAACTACCTCGTTGGTGTACTGGTCCCAAGCGCGACTGCTGAGCAGGAGATCTCGGGTTGGAGTCCCGGGTCGGAGCAAAGAGATATTGAGTTTTTCTGTTGGGATAGCATCAGTAGCAGTCCGGAGTTTGGAATTGTGCCCGGTAGATGGCAATAGGCTCACCACTCACATGGGACTTAAATAAAAGCGTTGGTAAAATGTGGGTGTACAACTGTGTAAACCTCTGCCTACCCCTTCGGAGAATACAGGTGTAATGCTATGATGATGATGATGATTATAAAGCCGATGGAGCAGCTAGTTTGCCATAAACAAATTTTATACACTAAGATTCCTGAAAAGCGAGTGTATAAATAATGCAACAAAATCTGTTATAATAACCAACCCAAGGTTGCTTATAACATAAACACAATAGCCCTATTTTTACAACACGACATGCCTACGTGTATATAAGACATAAGTCTCCGATATAATTTCTGATGTCCATAAAAAAAGCATAACACATTTTTCTCCAAACCAAGGCATGTTAATAATTTTCCAGAATTCACGTATTACACGTGAAATCCTTGGTCTGAACACGCAACAGCGTACCCTCATGTAGCGTTATGCCGGAGAACTCTTTACTCCTTAACAGTCGATACTCGTTGGCATTATTGCAAAACTTTTGCGAGCATTCCTCTTTTATTACTCCAATTTTGTACGACTAAGCCTATCCAGCAAGGGGGATGGTTCGCGATCTTTATTATTTAGATTTCGATCGTTTACCAGCGCTCCGCACTATAGGGTATCCCCTATGGCGCACTTCACAATAGCGATGAGACTGTCTCAAGTCAACAATCTGACTCGACACACTGTAAATACACTGCACATTTGAATATACCTCTTTTGTTATCATACTTCATGCATACAAAATGTGTTTTGCACTTAATCCAGTCCATTATTGCCATCAAAAGATCCTGACATAAATGTTTTATTACCCACTCTAATATTAGGGCGCAAATTACATTTATAATGTTTAAAATTACCCCTAGAACGTGTACATATTAAAGCTCGCTCACAACTCTAATTAGAAACGACGGAAGCAAGTTTAATCTACTTGTTGACGATAACACGAAGAAGAATTCGCGGAAATAAATTCAACTGATCGATGTTAACAGGTTACATAGTGAAATTTTCTTCAATTACACCTGCCGAACTGAAAATAATTTAAAGGTATCGATTAAGTAGCAAGAATGTACTAAACGAGCGAGTTGAGTACAGCGGGGTTTAATTTGAATTCTACCTAAAGAGTGACGTAGTGATACATTGGAAACAGGTCGAAACTCATAGATAGTTAGTCTGTGTCAGCGAAGGTCCAAGTGTGCCGTAACAGAGGTAATAGAGAGGCGAACGACGCAGTTCCCACCGCAGTAGGTCGAAGATTGCAGCGCCCGACCCGTCGAGCCCGAATCGGGCATATTAGATTAGGGATGTCGGCTGGCACCAACTATTTAGCCATCTACTTGAATTCGAGGCTATGTTTCGATGATTGAATGCTATGGAGAAGGCTTCTACGTCGTGAAATTGTTTTGTTTTAGTAGATATCAAACAAACAAAAAGTAGGTATTTCTCTTAAACTATGTACCTATGTAAATGCTAAAACATTTTCAGAAAGCAATGAATTCAATTTAGCGAGTACTTAACAAAGCTTTCCGTCTTTTGTTTCTTCATTTATTTATGCTAATTGATACGTATAGACTTAAGGTATCTCCGAATAAATGTAGCCCAAGTTTTAGCCGTGAAAAAGAAACTGGCTTGGCTTTATATCACTGTCGCACGTAAGTAGGTAAAACAGATAATCTATTTCCACCGTAGGCTATAATGTCTCGACATAAATTCACCGCCCGACTCCGCCGGTGCCTATAATCACCCAAGCGAGTTGACAAATATCTCGGTCACACGTATTTCTGTGCGAGGCCCGAACAATAAACCAATTTCAGCGTACACTTCAAAAAGTAACCAGCTAAATCATTTAAGCCAAATCTAAATACCCCAAATGAGTATGGCAAAGCCGTGTCCACAAAATGTCCGCATTGTCCGAGCAGGTATGTGACATTTCCTTCAGACACTGACATGGGTTGATCGCCAGAGCTGCCCCACCACCCCCTGCCTTGATTATGATAAACGACTTATGAAATTAAAACGGTCTCATACAACAAGTTGCCATTCAAATGAATACGCCCTTTGTTGAAATTCATTCCCTTGACAAATCGCCGCTCTGCACTCAGTATACATTGTCTGTAAAATTAAATGGGTCGGCGGCTATTGAAATCGTTTCTACGAAGGCTATTCCGAGACAAAACTATAATACGTCAATCGTGTTCGCGTGGCGTGTCCGTTCAATTCTAACATTTCTAACCTGAAATAGGCTTGTGAATATACAATGCGATATATCGATCTGGGTTACGAGTGGAGGCAATCTTACAAATGTCTGTCCTATTATAGTTCTTTCTTTAACAGCCTTATACTGGACAAAGGCTTAGTGAACGGAGCTCTAGCGGTTTTCCGTAGCTGACCGTTGTAGCTTGATGGATTTTTATAAAATCTATTTTCAGTCTTTAGGATTTTCTCTTCGTCATGGAAGAAGAAAAAGGAGGTAAAAGCTTTTGAATACTTAATTAAAACTTTAATTATATATCAGCGTTTTCGATTGAATAACTACGGATAAACATTTCAACAACTGATCGAGCATACTTAACATTTTTCAAACCGGACCAAATTGTTGAGTTAGCGCGTTATTTAATGCGTCCTTCGACGAGCATTTAATTAAAAAGCTTTCAAACTATTTAGAAATTCCTACCACACTAATTGAGTCGCAGTAAGACAGAATACGAATACCTATTAAAAATGAACGATATTAAAAACTCGAAATTAATTAGAGAGCTCTTTGTAGCTGAACATTAACAAAACGAGTGGAAAGGTAGATAGTGCGAGCGATCTCTGACACCATTCCAATAAGTTTGACACGGCCCGCTATCGCTCCGCGTCCTCTCCCGCGCTCGCTCCCGCTCCTCCCCCCGCCCTCACAAATTTTCGGCCGAAGCGGACTGTAGTTTGTTTTCTTTGTGTCATTTCCTTATCGCTCTGCCAAAATACGTTTCATGACTGTTACGTCAGCCGAAACATACTTCAGGTGAAAAATGTAGTGCGGTATTATAGTCTTGATGCTTTTATGCATTGGATTATGCTTAATTAGTAGTGTTCTTAAAGAGGATCTTTATTTGAATAATAACGTTTTATCTTTCCTTATGAATTAGGATCTTTACTGTCGTGTTACTGAAAGTGTTCATTTATATTATTATGACATAATTTTCACACAAATAAAGTCGCAAGCCATTGCAGGTTTACAGCGACAAATATATTTACCGCAACTTTATAATGTATAGAAGCGGGAACAATTGCGGAAAGTTGGTATAAAAATAATGTTCGCATTTGCTAACGCGTTGTTTTTTGTTAAATATTCCGTGAAAACATAGTACGCAGTACGCACAAAAAGCTATTATTTATAAAAATCTCTTTGAACACCGCACAAGTGCTTGTCGCAGGTAACCGTAATATTACCAGAAATATTTTATATTGTTACGAGCCCATCGCACTCACCCTCATATTTTACATTATTCCATTTTATCACAGTTTGCAGTTTATTTTTAACGGTAAATAAGTTATTTTGCTTTTACACATTTTCGTTGCAAAGCATGCCCGTAAATTATTGTATTATATTTACTAAGACTTTTACGGTTCATATTTCTAAAACGTAGCTTTTATCGCAAGGCTCATTTGTCTGTCTGTCAGACAAATAAATATCTTGAGATCACTGGAGACGAGACTATTTTACGTTACAGAGTCTATATGAAACTTTGCTAGGTATGTAGGTATATTACTTAGCAACATAATGATTCGTAATGCAAGAACTACGTGGCCTACTAAATGATAATATATGTACTTACTAATAACTAAAATTGCTGTGTTAACACCAAATTCTTATTTTGTAATATTTGATATGATTATATCTGTATTATTACCTTATTTTTATTGAACACAAAACGTCGTAGTTAAATATGTGAAAAAAGTATTCGTAATGTTTATAGGATAAATGTAACAAACTGCAATACATAGCCACTTGAGCGTACAACTTAAGAAAGAAAAGTACTTCAAATATCTCAAAACACATGTTCCTAGCGAAACCATACAGTTGGAGCTAAGATATTATCCACTAGTGTAACAATATCTTACTGCAAGTGTCAAGACTTGGCGGCCACATGTCAGCACGTGCATACAGCCCGTGCGACAGAGCGCCATGCAGCGAAACAACATCTATTTGATTCTTATCTCATCCCCCAGCCCCCGGCCCCCGCACATACTCCCACCACTATCCTCACCCCCTCCCCTTTCCCCACAAACATCCAAAATATAAACAGGTAAAATGTTTTCTTTGTAAAGAAAAAGTCCATTTCAAAGACAAGATCGTCTATCTTTTTTCAAATAGGTAGGTACAGGAAATTCTGTGGCGTACTTTTATTTTACAACGAGAAATCGATGACGTCTTTATCTAAATAGAAATACTTACCTACTCTCTTAATTTAATAGGAATACAGATAAAATATACCGAATCTAAACTACATGTTATATTTTATGCGTTTCATTTTCCCTCGCCCTACAACAAATCAAATAACAAAATCCATTAACAAGTCGTATAATTTATATACTAACTTAAATATTTATTCCGTTACCACCACAGTTCACACAATTTGAACAAGTTACGATATCAAGTTACCTTGTTAAAGTTACCTATTAATAAAGTCACCACACTTGTTATTTACTTAGATAAATAAACAGAATTAAAAACAAAGGCTTAGCACCATATTACCGTATTATCTGACAGAAAGCTCTAACCTTTTTAAAAATGTCAACAAACTAAAATCAGAGTATAAAGGTAAAAATAAACCAATTCCAATAAAGTGGAAGTAACGTACAAACTGGCTTGAATAAATTACGAATTTTATAGAACTCATCTCGCAAAATGTTTCCAAAATCATAGCGCGCAATAAAAGTTTTATTGGCTCGCTATTGTCTCGCGGCGGTATCGCGGCATAGGTGCGACGTAGCGCGGGACGGCGCGGGCGCCACGCGGGGACGGAAGCGACCGGTCGCCGCCAACAACCACTAACTTCCAAGTCGCTCCACACTGGACACAAGAAACTTCGATAATTTTTACGACACGACACGACCTTCTTCCAGAACAAAGTCGAACACACGCCAACTTTTCAAAAATCGCCCTTCACCTGAACTACAGTGACGCAATCGTAAACGTACAATTCAACTATCGTTCCAGAATTCATTTCACGAAAAAAAAAAACAAACGTAAACGAGTTTCCATTAAGTGCCGTAGTTTTATTATTGTTACAGTAAAAGTAGAGATGCCGAGAAAATTGCAGCTATTTCTATATTTCTCGGCGAACGCGGAGCGGGCGCGATCCGCGAACTAAAAGAAATCGAATCTAAATTCATCGAATACAAATAAAAGTGTGGAACTGTGAAAGTTCTACCATGCAATTAAACCGCACTTTACTGCTACAATCCCTTGAAATAAAGAACTTTAAAAGAATGTCCTTTTTGTTCTGGCTCCTTTATTTCTTGCCGTGCACCCGTTGCACAGAAAATAGTGGGCACTGCAATAAAGGTGCTCCGTCCTGCACAATTGCACACAACCGACCCACGAACACGTGGTTTTCCGAAAGTCTCATTCCTTTCAAACAGCTTGTGACCAAGAAAATAATAATTAAGTGTAACATATACTGTTCTAGTTTAATTACGTTCACACGTCACGTATAAGTAAGGTGGTTTGCGCGTGTGTGCGCAACGGTTAATTACGTAGATTACGCGGTTTTATTGTTAAGCACTTCGGAAGTGAACCTGGTAATAAATAATTCTTACTGTTTGCCGTTAATAATCCCGAAAATCCGCACCGTGTTTTACTAAGGCCGCTTTGTATTATCAAATGGGCAGGTATTCAATGGTTTGAACCTTGGAAAAATGGAAAAGACATTTCCTTTTCATTGTCGCAGTAACAAAGCGAGAAGGGCTCACGTCTTCCGGTATTTAGCTGGACTTTGTGCTTATACGCAGTGTGTAGTGTGTGCCTACATCTCGGCGTAGTGCAGCGCAGCGATATATTTAAACGTTCCATGTAAAAATGCGCGGAACACCTACGTGTGAGATTAATTAAATTTTATGAAAACTTTTTACACTAGCTCGAAACTTGGAAATGTAAAATTTTGTTTCTCTGTATTTTGCAAAGAATTTTACGATTCCACGCAGTGATTAATAACTTTATATAAAAATATAAAATTTTATATAATTTCAAGTGGAAGCCGTCGCCCACGGCTTTGCAACCGGAGCTTTGCCATAGCGTAGTTTTATTAATAGAGAAGTGGACGAGGATTCTTTATTGCATTATTACAGGCTCTAGCCCACAAGCCTTATGATCGCTTTGATCGCATTTGAATTGAAGTTCTTTTATAGATGGTTGGTTCAAAGATTAATTTCCTGAGTTGACAAAAATTCGCTCGCTAAAAGAGAATTATGGCTCATAAGTTTCGACACTCATATCGCTTTTCTTCTTAGCAAACTCTCAAGACAAGAGTAGGGGAGGGGCAGCTCGCATAAATATCGTATAATTACTACTCTTTGCGAACAGGGACGGACTCGGACGAGCAGAGCTGTAACAGCAGTGTTATAGGAAAGTGAGGAACTCAGAGGAAAGTATCGTAAAGATTTAATTTATTTCTCTGTGGGGAGTAAAATTTTGTCAGTTATTTCACAAACTACTTCGTTAGCAATGCATTGCCAAGTGTTGAGTGACTTTAAGCCAAAATAAATTAGTTTACTGATTTAAACTCAAAACCAATAGGCATTGAATAAAATCTAGATTTGGTGTGTAATTTAACATTGAATCCTGAGTAAATATATCTTAAGGCTTTGAAAATGACAATATAATGGCTATATGAAATATAGGTACTGTCTCATTGGTCTAGTAGTCGTAAGCGCCGCTGCTTAGCGTGAGATTCTGGGTTTGGACCTGAGCCGTACAAAGTTTTACTGTGTTTTTCTATTGGAAAATTCTCAGTTGCAGTCGAGGGCAATAGGTTCGCCGCCTATTTCTTGGGATTTAATAACAGCACAGTAAAATGTGAGTATATTACAATACACCTCTGCCTATCTTCGGGGAATACAGGCGTGATGGCGTAAGTCTCTAGAAAAATACGTAAAATAAAAAAACTATATCCGGACTTTATCCAAAAAATCTCGAAACGTCAATTTGTCCCTCTCAACGCTGGAGGGACCCTTTGAACCGTTCCTTCACATTAAAGTCTCGTAGTTAAGTACAGTCCTGGCCGCGAGCCCTAATCCTCGCCAACGAAACATCGCTTGCATCCGATACAACTGTGCTCAAGTGGGCCCTTGGTGAGGCATTGTTGCCAGTTGAACAAAGCGAAGGGCCCTCCTCGGTTGGCGTGACCTCGGTCTCCCCAGCCAGCAAGAGTCTTTGTGGTATCACGTTTTTAGGACGCGGCGCTATGAATTGACTGTGTTGATAACAAGTAGGCACTGTGATCGGAGGTATGTAGATACAATCGGAAAATTGAATATGTTGGTGGCTCTTTTAATTTTAATTGGTTACTTAATAAACAATAAAGGTAAAACAGTAAAACAACAAACTTTACTTGTAATGGGTATTGAACTACCTTCCACTTCTACCAGTTTTATCATCCAGACATAAATAGAACTCCTTAAGACCAATATAATCAGCCCAAACTAGATGGATTTATAACAAGACCTATCGCTTTGGATCAAGGTTCATTATCCTGATTAAATTTAACAAATTTTTAATACAAGTGTTCCTTTATCTATCTTCTGCCTTCATATTGTCCTCTTGATACAATGCGATTCCCTCTACCTCCTTCACTTGACAATTATCATGGATTTATCTAAAATTCCAGAAATTCCTAACTTGATATTTTCCATTATAGATTTGTAGACTTCGCCTACAATACAAGAAAATATAAACTCACTTTGCATAATATTGTCTAATTTTGTTTCTTTACAATATTTCAACCCTATTTTGCTATGAGTATGCATGTGTCATAGTTGAATCTCATTGGTGGTATCAAATTAACCAACAAACTGAAAACAAAGTCATACATTTTTGTGGAAAACTAAATACGGTTATAATCAGGATTTCAACCTATGTACATATCAATCTTCGGAAAGCATTAACGCATGCATAGCGAACTCTGAAGTTATAATTTGTGGAAAGAAAAAAGTGTTTTTCTTTTACAAATTTTTCAGGGTTTGTTTTCACAAAAAATTTTATCTTTAGGATTTGAACCTGCGCCTTCCTGATAAATAATCCAGGTGCTCTGCCAACTAAGCCATCCCGAAAGCTCAATTTTCCGAATTCTTCTCCCATATTTCACTAAGTCTGACGTCACCGCTATCTATTTTAGTCCTTAAACACTCTATGCCATTCTCACCCGATGAGCACCGCCATGAGTATCCGCAACTGTAGGTATAGGCGCTCTTTTAAGAAGACATACGCTCTTTTTTTAATGACTTTCTGTTTGGAAAAGCCGCTGACTACCAAATGGTTCCACGATTTGGTACACCTGCATTATGTTACCTACTATACTTCCCATTATTATGTATTCACTATTCACCTTGTTTCGAGCGTATAGCACTCGTGGGCCGTTGCTGAAAATCAGCGCTAGGTAGTAGTGATTGTACCGCTCCCTAGCATTATACTGAGCTGATGGCCAGCTGATGGCTGATGGTAGGTACATAAGTATACCAGATAATTGTGCATGCCAAGAAACGATTCTTTCTTTCTAGTACGGCACAGAAAATGCCGAGAAAAAAGTAATGTACCAAGCTACCTAAAATCTTAACACAGTTTCACTATGCAGGTGTCACAGTTAAATTCTTATAGGTGTCATCAAATAAACACGTCGTTGCCACAGAAAGCAGATACTTCTCAACAAAGACATAGTTCGCACGCCACGACCACTCGACGCCCTCCTCACAACTCTCTAACTTACCTTGTGCGAAATACCAACTACTTTTTGGCACATGACTTGAGAATATGTTGTTTAGTTAAAATATTATTTAGACGGTTTCCTGGTTTTGTAATGAGAGATTTGGAAAAAGAATTAGGCAGAATAATCAGCTGCCAAAAAAGAATTTACTTACCCCGATTTCTTCAGACTGAAGCGCAAAAAAATACGGATTATATTGTCCCAACAAAAAGTCCTACAAGCACAACCGATTGTAATTCACAGTAATTTTCAATTTAAAAAACAGATCGTAAAGATAAACAACAGTATCACATTATTAGATTCCAAACCTTGAGACGTGAAAATTAAATTAAACAAGTCCTCGCAAAAAATATGACTACGAGCTAAAATAACTGTAACGTTGTACCAGCTACCCTCACTTAGCAAAGTACTTCACCATCTGTCGAAAAAACTTCGTGCGCCAATAAAAAATAACAAGTCTGCTCATTTGATAAAACGCTGTGATTGTTACGGCAAAATTAAACGAAAACTTTGAAAGTTATGCCGACGATAAGAAACTTGGTGATTCGACAGTGTTGACCAGACAGTGCAAGTACTTGCAACCAGTACTTATCCTGCAGCCATCAAGCGGAACAAAGAATCTTAATTATTTTAAGCTGAGCAAGCTCTCTCGTAATTTGTAGTTTAGTCCCTGAGTACTACTTATTTTATTGTATCGTCAGCTAGGGACTGGCTTAACTAGTGCGGGGGTATTATTTTACAGATTTTCACGGCGTCTGCACATCTGAAGAGCGGTAACAATTGCGTTTGTCTTTTAAGACCCATTCTTTTTTAAGTGCTCTCCATCGGAATTAAGTTATTCCTGTCTGTCAGCACGGTTTCGAGTTCCTACAGTGTTTCTGTGTAACTGGAGAATGCTTTACAATGATGTCTTGTTTCTGAATAGCACTTAATAAAACTCGGTGTGGTTGGAACTTTGAAACCTACAATGAATTTGTAATTTAAGTGTAATTAACGATGTTTGTCTCGCAAGTTGTTTGTACGCGTCACGTGCAGTGCGGGGTGGAATTCAATTAGTATTTTGTTATTCAATCACGGTTTTAAAATTGGTTTTGTGTATACTTATGTTGGAATTAGTACCTACCTTGTTAGGTTTTAATTGAGTAACATAAAACTGTTTTAAATTTTAAATATAACTAGACATCAATATTACATTTTTTTTATTCAATAAATAATCTTTAAAAGGTAGAATAAATCTTTTTTATAGATGTTGCGCCTTTTAATAATCAATTATAATTAAACTAGCTGACCCAGCGAACTTCGTATCGCAATATTTTATCTGTTCGGTTTTTTTTTATAATTTTCTTTTATACAAACCTTGTCCTAACAATAATGAACACAAAAAAAAGAATTATCCAATTTGGTGCAGTCGTTCGGAAGTTATGCGCGTAAAAACATTTCGGCGATTCATTTTTATATATTAGATATACCCGTTACAGCATAAAACACATTATTCAACAAATAAAAAGATTAAGAAAGTATCACAACAACAAAAATATTCTGACTATAAAGACAGTCAAAATTGCTTCTCATCCGTATAAAAATCCATTTTACAGAACCGCAAGACAAGGTAAAACGTTCACCCAACAAATGAGGCAAAAGACCAACAAAACAAAATAAAATCAAAATGGCCGAACGAGTAAGACATCGGCCCATAACTAAGGGACGGGACCGGTTCTGCTCGTTCGAGTGAAAATCTAAAAACCTAACATGTCGATCGAGCGCTAGTAAAAGATGTTTCGCGAAAGTTTTCCGACACTTACTACAGTTAGGCGAAGCCGGGGCACAGAGTAGTCCGGCCCTCAGCAAACTCTCTGAATAACGCATTCCTTTTTCGTTTGTTACCAAAATAATGTTAAAAATACCTGCTTATAAATTGAATAAGTTACTTTGGCAGAACTTTGGTTTACAATTATTAAATTACCGACTGTCTTGTTTAGTCTCCTTGGAATAACTTAGTTTTGCTTTTAGATTTGAATTTGTATGACAATTTATAATTTGATAAAAATATAAACTCCTTTAATATACCTACAAATAAACATAACATAAATATTCTGCAATTAAATTCGGTCTAAGCAATTTACTTCTCTGCATGTTTTTTTTTCTTTCAATAAAAACTTTTGAGTTATTATAATAAATTATATTTTGACACGTCTTATGGCGACGTTATTGCTATCAATTTTCCATTTAATATAATAACTTTAGAGTTCGCCAAGCATGCTTTAATGCTTTTTCAAAGATTTATCTTGAATTATTAAGGTAATTGCATTCTTTACGACATTGTATTAACTGCAAAGTTAGTCGTGTCGGTTCGGTCACCCGTATAGGGACTGAATTCATAGCAATAACGTCGCCATAAGACGTGTCAAAATATGGAAGAAGAATTCGCGGTGGTGAGCAGAGGTCGAGATGGCTTAGTGATCAGACCGCCTGGAGTATTCATCCGGGAGGCGCAGGTTCGAATCCTGTTCGCGACCGTATTCTTTTTCCATTTAATATAATAACTTTAGAGTTCGCTAAGCATGCGTTAATGCTTTTCAAAGATTTATCTTGAAAATCTTTAGATTTTGCTTGAAAAAATAAAATACAATTTGTAAGTGTCTCAACTCTCAAGTACAAAGAAATATGCAGACCCGGCAGCAGAGTAGATTAGATGCGTATCTTTACGTGCAAATTGTAAGACTAAATAGAAGGAAATAAATGGCTTTAAAGGTAATGACATCCACTATGTTATTCTAGCTGAGATAGAGATTATTAACTCTTAGATGTAATAAAATTCTTATATGGGGTAAGGTGAAATACAGAACTCGGCTTAGTTTAGGCACCGATCTTCTGCAAATAAACCTATCATAATATATTTGCATTTAATTTTAAGCAAAAATATCACTTAATCCGATACTTTAAATTTTTGACACAAAAGAATAATTAAAATATAATAAACTGTATATACAATATACTTATAACTAAAAGTAATTATTTAAACTATAGAGCCTCGAAAAATTCATCGGCTTCACTTAATTGTGAAAAAACGTTAAGTATTTATTTTATAATAAAACAACTTTTAACCGGATTAATCGCGTGTATTATTGGTTTTTTTGTTTTTCCTGACGTTTCGAACACTTTGCAGCGTTCGTGGTCGCAGGAGGACTCGCGCAAACCTAAGATATTACTATATTTATTTTATTATAAATATATTAAGTATCTCTAGCTCTTTATAAAATAAGTATCTACATATTATGAATCTCCGCAGTAGTTTACTAAAAAAACTTTTTACAAGAAGATCTAAGTTCTAAAAAAGATTTTTAGCCGATGTTTATGACTGCCTTATTGGTTTAATGATCGCAAGTGTGGCTACTGAGCGTTAGGACTTGGGTTTGATTCCGAGTTGGGTAGTGTTGTTGGGTTTTTGTAGGAAATTCTTAGATGCAGCACGGACTTCATAAATAGCAATTGGCTCACCACCATATAACATGGGAATTAATAACGATATGTATGAAATGTGGATGTATCTCTGCCTTTCCGTTTAGGAAATACAGAAATAAATTTCATGAAATCCTAAAACTAAAATCAAATGTTAGAACTGCGCCATAATGAGTATAGCGTCAAGTCTTCAACTCTCTCCCTTTCCACCATAAAATAGTATATAGTACAGATTTTTATAAATTGCGCAATAAAATAAGCTGCTCAAACATTCTTTTTTCCTTTAATACTTGGCTCCGAAGAGAAAGTATTGTTTGATTTCTAGTCTATATATCAGTGGATAAAACCCAATGAAATTATATATTTTACTTTTATTATCATTTTCTTGTACAAAGATAAGTAATTGAATTTGTTTGTTTTTTTTTTAATCACTTTTTTTTGTATATTTGTCTCGTTATTGCATCCAAATAAATAGAAGATAGTTATTAAATGTAAAAAATAAATAAATTAATTAATTCAATATTTACAAAAGCCGAAACCTAAATAATAAAGACCCTAACATTAAAATGAAATCATTGTTAAATAATTAATTTTAAATAACCAAAATATCACCTAACACAAACATGTTGGTAAAACTAAGCTCGCAATCAAATTTTTTTCCATTTCAGACATGCCGAATATTCGCCAAATATTCGGCTAATCGGCTTATGAACCGAACTAGTTTAGACTGAATATTAATATCTGTGATCGAATACGGTTATTGCGTGCCCCTTAATATAATCGTCAATACACACTATTCATTCGTGTTTTTATCTAAAAAAAATGTATTTCAAATAGTAGTATGGCCTATGCTTATATCATTCATTTAGTATAAATCCTTTACGTAATTCTGGATTCTAATAACCTGACTCATATCCAGAGATAACTTTCCTATAATTATTATAGCCTTAGATATTGCAGTCGTTTTTATGTTTAACTCTTCCGACTCACTCAAAACACCCCTCTGTAGCGTTTTTTCATACATTTTCTTACTCCAACCACAAACAAAGAATAATAATAATAATATACACTTAAACAAAAATCACAATATTATTAACGAAAAAATCCAAACAAAATAATTTTAACTAAAACCAGAATTACGTACAAAGTACCGTAAATAGACTTTAAGTTCATTAGGCGACGTAACAAGGGTTAAACAGGCAAGTTGGGCAGACTCCTCAAGTGTGAGCCACATGCGGCCGACCTCCGCTGTTCCAACTATGTCCTGCACTCCTGGTAGGAAACCGCGACGCTCACAAGTCGAATTACTTCGCTACTTTGCTAGTCGAATAAATGTAGCGTTTTGTACAACGGAATACATTGCTTTATTGTAAGAGGTTGTCGTGAAATAATAGCGGTATAGATTGCATGTTCCTACTTCCAAATTCTACCATATATTAGGATAATCGGAGCAAATTTTGCGATTATTTTTATCGAGAGAATGTTATGGTACCTATAATGTTATGAGAATGTTATAATAATAAAAAAAAACCGTATGGCAATATATTGTTATTTAGAATTAGACTCGATTGCATACCAAAAAGATCAAATATTGAAATTATTTTTATATACAAATAAGTGTGATAATTGGCTTTTAAGTCTCAATTTGATTACAGAGTTTAATTAATTCCGGCATTTGGACAACTATTGACATTCATAACATACATATGTATTCCCTGAAGGGGTAGGCAAAGGTGTATGACTCACTCACTCATTAAGTCCTACGTAATAGGCGGTGAGCCTATTGCCAACTACCGGGAATAATTCCAAACTAAGGCCAACTACTGTCAATTTCCTAACAGAAAAACTCAATAACACTTTACCTGACATGGGAATCGAACCCAAGACCTCATGCTCAGCAGTCGCGCTTGGGACCACTAGACCAACGAGACAGTAATTCTGTCATCTATTGACATTCTAATGCCTATACTTCAAACTATTCTTTCTCATAATCCAAGATCCTAGTGCCCCTTGCGTACCTATTCGCTGTCTCGGTTACCAACCGAATTGATGGACACTTTGTAGTACATTGCGTCGTGTGTTACAGCTTGTCTATGATGAGCAACAATAGTAAAAACTTACGACGCAAGGTACTACAAAGTGTCCATCAATTCGGTTGGCAACCGAGATAGCGAATAGGTACGCAGACCTTACTTAATTTCTGATGGACAAAATGTAGGTATACGATAGAGTAGTGTTAATGTGTACAGTGAACGCATACATACCGGCTAGCTTGTGCCAAAGGCCAATTCTTAGGTACCAGGTGCTACAGGTACGCAAAAATATTACTCACTTTACTTAAAGTCTGAGAGCAGATTTTTACGTATGTTATCCATATAACATCATTTTAACATTCATTTTAACAAGGCTTTCGTTATAATTAAGTATAACCAAACCTGAAATTAGTTCAAAGGACTAATTTCAGGATAAGTTTCAGAAAGAGACGATTTTTTTTTGGAATATACCATTATATTCCAAAAAAAAATCGTCTCTTTCTGGGGTCTTACTCTATTAGATATGTAGACATGACATCAAAGAACATCCGATAAAACCAGTAAATCTCCTCTCGATAGACGTCAATCCTTTAATGTCCTGGTTGTTTGAACCTGAAACTTATCCTGAAATTAGTCCTTTGAACTAATTTCAGGCTTTGGTTATACTTAATTATAACGAAAGCCTTGTTGCCTACAGGCCATGTGTTCCATACGAATGTAATATGCAGTGCAGTACAATGCTATAGGTACAATTTGCTATCCTGAGTAGCAGTAATCTATGAGAATTATAGATTGCACTTCAGCGTAAGCCTTGATGGATTGGTGAACTGACGTTATGACAGATTGACTGACTGACTAACTGGCTGACTTACTGAGACACTCCTGTCTTATCCCATTGTTAGCTATAATTAAAAATAAATACACATACATCTTTCAAAAGCATTTGTATTTGTTCTTCTTCTTAGCGTGTCGATGACAATTTAAATTGAGTCTGCCCAAAATTTGGCGACGAGTTTGGCACTTTCAGTAGCGTCCATCAGCTCCTCTGATGTGCAAGCAACAGGACAGGCAGGACACGATATCAAGTGTCCCATCGTTTGTGGGGCAACACCACATTTGCACTCCAGGGCAGAGTCATCAATAAATCTCCACCTGAACAGGTTTTCCTTGCTTCGGCCAACCTGCCTTTGTATTTGTTAAGGTAATCGTATCTGTACGACATTGTACTAACTGCAAAACTAGTCATGCGTGTCGGTTCAGTCATCTGCATAGGGAATGAATAGATAGCGATGACAAAAATGTAGAAGAAGAATTCGGAGTAGCGAGCAGAGTATTTTTCCGGGAGAAGCCATTTTCAATCCTGCTCACAACCGTATTTTACTTACAACAAAATTATAATTTTAGTAATAAATAATTCTTATTTATCCATATTCGAAGAACATGCCCTGGTTATCGACGCCATTTAAAGGTTTCTCAAAATAGCATCAGCTTGTATTCCCCGAAGGCATAGGCAGAGGTGTACACAATTGTACACCTACATTTTACCAGTGCTATTATTAAGTCCCATGTAATAAGTGGTGAACCTATTGCCATCGGACACGATTCCAAACTCCGAACTGCTAGAGAGAATTTCCTAAGAATAACCCAATAACACTTCGCCCGACCTGGTAATCGAACGCAAGACCTCGTCCTCAGCAGTCGCGCTTGGGACCGCTAGCCTGCCGAGGCAGTCTCAAACTCTTCATTTCACCTAAATGTGTCTAAAAATGGTAATAGATCGTTATTAATAAAATTCTGGTAGATATGTACTACCAACTTACACCCGAATGGAATCGAAATCTGTGTGTCTAAGTAACGTCACTATGGAAATTTTTCCGTTGTCCGCTGATTGTGGAGGTCATTGGGTGATGATTATATGGTGAACATACATAGTCATCATTAAAGCTGAAATTATGTAAAACAATGCGTTTTGTATATTATCATTATATTAATACGTGAAGCAAACAATTTGTACCTACCTTTTTACAAAACTTACGCGGACGGAGGAGTATGAAGTTTGGCACAATTAAAGTTTATATGGAGAAGGAGTGTATAATATTTTTATATAATATGCATTAGAAATAACCAACACACATAACATAGTATCACGCCTGTATTCCCCGAAGGGGTATGCAGAGGTGAACACAGTTGTACACCCACATTTCAACAATGCTGTTATTAAGTCCCATGCTCAGTTGATGAGCCTATTGCCATCAACCGGGCACAATTCCAAACTCCAGGCTGCTACTAAGAATTTCCTAACAAAAAAAAACCAATAACACTTTCTCGACCCGGGAATCGAACCTGAAACCTCCTGCTCAGCAGTCACGCTTGATACCACTGGACCAACGAGGCAGTGATATATATGCATTAGAAAAACATTAAATTATTTAAAAGAAAACATTACACACACTATCATGCCTTTGACACACATACAATGCTTTTGACAATAGAACCTAAATAACTTTCAAATTTAAACAAATTATGGTCGAATTCCAACCAGTGGGCGACCACGAGTATTTATTGTTGCTGCAATGCTTTATAAGAAGGTAACAATTTAAATATCGTACCATTACCCCTAAACATTGTTAATGAACGCAAACAGAACGCTTCGCAAAGAAATTCGGCGATTCAATAATACAATTTAACATTTCATCCAAAATATTCAGCGTAAATACCTACATTGTCCGTCGGAGCGAAGATTTCGAGGTTCGATTCCCGATGCAAAGCGATAAAACGCGTGAAAGATTCATCACAGCCCCCGAGGGCCCGATTTCTCTTCAAACTTGTAGCCAACCCTGCCGCGCCCTCTGCCCCGTTATATCATATTTTTCAAAAATTCGCCTCAACTTAGTTGTGAATTTCCCGGCCAGTACGGCAACTTCTGACATTGAATTGAATTGTCGATTCGTTTGATGTCATCTATGCGATAACTTACAAACTATATTGGGACGGTTTTTTTGTGTTCCGTATTTAAATCTCGTTTTCGTCGCCGCTGCAAATTTGTTTGTGACTTCATGTTTTTCGTATAGCTTCTGTTCACCGGATATGTGTGACACATCTGATTATTTTGTTTATATTTTTAACTAACTTTACCGCGTAAGTAGTATAATTCGGCGTTCTACAGTGCGATTGGCGCAGTGGTCGAGATACCGGCTGCTGCATCGTGTGTCGTAGGTTCTTTTCCTGAACGGAACAATTTTGTATGATCTACAGATAATTGTTTCGGGTCTGGGTGTGTGTCCATGTGATTTCATTCGCCTCTTACAACAATCAGAAAAAAACTACATGACCTAAGAAAACTAATAATTAATTTTCCTAGTAATAATTAATTTCTTCACACCGGGTACAAATTCTTATTACTCGCCGGATAAACTGCTTAATGCACTTGAATACCCCGAAGGTATTTAATAAATTTTCCCAACTTAATCGAGGAATGACCGTCAACAAAAAAAATCAATAACTCACTGTCTATTGTCATCTATAGTGTACACTAAAGTGCATTTACGTGTTGCATACACTGCATTTAATTAATGCTGAGCCAATGTCCCGGCTTTCAACTGTCGAGCCATGGCATATAATCCGTATTAACATACACACACACAGCCTGTCTGTCTTCATGTCGCACTAACTAGTCTTAGTACATGTGTAGACCATCGACTGTAATAATCAGTGATATTAAGACTTCATGAGTTATGATTGTTTAATGCAAAATATTCTGTTTTAAAACCATTATTTTAACCAATTAGTAAAAATACTACAACATATGTATCACGCATCCAAAAGAACAATGACGCCATTAACATTTGAATAAATTCAACTTCAAATCGTTATTGCATTCTTGTGCATAAGTTGTTAAAGAAATGTGATTCGTTACATATGAAACCCTGTAAGGGCGCAGCAATTTTAGATGTATTGAATTTGAATACACGCATGAATACTCGATAAAGATGTTCTACCTATAGAAAAAACTACTGTCACTAGTACAGATATATTTATAAAAAGCATTAATGCATGCTTAGCGAACCTTAATGTTATAATGCTTTGTGGAAATAATAATAAATAAAATAAGTAAAAATGAATACGGTCGCGAGCAGAATTCGAACCCGCGCCTCCCGGATAAATACCCCAGGCGCTCTGATCACTAAGCCATCATTAGCGATATTATTTACCTATAGGCAAACTTTGTAAAGAATTAATCGGTGGAAATTGGATACCTACTTATAATTCTCAGAATCGTAGGGACAGACAAACCGGTGCCCGATGCAAATCAAGCCTTAAGACGATATAGTACAAGCATAAGTTTGTGTAATAATAGTAATAGCATTATATTTTTACAAAACAAACTTTATCTCTAAATGTGTGAATGAAATATTTTGTAACGACGACGTCACGACTCGGTGACGCAAGCAAATGACGTAGGTTGCGTGAACGAACGTTCTTTGCAATTTTTTTTTTTTTTCATAATAATTCATGTTTATCATAAAGGTTTTCTGTTTAGTGTGAAAACTGCTATAATTAACGTTAAGTAATATTTTTCTGGGCGGATAATTATGATTTATAGGTACATACAACGCCTCGAGGTAATTAATTATGAGAAAATTGTAAGTGATTATTTTAGTACTTGTGTAGCGGTGTAAATGTGAAGGGTGAAGGATGAGGAGAGGCTTTTGTTCAGTAGAAGATGATCTAAGCTCATCTGATGGTAATTAAATTAGAACTGATAACTTTCCTGCTTAAGACCGTATTTTCTTTGCATAAACATTTATAATTGTAGTGATGTTTCGTTTGATGGTTTACTGATAAAAAATGTCAGAAATTAATCTGTGTAAATGGTAGATAGAGTCACAAGAAAAAATAAGTACCGAAATTAATACAATAAACGAATTATTCTAGAAACACTTTATTGATTGGAGGATTCACGTTTTCATGATTCGTAATCAAATCGTTTTTAATTTCATTGTTTTTTTTTATGTTTTAATTTCCACATCTATCTATTACTGATAATTACTTAATTTTTATTTCTGTACACAATGCAATAATGTTGGTGCGTCCGTCAATCCGTTTTTTCAGTAAATCATTGTTTGCTTATTTACAAATGGGTCATACTTCAAGTTGGATTTTATGCGTCATTTTCGTGGCGTTAATATTTTTAAGTTCATGTTCAAGTTCACTGTATATTAATTAACTCGTATTAATGAAAATTTCTATATTTTGAAGTTAGTTTAATAATATTAAATCTTACCAGCTTATGTTACCCGGGACAATGTAAGGATTCTAACAAAACCTCTACATCAAAATCGGTTCAGGCATTTAGAAGTTATGGTGGAATAAAGAAACACACATACATACATACATGCATACATACATACGTACATACATACATCAATCCTAAAAACTTAACACTCCGTTTTTGGGCAATCGTATAAAAGGAGTAACCATGGAGATAAATGTTTCAAACGTATTATTGCATGCGTAGCGAGCTCACTTTACTAATCATGGAGTTCCTTGCGCATTATTCTTCATAGGAATCTAAATTTTGAAACGTAGCAACTACTTTCTGACAATTCAAAAGTGCCTGTAAATAGGACTTTGACATTGACTTTGTACCAAATCTGAGCGCAGCCCCAAAGTGCAAAACATCCCAACTTACCGAGACATTTATCATTCAAATGTAATCGTAAACCGTAAATGTTTACACAAATGTGTCCTAACCCGTCCTAGATATAATTTGGAGTATTCCACCTTGATCTAGTGTTGTGAGAGCCAAATCCCAAGAGCTTTAATCATAGTCTTAGGCTTCACACGATTCTATTATCAAATTGTGTTGCCATATTACTTGACGTGGTTTACCTAATACCTGGTGGATTTGAATAATTGTAATCGTAGGTAGGTGTTATGTTGGTTTCAGATTACAAAATTGCATAGCTTTTGCAGCTCGCCTGGATTCCTCGAAGGGGTAGGCAGAGGAAATTGTAAGTACACCCCCATTTCACCAATGCTGTTGTTAAGTGCCATGTAATAGGGGGTGTGTTTATTGCCATCTGCCGAGCACAATTCCAAACTCCCGGCTACTACTGAGAATTTTCTTTCCGAAAACCCAATAAAACTTTGCCCAACCTGGGAATTGAACCCTAGATTTCCAACGAGGCAGTATAAAAGTAAAATGTTACCGCAAAACCGCAAGGTAATAACGTCAATTAAGTCTGAAATTATATAACCCCAAATCCCAATGAAATTGTATTGGTCCTTGCGCTACATTATTATTATTACTTATCTTTAACCTTATCTAACATGCTAATGTGTCATTTTGACGGAATTAACATAGAAAAACTTTGAAAATAATAAAATAACACGTTGGTTATGGGTAAACTTATGTCGGTCCAACCGAGCCTTAGCCCTTTCTTTATCCTTTAACTACTTTTAACAGCCAAACATCTCTGCGCTCCACAGCCACGGCAACGCAGCAGTAATTCAGTCCACTGCTAGTGTTAGGTTTTGACATAATCATAGCCAATTAAATTATTTTAGTCGTCTATAATATCAATAGTTTCCATTTATTGTATTGGCAACACAGACGCCGGTCAGGTATCTGTGACTGATAACATTGGGATAAGGTGATTTTCCATTTGAACGTAAGACAGAACGGCCTAGTCATTCGGGGCGGGCATCGAATCTGGACATGTTTCACGCAATTTATTGTGATCTATAGAAAATACAACTATCATGGCAAGTATTACGTGCGTTTTATTACAATAGTCTTATATATATAACAATGGATTAAACAGATACATTTTGGTGATTTATTTTCGAAAAATCAGAATGAACACATATTTTATAATACAGAAGATAAGCAATGGCTGCGTGCCATCCACGCAACACTGACAGCTCGGACAGACCAGGACAAGTTCGTTCTATTAAACTCCTAGTCTTTTACTCCATATAAAGTTAGTTTGTTATCTTTTCTGATAGCTTCCGTGTAAGAATCGGATTGTATTGTAAGTTGTTTATTGGTGTGCACCATATAAAAGTGTTTGCATAGTATGAAAATGGCTTTTCTATCAGTTTTCATCTTTGAAGTTTGAGGTTTACTGTGAGACAAGATATCGACATTACATTTCTATTTTATTTTAATTAAGGTAAGTTATAATAAAACAACTTTTAAGCGTTCGTGGTTGCAGGAGGACTGCGACCACAAACGCTGCAAAGTGTTCGAAACGTCAGGAAAAACAACAAAACCAATAATACACGCGATTAATCCGATTAAAAGTTGTTTTATTATAATGTGTAGTGATCGCGCAAACCTAAGATATTATTAAGGTTAGTTGTTTAAATATCAGCCCATAGAATCACACCATTGATTTGTTTTTATATGTTGGAAAAATCATCATGGACGCAGTGCTGGAGTGACACAGTGGGTCCTCCACCTTTCGGTTCGCAAACTTTACCGGGGTCTCGAGATCTTAGTTGTGTTCACCTACGGAATACTGCCATAAGCGATTTTTTTTTCTGGTATGGTTAATCCATCATGGGCCCTGGGCAGGACTCCTACCGTCTAAAAACTACCCGGGCGGACCGTGTAGCGGGGTCCCGGGATTGCGGCTGCATTCACCGAAACCCCAGCGGGTGAATTACGTAGTACGGGTCGGCTCCGAGTCAAACCAGCTTAATACCAGTATTTTACATGGAGCGATTGCCTATCTGACCTCCACAACCCAGTTACTGGGTAACACGATATCTCGTGGTATAACTGGTTGTCAGACTTTCAGGCCTCTGACTACCCATAACGGCTGTCATACATCTTAATTTACCAACCGGGACCGACGGCTTAACGTTGTCTCCGCGGCAGGGAGGGCTCGCAGTATGAAATTATGGTCACCCATCCACAGACCGACCGCGGCAAGCACAGCTTACCTTTGATCGATCGATCTGTGCAGCTGTTACTTAGCCACGAGTCCCTCAAATCAATATTTTTATATTATGTCAGTTAAAAAAGGTGTTCTGTGTTTTTTACATGCATTGTTAAGAGTACCATAAATTTTGTTTGAATTTATGGTGTTAAAGTTGTTCTAAAACCTAACCCTAATTGGAAATGGATATATAGTTTGCTGTTGTGATTAACAGTAAATATTATTACATGAAGTCTAATATCGCCTGAAGCTAAACTGTGTAATGACGTTCATGGTTCATAGCTTCACATATTAGTACATAGGGCTATAGCCTACGAACATTCTATGATGCATTTTATCATACTATAGAGAATTTTCATAAAAGACGTAGATATGCCCTCAGTTTTTTTTTAAGTATACATTTCCCAATGTATGTTCTAATTAAGTAATTTTAATTTATTAACATTTGTATACAATTTTAGTGTATTAGCCTCTGTATCTATAATAATCGTGGGCTCGTTTGGATGGATAGATATTATCAAAGGATATTATATTGCATTTATTTGGTAATTATAAAACTTTTACTTTACCAACTTTTGGTCGTGTTTAAGCCCAAGTGAAATCTCAAGTGATCCACTTCTGCCCTAAAACTAAAGGTTCACTGGTAGGGGATGCCTCATAGCATTAAAGGCATCTTGTATACCATCATTGTATAAAATTAAAAACTAAATAAACAAACACACACTCTTCGCAACGCAATATAATCGATTACGAAGCTAATAAACTAATAGAAGCCAATCCTGCGCCAGTCGGAGCGTCGCAGCAGTAACTAGACATTAGTACGGACGCCACTCAAATTGGCCTCCTCTCCTTGATTACAATTAACTGGCAAGTCGTAGCCGCCGGCCACAAACTGCCAGGCTAGGATCATCGTGTGAATTTAGGATACAAGTGTCTCGCTACATGAAACTAATTGATGGAAGTTGTACTGCAAAAATGTAGACTAGACTTGAATTTGTATGATTGCGGTAGATTAACTTGTTTAGTCACTGTATAGAGACTGAATAGATAGTTTTGACGTCACCGTAAGATAATGTGAAAGAGGAATTCATTATAATGCACAGGTAAGCAATGTTAGCCTAGAGGACCGTTGGATTGAGAAGTCAAAGGTCGCAAATTTGAATCCAAGGAAATAACTTTTCGAAGTCATGTGCGTATTATAAATTAATGATCAATGAAACGGTGAAGGAAAACATCTTGAGGAACCCGGCACACCTGAGTGATGTCTTGGATGGTATGTAAAGCTATGTCGGAGGCCTACGGGTGGTTTCCCGATTAGTGGGGCTCCTAAGCGCATGCTTGGAGCGGGGCCAGTTTCCACAGCAGTGGAGGACCGGGAAGCTGGTCCTGATCAGAAAGAAGGGGCGCCCCGTAGACTCTCCGTCTGCATACCGCCCTATCGTGCTACTGGACGGGGTGGGAAAACTCTTTGAGAGGGTGATAGCAGACCGCCTCGTCGCGCACTTAACTAGGGTGGGGCCTGACCTAGCGGAAAACCAGTTTGGTTTCCGCCGAGGGCGCTCTACGGTGGATGCTATCATGCGCGTGAGAGCTCTGGCGGAGGACGCAGTGTCCCGGGGTGGGGTGATCCTGGCGGTGTCCTTAGACATCGCCAATGCTTTTAACACCCTGCCTTGGAGTTGCATTAGGGCGGCACTAGTCTACCATCGAGTGCCGACCTACCTCTGTCGTGTGATCGGGGCCTATCTGAGCGATAGATCAGTAATCTACCCGGGTCGGGACGGATGGAGTCGGCGAGAGATGTCGTGCGGTGTTCCGCAGGGTTCGGTTCTTGGTCCGCTCCTGTGGAACATCGGCTACGACTGGGTTTTGCGCGGGGCGCTTCTCCACGGCGTCGGCGTTACGTGCTACGCTGACGACACGCTTATAACAGCTCGTGGGAGGACGCCCCGGCAGGCAACCATATTGGCCACAGTCGCGGTCGCGCAGGTGGTTGGGAGGATCCGGCAGTTGGGTCTCGAGGTGGCGCTTCATAAATCTGAGGCCATTTGCTTCCACGGGCCTCGGAATGGGCCATCCACGGGATCCAACATAGTTGTGGGAGGTGTCACCATCG
This sequence comes from Xylocampa areola, assembly GCA_935421205.1. Classification (NCBI taxonomy): domain Eukaryota; kingdom Metazoa; phylum Arthropoda; class Insecta; order Lepidoptera; family Noctuidae; genus Xylocampa; species Xylocampa areola. Next base: position 14,345,836 of record OW285206.1, read on the forward strand.
GCGTTGAGTCAACGATGAAGTACCTGGGACTCGTCCTCGACAGCCGATGGAACTTCGAGGAGCATTTTCGGCGGCTCACCCCAAAACTCATGGTTACTGCGGCAGCGCTTGCGCGGTTACTGCCGAACCTGGGTGGGCCTGACGCCTCCTGCCGAAGGCTGTACACGGGAGTCGTACGGTCCATGGCTCTATACGGGGCCCCAGTCTGGGCGGACAGCCTGTCGGTGCGAAATATAGCAATATTGCTAAGACCGCAGAGGGCAATGGCCGGCAGGCTGATTAGGGGATACCGTACGATCTCCTTTGAGGCGGCAAGCCTTTTAGCCGGATTACCGCCCTGGGATTTGGAGGCGAAAGCCGTCGCGTCTTTGTATGAGTGGCGCGGCGAGGCGCTAGATCGGGGCGCTCGACCGTCCCTACGGGAATTCGTGGAGAAGCGGTCCGAGCTCCGACGGATCCTGGTGGCGGAGTGGAGGGAGAGACTTGCGCGACCGCGGGCAGGGCACGCTGCAATAGCGGCGGTAAGACCCGTAATGGAAGAGTGGCTGGAGAGGCGACATGGCGCCCTCGGCTTCCGGATGACGCAGATGCTCTCGGACCACGGGTGCTTCGGGAAGTATCTGTGTCGCATAGGCCGGGAGCCGACACCGAGATGCCACCACTGCGGTAACTGCCCCGAGGACACGGCGCAGCACACGCTGGAGGTGTGCCCAGCTTGGGTTGAGCAGCGCCACGACCTCATCGGGGCAGTAAGGGCGGGCGATCTCTCGCTTCCGTCCGTGATTAGACACATAGTCGGAAGTGAGAGCGCATGGGGAGCCGTCGCCAACTTCTGCGAGGAGGTGATGCTCGCGAAGGAGGCGGCGGAAAGGGAGAGAGAGGCAAACCCCGCTCACCCCTGCCGCAGAAGGCGAGCCAGGCGCCGGAGGGCGCTCAACGATCTCCGGCCACCGTGAGCCGTGGACTGAGGGCGGCGGATATGGGTGGTTCGCCGCCTGATCAGCAGTCCAGCCCGAGACGGCCACACGCGTGACATAGGAAGGTGTTCAGGCTAACTGTGGCCGGCCTGCACAAACCTGGAGTGTACCGTAACCTGCCGGGGTCGCGGTGATTGCTGCAACGAACCCGGGTCCTCGGTAAAGGTTGGAGTAGGACCGTGTGGTTTTTAGTCGGTAGGAGTCCGGCACAGCGTCCATGATGGATTTTCCACACTCAAAAAAAAAAAAAAAAAAAAAAAAGGCCTATTGGTGGTTTAAACTCTGAAACAAGGTTGTTCATCAACCACATGATGAGGGAGCAGAAGTGTGGAGCATAACTCAGTTGACAAAGCGCCTGGAGTACTTATCTGAAAGGCGCAGGTTCAAACCCTGCTCACGATTTTTTTAATTTTCTTCGACCTAGGTCTTCTTGGTCGTTTGTGTGGTTAAGAGCTAACCTAGTGTTATAGTTATTTAAGTCGCCCGTAGACCTTAAAAAGTATTTCGTATTTTATATACAGATTCCAGAAATTTTAATTACATTTAATTATAATATATGCCCTTTTGTTTGATAACTTGTTACCATCTAGTAGGTAATGACATAATTCCGTTGCTGTGGAAACAGCAACGGAATTATGTAATTACCTACAATCTTGAGATTTTTGATAAAAAAATCGTAAAAATGGTTAAGGTACACAAAAAAATTCACACATGGCAAACGTGGTTTTTAATTTTTAAATAATTTAATCTTGTTTTTATATTTATCCTCGCAGGCTCGGACTTAACATATTATCCAAAAAATCTGAATCAAACACATCCGAACAGTTCAAATACACAAGCAATAAAAAGATTGCCAACCCACCGTTTAACAACTCAATCTTGGAACAACACACGTGTACAAAAGCAGAATTGAGGAAGCGATATTCGATATGCCACCGATTGCCTTGCTTTCATCGTTTCGCCGTCAAAGTAAAAGAGTTTATTCGGTATACACATATTCAAAGTCCCAAATATCTGGGAACAAATATTGAAACAAGAAATCATACGCTTGCTCGTCCTGGCCACTTTCAGAACAGAATATTAGTCATCCGGTTTCCGTCGCAGACAGTTTAGTGAAGACTAATATTATTCTAAAACTCCCTGAACCAGTAACCTTGCTTGAACCTCGAGTGGAAAAGGCAATCGAATCACACGTACAACGCATTTGTTTTGGCAAAAGTTCAATAAATGGACCAACTGCGGACAGACAGGCCAGTTGATTCAGGACAATCTTGGAGCTTTTTTATTGAGCCTAGGAAAATGGTTGGCCTAGAAATATTTAGTAAGCAGTACTTAAGTATCAAGTTTATCGTTACATCTGGTGTTGTACTGAAAACGTATTTCAAACATCATGGAGTCATTATATGCAGAAAATATCAGAAAATACTTCAGATAAACATAAAATAAAGCAAACTAAACAAATAGATAATGCCAAATTTGTAAAAAGGCAATAACTTCACATCAAATATATCTCAGGAAAAACACAGGCAAGCAGAAAGCTTATCAATTACGTGTTCCATCATTCACCGCACCATCGCTTAACATAAGATATGGTGACGGTCAATTGCCACCCCATTGAGAGAGCCAATAATAAGTATTCAATAAGACTATTGAAACAATCAGTATTTTTTGACCCAAACTTCAGTTAGACATAATTCAAGTAAATACATAATAAAAATGTAATTCCTGCAAATCCGATTACTGAGCACAGAGAAGTCCTCTTGCAACCCTTTTTATTTTTATCATTACACTCATTTTAATACATTTGAACGAAAAGTCCATTAATAAAAACTAAATCTTTTATAGATAAATCCTAGGTATTAATTTCAAAGTTTAATTAGAGCTGTAATAAATGTTCAAACTTTAAATGGGGCGATAGAATTTTCTTTTTCATTGTTAGTCTGTTTCTTTAGATAGGTACATTGGATCTTCTACTACGGCCACTACTTGTACCTACTTAGTTTGTAAGAAGTAATAACTCTTGAAGTTGAAGCTTCTGGGCAACATTTAATGAGTTCCGAAATACTTAAAGTTATATGCCATACAATTAAATGCCTACAAATTAAGTATGCGATACTGTTATAGAATATCTTCTGTGAGGGAAATGACTAGTTAGTTAGCGATACCTAGGAAGAATGTACTCAGTGTAGTACTGAGCCTATATGAAAGCCATATAGGACCAACAATTATAAAGCACAGAATACTGTAATCAGAGTATATTTTAATCGCGAGGCTATTGAAATTAAAAAACACCCAAATTTCAATAGAGAAGATGGTTGGCAATTACCACCTGTTTGGAACCCTGTTCTGAAAATAATCAAGTCCCAAACAAAATCAAGTCACAAGAAAAATCAAGATACTGTGAGCGATTCCTGCGTGCATCGGAACACCTTTCAGTTTATAATTCGATAAGATTGTAAAATTGTATCTCTAAATTTAAAACGACTGTGACCTTTGAGTTTGTTTCGGTATTTCTTCTCAGGGATAGTCTTAGGAAATACCGTCGCGATTTAGTTTAAATATGTATCAGAGACAAAAATAATTTTATGAATTTATCAATTATATGTACAGTAGACTGAAATCATTTTAAATAAACTGTTGAGACACCTGACACCTTAGTCCTCCTGCGACCACGAACGCTGCAAAGTGTTCGAAACGTCAGGAAAAACAAAAAACCAATAATACTCGCGAATCCGGGTGTACAATTGTGTACACCTCTGCCTACCCCTCCGGGGAATACAGGCGTGATGCTATCTATGCTATGTATGTAATCCGGTTAAAAGTTGTTTTATTATAATGTGTAGTGATCGCGCAAACCTAAGATATTACTATATTTTAATGTTTGATAAAATGTAAACCTTTTTTTGTACCTCTAATTAGAATGCGTTTGAGCAATCCATTTTCCATATCTACTAATATGAATAAGTGTAATTTTACTAGTCATAATTACCATAATATCTAGTTATGCAACTACAAACTCGCACCGTATGCTTTTAAAGTTAAACATTGCACATTAAACAATGCATATTCTAGTGATTAGACTGCTAGACACCACACGCGAACACAATCAAATTGCTATCCCGATGCACAGTTTAATAAGCATACCGGGCTTAAACTAATAAATCAAACTGATTTGATTATTTACTACCGACTGTACGCTGTAGGTACCGTCGTGTTTGATGTGGATAGTTATGTTGTGGGCTGTTATTATTCTAATATAATATTGTCTAGGCTTTTCCCAATTACATTAGGGCCGGCTTCCAGTCAAACTGAATGCAGCTTAATACCAGTATTTTACATGAAGCGACAGCAACTGCCTATCGGACCTCCACACCCAGTTTCAGGGCAACATGATATCTCGTGGTATGACTGGTTGTCAGACTATCAGGCCTCTGACTACCCCTAACTGCTGTCATAGGTCTTAATTTGAGAACCGGGACTGACAGTTTAACATGCAATGAAATAAATTGTATGATATAGAATATATAGAATATTTATATATTGATATGAAATATTGGTCACATACCCACAGACCGACCGTGGCAAGCTATTATTCTAATATAATTATAGGAGTTAAAATTTTGAGACTGTTCAAGATTTTTAAAGATGTCAGTCTTCTTCTTGGCGAGTTGATGGCAAAAGGACTCTTTTATTGGCAGTATTCTGCAATACGCACTACGCTCTCAGAAGCAATCATAAGTTCTTCCAGGGTAGGGGACGAGTAATAATAATTCAAAGGTCGCAATTTAGAATCCAAGGCACGCACTGATTTTTCGAGTCATGAGCTTATTAGAAATTAATTAACACTTGCTTAAAACGGTGAAGAAAAACATCGCGAGAATACCAGCACACCTGAGAGATGTTCTCGATCGTGTGTAGTGCCATATCAGAAGCCTATGGCTTTTGGGTGATTTAAACTCTGACACTAGGTTGTTTATCAACCATACGGTAAGAAAAAGAAGAAGTATTGACAAACAAACTTTCGAAAAATTAATCACCATAGAATATGCTTAGATATGTCGACTAGACTGGGCCGCTTGTATTGAAACTGGTAAATTGGCCTGCTGTATTATGTGATTTTTCTACGGCACCAGGACAGGATGTAGGATGGGCCATCTATAACATAACACTCAATAAGGGAATCCGAGTTTTTTTTTTTTCTCGTGGCGATAATTTATAATGGCCGCTGTGCTGAACTCCTGCCTACTACAAGCCACATGTACCTACTCTAATCTTTACCGGGTCCCGGAATCTTAATTGCATTCACCACAACCTCAGCAGGCCATGGTCCGTCGAAGGTAACACAGGAACCCATCACCAATGACCGAAAACCAGAATTGCGCACAGAAAGGCGTGGTGCGTTGCCGTCTTGAGCCTGGTCGGGCAACGAACTACCCAAATCCGTTACCCACTACGGCTCACAGTGGCAGGACATCATCAAGTGCCCTCCGGCGCCTGGCGCGTCTTCTGCGGCAGGGGTGAGAGGAATTCGCCTCTCTCTCTCTCTTTCCGCTGCCACCTTCGCGAACATCACGTCACAAAAGGTGGGGACGGCTCCCCATGCTCTCTCGCTCCCGACTATGTATCTGATCACAACCCGTGGCTAGAAATTGCCTTCCTACTGGCCTGATGAGGTCACGGTGCTGTTCGGCCCAGACCGGGCACACCTCTACTGATGGCACCTCGACGTCAGTATACCTCCGCCTAACCATTTGGGGAATACGGGCGTGATGCTGTATTATGTTAAAAATATATTTAAAAGAAGTATCACGCAAGTATGGAGAAAATTCGCCACGAACAGAACTGATGAGACGATGGAGACTGACGGGTGGCCTTAATTGGGTACTCAGGTACTGCCTATAAATGTTTGATGTTTGAAAAGCTTTTTAGTCTATTTTGAATAAACGAATTTTGATTTGATTTGATCGCGGTGAGATAACATCTTAACCTAAAAGGTTTATATAGTATTTTGTAGATTCACATATTTTACATTATATCCATGATGCAAATAAACTGTACCTAACTTTCAAAATATTGAGGGTAGTAATACAATTACTTGTGTACTGCCCGATCTGTAAAGTATCACGCCTGTATTCCCCGAGGGAGTAGGCAGAGGTGTGCAGAAGTAGGTACTTACACCCATATTTTGCCAGTACTGTTATTTAACCCCATGTGTGTCTATTCCCATCAACTGAATACAATTCCAAACTCCGGGCTGCTACTGAAAATTTCCTCACAGAAAAACCCAATAACACTGCCTCAAGCAATAATAATTTCTTTCTTTCTTTCTTCAATGATCGGGAGACATCCTTGTGACAATAAACCAAGGAATTTTCTACGATTTCAACCTGGTCTTTCCTCCACTATAAAGTCTTTTTAAATCTGCAGTTCTTTCTTCCAGAAGATAGCGTTAAGCGACAATACACGCAGCATTAGGTTTCTAACGGAAACTCATAGAAACGGTTCTTGGATAATGATACTATAAAATAAACCGTTGCTTTACATGCACCCTAACAGAAACAAAGAAATTTGTGATACAAAATATTTATTTATTCTTTTATAGAGCGGTGCAGAAAAGAAAACACTTAAAATTCAAAATTCATAATAATTTTATTTCACTCCACATTTCTTCACAATTTTTCACATAATCAATACAAATAAATACAGACAATATAATAGTTTTTTTAGGTTATAAATTTATTTGCCTATGCCTAAAAATCTGTTTGTCCATCTGTCTGTATGTCTGTTTGTTCCGGGTGATGTTCGAAACGGCTGGACCGATTCTGATAAGAATTTACTAGCAGGTAGCTGACTAATAATAATACAAATATTCCTCCCGACCGTATTCCGGCTACGGCGGCCTATCTCCACGGAGATTATCCAAAGAGATCAGGCGCAGGACCGACGACTTTACGTGCTCTCCGAAGCACGGCGGCGTTACACCACCGACTTCCTGGCTCCGGGCTGCTACTGAGAATTTCCTAACTGAAAAACCCAATACAATTTTGCCCGACCTGGGAATCGAACCTAGGACCTCACGATCAGCAGCCGCGCTTGCGACTAATAGACCAACGAGTCAGTCAGGTAGCTGACTATATAAGGAGTAACTTAAGCTTTTCTAGCCGAAAATATTTAGGTGATCCAGCACAAAATATATTTTTTATATCAAATTCCACGCGGACGAATCCGCGGGTATCAGCTAGTATCTCATAAATATCTTCGATAAAAATCGAATATTCACCCTTCATTATCGATAGTTTTCTGACGACGCATTGGGCACAGTGATCAAGAGACTGGCTGATGCGCCGGCCGTCGCAAGATCGATTCCTGTACGGAGAAAATATTATATTAACTACTAATTGTACTGACTGTGGGTATATGAGTATGTGAGATTATGTTTCTGTAAACTCTCCCACGATATAGGAAGAAATTCCCGACGTAACCATTTAAAAATAACCTTAATATTGTTTTACCAAAGACTAGTAGTAGTCCCAAGAATTTTTATTTATTACATACATACATATCATCACGCCTGTATTCCCCGAAGGGGTAGGCAGAGGTGTACACAGTCGTACACCCACATTTCACTAATGCTGTTATTAAGTCCCATGTAATGTTGGTGAGCTTATTGCCATCTACCGGGCACAATTCCGAACTCCGGGCTGCTACTGAGAATTTTCTAACAGAAAATCTCAATAACACTGCCCGACCCGGGAATCGAACCCGAGACCTCATGATCAGCAGTCGCGCTTGGGACCACTAGACCATCGAGGCAGTCTATTTATTATATTTAAACCTTTCGGCTCAGCAACGTACAGATCTATACGTTGTAACAATAAAAATCTATTGTGTCTGCTAATGAGTGAGGCAACAGCACACCCACTAAACAAGTCAGTACCGCAAGTGTATCACAATTTGCGGACCTACAAGTAAAACGAATAAACATACAACGTACCTACTTTAGACAGATAATTCCTAGTTCCACATTATTTTTGCCTTAACGCCATTAGAAACTTTTTCAAGTATTATTCCTGAGCATTTTTAACCAAGGACAGTGATACCAAATCTATACTAATATTATAAAGAGGAAAGATTTGTATTTTTGTATGTAACAAATAAATTCAAAAACTACCAGATTATTTCAAAATTCTTCCATCATTAGAATGCTACAGTATCCCTGAGTAACATAGACTATATTTATTACTAGAAAATATTAGGGATCCTTACTAAAACTTCAATAATGTAACCCAAGGTGTAAATGTTCACCCGTGCGAAGCCGGGACGGACCGCTAGTAATTATATAAATTAACTAAGGAAGTACATTCCGCAACTTTAACACAATTTCCTATGACATTTGCATACCTACAAATACAACGAACAGTGTACCTACAAGACTACAACGATGAAATCAACTGAAAGTCTGTAGCAAAGGTGACAGGAAGCGGGGTGCAACGGAGCGCGGCGAACACCGCTGACTCAGGATAGAGATACCGCTATCAGTGGAACTCGAATGAACAAGGAGAGGCGAGTGACACGTGACTTCTGGGTGAGGTCTCACAAATATCAGACAGTATTAATTAGAGTATTTTTCTGGGAGCTTTAGGTTCAGATCCAGCTCACGACCCTATTTTGCATCATCAAAGTGCGTTTCAAAGATTCATCAGTATTGATTACCTTTACTTCTCTCAATCACAAAGTGTTTCAGCCATAGAAATTTAAATAATATAACACAGAATCACGCTTGTATCACACTAACATTTCACAAATAAAGGTATTAAGTCCCATGTTATAGGTGGTGAGAATGTTGCCATCGGTCCGGGCGGCTACTGAGTATTTATTACCAGAAAAACCAAATAATCGTTTGCCAGACTCAGTAGCGACTCGGACCACGTTCAGGCCTCGCTTGCGACTATTTAGTTTAATGCCAGTTACTTTAAACCAGGCAGTTTAGGAGAAATCTAAATAATAAGTTAATAGTGCTAAAGACGTGTCACCTTTTCGAATAGGTACTATGTTAGTGAGTGACTACCCAACATGCTTTAGAATCTTTGTTATAATAACTACATTTCTATCGACTTTTGATTCTGCGGTTTCAACACTACGGCATGCATAGCATCTGGCTACTTTAGAATGTTTTCCTTCACCGTATGTCTCTTACTCTGAAGTCAAATGTGTCTTAGAAAATACATATGACTTTCAGAAAGTCACATTGGTTTTGCCCAGGTTTTAAACACGCAACTTGGTACTTAAAAAGGGATCGACAACAACAAACTAAATGCCTACTACCACGTAAATTGCTTTGTTTTTTGCTTTTGCATAAGATCTGATTAGATTAACCAATAATATTGTTAGGCTAAAAGATATTTTGAACAAAATGCCACAACGCACGCCACGTCATTTGGTTCAAACTTTATTTTAATTAATATAAAATATTCACCCATTAACTGTATGAAACAAATGTTAGTGGTGCGGAGCCGCGAGTAAGCGATTTGGCACATTGCGCCCGAGAGCGGGCGGGGGCGAGCCACGGCATAATTACGTACCTACGAAATGTGAGCTGTCGTTTAAATCTTGCACTGCTTAAATTTGAAGCGAACTTCACTGAGGCCGTGTTATTAATTTAATTTTGTTCGCCCCTGCTAGTGGAACACGCCCATTGTGCTCCAACTCACACGTGCCGCTCTATGACCGCCTCTAAATCACCGCAAAAACAAAATCCCTTCGCAATTTAGATACTATTATCTTGAAAAGAAAAGGATATTTATGCTCTAGGCCTTCACAGATAAAGTCGCCTCAGCACTTATCAGACATCTCACACACAAAAAAAACACAATATTTTAGTCGCAACCGAAAGATTTCGACTTTTCGAGAGCAATAACGCCGCCGTCGCCACATTCAAGATGAAAGTGGACCAGAGTAGACTATTGCCCGAACGCATTAGACTACCAAAGCTGAACAATTTAATGACGATTGACTATTCATACCACATTCAAGCGGTTGACCGCTTTGCTACTCTTGATTTAGAGTCTAATTATTCTGCGATCTCAGCCGTAGCGGACGCTTGCAGGGTACGTAATGAGAGGGGCGAGGCGACGTGGCGGGGGTTGGCGGGATGCAAAATGTTGCAATTGCATTTCCCCGTCAGAAAAACAGCTTACACTAGCAAAAATAATTAAGAGTATTAGTGGAGTCGGCGAGCGGAGTGTCGCGCAGTAAATAGTCTGCTAAATACCCACCTACATTTATTGGCGCGGGGACTTTGGGAAGGCCAGTGTAATGGCGGAAACAATTTTGCCTTTTAAAACAGTGGGCGCCTTTGTTTATAAACGCTTCCGTCGAGCGAGTACATAACTGCGTGTTTTACATGATTTAAAGTGACTCGATTTTTGTGTGGTTAATGGTAATGGGTACTCTGTACATTCTTCAGCTTTGAGTGGTTTTGAGCATCTTGCAAGGCATTTTTTTAAGCAATTTTAAAAGAAACTATGTGTAACTATTAATTTGCTATATTTTCGCCAGCCATTTTGATCGCCTACTACGGATTCATTTCCAAGAGTATCAAATAAAGATTTTTTTTCTATTCTCAATCAAATATAAGTAAGTGTTCGTTTTGCATGTGTTATAAATCACATCAAATAAATAAACAATCGGTTTTTAGTTCTGAGAGCCAAAAACATCCATGCGAGGATGAAAATCTGAATAAACAACAAAGAAAAACCACTTACTTTATAAATATACCTACTACCCAACTTAGCAACATCACATATCATGGCCGATCCCTAAGGGCCATTACCGAGATATTTTCATACTTATCACCTGCCTACAAGTTAACTGGCGTTCATTAAACAATCGGCGATGCATCATTTGTCGACTGTCACCGTAGCCCTTGACAACGGTCCGTCCCTACCAAAGCGGAAAAAAGATAATCCTCCAATTAAATTGAATCACTACCCATGAAATTGTTTACCTTTTGAGGTAGATTTTTTTTTAGAATCAGACGTAGTATGTTGTATGCTATAAGGTTGTGTTAGGAGGAAAAATTTGAATAAAATGTACAGAGAATATGATAACGTTGGCTCTTTAACTAAAGAATAAAATAATGAGCTACCCTCTTCGGTGATTGGGCGTAGGCATAATATAAGGAGAAAAGTAAAGGCGTCCCCTTGCGCATAAAGTAAACAATGAACAAAAACAATATAGATTTTCTTAAGGTTTAGATGGAATTAAATTATCAAAGCAATTAGGTCGATATTAACGCAATTCATAAGAACTAATTGAGTAGGTATCTAATATTTATATATCTAGGTAATTATATTTGTAAATAAGACATTTTGAAAGCCAGTTTATGAAAATATCATTTCTTGCTACAGATCAGCCTTTACATATTAAATCGATAAATAGATGCATTCCAGGTATAAGGAATTAATTATTTAAGTCCAAAACAATAGCCTTAAAATAATATTTTTAGGATCAAAACCAAGAATTCCTACATAATATGTAGTATCTACTTACATCAAAACCTATATAATATTCATGGACAAAACAGCAATGTACCCAAAAATTTATATCCTCCACACATGTTTTACCGATTCTAGTTCCGCTTTTAAAAGATCTGTGTCCTTGATGTTTTTTATCTGCCATCAATTCATCAAGCAGCTGACATGTCCGGGTGTCTGGTTGTCCGGGAACACACGACAATGGGTGACGGGATCCGCGGACGGAACCCATCGTCAGCAAACGTTCTGAAGTCGTAGCACTCCCTGTTATAAATTGCGATTCGACACTAATGTCCGTAATTGAAATGTACGGTGACCGCAAAAGTGTTTTAGTGTTATTTTGGTTTTAGGATGTTCTTATGTAAAAAGGAATGTACGTACATATCTATAGCGATCAATATGAACGTCTGAATCCTCGAGTACTCTTAAATTCTGTTATTGTAGGAACCTTAACTATATCACTAACTTATTTAACATAAAAGGACAATATATATTACCTTTTTACTATATACTTAGAGGTTTTTTCTGTGACGGGGGCTATAAATGCTTTAGTTGTATATAAGTAGATACCTAATTAGATCACCGACCTTGTTGCTAAAGTCATCTAGTTTCTAATATACCTAATATGAACTTGTAGCTAAAATATGATACCTACTAGCCGACACCAAAACAAACCTTTAGATAGATAATTGAGTCTGGTAATTACCAATCATAGGTGTAAATGGTGTGAGTAGTATCTAGATCAAGTTTAAAAAACAGTTTTCTTCACATATCTCTGGAACCTAATTAGGTCAAACATTTTAAGCAGATTGGAGACGTATCGAAGAATTTATTGTAGGCAATTAGTCTGGTCCGAATATGGACACGTTTACGGGAACGAGTTGGCATCGGGGGCCGCTGGCTGGCTCCCAACCCTTAGAGACAAGTGGTCACAACGTTTACCGCCGGCATTTGGCAATCTTTCACTGCATAGTAATGTGCGTTCAATTCATGTTGCATCATTATAGGTTTTGAATAATTTAGCGACACCTTTATCTTTCGTGGAAGATGTAAGATAAGTGTCACTTTTCGATTTAGGGCCTATGTGTAGATGCGCATTTTATTTAGAGAAAATAATACGAATGAAATATTGGTTTGTTGTATTTTGCAACTGCCTCGTTGGTCTAGTGGTCCCAAGCCCAACTGCTGAGCATGAGGTCTCGGGTTTGTTTCGCAGTTCAGGCAGTGTTGAGTTTTTCTGTTAGAAAATTCTCAGTAGCAGCCCGGGATTTAGAATTGTGCCCGGTAGATGGCAATAGGCTCACCACCTATTACATGGGACTTCTTAACAGCATTGGTGAAATGTGGGTGTATTGGCATGGAAAATTGGCGTGATGCTATGTTAAATTAATTTTTGAAAAGCATTAACGCATGGTTAGCGAACTCTTAAGTTATAATATTAAATAATACTTCCGGATAAATACTCCAGGCGCTCTGACCACTAAGCCATCTCGACCTCTGCTGACTACCGTGAATTCTTCTTCCACATTTAACACGTCTTTTGGTGACGTCATTGGTATCTGTTCAGTCCTTATATAGGTAACCGAACCGACACGACTAACTTTACAGTTAATACAATGTCGTAAAGATGCAATTACCTTAACAATTAAAGATAAATCTTTGAAAAGCATGAACGCATGCTTAGCGAACTCTAAAGTTATAATATTAAATGGAAAAAGAATACGGTCGCGAGCAGCCAGCATTTAATATTATAACTTTAGTGATGTTATGTTATGTATTTGGAAACAGGCTTTTGTATTGTGTTAGGTATACTTACAGTAAACAATCATATTTAGTTAGTCGGTAATTTAGAAATTAAGAAACCTCAATATCGAATTGGATGTAGTCTGTAAGGATATTGTTGGGAAATAAATAAATAAATAAATAAAATTAAAATATTGCGTTCAACGTCAGTTGCAACCTCTGTGGGGTTACTCTTGACATTAATACCAATTCCAATATTAAATAGACGCCATAACGTGATATTAAAATAAATTTACCTACATTACACTTTCCTCAGTTTTAAAGCATTTTGTCTTCATATTATCCCGAATCTATAATTATTTTTTAGATATTTTGGCATTTAAAAGTACGAACTGACATATTTCCGATGTCAATCGAGCGGAATTATTTTCAAGAGTAAGCCCACTGGTCGGTAAACAATGGACAACTTACTACAATGCTTAGCTATATCATGTAGCTCTCATGGCAGTAAGTAGTCAGGGCAGGGTTTTGGGGGTTCAACCCACGTATCATTGTTTTCTACGATAATTACTCGATTAAGACTTCACTGGCGTTAATTCTAATATAGTCAACTAAACTAAAAAAAAATTACCGTGGGAGAGCCATGCTTCGGCACGAATGGGCCGGCTGGACCGGATTGATACCACGGCCTCACAGAAAACCGGCGTGAAATAACGCTTGCGTTGTGTTTCGCCGAGTGAGTGAGGGTACCGGAGGCCCAAAACCTTTAAAAGGCCGGCAACGCACTTGCGACTCCTCTGGGGTTGCGGGTATCCATGGGTGGCGGTAATCGCTTACCATCAGGCGAGCCGTCTGCTAGGTAGCCCGCTATTCCATAAAAAAAAAAAAAAACTAAATTTAGAACATTTCTGTCTTTTACTAACACTCACTATATCACTGCCTCGTTGGTCTAGTAGTCGCCAGCGCAGCTGCTGAGTGTGAGGTCCTGGGTTCGATTCCCAGGTCGGGCAGTGTTATTGAGTTTTTCTGTTTGGAAATTCTCAGTAGCTGCCTGGAGTCAGGAAGTTGGCTGTGACACCACCGTGCTTCGGAGAGCACGTAAAGCCGTCGGTCCTGCGCCTAATCTCTCTTCGGTCGTGTCGGATTGCCGTCCCATCGGAATAGTGAAGAGGGAAAGAAGAGGGAGTGCACCTGTGTTTGCGCATACACTTGTGCACTACAATATCTCCTGCGTACTTGGCTAATCTCCGTGGAGATAGACCGCCGTGACCAAAATACGGTCGGAAGGAGTAGTTTAATATACTATATGAGCAAGGTGGGATGAATTAAGAGATGTCAAATTCGAATTTATGCACGTCAAATTAAAATCTCCGAACATTTTTAGTGAGCACAGTTTTAAAATTAGAGACGTCTAACTAAAATTGTATGGAAATTTAGGTCGACATGATTATATTTGAATTTGACGTTATCCCGTCCCACTCATAAAGTAACGGTTATTAAAAGACAGCGACGCTTTAAATTTAATTTAGTCTGCTACATTAGAATTGACACCAAGGGAAGGGGCTCGTGGCTAAGTAACAGCTGCATAGATCGATCGATCGAGGTTAAGCTGCACTTGCCGCGATCGGTCTGTGGATGGGTGACCATCGTTTCATACCGAGACCCCTCCGTGCCTCGGAGAGCACGTTAAGCCGTCGGTCCCGGTTGCCAAATTAAGATCTGTGACAGCCGTTACGGGTAGTCAGAGGCCTGAAAGTCTGACAACCAGATATACTAAGAGATATCGTGTTACCCAGTATCTGGGTTGTGGAGGTCAGATAGGCAGTCGCTCCATGTAAAATACTGGTATTAAGCTGCAACCGGTTCGACTGGAAGCCGACCCCAATGTAATTGGGAAAAGGCTAGGCAGATATATAGACATTAGAATTGAAACCAATATCTCACATAGCCGTGAGTTTACTTAAAGGTCATTAAGTGACATTTTGTTAAAGATAAAAAACTCTATCGATGAATTTGGGTCATATTTTTCTATCTTTAATTAAGTACATATAAGATTTCCAAGACCTTTGAGAGCGTTCAACACTGAAATATGGAATATCATCAATTACTAACTGCAAATCTGCTTTATTCACTTAACGGCCGACAGCACAGTAAGTAGGTAGGACAATTAGGACAATCACACTCAAGGTAAACGGGGTTTGTCGAATCTATTGTAAATGAAAAACTTTTATAATAAAATGGCTTTATTATTAATCAAATAAATACTTAGGTACTTAATTACAATATATAAATAATCTGAATCGATGGAATGTTCGTAACTATTATATAATAATATTGTGAAATTATGATATGTATTTGTTTTAATATCATTTATTGCTACTTATTGCTTTTAGTTCAACAGTTTAAATAATTTAAATTATAAACAATGCCTTACATAATATGAAGCTTGCTGAAAAGCACCACAATAACGTTGATACAATAATATTTATGGCCTATGTATCCTCTTTAACACAAAACTAATAAATAAGTATTACCAGTACGAATAAAGAATGGGATTTAAAATGGGGCCTTTCTCCGCCTCCTGCTCATTCACTAATGAGATGAAAGAGAGGTCAGACGTCATTATTAGTCTAATTCTTTATTGGTACGGGCTATATGTGATTAATGTCCCGATTCCTGCAGAACCAATTCTTACTCGTACGTAGTTTTGCTGTTATCAATACGTAATCTTCATACTAAGCATCTGTTAGATACCTCCTCATTCTGTTCATAAATTAATACTTACAAAATAATAACTTACAGAATGAGAAGGAACATGATTTTGAAGTACATAATAATATAGAGATCTTACAAAATTTTTGCTAAGCCCAACAAACGGACAGAGGAATCGGACATCATAAGAAATAATTTTGTCTAAGTTGGGCACTACACAAAATGAGAGATTTTGACAGTATCAGTTAAAACATACATTGTATAAAGTCAAACAATATGAAGGTCAACAATTCAACTTGTTTTAACAATATATTTTATTGCTATATTCCACAATCTTTGTCAGATCCAACTTGGATTCGAACATTCAGCAGAAACTGTTTGTTCCATTTATAAGCACATATAATTATCTAAACATGTAGGTACCTACTAATGAGTATTGTGAAAAAATAGTTGTAACCTTTCTGTACACAAAAGTCTAAGCAACATTAGTAATGAGCTGCTAAAAATATTGACATTATTTAATTAGTTAATTTTGTAATTTCACTTCTGACCTAGTAATTTTACAAGTAATGTCACCGGACACACTATCACAAAAACATAATTAGTTTATGTTTTAATAAACAATATTCACATCCGACGTCAAAAAAATTTCATTGTTAAATTATTTAATTGTATATTTTTCTATTAATTATTCAGCAATTTATTAACTAATAAAGAAAAGATATAATATTTAGAATTTCAATTTAGGTACGTTTTTATATATCACAATTTCGTATAACATTGCCAATGTAGTAATGACGAATGTCTTTGGCACTTGAATGTTTCAATTTTGTCACACTCCCATATAAATGCGTAGCCGTATAGATCTTACATATAAACACAAATTGATTTAGTAATAACATTACAACAAATATCAGATGGCGCCACAATAGCTTGGCCCTTCTAAACACACATATGTCAAATATGCTGTATAAAATTGAATTGTTCGACAAAATGGACATTTTCTTAATAATAGAATCTCGTTTTTTTTTATGACGATATTATAATGTATAGAAGTGATCAAGAATTAGTAGGTAAATGAAAAATAAAGCAAGTAGTACGACCCTACTTGCTTTATTTTTCATTAACCTAAAAAAAGGAGAGCATTTTCTACAGAAATATAAACGAAAAGAACTTGTATTTAAGAAAAATAAATTAAACTTGAGCAAAGCATCGGAAACAAACGAATCACAACAGCTATTTATTGACATCTAATATCGCATGATAATTCGTGACGTAAATTCTTCGATAATAAAATAAAAATACATACAACATTTGTTGATCTAACTACACATTGACAGATTTCTTGGGCGGAGGCACGCGCGGTGAATTCGAGTAGATTTTCTTAAACAACTCTGGTATATTGTTGTCAGGGAACAAATTTGTTAACATTGCTGGAATATAAATTAGTTATTTAGACAAATAAATTACTAAAATATGAAGCTGGATTAGTACTTATTTAATACGAAACGTAATTAACTGTATTAACGATTGCCAACTTACTTTCAAGCAGTACAAATATTAGCCGCCTGTTGATCTCCTGATTTTGAAACAGATCGAATACTGTCAACAAGCCTCTTCGAGCTGTATCCGAACCCACTATGTGACGCAAATCATCTGAAAAAAAATATGTAATCATGTAATACATTATTAATTATGTCAAACTGTAAATAAAATAAGATGTTTTTGTATAATAATTTTCGTGAGACGTATTCATATCAATTATTGTTCACCGATTACTAGTCACGTGCATTTTTCGGGATTGCCCGACTTGTTTTATCGATGTCGCGAGTCAAACTAGTTTGGCACGCACCACCGCGGGCTCAGCTCATAACTAAGAGATTGGTAGAAGGGATGGGTTCTTCATGGTGTGTTAACTATGTCAAGAGGCCTGCGATCGGTTGAAACTCTCACACTGAGTCGTTCATCAACAATAACTTATGCCATAGTGAAGTTATAAAATTCCAGGACACATAGGAATGATCATAGCATTTACCTGAACAAGCGGAAAGCAAGGCAACTTTAGCGGCAACTCTCGTCCTAGCTTTGGTTGCCGCGTCTCTGTTGCCATAACTCGAACCGTTTCGACTGGTCAACCATTGTCTAGAAACATGATTTATTATTAGGCACACTCCAAAAACAGTTAATGTTAGTTGAATAATTCATATTAATATTTCACGATTTATTAAGCAGTGAGGTTGTCAGTTCAGTGCATACACATATTATGGAAAGGGAAATTTTAAGTTTAAACAAATGTCATTGACCCAATTTAATTATTTACTTATGCTTGCAATAGGCAGAAATCGAAATAATGATTAACTTTGTAGAGACGCTTAACCATACTGCCGCGCTAATAAAATGGAGATAAACCCACAAGCACAGTATACGAGCAATTCGTATGCCATTTACCGCAATATGCTTTAGATCTTTGTTAAAATAGCTGCAATCAGGGACGTTACGGATAACAAATTTGGGATTCGGATATATGACTAATATTATACCGGTTTTAGATACGATTACGGACCTTGCTTCCTTATTGTAACACCTTTAATAATACTTGTGGAGAGCAATAAACATATTGAGTATTGATATATGAAATTATTTTGGATTATCCGATAGTTTTAGTTACGGGGATAATTTTTTTAAGTTCTTGTAAAAGGAAAATACAAATTGGTAATGTTTTGACTTTATTCCTACGTTATCATTGGGTACTGGAATCACAGAAATCCTCAGTGGATTTCTGTATATACCTACTCAAAGAAGAAATCAGCTCGACCACGAAGAGCCTGTTATAACGTGTCTCATTTAAACTCCGCCCCTATACGAAAATATTCGAAACTTTTATATTAGATACGGTTACAGTTTTGGATCGTTTTATTTTTTCAGATATCCTATAGTTTCGGTTACGGTTACGGAGCCCCATAACATCCCTGAATACAATCTGCCAACACGTGTCCCAGAAGTAAAATGTACTTGATCGCATAAGGCATTTATATTAACTTATTATTGAAATTTCTGTGCTTGCATGCAGCTCAAGATAAAAGGCTCCACTAGAGTTGTAAACTTATTGGGCAATCCTTAATTAAATCTTAATGAAAACCATCCTCAAATTAATGTTAGTTAAACATATAAAATTAAATACTTACTTGAATGTCTTCAAATATTGGACGACGTTTCGTGGAGACGTTAACGACGACACGAATTCTAGCACCTTTCTGTAATAAACACAACGGACTTACTTAATGTATAGAAACTTATATGCCGAAAATACGAACAGGTTTAAATCTTAATAAAAATATAGAGGAATGCTGTGCAGCGTGCCGCGAATAGTATTCGAATTCGATTCGAATGATCAAATTTCGATTCGATTAGAATTATCTGAAGATTTAATCATTACTGATTTGGGTGTGTGTACAAGCATAAATATAAATAGTTAGTCAGTTCAGTTCTGAACAAGGTGATGTCAAATATTTATGCTGCGAGGACATTTTTGATCACACAAAGTATCAGATTATTCTGAATTGAACTGTTTAGGCAGATATTTATAACACAAGACATGTCCGATATTTTTGCATTCTATGATGTCATCTTCTTGGCGCCCATGCAGCGTCCTAAATCTTTGTGTCTCGTGTCTCGTCAGACAGTTTTGGTATTTGTTGTGTTATATCACATATTTGTGCTGCTACATATATATGTAGCAGCACAAATATGTGATATAACACAACAGCCTTCCATAAATGGTCACATATTTTTGCTGCCATCTTAAGAGCAGAAATTAACGAATGAATCGTGAAATCAGATATTATTGGCAATATATCCATGGTAATATATTTATGCTTGTGACTCGTGACTGTATATGATTTACGACTGTAAATGCATACAAAGTAAAAAGTGAAGCGGATATTTTTGGAAAAAAATATCATATTATATACAGTCAAAAATGTAGATACGTACTTATTAACTCTATCTGCAATCAACGTCCTTATGGGAGCGAGCAGGCGTCTTCTTAACCACAAACCCCTGATACCTAATACTTCTTCGAATAACTTAAGAGCCACGCTTTCGTCATTTTCCTGTGAAAACCATAAAAGTATTTTAAGCATTTTATTTATTTATATAAGGTCCTAATTTATTAGGCAATTTCCTTTTAAGGGGTCAATGTGTAAGTGACAAAGATTCATTTAAGCCATTATTTAAATATTTACACCAATTTTATTTTTTTCTTAATGTTCGCTGTTCATGGAGCAGTTTTCGTCTTGCTAGTACTATGTTAATTACAAAAAAAAATTATATCCATTTAATTCTTAGCTGAAGTGAATGTATTTGACTTACATATTAACCCTTTCAAAGGAAATTACCTAATAAATTAGGACCTTAAATATATTGAGCAATATTATTTATATCGAATATAGTTATTATTAGTTATTTTTCTTACATCCTGTCCTTCAGATGAATTTCCACTTTTGAATCCGTCGTAATAACTTTCATCGTTCTTGCCTTGGAACACTTTTGAGATACCTGCAATCAAAACAGTAATTTTTGGCGTTGTCGAGATGTAGAGAATTTGTGGTCATGAAGGGACCAGGGTGGGTCAAAGAGTATCTTATCTATGTAGAATTGTAGATAGACACTCTTTTGTCAGCATATAACACAAATATTATGTAGTCTTAGTTTAGTGAACACAGCGACAAAGAAGCCAAAAGTATATTAATATTAATACGTGAAGCAAAAACTTTGTACCCCTTTTTACGAAAAGTACGTGGACGGAGTGAAATTGGTCACAGTTAATTTATAAGGAGAAGGAGTTCCGAAATCATATATTTTTATATAATATGCATAAGAGATACATTAAATTAATATAAAAAAACATTACACACACTACATCTTTGACAATAGAACCTTACTAACGTTCAAATTAATTTTTGTAATGAATTATGGTCGAATTTCGGCCAGTAGGCGACCACTAGTAATCTCTCTCTCATCGTGTGGTTGATGAACAACCTGGTAATAATAATAACATAACTCTTTGCTCCTTCTGTAATTATAGACCCATTTTTATAGATGATTCCCCTTCTCTTCTTAATAAAAAAAATGGGTTTGACTTTTGAGAACAACCCAAAGTTTTACCAACATTTAAAGAGTTACCCGTACCTACTAGAAGCGCAACAACTTTTCTGTCATCGACTTACCGTCCATAACTCCGTCGACAGTATTTGCAAACTGATCGGGCATATTTTTCAACGTCCTCATTCCAGCTCTTAAAGAGTTCACAAGAAGAGCATCAAGCTGCAAAATACATAGTTTTTAGAAGTTGATACAAATGTTTTAAAAAAATTGCAGGCGGCAGAACTTCGCAAAGTAACATGCTTTTAAGTGGGCAGAAAAGCCAAGACTCTTTGCAGCCTTTCGTAATTGCTTAAAGGGTCTATTTGGTCAGGGATAAATCACATTCCGCGTATAATAACAAAAAATGAAGCGAAAATTATGTCCAAAAACTTAACGCTTCTGGATCCTAAAAGGACCATTCTAATTTTGCTAGGGAAAGCACACACAATCCGGTAATAATTCTACCTATACCACTTACTGTGTCTCGTTCCTAAACTCAGAAATAAATGTAAAGTAAATAATAATATAATAACTATCACTGAGGCGCTCATACACATTTGCATCTTATAATTGATAAACTACAGTTGTCTTAATATAACCGTGCAGGTCTTAAGTTAATCATTCTAAACGGCCGCGCAGGTACAGTTGCTAAAATATTTAAATTTGTTAGAAAAAACCAACACGACCGCGAAACATTTTTGACACCGACTGTTCTCGGTGCTTGAGTGACGAAGAAAGGTGTATTAACAGAATGTAAAGGAGTGAATAAAATGGCACGCTGATCACCAGATCGCGCATGCGTCCTGCCGATTTTTTCATCAAATTTACTACCACGCCGATTAACAGAATGTAAAGGAGTGAATAAAATGGCACGCTGATCACCAGATCGCGCATGCGTCCTGCCGATTTTTTCATCAAATTTACTACCACGCCGCATACTTGCGTACAGCTTCAAACGTGCACAGTTATAATTCGACAACTGTAATCATATCATGGAGGTTCAGTAACGCTTGATGCAATCATTAGAGTGTAGAATGTGATCGTTAGGAGCGATTACGTCTGAGCGACTCCGTGGGTTAAACGGTCACTACCAAGTCACACGCCTAAAGGCGACTTAAACAAATCTTGACACTAGGCTCAAAAAAAGCTCCATAAAAGGAATATCACTTACCGTATTACTATGTTTCTCCGCCTGATTTTCAGGGCTAAGGAACCCCCCTAAATAGTCGGGAGACAGTAAAGTCATATATTTGGAATCTCTCGCCAAACTCGCCAGGGTTTGCAGGTAGCTATTCAACATTCGTTTCCGACTTTCTAGAACTGTTCGAGACGTATTCTGAAATGTTTTCTTTCCGGGAAATGGTAGATTGCCTAATTCGGGCCACTGTAATGAAATATGATTCTTATGACTCTGTATCTAGAGCTCAAAATTGACATTAATCATATTAATGTAAATTTTAAGCTCTAGGGATTTGATTATCTTGTCAATAATTAATGGAACAAGTTTTATTTTTAGCTTCACTGACTATGAATTTAGAAAATACCAAATTTTATGAAACACAAATGCATACTTTCTGTTTAAAGCAGTTTTTTTTTTCAGGATTGCGCTACCTTCTCCTATATGTAATTTTCATTTTTGAAACATTACCCTCCTTCTGCGGCAGTCGGGTAAAAAGCACTACTAACCTTATCTTTAATGGATGCGTGTAAATCATAAAAATCGCTATATCTCCTGTATATGTGCCAAACTTCATTGTCTGATAGCCGTGTCACGGCTATGGCGTATATGCCAAACGCTCGCCCTTTATCTTGTACTAAAGCTAAAAAAAAAAACAAATATATATAGAATACTAATAGTGAAAGCTCCATTTCGAGCCAAAGACTAGCAAAACAAATAAATAAAAGCCCTAGGAACCCGGATCAACTAAATTCGCGGCATTTTTTTTATTATTATTTATGAGATGTTATTTGTGTGTTTTTAGTTCTCCATATAGCACCTGACTATAGCAACACTAAAAACTATATTTTTATAGAACTTAGACCAATCTAAGAGATGCAGGTTCGATACCTGCTCGCACTTGTATTTTAACATAGCATCACACCTGTACTCCCCGAACGGGTAGGCAGAGGTGTACACAATTGTACACCCACATTTCACCAATGCTGTTATTAAGTCCCATGTAATAGGAGGTGAGCCTATTTCCATCTACTGGGCACAATTCCAAACTCTGGACTGCTACTGAGAATTTCCTAACAGAAAAACCCAATAATACTTTGCCCGACCTGGGAATCGAACCCAAGACCTCATGCTCAGAAGTCGCGCTTGGGACCACTAGACCAACGAGGCAGTACTACTTGTATTTTTCTATCCACAATTACCTATTATTTAACAATAATTTATTATGTTCCTCATATGACGATAAATCTAATCATAATAACACAAAGCATTTCAAACCTCAAGGTACAGTATACATACCAGTTTCAATAATACACGCTGATAAAGGCGACATTAGATTTTTCGCGGTCCGGCTAATTTCCGAGTGAGACAAAGATAGGTTGCTACTATTCGCCGAAGACAAATTTGAAGGGCCTGCAAGAAAAAACGGTTATGGACATTTGAACTCAAGAATTTCCTATGGTATTCAATAGTTTCATAAAATAAAAATATTATTTTTCACGCACCATATCAAATAACATTATTTTATTTTCGTTAAAAAGCATGTAATTTATTATAAAACAACTTTTAACCGGAATAATCGCGTGTAATATTGGTTTTTGTTTTTCCTGACGTTTCGAACACTTTGCAGCGTTCGTTGTCGCAGGAGGACCAGGAGGTGTTTTATTATAATGTGTAGTGATCGCGCAAACCTAAGATATTACCATGTAATTTATGAATAAAATCAGAATAATAAAGTTATTATATTAAATGGAAAAAGAATTGATAGCAATGACGTCGCCATAAGACGTGTTAAAATATGGAACAAGAATTCGCAGTGGTGAGCAGAGGTCGAGATGGCTCAGTGGTCATAGCGCCTGGAGTATTTATCCGGGAGGCGCAGGTTGGAATCCTGTTCGCGACCGCAGTCGAGATGGCTTAGTGGTCAGAGCGCCTGGAGTATTTATCCGGGAGGCGCAGGTTCGAATCCTGTTCGCGACCGTATTCTTTTTCCATTTAATATAATAACTTTAGAGTTCGCTAAGCATGCGTTAATGCTTTTCAAAGATATATCTTTGATCAGAATAATGTCTCAAAAAAATTACGTTTTACTAACACTGGAGAATCTCTATTCGAATCATGAAGATTCAAAGATTTATTTGCTTTAAATGTAGTGGTGTACAGTGGTGGGAGCTGCAGCGGCAGCATTCACTCGGCACTGCGTCACCGTTCACTAAACGCACACTGCGTCACATATTAAATATTTTAAAGAAACCCTTATAAACGTAGAATTAATTATACAGTCCACTATTTATTACCGGTGTTTTCATCCTGATACCACCCTCAGGATAACTCATCCCGTGTACGGGTCGTCGTTACATGTTATTTTAACATAACGTACATAAGTCCTTCATTTATATGATAGGTATATTTTAGAACCTTTGCATTTCAGATACTACTTTCAGATATAGTCGAGAAATGTATTAAACGCAAATTAAATACTAAAGAAATACAGCGATCTCATAGGTAGTTATGAAATTTGTAAATAAAGATAATCAGAATTATAACCTGCACTTTCATTGATCATCCTCTGCGCCAAATTGCCAACAATATCCGACCTGGACCGGTTATGCCTAGTCCCAGGAACCGGTAACATATCGCCTGGAAAATGAACTGACATTATAGAATTGATATCAATACGGAAGCTACAAATACTACGCACACATATACGTGCGCCATAAATAATCTGAAGAACTACACTATCACATCATTTCACTATTTAAGTTTAGAAAGGAATGAGGTCGTGTTACAAGCGAAGTTGGAGGAAAGTAGTGATATTATAGGGATAATCAAAGTAGGAACTGACGTTTTGAGCTATCCATATACACTAATTTCAATCTTCTTGCACAGCATTAAAAACAATAGATTGTAAACTGCGCGCCAGAAAAGTCAGTTCACGACCGACTTTCTTGGCTATTAATCGCAAAATTGGGATCAAGGCAACATTTAAAGCGCACTTAAAAGTTAAAGCTTGGTAAAATAGTATTTTATCGTCACGGCTGGCTTTAAAGGCGGTTCATGTCGGAGCTTAAAAAAAAGTCTAAAACACACTTGAAACACTTCGCTCGCAACAAAACCTCTAAAGTAAGAGTGACTGAAAAGAAGTAAGAAGAAATAGAGTAAAGTTTTCTAACTAGCAATAATAATCAAGTTGCCGATGCAAGGATTTTCTACGCATACAACTATGTCGCAGCATAAATACAAAAGGGCCACAAATAATATAAACATTTTATTGCCAAATTTTCAATAATTCGACCGGTTATTTGAAAATATTGGCAATAAATGTCTTGACTTTAGTGTTATGGTAACGTACAGATCTGTACGTTGTAACAATAAAAATCTATTGTGTCTGCAAATGACTGACGTAACAGCTTAAATAAAGGAACTAGACGGATTGAAATATCAAGTTGAAGTTGAAATGAATACTAATGTATATTTTAGTCTACTGCTTCACAGCATTGGAAAAAAAACTCAAGTTTCTAGCTCTACGCAACAAAAGGACACGGGCCTTCACAGTACAAGTTCAAACTAAAGATCCCAGTTACTCATGATCTCGAAATAATTTGGGATATGAGAATATCCCAAAAGGATACTAAAAAGAAAGCAAAATCAATAACAAACTTCAAGAAAGGGGTAGTTCTGAATTTGACGTAAATATTTTTAGTTCCGCTATAATTAAAACACATAATTACAGGATTCACGGAGATGGGTCAGTAGTAGAGTTGTAAAGTGACAGTCATAATGCTATATACGTCCGTCATTTACGAGTATAATAAACTAGCTGACCCGGTGAACTTCGTACCGCCTAACAGTCGATTCTTACATTATTATTATTATTTTATCATGCAATTTTTTTTAAATTTTTCTCTGTAAGAACCATCGTCTTACTTCAAGGAATATTATAAAAAAAGAATTAGCGAAACGGTTCAACTGCTCTCGAGATTTGAGCTTAGCAACACATTCAGCGATTCATTTTTATATTACAGATGCTCGGTCACAATGGTCATTTATTGTCACGAGGGTCATATACTTTATTTTCTATCGGCAATTATGACAATGTTTGATTTAAACACTTGTTTTTTTTATAATACGTGCATACATTCATAAACTAACCCCTTAAACCTATAGGGATATATGCAGAAACTATAGAATCTACAACGATTCTTACATACTTCTTTTGCTTCCTCCACGTTCATACATCTGCTCATACACGAGCGCTGGTTGTGAATACTACGCACCAATAAGGTAAATAAATATTTTTCACTACCTAAATCTTCATTTAAACCGCAACATTGTCTTAGTAACGTTAAAAATCCGTTTGTCCATAATGACAATATTTGACGAATGTGACCGGTCAAATAGAGAAAATGTCCAAAGTTCTCGGTCACATTCGTCAAGATACAACTTGAGTCAGTAGATAAATAGCAATCTTTAACAGAAGTTCCGCTTCCGGGCGGTTTGAAGAACTCTTGACATCAGTATTGTAAGACACGCTAAAGAATAAAACGAGCATGTTTTTTTTTCCTTTTTATTTGTGGTCCTTTTGTATTTAATCAGCGATTGTGGTAGGGTTGAACACTAGAACTTCACTTTGAATTGTAATACCAAACGCATTGCATTTAGGTAGTGTGTGGTTCTTGTTACTTGGTACTCTTCGCGTGAAGGACCGAGGGAACGTTGAGGACTTGTTTGGCAGATCGTACTTGTACTTCGACTTGAAGAACAACTTTGGCAACTGATTGAGACATGACTTCACAATTTTCTTGCATTTGTCTGCACATTTTGGATGGGTTTTTAAGGTAAGTTGGGGCATTATGGACAGTTAGAAAGAATGTTTTATTTTATTATATCGTTTCAGTAACTTACCGCTGTATTTTCTATTGTCTGGTTTCTCGTCCTTTTTTATGTCACTGCAACAAAAATTGTGTAATTTTAATACATTTATTGGTAACTGGGAAAGTATCATAATATTTATTTAATACATTTATTGGTAACTGGGAAAGTATCATAATATTTATTTAATACATTTATTGGTAACTGGGAAAGTATCATAATATTTATTTTATTATAATCACCTGCTTCTATCAGAACCATCTTCACTATCCATCATATAGTCTGACTGCCACGAAGGGTCGTCCTGAAAGAAAACAAAAGAAGTGTTTTTTATATGACTTAGCAAAAACGTTTAACATAATTACATATTGATGCGACATTTTAACACAAGGCAAATCGATATAATTATTTTTTCTTTTTTGCATTTACAAATATAACTTTAAAGCCAATACCCTATTCATTGCGCTGGTATGTTAAGTATGATTTAGGGTTGGGCAATAGTTTCCAAAGTTATCGACTATTGAGAAATCGAACCATCGATACACGTATAATTTATTCACTTTAACGAAAAAATAAAATTCATAATGGAATGAATATCGAAAATTTTTGGCCGCACGCGTACTGTGTGCGGATTTGTGCTACGCTGTAAGTGCACGTGATAATGCACTATTGCCACTAATCACCGTAACCAACGATCGGTCGTAATATAAATATATATATAATAGCAATAGTAATGTGATTATAACCTAATAATAAAAATAGTAATCGATTTGATTATAATCTAATAATAAAAAGAATAATCGATTGTATATAGTAACAACCGCCCATAGCTAGTTTAAATATTCTTTATACTTAGTCTCACTCGTAGCTTAGTTTACGCACTATTTCATACACCGACGTTTTATAACCTACCTCTAAAGCATCACAAACACATTTCTGCACATCATCAAAGCAGAGTACAGGGTTGTTGGTGAACTCTTCGCCTTCCGTCGTGATCTTCCTCACAAGTTCTCCGTAACAGTTCTCCGGTAGACCCATCACGGCTGGACGGTTGGGGGCTAAGTAGAGATCGCAGAGCTCCAATGCTGATGAACGTAAGTTGTCCAGGACGGCTTTTGACGAATGTGGTGATTCTAGAAGTGAGATTGATAAATAGATAAACGTAACTTGCTGGTATTTAAAAACTGTAATCTATGGAATTGGGAAAAGGCGCCGGCATCGGCAGTGAGGTGGAAGAGGCTGATAATATTTAAAAAAAAGGCCTTTAATACCTAAAAGCATATCAAGAAATTATCCATATGAAATGAATATAAATGATACTGCACCAATCAGCCATAAAAAATGTAAATTCATTAACTTATATAAGTTAACACTTGCTCAATATGTTGTTGCAAACTATTAAATGTGCAAAACTGAATGTGTACATGTGATAAAACAACTTTTAACCGGATCAATCGCGTCTAATATTAGTTTTGGTTTTTCCTGACGTTTCGAACACTTTGCAGCGTTCGTGGTCGCAGGAGGACCAGTCCTTATAATGTGTAGTGATCGCGAAAACCTAAGATATTACTGTGTAAATGTGAATTGTGGAATCTATTGAACTAAAGGTGTATTATATTAATTGACAATTATTATCACAAAACATTGTTTCTCATGTAAGTCACTAAGACAGGAGGCCTTTTCTGAAAAAAAAAATTATACTGAAACATATCCAGTCAATATTTTCTTAATTATCTGCGATGCTAGATTTTAACATTATATGACAACCACGGTTATGACAAAACCATCAACCAAGTCAGCATGACGGAATTCACTATTAGGCATGAAACTCTCCTAACTTACGCCATACTAAGTTTTCTAGCATTTGTATCCCAAATAACTCATTTATTTTATTTTTACTTAACATAAAATGAAAAAATGGACTAATGTTTAACAAAATATGACTTACCAGCTTCATTCAGTTCAATTTCCAACAAATATTGTGCATTCGATCTCCATGCTGTTGTTGCTCGCAAAAATTTCAATGACCTTGAAACCTCTTCAGAAACTTTTTCCACATTAGCACTGTGGGCCAACCCTTCCTGTGGTCCTAAAGTGGCCCTCCTGGCTTGGATGATACGAGTCAAATATTGTAGAGATGAAAGCTTCTGACGGTCCTGCAACTCCCATTCACCTGCACTGTCCCTGGAATGCTAAAATAAGAGATATGTAACAACAGTAAATTAATACAATAATCCATCTTCATCAGGTCAGAACGTGAAGATTGTTTAAAGGTCACGATGTTTTTCTTGATAATGAAACAGCGTCAATAGTTTAATTAGGCTTTTAGGGAATACCCTAAAAGCCTCTCCTTCGCTTCTACCACACACGTCAAGATTTAGTGAAGTATTATTATAATTAAATAAATGGTTTAGTCACTTTAAAGGGACAAAGGGAATAGACAGCGATGACGTACCCATAAAACGTTTTAAAACTTGGAAGAAGAATTCGGTATTATACGCAGAGGTCGGGGTAGCTCAGTTGGCAGAGCGCGTGGAGTATTTATTTTGATTTCCACAAAAAATTATACGAAATAGCTCTATTTTTGTGAACATATACTATATAATTATCTCACCCAGCAATATTTTTGGCGTTGGCAGTAGGTAATGCAAAGCAGGATGCAGGTTTTTCAATAGGCTAGATCATTTTCACTTATTAATCGAAGATTCGTAAAAGTTATTTATGTTCTTACGTTGTTTTCTAAGCAATTTATATAGTGCTTACTAATTTTTGTATATCCTTTTGAACCAGCTCAACGGTAGCGTCCAACTCTTCGGCGTCTGTGCAGCAGCGGATGACTACAAGGAACAGCTCTGATGGCAGACAGGAGTCTCGACAACACTGGACAATAAAATAGTTTAATGATAAAATTTGAGTGAAATACAATTATTGTACATAGGTTTTTTATTTTTATCTTGATATATTTTGATATGAATTAGTAAAGGTATGAATTAGTTTAGGTCAGTCAAAAAGGACCTTTTTTCTAGGCGAACATGAAGAATTGAAAGATTATTGCTTAATGCTCGATTTTCTTATCACCCAGCTGTTGCAAAACCCAAAATGAGGGTAACGCTTAGACTTAAGTATATGTAATTTAACTTAAGGTTGATCAGAAAATTCATAGACAAACCAAACAGCCTTAATACACTTACACTCCTTATAATAGTCCTGTTGATATTATCAGGGTCACTCAACAAGTTGATCATAGGTCGTAACACAACAGCTGACAACAATTCAATCAATATTAATTTTAAAGCGTGACATCGCCAAGCCTCTTCTGGTGCAACCAGGTAGAGCACGGCCTCGGAAACCTCGCAAAGCAACTCTAGAAACAAATGTTAAACTTTAGTACACTTAAAAAGATTTATTGATATGATTTACCATGACCAACTCATTAAACAAACTTAGATATGCTTATTCACATCAATGAATGGAAAAGAATCAGCATTGGAATAATGATAAATAAAACATTTTATTTTACTTTAATACTTTTTAAAATGTACAACATAATATTATGATCCGTAAAATACTATATATATATTACAATAATCACTTTTTTCTGCTAAGGATACTATTAATATGATATGGCATTCAATCTCCTTGAATTTGACACTTATTCAAACTTTCAACATCAATTTATCCAATTTCCTCTTGACTTACCATATTCTTTTTCGGCATCCATACAAAAAATATCTCGACATAGCTGCCTGTTTTCTATAGAGCATTCCAGTTCAAAAAATATATCCTTGAGTGTCTTCCCACTGATGTTTTCTGAACTGTCGTAAAATTTCGACTTGCCAAATGTTTGTGCTTCTGTAATTAACATGCATAAAAATTCAAACAAAAATGTGTCAAATTTTATTTTAAAATCTGTATGCACCTTATATATGTTATTAGATACTTAAACATATATCAGTATGAATGTAAAATGAATTCTGGATATAACAGATTTCATATGAATTTTGAACCTAATATAATTTTTCTAGAAAAAAACCCTTCTGGTTTATAAAATAATAACCTGGAGGCCATGTTAAATCAGTTTCGCTTTTATTTCTTCTGTGAGTTTTCTTTTCCTCTTGTTTCTTGGGACTCGGCTTCGATGTCCCATTGGACACATCTTTGGCACTCAACAAATCTATATGTTTCAATCTCACTCTGGACTGTTTGAACAATTTCAAATGCGTTGTCAGTTCCTCTGGAAACCGGGTTGATAGAAGGTGGATCCAATCTACACATTTTACTCTGCAATAACAGATTAGTATGACATTGTGGTTACAGATAATATATTATAGTTTGATTAAGAGCTCAATGCCAGTTTGAAATTAATTGGGCAATCCCCAAAAATGCATGTTAGTTGTAACCAGTGAACAATCATTATTAATAAACCACATGGATGTTTTTAGACATTCACTGATATTTTTAATTATAATTTTGATCATTAGGAGCCATTAAATCAGAATGATATCATAAGATTTCAATTCTATTCAATTCTACAATAAAGAATTGAATTGAATTGAATTGAAGAGGTTTAAATGTATTATAGCATATGTTTTATTTACCTATTAGCTACATTAGCACCAGCAGCCAGCACCAATCTTTTTATAGAATGATTTGTAAGCTCCTCATCACTTGTCAGAATTTCATACCATGGAGTCACATAATCATTAATGATTATTGTTATAATCTCATTGAGAAATGAGTCCACTGTCTCACTGCCTGTGATTCTGTTGTCATATTTTGGCAGTGGAGTTTCTTGTTGAAATAATTCCAGTACCTTTAAAGTTAAACAAAACATTTAACAATAGACAAATACAAAGAAGGTTGAAAATTTCAATGAGTATTAACGAGACAAGGTAGCTCAGTTGGTAGAGTGATGACCCGGAACGTCAAAGGTCACGGGTTCAAACCCCGTTTTTGTCCATTCTTGTTTCAATGTTTCTTTGAAAAATAGTAATCAATATAGGCATATCATGGCCTCAACATGTATTTAAAAATATAATTATATAAGATTTAAAACATTTAGTTTAAACCAGGTAACTGAACAGGGGTGATTGCAAACAGTATATACACACATGATGATGCTCACATGTACCTTCCAATAAGAACTGTTTTAGTTTGAGTTTACTTTGTACTGAGGCTAAAATAAATATTTTTTTTTTTTTTCTATGTCAGCCTTTGCATATTCAGTATATAAAGAATAAATAAATACCTTAAGCTGTTAGCTTGTTAATTAGCAGACACAATTGATTTTTATTGTTATGAAGTACTTATTTGTATGTGGCTAAGCGGAAGGGTTAAAAACCTACACAGTCTCACATTGATGCAGTAGGTACTGTAGAGGCTAATGACCTGATTATTTGACTTTAGAACTTAATTTTAAAGTAAAGTACCTAATAACTGCATCAATAACTGCATAAGATTCGTTATTTTATTATTGATAACAATAATAAAATAACGAATCTTATACTTAGTAAAGTGAGCATTATCTTATGTAAATACATACCTTAGGTACTTGTATTGAAAAGTTTGACTGTTGTAATGGATCATCCAGACAATCCAAATCAACAGAGAATATCTTTTTATTATCATATGTGAAGTATAGGATTGTAATAAACCTGTAAATAAAAATTAATATAAATTTTGTTATGTAACAGTAATCACTTTAGAATACTTGTATAATTTTGTTTCTCTATAGAAACCGGTATGTACTTGAATTTTGCTGTCTATATCTAGACAGTAGTATCCTACATACAAATAGTTGATTAGATCGCTTACCCGCTTTCCACCACACGAACTATCGCTCATTAATGCGTGGACAATGAATTCACAATAAACGAATCTCTAACAATAATATTATTGTTATAGGTACAATACACGCCTTCTTATCAACTTACCCAGCCAGAAAGGAGACGATGAACGCGAGAAGTGTTAAATACAGACCAAAACCAAACAATCCAGTGATAATAATGGTAACAAGACCCAACCAACCAAGAATTCTAATAGCCATGTTTGTGTTCTATATGAAAACAACTACAATTTACAATATAACAACAAAATAAAAGTGAAAACAAACTTCAACGCCTCAACTCTTGACGATTTATTTTTGTAAATCGTAATTTGACGTTTGTCACCTGTCTGTCGATGTTTTAGTGATGTGTGCAGTAACAAGATTAGAGTTTAGGCGGGAAAATGTAAAGTGCACGTTGTCGATTTTATATTGTTTTCCAAAACTTGTGTTTCTCCGAAGTATAATGTGTAATTATGGTGGATAATTAACCATTATGTGTTCATGAAGGTGTACGAGTGTGGGCAAATTGTATAAAATTGAAAATCATGACTTTTTGTGTTCACTCCTAAACTCCATCGAAGACTCAGTAAAATTTCCACCGTTTTACTGGGGCAATAACTGCAATAACTTTTTATACTTGATTAAAAAAAGAAGGAAGTAACTGAAGACGAGGCTTTGGCCTTACTTTTATTCAAGAACACTGAAGACGAGGCGGTATGGTCTAAGACCTTAGCCTGCCCGATTAGGGCGAAGGAAATAAAAAAAAAAAAAAAAAAGTAACAAGATTAATAATATTTCTAGTGAATAGCAATTATGAATAACTGAATAGCATTATAAAAACTGAAATTTTTAAATAACCTATTCAATACGGCACTAAGTATGTTAAGGTATGATACTATGATATTTAATGAGATAAGTACGTTAGTGGCAAATACAAATGTTGCCTTTTTAGTATCAAGTTCTAAATATGAGTCATGAGTCATGTGTTAGCTTAAACCATAATCGAGTAACTAATTAAATGCGGTAGATTTATTCGTTAGGTATGGCAGCACAGCAATCACATTTTTTTAAAGTTAACGTTCAGAATTTTATAATACGTTTTTAACAATGACTTCAAGCCTAAGAGGACCAGACGGGAGAGACTTTCTGACTTAATATCGAACATATTTGCTCGCCACTTTTGGCGGGGGGTGAGGTAACACAAGCACAAAAGAACTTGTACTAAAGCGAAAATAGCCCTTTTCATTACATTAACAGTATTAAAACATAAAAAAACTAAACACAAACAAAAAAATATGATATTCACTATTTAAATCGTGTATTATCATTGTAACCATACTGGTAAAAGGTACCTTTATATGATTGGCAATCATATGCCAGTGGCGAAAGGGGTACGCCCACTAAAACTACTCCAGTACTAATTCCTTCAAGCTTGACGCCATTCCTAGAGATCGGTTTACGCCTAAAAACAATAGTCTTGTATGCAAAGACCACTTCAGTAAAGACGATTACCTACGAGCTGCCAAGTTTGTCCTTCAATATGACTTTGATTTTCTTCGTTAGAGTAATGTTTGGTGCTTTCATGGTTAATGTATTTCAATAATGTTAATAATAAGGAACCCTCGGTTCGCGAGTCGTAGCTACTCGCATTTGACTGGTTTTTTATTTATAGACCATCGTTGTTGGATAAACCGTGTGGCTGAACCTAGATACCTACTTAAAGCACCAACCAATCATGGCGTTGAATAATAAAATTTAATCACTGTAGGTATATATAAATTATCACTTTGTCCTTTTACGAAGCCTTCTTTCATTATAAATAAATAAAAACTGCACTATTATAAAAAAATAAGCAACTATACGTAAATAACTACAAATTACATAAGAGCCCTAGCGCGATTAAGGAAGTATTTAACTAAGTGTTTTGTGGTTCTACAATCTCGGATGAGTAGAATGACGTCACAGGCAAATTCGAGACCACAGATGTTCCTAAAAAAAAAATCATTTTATCTTAAAAAAGGCGTCAATTGCTTTAATTGAAGAAAATATCTTAAGGAGCACCCCAAATGACTAGTCCGCCATCTTTGGAAGTCCACCATGTTTGATTTAGAGTGGTGTCATATTATTTTTTGTATTCTTCTCAGCAAACCCTTTCATTTGACACCCACATCGCGGGAGTGCATAAAAAAATTACTAGTCCTCCATATTGGATTTAGAATGACGTCACTTAGCTCACTATGCATTGTCATCCAAACTAAATGTGTATGCAAAATTTCAGTTCAATCGGAAACCGGGAAGTGGGTCAAATTTAACTTCCAAGATTTTCTTACATAGTTAGTTACAGGTGAAGCTAAAAAAGCGTGTTAAAAATCGGATTTGATATGGGAAACCCTCGAAAGTGGCGCCAATTAATGGCGAAAATTTTCGCAAAAACCCTCACTCTTCAATAAACCTGCGAGCCTGCTGACGACTGATGGCGCTTTGTTCGAATAACCTTTTTATTTAAATGTGTACATCCCTAAGTGTTATCATGATGTCGATTGAATTTTAAGTTTATGAAGTAAGCTTTTGGCTGAATCATCGGTAACACGATGGAGCCATAATATCTAAAATTGGAATTGGAAATTAGCTTTATTAATGACCTTATAATAATTTCTAGAAGTGGTATTCAGACAGTTTCAAGGGAATATAGTTATCTATTATAATTATAACTAAAAGCTCCAATGGCAACTACCTCGAAAAAAACCCCCTCAACCACAGATTATATAAAACTATAATCCTCAACTGAATATTAGTATAATCAGTACCTACATCTTTTTGAGTGCTTTAGAGTTCTGGAAGCCCCAGTAAAGATTATTGGGCCTGTGTGGTTTCAGTAGGTCAAAAAAAGGATCTAAGAGTCAATATGTAAGGTCCTAATTTAATAGGTAATTTTCTTTGAAAGGGGTCTATTTAAAAGTCAAATACATTCACTTATGCTAAGAACTAAATGGATATAACAAATTATTTGTAATTAACATAGTACTTGCAAGACTAAACTGCTACTTGAACGACGAAAATTAAGAAAAAAAAAATGGTTGTAAAATTTTAATTATGGCTTAAGTATATGAATCCTTATCACTTACACATTGGCCCCTTAAAAGGAAATTACCTAATAATTTAGGAACTATATTTAGTAGATAGAGAAAATAAATACGGAATTATGTAGTGGTCCCACAATGGTATTCCTATTTTATATCGTACTAGCTGTGCCCCGCGGTTTCACTCGCCCCGTTAAAAACTTCCGTACGATAAAAAAAAAATATCTTATGTAAAAACCATGTCCTAACAATGATGAACACAACAGAAAAAGAATTATCCAATTTGGTTCAGTCGTTCTCAAGTTATGGCGTGACAACGGAAAACGGGTTTCATTTTTATATATAAGGTCCTAATTTATTAGGTAATTTCCTTTGAAAGGGGTAATATATAAGTTGAATACATTCACTTAAGCCAAGAATTAAATGGATATAACACATTATTAGTAATTAAAATAGTACTAGCAAGACGAAAACTGCTCCTTGAATGGTGAACATTAATAAAAAAATAAAATTGTTGTAAAAATTTGAATTATGGCTTAAATGAATCCTTATCACTTACACATTGAACCCTTAAAAGGAAATTACCTAATAAATGAGGACCTTATATATAGATGAGTACATAATACTAAAGTAAAACAAATTCTGCTAAACAGCATTTTTGATTTATTGAAATACAACACAATCACATAAACTGTTTATTATACACAGTAGGTATAGTTAAAATAGTCTTCAGACTATATACCTAATAATACTAGTACAATAATTTTATTGTCAAACATGTCAAATAAATAATTTGAACATGATGGATAAAATTGAGGCCATTTTCCTCAAAATGATACTGTGGAATAGGTATGTTTTACAGTTAAATGCATCTCAAGTATGTTTTTAGACATAAAACAATCTTGTGAGAGGTACCCACGTCTCAGTTTAAATATGATTGTACAGAATAGATAAATTTCACGAGACTAAAATAGTAGCGAATATTCAGAAAGTGCGTTAACAATTTATTACTTATCAAAGTTATCAATATGTGCATAAAAATACAATTTCAATATTCATTGCCAATTCCTTTGCCAATGCCGTACAATATATGATTACCTACTCACAAAAATAATTTAATAATTTGTATGCTTCCTAATATATTTTTATAGGCCCACTCGAATTAGGTATTTACAAAAATACGAGATGAAATACACTAAAAGTAGGATAGTTGACCACACGTTAAATACATTTTAAAAGTCACACATACCAAGGAATATGGTGCTATAGACACAAAATAAGAGTACATAAATCAGTGGACAAGATTCGGACGTGGATAATTAGAATGACATAAAAAAAACTGTTTTGTTTACTTTGTGTACAAAAAAATAAAGATTTTTAGAGGATTTTTGACCTTGGTCACTAAAGAATAGGTAATTTACGTCAAAATATTTATTTTATCCCGCAATAAAATATAATATTCCAAAGAAAATCGTTGGAAATTACGTAAACTTCTGAACGTGTCATACTAATCAACTTTCAATGTTGTCGCGTTCATAAATTAGCCCTATGAAAGAAATATAATAGGCATGATGACTGATTTTGAAATCGTTTTCTTTATTATAGGTACAACTCTATTTCCGAAAAACACATTATTTCAGCAATAAACTCTGTTTTAACGCAGATTATTGCATTTTAATCTATCTAATTTGAATTAAACGCCAAAACGCTCATGGGTGTCATGGCGCCGCTTATGAGTTTATAAGCTCATTCATTCAGTCATTCGACAGAAAATTCGAAAGTTAAAGCAAAACCACAGCAGTGATTGACATTCAATTGAGGCGTGACGTTATTCGCTGTAATTGGCATTTCAGTCAACATGGTCGATTGTAGTATGTTATACTTTTATTTTATTGAAAATCATATTAATATTAATGTTTTTATTAAAACTAGGTAATTTTTTAGAATCCTGTGTACATGTATTTTTCTCTATATTCTTTGATTCTATAATACTGTCATCATGCCTATTCATTCCAAGAAAGAATCTTAAAATAAATTATATTTTTATTGCGGTTTTAAAAATGTTTAAAATACAAACTAACGGCTGTTCTTTAGACACCAAACTTCCTTAAAATTCCCACTTTATTTGTACACATCAATGTATGGGACTCGCCACGATTCTATGGTTTATCTGTTATGATCCAAAAATAAAAGGTCAAATACCCTATTATATTTTACTAATTTAAACAACATTAAATACACAACCTTTTAATTATTAATGTGTGTATGTGATCAAATAGTATTAGTTAATAAATGTAAAAGCAATGAAGCGCACGTTTAAGTAGGTTTTAAACAGAGCAAGTTACATTAAAAAAAAAAAAGGCTAAGGTATTACAAACATCAATGGTTACAATATCGTGTACTTTGTTTTTCGAGTGAGCGAAACCTTTCCACCTGTTATTTTCACATAAGATTAGACAAGCTTATTGATAAGTGTTTTTATTTTTTGATAACATTGTATAAACTTTTTGGATAGAAATATTCATACTTTACTATCAGACATGGGTTATTCTTCCAGTAATAGTTTTAAGACTTTAATTAAAAGCTGTACAGTCAGCAGTAATAATATCTATCCAACAACAGATTAAAAAAACGCAAGAAAAAACTGACTATCGATATTATGATTGAAAATTCGGAATATATATCAATCAATCAATGTATATATATTCTATGTAGTATAGGTCGCGGCACGGATCTTCAGCGCTAGGCAAAATGAGAAGGGATAGTCGCGCAGGTATACACTCAAGCACACAATTGCTACATTGTTTTTGCTAGACGTAATATTATTTTCCTCTATTAAACTGTGTTTATACTTCTAAACATAATTTAAAAGATTTGTGTAAGAACTAAAATACCTATGCATAAAAACAAAAGCATGTTAGTCATGGATGTTGGTACATAATTTAATAAGTTCTAATTTGTTGTGTGTACAAAAAATGTTTATTATTTAATATTAATAATGCCATCACTAACACAGTACTTGATTAAAAAACATCTTATCTCTCGTCTCTAACATAAAAGAAATACAAATTAAATAATGAAATATAATGTTAAGTTGTGTGAGCGTGACTGTATTCTACGCATGCATCTCGATGCATGTCACCAATACGAATGAAACGTCACACTAATTAGCCAATCATAGCGTGCACTCAAGCACCGCACGCGGCGACCAATTATATTTTTTTACAGTCGTCCCACCCCGCTACTCCCCGCTAATAGGACCTAAATTTCGACTTCTGCGCATTCAAGGTCGGCGCTCAAGATTCGTGCCAGGACCTATAGATAGCTACTATTGGTAGTTTTAACGCAGTTGGCAACATATTATTGCTTTTGACTGTACATGAAATTAATTTTGTTTGTGGACATGAGAAGCAAACCGATTATCAATACCTATATTTATCACATTTATTATACAAAATTGGAATTCCTTTAATTCAAAATACTTAAGATACAAATTGTGAGACATCAATAAGTGTAATAATGTATATTTTTGTGCATTTACACCACTGTAATTGACTATGAATTAGCTCAGAAATTTATATTAATACATTGAAGGTAAAAGCATCCATACTATGATTATGATGTTTTGGTATAAATGGTTACAATGAAATTATGTATAAAGTTGAAATACAAAAAAGACATCGGACTTATCATTCTTCTTTTTACAAATATGTGAATTAGATATTATAGAAAAACTTTGGCAACTACATTTTGTTTTTTTCTCATAAATTTTCTTGTTAACTTGTATCAGACACTTTTCCATCAATGTTAACTCTGAATATAAAAAAATACATAGCAGACTTTTATAAAGCAAGACATTTATTTATAGCTGTATCTTATGACGGATCTTTTCTTACAATTGATTAAATAATTATTATCAAATATCTAAGTGTATATATTTTATTATAAATTAGTATCTTCGTTTAACCATGGCATTACAGACAAGAATCGAAGCTTTATTGCTTCAAGTTACACATTTCATCATTCTTCTAATTATACATTCAGATCTATTCATTAACATAGAAATAAATAACTAATTAAATAATTTGTTGTATTATGCATTTTATATAAACCCCTCGAAATACATTGACAATTAATATTAACATACATCTTTTATATTTTTCAGCAAATACATGGTGCAGTGGGAATCACACCAGTTTAAGTAGAAAACACGAGCAATCAAGACTATAATGTGAAACAATAAACATAAATCAATTAACGCCAGCGTCTAATTCACCTATCAAAGGGTCAAACTTCTTAAAATAGCCTCTCTTAAAGAAATAGAAACGTTAAATAATACCGCATAAATTTGAACTTTAAATTCAAGAATGGACCATCATTCTGAAATGGACTTTATAGCCACGAAGTAAATACCATTATCGTACACAAGGGTTATTCAACTATAACTTTGCACTTACATTTTAAACGTCTATTTGTAAGCCTGTAGAAAAAATTATTGCTTTACCATATCCTACAACGCTTTGTGTACATTACTCTAAGTAGAACCATCCCATCAGCTAATGAAATTAATTAAAATTGAACTAAGCTTGATGCAAATTAGAGGTAGGAACACAGGCTGTTGAACTTATTCAGAGCCTTAGTTCTTAGATATTTTAACGTTATTCATAGCCAATGGATGACTTATACATGTGCTCTCTATTAAGTATCTAAAAAATGAATCTACCTAAAATACTCGGACAAAAGCCAGCAACAATTTACTTACTATAAAATCATCAACATATCTCATAAATAATAATCATAATCATTTCGCTAAATTATGTAAGTAGTGAAAATAAATTAACGAATACTAATCCCCCTTTGTTATTACTCAAAATATACACGCATGGCAGACCCAAGATTAGTTATCCTATATTAGTTATAACATTAGTTTCTATACATTATATTACATCATACTCAACAAGAATATCAACAATGGACTCAATAACTATAACTAAATAAATACATGTACTTACATACAATTGTTTTGTATATTACGCATACCTAGAGGTATATAATGCTTACATACACTTGAGAATTAGGTAACATCTCGGTAGGTAATATTTAGTTAAATACCATGGAGGCAGATCTTGATCCTACTGTAAAATCTTTGTATTGGGAGAAGACACACAGCTGGAAATAAAAATATAAGTACAGATAAATCTTTGAAAAGCATTAATGCAGGCACTCTAGTTATACATTTTTGTAGAAAGAAAAAATATGGTCGTATTATCCCAGTCTGGAATATTTATCCGGAAGACGCAGGTTCGAATCCTACTCACAACACCATATTTTTCCTTCTACAAAAATTTATAACTTTAAAATGTGTTTCATTATAAATAAAAGACAATGGCATGCTAGGGCAAATCGCATTTGCAACGTATTGCCTTTTATATAACGGTTAAAAATAAAGAAAATGTGCGTCAAAACAGCACACAAACATTAATCCATTGTTTATTGAGTTTGATGACTGATAAATACACTGATAAGTCGTTACTATGTATATCTACAGGCTGCTAGCAACCATGTTATTAAAAGTGCAAAATAAAATAAAAACATGACTCAGGATGATTGCAGTAACATTGATACTTACTAATAATTTAGCTATGCGATACATTATCATAAATACACCAATCAAATAAAAATAATCCACAATTTCGATTATTCGATTTATAACATCTATTAAACGCCGAGGTCTTATCAGGAAAGCCTTAAATGCTTGTCGCATCACGTCAAAAAGATAAAAAATCTGATAGTATGGTTAAGCTTCCTATAGATAAAATAGAGTTTGGATACTTAAATGTGACTAGAAATAACTGAAGGTTCATGGAAAGCAAATATTTACACACCAAACGATATTTTAGGTGGTGTTGATAAGAATTGGTACTATATGAACAGCAATACTATTATACAACTTGGTCATGGCAAAAATGGGACAGTAAAATTATGTCACTTCCTCTAACTAACCTACCATTTTGATAAGTTTTAGTCCAATGATTTAACTGACTGTTATAAAATAATTATATTAGAACTACCTACATAACAGTCGTGTAAATGATGTAACATAACAGTTTTCTTCTAATACATAGTTATTTAGTTCTATCAATGACTCATTAAATCATGCACATGCTATGATATAACATCAATTTTGATGGGTAAATAAAAAATACCGTTACCCAATAAAATTAAAATAAGACCCAACAAGCATAAACAGAATCTCAAGTACAAATACAATCTAGTATTAATTAATCAAGGTTTTACCTTATCCTTAAGTTGTTGACACATGTGGAGTGCAGCAGTTAACATGAACAACACATCACTCAGCCATGGCACTGCACAATCTGCCTGACATGAGTCGATCCTCATTGTTCCATGTACTGAACTCAGTTGGTACGCAACAAATATAAGCTTGTGTGACTGTATGTAGAATGATATTGCTAAGTCTTCAGGTAGATTCGGCGATAAGGCTTTCTGAAAATGTATTTCCATATCAATAGATTTGTATTATTTGTATTGTGATCTGTTATTTCAATATCTTAATCTAATGTTTGCTATCTTTTCGGTCAAAAAACAGAGGATTGTGTTGCCTACTATACTTTTATTTTATGCAATAAAGCTGAGCTTTTAAATAAAAAAGTATATTTTCATCAACATTATTAATATTTAAAAGTGGTTTTTATTATTGACAGACTACCTAGGAATATCTAATACTATATTTCGTTCAGAGTTGTATCTGTACAGCAAAGAATATTACATACCATATTTCTACTCTTCATAAGTTCATCAATTGCTTTTTTCTTAGGCAACACTAAAGCAGTCCGAGCTCTTTGCAGAGAGCCAATCAGACACTGAATTATGTGAAGCACTTCTTCTGATGACCTGAAAATCAAAAGCAGCAGATTAAAAAATACAAGAAATGTAAGAAAATTATATAGCAACAAAAAAATTTTTATCAATCTAAAAAAAGAAATAATTTTTTCCTTTAGTTTTTCTTATAAGATAAGGTATTAGATTGTAGGTTTCTATGTCATAAATATGCACTGTCAGGAAGCAAACATTACATACCTACTTATTTATTACCTTTAATGATACATAAAATTAATAATTGTGACGATTTTTTTACTGTTTTGTATATCATTCACACAAGGAACAATATTAAGTTGCTTGTGTGAATACTTTTCATTGTGTAATTGTGGATATTTTAGACTTACAAGGTAATTTTTAAATTTCTTCTCTACCTACTACATAAAACATAATTAGAGCATAACAATGTCTAGTGATATTAAATACTCCAAGCGGTCTTTATTTGGGAGGCATAGCTTCAAATCCTGCTCACAATGATATTTTTCTTACCACAAAAATTTATAACTTTAGAATTCTGCATTGCATTCGAAATATTTACCTGTAGAATAGGTAGTAATTTGTAATTACAAAAAAAAACTGTATTCACATTGACAAACAAAAAGTAGTATTTGAATTGAATAAAACAAACCAACTACTAACGCAGTAAACACTATGTCTGTTTTAAAATTAACATAGTAGTTTTAAATCCTTTTCATGTACAGTAAACATCTTATTGTGGAAATATATATACATAACCTTGAGATCTTCTGTCATGTATGTTGAGGTCACATGAGTACTGTGCTTTGATTTAATATTATAATATATAGGATGATAACTATTTCCTTTTAGAGTAAAATGAGAAATATCAGGATAATTCAGTTTATCAATCTAGTGCACAAGGCTGCTCCATAAAAACTATGCAAATATAGGGTTTGTTAATATTATAATGTAACCTTTTTTGAAGAAACTTTATAGCTACTTAAATATTTAATTGATTGATAAATTGAGAATTTTGTCTCAGGAGCTGTTTAATGTGTGATTTCAAAGAGATCAAATATTTGTTTTTGATTTGTAGATAAAGACTTAATTTACATACATCATTAATCAAAATTACACTTAATTGGTACACATACCTGAATACATAATGTTTGTCTACATTATCTATGTACCCAATGGCTTGTTGTAAATGATTGGCTGCATCCTGTATCTGTTGGAGTTTCCATGGACCATCCTGGTTGATAGATGTACGGCATATGGTGTGCATTTGTCGTAGAACCTTGAAACTTATATCCTGACAAGAGAAACTTATCTTACTGAAAGATTTAT
Organism: Xylocampa areola; assembly: GCA_935421205.1. NCBI lineage: Eukaryota > Metazoa > Arthropoda > Insecta > Lepidoptera > Noctuidae > Xylocampa > Xylocampa areola. The sequence continues at coordinate 14,390,109 of OW285206.1, forward strand.
GAGCAAATATACTTTTTTAAAAGAACCTACAGTTATTATTAATTGTTTATGTTTTCTGTATTGAATAAAATTGAGCTACTACTTACAGCATGGGTTATACTGTCTCCAGTAAGAGTGACAATACATTTCAATTGTTCAGGCTGTGATGTCAGTATAAACTTGTCTTGTTTCTGGCCTTCGTTTCCGTACAAGGGCACGGGAAATCTGTGAGCGCACTCCTAAAATGCAAATTCGTTTCAAACAGGTATCTTTACAATATCACGGATATTTTCCTTAGATATTTTCATGTAATTTATCTGACACTTACGACTAATACAGTATGTAGCTGATGTAATATTGCGTGTACCTCTTCACGAAGAACCCATTCAAATTCCTCTTTCTAAAAAGCAAATTACACTTTACACTTATTAATTAATAAAATAACTGTAACAAATTAACGAAACAATTATTCTAGTCAGACGTTCATTTCACAATAATTGATCAAGGTAAATTGATTACAAACCAAATTAGCTGCTTCTTCTTTTTCGTTATCACACATTTTGATATAATATTGAGACGTCCAATATTAAATATTTTTCCTTAGACGTTCAACCGAGACAAGAATCGTTGTCAATTCACGAAAATTCAGCAATTCACAAATTGAAGGGGGCCAAAGGGGGCAATGAAGGGAACGGTGCGGGGAGGATACAAAATGTGTGACTGTTTTAGCTTCGTTTAGAAATCAACGAAAGAATAATACATCTTTCCGTAGGCTGAAGTAAGTTTCACCTTCAACCAGAAAAAATCGGGATAGTCGGGTCGTATTATGATACCAGAGATAATTTTTTTTTTTTTAATTCGTAATGTCATTGTAATAGCCAAGAACAGTGCAAGTTTGCAGTGCATTCCTAGTAATACCATAACTGAAACTTAGACCTTAGAGGCCCCGGGTCCTGGGCTTTGATTCTGAACGGTCGGAAACTGGCTTTTTCAAATCCGTGCGGAAAGTCGTCGATTAGAACTTCTAAGCGCTTATTTATTATCGTATGGCATTACTGCAAGATGTCAGTGATGTTGTGCTCACAGTTCTAGATCCAACTCTATTAGCCAGTTCTTGGCATTCTGAGCCTGCCGGCTCAGATCCTCCAGACCTCCCGAGAATCTTCTCAAGGAACAAAACTCGACTATGTGCTGGATGGTTTGGACAGGGCCCCCCAGTCACATTTAGGAGAGGTTGTAAAGCCCTATTTGTGCAGGTGATAGTTACACTTGGCCACACTTGTATGGATCCTGTTAATAGTGGACACACTTTGCGGAGTTCCTTGAAGCCCGGCTGTTAGACGGTAGGGTCGGAGATCACGACTGGTGCTTCGGGTCGTGCTTCAGCCTGCCACAATTTTTGCCACTCAGTGCGGATGTCAAGCTAAGATTTAAGCCTTGTGTTGCTCCAAATCGGCTAGCGCTTGGGGGAATGTTGTCCAACGTTTCCCTGATTAGCATTAGGTGCGGCAGTAAATTGTAGGTTTTCTGGATTTCCTTCGCTACTGCCTGCTCTCTGCTCAGCCCTGGAGGAGCTATATGGGAAAGGACCGGAAGCCAGTATAGTGGAGTGGGTCTAAGCGTTCCATATATAATTCGCATTGCTCTATTTAATTGGACATCCACTTTCTTATTATAAGCACTTTGATACCAAGCAGGGGCACAATATTCGACGGTTAAATATATTAACACCAGTTCAGAAGTGCGCAACACGTCAGCACGAGCGCCCCAAGAAGTTTCGGCCAAGCGACTGATGAGATTGACCCGAGTCCTTACTTTTTGAGCAACAGATTCCAGGTGCGATCGGAATGTTAGGGAAACGGTCAAATGTTACACTTAGATACTTTGAGAAAAAGTTATGCTTAACTCGTTTTTCACAGAGGCGCACATTTAGTTCTGAGCGTGCCAGGCTGTTAGATAGGTAAATGGGTAAAACGCACTCACTTCAGTTTTCGACGGGTTACACATAAGAGGTATTTGATGTAAAATGCGTTAAGATTTTCCAGATCCTTGTAGAGAATCTCATTCCCTTCCTTGAACTGGTTACCCTGAAAAACCAGTGCTAGATCGTCAGTGTATTTAAACTTTACCGAAAAATGACAGGGCATATTGTATAGACATTGAACAATAGGGGAGCCAGGACAAACTGAGGCAGTCCGTTCTTAAGTAACCGGAAACTACTCTCCTTCTCTCCCAACATCACTTTAATACTGCGAGGGCAGAGCATGTTCTTAAGAAGAAAGATTCTTGCAGGGAATGATACTGCTAATCTTGTGCAGGAGTCCACGTGTCCAGACTGTGTCATATGCGGCTTTTAGATCTACTAAAGCGGCGAATGTCTTTTGTCCTCGTTGAAAGCGTTCCCCGTTCTAAGCACTACTAAAAAACCATGAAATTGATAAAGCATGATATATTTTTGTACATAGGTAATTCAAAAAATACTCCAGAATAATGTTTTATACACACTTTTAAAAGTTTTAAGTATAAGTTTCGGTTCTGATACGAAAATGTTTTCGAATGGTTCAGAATAAGCCTACAGAAGGGAAACCGCTTCCGAGCCTGACTAAATATCGAACAAATTAGCTCGCCACGTTCGGTAGGATGTGAGGTGACACACAAGCACAAAAGCACTGGCACTAAAGCTACAATAGCTCTCGTCATTCCATTAACAGTATTATCACACATACAAAAACTTAACACAAACCATAAACGTAAAAATAATCTAATTCTATGACACAAACATAAAATTGTGTAACACACAATTAAAATGGTCATTGTAACCATACAGGTAAAAGGTAAAAAGGTATTTGATTGGGAATCATATGCCAGTGGTGAGAGGGGTACACCCCACCACATATAAAATTGCATAATTCGAATACAAATCGAAATTCAAATTAATATTAGCTGCGTCAAAAGCTATCAAAAGGCACATCAATTTTAGTAGTGTCACTGTGCCATTGTCAGATAGATTTTAATATTATTTTAAAACTAAAGTAATTTATACATTATGATATTCCCAAAGGACCTGCAACTCTATTACGGGAAGCTAGAAGAACTTTTACGGTCTGCTGGAATAATTGCTGGGTAATCTGAAATTAATTAGCTCAGGATTGCAAAAGTGGCACTTAGATTCTTGTAGATAATGATAGATGACGTTAATGTACGATGATGAAGTGTGTGTCACAAGGAACAAGGAAATGAAGAATGAAAAGTCACGAGGTCTCTCATATTCCTTTCCAAATCAAACTCCAAAGGAACCGGCGGTACCAGAATCAGAAAGACTTGATACACATATTTATTCCTTGATCCTTATCGACTCCACGGGGCCATTTATTTCAGAGTGTTACTGGCGCTCCGCGAAGCCATTTATGTAATGCAAAGATCCTTGATATTAGGATAGATAGACCAATGGTAGTTGGCAAGTAGGTATAGTTATTGGTACCTCTAAGGGCCCTTACTTTGAAGTACACTAATCATAAGCATTTACATCTCATCATTTAACTCACAATCTATAATTCTATACTTATCTATACTGTATTATTAATATTATAAAGCTGAAAGTTTTGTTTGTTTTTTTGAACACGCTAATCTCAGGAACTACTGGAACCATTTTATTTACCCTATTTACTGCAAATAAAGAATTTTGAATTCGAATTTCGAATTGAAAATTTGTTTTTGTGTTGGATAGGTCATTTATCGAGGAAGGCTATAGATTAATAACATCACGCTACGACCAAAAGGAGCGGAGCATCAATGTTTTTTTTTTCAATAACGTGAAAAATTCATACCTAATTATATTTTTTTTAATTTATATTTTTTTGTTTCAATGTATATCTTAGGAGATATCATAGTTTTAAAATAACTCTGCAACAAAATAATGATCAAGTACTACGCGCGCATTTATGATGTGCAAGGCGGTCATGAGGGGGGAGGGCGGTGGAGGATATATTTTGGTAGGTTTTTCCCTCAAATTAACGTGGGTGAAGCCCCGAGGAGGTAGACAGAGGTGTACACAATTGTACACCCACATTTCACCAATGCTGTTAATAAGTCCCATGTAATAGGTGGTGAGCCTATTGCCATCTACCAGGCACAATTCGAAACTCCGAGCTGCTATTGAGAATTTCCTAACTGAAAAACTCAATAACACTTTGCCTGACGTGGGAATCCAACCCGAAACCTCATGCTTAGCAGTCGCGCTTGGGACCACTAGACCGAGGGTATAGCTAGTATTCTATATAAACCCAGTTTGATACTTCTTGAAGGTAATGCTAGATCAGAAAGCAGCCTTGCCAAAAATGTTGATGTTTGCCTCTTTAATTATTGCTGTGTTCATTAATATATTTATCTTTCAGGAAATCAGGTCGTCATATGAAGTTTCCGTACACATTTTCCGCGAAACTTGCCCAATTCCCAATATTCTTTTACTTGAAAAATAATTGGATTTGGATGTATTATCCATTTGGTGCACTAGGAGGCCTCTGGGTTTTCAGTAAAATTCATAAAGTGGTAAATTCTGAATCAAATAAAAGAAGTTGGGCCGAGTCTCAAAGAAAAGCAGCTGAAAAAGAACATCAACATTAATTTTTTCCATTAAAAGACAATGCTGTCTCTTAGACGATCGATTAGACTATCATTCAATAGACCGATTTCAATGATCCAGTATTGAAATACCTAAGTTGTTATTATTTTATTATAATGAAATAATAAACGCTCATACTAAACTATGTTCTTCTCTTATTCATTTAACTTTTATGATATTTTTTCTTACGTAAAACTAAGCGTCGTCACTTACATATCAACCCAGCACCTAAACGCAAAAATAAAATTAAAAATTACTGCAATACGTGACTATAGTAGAACGAACTGAGACAACTGAGTAAAAGAATATTCAGTCTGTAAACGCGCATAAATGTTTGCTCTATTATGAATTGATGACTCGAAAAGTGAAGTATTTTCATAGGAATTTCTTTTTGCGTAGCGTAGTTTTATTTTCCTTGACCTCTGTTGATGGTACATACTTGGTAGTTATTTTAGCCCACAGTAAATCTAGCATGCGGCAGACATCACCCATATAAGTTTAGCAGCATTCTGGGTAACATCTGTGATTTTGGTTTTGGCGTGGAAAAAGGAAAGGAAGGCGTTTGCTCTGCAGTGGGACAATATAGGTTAGATAGATACACCTCTTTTATCCAACTGCTTTGTAACGGTCTCCCCCATATCCTCTCCTATACTTATTTTTGCGTGGCAATAGCAGGCCAGCTCTTAACAGCTAATGTGTCTAGGTCATCACAGCAGCGTTTACTAGGCATTAGGCCTAAGATTCAGGCCCACCTGTTTATGTGCATTCTGCTAATGTGACTCGCCCATTTGTGAAACCCATTTCATTAGTACGCATTTAAATTTACTGTACATGTTTACCGTCCGGAAGTTCTAACTCAGTTCACTTTAGCTTGCGGCGACGCCACACAAAGTATAATAGTATCTTTCCTATATGTATAGGTCACCTGACCTGCAGCACCTCGCTTAATTTGTTATACTAAGAACATTCTATACATCATTAAATGCTCATTTTTAAACTCCGTAACATCACTGGATTACCTATGCGTCTAGTGTAACGTTTATATTCTGACGGACATGACGTCACGGATGTCAACTGGCCATAAGCTCTCTGTGTACATTACTTTAGTAAAAATAAAATACGAATAAGATTACAGTGATTTTATTGCTAAACGACGCGTTAAAAAAGTGCTGATGAGTGACATTATTATACAGTGGATCCTTATTGTGAATAATACAATAAACGTAAAACATCTTATTCTATCGTGCAATTATCAGTTTTGAGTACCCGATACATCAATAAAATAAATGACTATTGTTTAGAAGATCGAAGAGACCAGTATACCAGGTTCAGTGTGTGTGCGACTTTACTTTGTGGCTGTGTATACTCTATGGTGTTTAAACAGTTCACCCAAAACCCCATAAACACTGCCATAAACGAAACTTCTGTATAGTGCCATCTATTGCATGTGCAAACAACTACATCGACGGAATCAATACCATCCTTCTTACTGCAATAATAATAGCACCATCTACAAATCCTTTCAAGAACTATTTGGTACCTTGTGCGTACAAAACTAGAATGGTACAGTGCGGTGCTTGCGGGAAATTTCTGGCGGCGGTAGATGCCGCTAAGTGCAATAAATGCGTTGCCAGTTACCATAGGCAGTGCGTAAATATAAAGAAAGGCAGTCCCTTATCTACTACATGGCACTGCCCGGAGTGCAAAAAGAACCTGGTGAGAGACAACCGGACTGAAACACCCGTAAGATCGAGCACCCAGGTCTCAGTCGAGGATAGCCAGCATGGCCAAATGGAGGCAGGATCAACGGGCAGAACTATTCTAGATGTCGCGCAGGAGCCGGCGTCCGAACTAAAAGCGGTGCTCACGACGTACCTAAAACTAGAATTCACGAATTTTAAGGAGGAGTTCCTAAATACCGTACGGCAAGAATTCCAGCTGATGCGTGATGACCTGACGGAGCTACGATTGTCGCTTAATGCCGCAAATGAGCGTATTGCCGAGTTAGAGGAAAGAGTGGCCACCGTTGAAGACAACAAGCGGGTCCAGCCCCAAGTGCGCTCCGATTTGGAAGATGTCATTACCCAATTACGCAATGACATAAATGACCGCGATCAGGACTTGTTATTAAATGACCTGCAGATCTCTCATCTGCCAGAAGGCAGTGGTGAAAACCCCACGCATACAGCGATGTTGGTCGCAACGAAGCTGGGCGTAACGGTCGAGGCGCGCGATATTGTGAGTGCCGAGCGAGTCGGCGGCAGACGCATCAACGCGACGCAGCCGGCAGGGCCGCAGGAGACGCGCCCGCGTTTCCTCGTCGTAAGGTTTGCACGCCGCGACTTGTGCAATCAAATGTTGGAGGCAGCCAAAGCGCGTCGCGGATTAACTTCAGCTGACCTGGAGATGACCGGGCCACTGACGCGATTTTATATAAATGAACGCCTTACGAAAAAAAATCGTGAGTTGTTTCGGAGGGCGCGTGAGGCTGGGGGCCGTTTGGGTTGGCAATTCGTTTGGTGTAAGCGCGGACGCATCCTCGCTCGTAATAAACCCGGAGATTCGGTTCGTGCTATTAAATGTGATGCTGACCTTATTCAAGTTTTTGGTCATGAACCGAATCCTGAAAGCAACGATATGCCTTAAACTTTTATATACATATTCTAATAACCCAGTTTGTTATGATTTCTTCTCTTTCATTTCTTATAATGCAACTACATTATTGTTATATTTTAGTACCGCAGGGCTATTTTTTTATTTTTTTATTAACAATATGTATTGTATAAATAGGTGCCCTGTGGCACATCTCAGCGAAAGTCATGTTAACCAGTTTTATGACGTATTTATCAAATATCTCAGTTATTTATATAAGTTATTTATATATACACTACAAAAACTACCGTATACATTTAAACTTATTTACACAACTATTTACAACCATATTATTTATTTTAATGCAATTTTATTTACAACTATTTACAAAATATATACAGTTAGTTCACGCTTTTTAATTCATTTCGATGATGTTATCTTGCGCAGAATTATAAGTATGCCTACTTATAACTTTGATATATTAAGTTCTAGCGCTCTAATAAAAAACCTTTGCAACAATAAACATGATGACTAAAAATGGAAAACGCTTCAAGATCGGCTTTCTCAACGCGGGTTCTTTGGGTACAGGCCATGACGATTTGATCGAGGCAATCGATAGGCACAGTTTTGACGTTATGGCAATAAATGAAACCTGGTTGCGACCGGGAGAGGAGGGGCGCGCTGCGGTGGTACCCGGCTATCGCTTGCGCCATACTCCGCGGCCTGCGTGTGTTCACTCGGGTCGTGGTGGGGGCGTTGGTTTCTATCTACGGCAAGGACTGAGCGCGCGTACTTGTACTCCTAACGCTGATCCCAGGTTCCAATCGGTTGAACAAATGTGGCTTACGCTTACTTTAAACGGGAAAAAAATTGCCATTGGCACAGCATATCGTCCTCCACGGCTTGATCTTGTCCTATTTCTAGACGCTATAACGGACACACTTAGCTCGCTAGCTTACTGTGATCACTACATTTTAATGGGCGATTTCAACGTAAATTTACTAGACGCAAACAGTACAAAAACTAAAAAAATATACGAGTTTCTCAACTCCTTTGGTTTTAAGCAGCTGGTAACAGCTCCGACCCATCATACATCGTCTAGCGAAACTCTTATTGATCTCCTGTGTACTGATCTGAGAACAACATATACAACAGTGGAATCTTTTGCTTCAATTAACGGTCATTCAATTGTGGTTAGTGAATTTCAGATAAAACGTGATAAGTTTACACCATATATTGTTAAATTTCGACCTTTAAAAAATGTATGTATGGACAACTTTAAGACGGATTTATTACTTCTAAACATAAATAATATTACTAACCTAGATAACGTTAATGAAATGGTACAAGCTTTTAACTCCTACCTTATTTTTTTATTTGATATGTACGCACCGATAAAAACATGCACTGTAAGGGAAAGGTCATATCCGTGGATTACGGACACAATAAAAGTTATGATGCGTCTACGCGACGAAGCACTAACAACTTATAGGAAAAATAAATCGGATGGGAAAAAAAAATACTACAAAGAATTAAAATCTTTAGTGATAAATTCCTTGCACAATGAAAAAGTAGCGTATTTCAAATATAATATAAATGATAAAATAAAAAACCCAAAATTGTTATGGAAAGCTCTCAAAACTACGTTATCATCCTTTAAACCAAGACATGACCTTCCCTCGCACTTTACAGATCCCGATATAATTAATAACACCTTTCTGATAGTTCCCGGTAACAAATTTGCTACCTTATCACTTAGGAACTATTATGAGAATCATAGACACACTGAAGCCATTTTTAAAATAACTCCTGTGGAACAGCTCGATATCTCACGTACCATCTCTAAACTTAAAAGTAACGCTGAGGGCTATGATAATATCACCCTCGATATGATAAATATGACTTTGCCGTACACACTCAATATCTTATCTGACATAATAAATCATTCCATAGAAACATCAACGTTCCCTGATCTATGGAAAATTGCCTCGGTTAGGCCCTTACCAAAGACATCAAGCCCAATAGAAATAAATGACCTCCGTCCAATTAGCATCTTGCCCTGTCTATCTAAAGTATTAGAGAAGCTCGTCTGTCGCCAGTTAACCTATTTCTTAGAACGAAACAGTATTTTACCCGACTTGCAGTCTGGCTTCAGAAAGCAGCGCAGTACTTCGACTGCGTTACTGGATGTTACGGATAACATATTAGTAGCACAGAACCAAGGGATGTGTACAATATTGGTCCTACTTGATTTTTCCCGGGCGTTCGATGCAATAAATATTCCGTTGCTACTACTAAAGCTACAATACTACGGCTTCGACCCTGGCGCTGTAGCGTGGTTTCGCAGCTACCTGTGTAATAGGAAGCAATGTGTAGATTTACACAAGAGTGACGGTACAACGCTAAGGTCAGCAATTACGTCTGTGGAGAGAGGGGTACCGCAGGGCTCTATATTAGGACCGATTTTGTTTATATTGTACTGTGCGGACATAGTTAAATGTCTCCAAAGATGCAAGTATCATATATACGCCGACGATGTTCAATTATACATATCCTTTAGACCAGACGAATATGACAGTGCTCTTAAAGATCTAAATGATGACCTCCACCGAATCGCTATCTGGTCCACAGATAATTGCTTGTCATTAAACCCGGCAAAAACTAAATATATGGTACTAGGCACAAGACAGCAAGTGGCCAGATTACCTACAACCATTAATTTGGAATTGATGGGCAAACATATAGATAGGGTACATGAAGCGCGAAATCTTGGTCTCGTCATGGACAGTACACTACGTTTTGAAAGGCATGTAGGCGACTCTGTTCGAAACTGCTTTTACCGTCTGAGGGTGCTGTACAAAATGAGACCCTACATTTCTGAAGCTTTACGGGAACAGCTAGTAGAAACCCTGGTTTTATCTAAGTTGAACTATGCGGACACAGTATACGGCCCGCGCCTGTTGGCCCGCACTGACCATCTCATCCAAAGGGTACAAAACGCATGTGCTCGCTTTTGCTATAGGATTCCTCTTAGATGCCACGTAACACCATTCCTTAACACACACTCCACGCTCAAAATGAAATCTAGAAGGAAACTACATTTGGCTTGTCTTCTCTTCGGTGTGATTAAATACCAGAAACCAGACTACCTCTACGACAAGTTAAGTTGGGTAGCAAGTAGACGGGAATGTGGGAGAAGGCAATGCGCACAACAGCTTTCTACACAACCACATAGCACGGCAGCATTTAAGGGCACCTTCCGTTATGCGGCCTCTAAAGTGTGGAATAATCTACCACCACCTATTAGAGCTGTCAACACGATCGATACTTTTCGAAATAGATTACGACAGTATTTAATAGGTGCACAACGCAATTTGGGTATGGTAAATGTCAATGCATCAATAATCTAATTTAAACTGTTATTATTTTTATTATTTAGTGTTTATGTAACATCTTACCTGATCGTGTAGGTAGTATATTTATGTATGTAATTAGCGTAGTTATAGTTTTAATGTTATTTGTTTTATTTATGTTTTAAATATATATTTTATATACATATATGTTTATGTAGGTAATATGTATAGAACTGGGTGACATCCGTGACTCAACATCAAGGCTCAGTTGAAAACCAGCGCCAGGCACTAGTTGCCTGGCATTAATGCTGAACATGGGCCTTTTTGGTGCGGCCGCAGGGTACATTGTCCTAACATTAGCTGCTTAATTTTATAATAATTTAATTTTAAGTTTAATCTTAAGGCTACAAAGTTATGGGCCCCTGCTGTGCCAAATAAAATCTTTTTCTTTCTTTCTTCTTTCATTCTCTTTGTGGTGCAGTGAACCCTAAGATTAGTCATTATTCGCGGAGCACGAAACACTCTGACAACTCGCCGCGCTGCCCACTCATGTTTTTTCTTGGCAGCGTGTTGACAACGCGCAAGCCATATGCAAATGGTTCATGCGATGACTACGTGCCAGATCTAACATACTCTTCATAACTTCATCAGTCGTCTTATTTTCAAGTCAGACTCAACTAAATCAATCTGCCTAGCCTTTTCCCAATTACATTGGCGTTGGGTTCCAGCCAAACCGGATGCAGCTTAATACCCGTATTTTACATAGAGCGACCGCTTATTTGATCTCCACAACCCATTTACTGGGAAACACGATATATCGTAGTGTTACTGGTTGTCAGACTTTAAGCCTGCAGGCGTCTGACTACTCGTAACTGCTGTCATAGAACTTAATTTGACAAGTCAGATTCAACCATATATAATTATTTCGAACGTTCCAGTTGATTACGGGTGAATAAAGTATTTATTCGTTACTCTATCTATGGATTGTTCAGTTTATTGACCACTGGTCATTTAGAGTGGTGGTGAGTGGTGAGGTGGTATTGGTTGTGTGCTGAGTTGATAAAATGAGGGATGGTCTTTATCCAAAATCCACAATAAGCATCTCATAAGAGTTAAAAAAAGGCTAATAGTAGTTTCTTTTCAAATGTCCTGCTGATCTGGTATTGCCTTGCGACAGGTCGTTGAGCTCCCTATAACATGTTTGAGCTACACGATGACTGATGCATGTGTGCAGTCAGTTAGGACAGGTCAACTCGAAACTGATATGGCTCTTTCTTAAAAAAGCCATTCCAAATACCCTACATGTTTATGCTCACATAAGGATGTTTAATGATGTCTGGACTTTAAAAGAGACCTTGACCTTTGAGTTTGTTTCGGCGTTTCTTCTTAGAGGTAGTCAGATAGGAAACGCCGACGCCATCTAGATCATAGTGACATGTAAAAGAGTTTTTAAAAGACCTACTTACTGAATAAACAATTTCATTTCACTACAGATTTTTAGTTAGCCTTTAATTAGATTCGTCAAGTAGGTTATCAGCTTTATTGAATTAGAGGTATACTTTTTGTTAGAAGGCGTGAATTTACTGGTTTAAAATTAGGCTAAAATGCACTTCATTAATGATACCGATAATTTTAGCGGCTGATTAAGAATTAAAGGTGAAAGAAATGAAATATTGTTCAGTACTATTTATATAATCTGAGTTGCCTCAAAATAACATGTCCCAAACAAGTTTTTTTTTTTTCCTTCGCCCTAATCGGGCATCCCAAACAAGAACAAATATGTTGTCACTTCTTGACAATGTCAAGTATATTGTTCACAAAAATTTGACACTTGACAGTGTCACAGTGTCAGTTTTCGAAAGATTGTGTCAAAAAGACTACTTGTTTGTGTCCCCTTGTTGAATTTCTGTATTCAAAAAATAATATTTTAGTGGATTTAATGATGTTTGCGTTATGCAAAAACTAATTACAGAGAGTAGACTGTTCTAGTAAAGTGTTAATATGTGGATTAAGCCTCAAGAAATTTTCCTAAAAACTGCGCTGTGGTAATTATGTTTACGATGGCCGCTTATCTTTAGTTTTAACTTGATTGTGAAATTGTTCTAATATTTTCGTATATTCCTTAGGGATGACGATGAAACGACTTTGTATTTCGTCCTCCAAAGGAGGAAAGGGCATGGTAAATCGAAAGGATTCTCCTCGCTTCTTGTTGGTACTTTAGATAGCGTTCGAGATACAAAACCAGCACCCTACAGGATTTTACATCAGACACCTAATTCTGAAGTATATTATGGTAAATCAACTCAATTATCCTCATTACTAAATAACAGACTTAGTAGAAGAATGTTAGTGAATTTCCAGTTGGTTATGGAACCTTCCAAAGTTGAACCATACATTTGTGTACCAATTGGGTTCATTCAAATACATATAAGTTCATATCCACAACAGATTTATTATATGTTGATATATATTATATATTAAAATTTATTTATAAAAAAGCTATTTAAACTAACATTTACCAGTTATTTATTTGAATAGGTGTATGATTATCACTTTCTCAAATGTGATAGGACTCCACCCAAAAGCTTCCATGAATATTCCAGTTGGAATAAATTGTTGTAATCATATATCAAGGCCTTGTGAGTAAGAGCTGCATAGATCAACCAACTGATATTGGTCAATCAAATGGCTGTGGACAGGTGACTGTGAGAGTATGTTAAACCATACAGACTTTATAGTCCAATTTTTTTGTCAATAGCACTTTCAGTTTCGAAGAACAATATGATGCTATCTACAAAATGTGAACATTTTCATAGGGTCAACATAAACATTTCTTCAACATGTTATCATTCAGTCATTCAAAATCATTCATTAGTAGAGTTTTAAAAGGAACTAGGTTTATTTTCCAATGGATAATTAAACTGAGCTTAATTTACTACTCAATAACAGTAAGAGGTGAATGTGTAATGGTAGTTGGGTAAAAAATATTATAATGTGTCAAAAGTTTCATTTATTTAAATAAATAAATTAAATGATATTTCTATAAAATCACTAATTTCAAATTTCCAACCCTCATTCCTTTTTTTTCTTATTCACATCTTTGTATGTTAACCATACAGATGATTTTTGACATTGCTACATGTGAAGTTCATGAAGTTGCTATCCTATTAGCAAAAAATTGGCTTATACCAATGTTAAACCTAGTCTAGGCTGTTATACAAAGATCTATGACAGTTGTTATGGATAGTTACCTGATGAAAAGTCTGACTACATATCTTACCATTACAATGTAAAATACTGCATTCCAGTAAGACTTAAAGCAGACCCTAAAGTTTTGGAAAAGGCTCTGCAATAGAAAAGTCATAGCCATTTATTGTACTAAAACTATACTAAATAAAAGCCATTTAACATGGCCAATGCAATAACAAGTCAACTTTAGCAAATTTAATTAAAAACAATATTGATGTAACCATTTGTGGCGGACTTATCCTGACTGTATACATTTACATTGTATATGTACATTAGTAATGAGGAAAAAGTTCATAAGTTAATTTATTACAGTAATAGCCACAGCATTGACTGAGCAAGAAATACGTGTGGATTGGCAATGGCTGTTTGATAATGTATGCCCAACACTACATTCTTTTGACACAGAAGAAGAAGTAACAGAGTTTGTTTGCTGCAAAATTAACTCTATCATTGCAACTGAGCAGGAGACATTTACTGAAGGTATGTACATTTACTACAAAATCTGACCTGCAACAATCCTTATTTTAATTATTGTTCAACGGTTATTACTCACTTGCATTTTTCGGGATTGCCCGACTAGTTTCGAACTCGAACGGAGCCCTTAGTCATGAGCTGAGGCCGCGGCGATGTCGCGAGTCAAACTCTCTCTAAGGGCTCCGTTCGAGTTCGAAACTAGTCGGGCAATCCCGAAAAATGCAAGTGAGTAATAACCGTTGAACAATAATTAATATGAATGTGTCTCACGAAAGTTATTATACAATCCTTATTTTGCCCACATTCATACATCTGGTCATACATGCACACCAGTTTTGAATACTATGTGCCTGACCATTGTGTTATACATAGCATTGAAAACCGGCATCATGATTAATTTAATTGCCTATTATTCTGATGGCCACTTAGTGTCATTACACTACATTTTAAATAATTACTATAAAGTTCTAACTAATCCATACCAACCAGCTACCAGATTTGCCTAGTGTGCTGTATATCACGAATCTTGAAATTTGTCTTATGATATGCATAGCTAAACACTGTGAGACAAATATTTGCTATTATTAGTAACAATAATATTAAATATATAAATATAAAATAATAATGCGGCGCCAGCAACTCCTGCGGTTTATGGCTGCCCCTGACCAATCACCCCCGATTTATAACTTAATGTTTCTATTAGTAAAATCTGCTTGTAATAAAACAACTTTTAACCGGATTAATCACGTGTATTATATTTTTTTGTTTTTTCTGTCGTTTCTAACACTTAACAGTGTTCATGCACTGTACGAAAACTGTGCCGGATGAGTCATACTCCGACCAGCCGACCACGAACGTTGCAAAGTGTAACGTTGTAAAAATACACGCGATTAATTTGGTTAAAAGTTGTTTTAATATAATGTGTAGACATCGCGAAAACCTAAGATAGAAACTGCGTTGTTTCCGGTGAAAAGATTTTACACTAATGTTGACAATAACCAATTAATCATTTAATTTAGCGATTTGACTTTCTTCTCTTACGAAGAATGAAAATATGTTTTAATCGGAGCTTAATCAATAGACTAATATTCCTTTTGATTATAAATAAATGCATTTCTTTATTTATTTAATGCTTTAGAAAAGAAAAAGTAAAATATTTACCATACCTACTATAACATTCTTCATCTTACCCAGATGAAGACACAGTCACATACAAAAATGTGGACTATGAATTCCATGAAAGGTTTCGCATGCCGAAAGACGAAAAGCTGGTCTGTTACTACTCCTGTAGGTAAGTAACGGTTTTATTGTCATTTGTCTCCAATACTAATTGTAATTAACACAATATATTGATTGCGGTGAGTGTTTTAGAGTGAATCATGCTAGACGTTAACGGCCAGGCCGAATGAGCGTGGTGTAGACAAAGACTCGTATATTTTGTTTGTAATTGTACACGCGAGGTTTATCCCCATCTGATCGTGAATCATGCTTTTATTATACAGGCATTGTTATGTACATTATACGTATACTAATTTAAGAATAAGATCCCCCTGAAATAAATTCCTGATGGTTTAATCTCCATAAATAAACTCCTGGTTACAGCTTCGACTCATATGTCTTCGTTTTTTTTTATATAATACCTTAAATCTCTTCGTTACCACCTTCATTCAATGCCACCTAGTCAGATCCCATTTGTCGCTATCATACAACAACGAACGTCTCATTTCAGTTATTGGAAAGGAAAGATGCCTCGCCAAGGCTGGATGTACCTATCAGTTCACTACATGTGTTTCTACTCGTACATATTTGGACGTAAAACATCGATCAAGATCCGTTGGGCTGACGTCACGGAACTTGCTAAGACCAACAGCCTTTTGTTTCCTGATTCAATCAAAGTGGTGACCAGGGATGGAGAACATTACTTCACATTGTTTCTGAGGAAGAACGAGACTTTTGCTTTGATGCAGCAATTGGCCAATATTGCTATGAAACAGTAAGTGAATATTAGTGAAATATTTGAAAGCTGAATAATTAATTATTTGCCATCTGGTTTTTCTGTTTTATTGGGTACATTTAAATACTTATCTGTTCCTGCACCACGTGATTCTCTGTAACTTACCGAAGGCAATTTTTTGTATTAGCTGACCCGCTCTGAAAACATATTTGTTTAATAGAGGAATCCTTCTTTTGCCGAATTCGTGAAAGTTATTAAAATTATCTACATATTTACTCGAAAATGTGTACCAATGTCTGCTCAACCTTGAAATAGCTACTGCAAAATAAAATTAGTTCAGTATTTACTGAGAAAATCGTAGACAGACATACTATGAGTATGTAGTCATCTATCAATCACTTTAGTAGTGGTTTAGTAAGTAAATTATCATTCTTGGTTTTAATACTTGCCCGAAATATTTTTCGCAAACCGACGTTTCACCTCTGTCTACGCCGATCTATAAGAGGGTTATAGACGAGACGGCTATGAGAGGTCGTACATTTTGAAGGGCAAATAATATATTATTGTGACCTTAATACTTTAAGTCTGGAGAGTGATTATGTGAAAGTAATTATTTTATACATGTTTTATGCATGCAATGTGTGGTTTTGACGAGCGCCTAGTTAATCCTTATGGTGATAATGTTTTGTGTAAGGCTTAAGATAACTTGTTTGAATAGCTGATTTTGTGTCAGCTTGCTGCAGTCATTTGCACTTTAGTCACCTCGTGTAGGTATTATGTACGGTCCTACTTTATGAGTGAAGGTCTATTATATGCATAAAAGTCAAATAAGAATTAATTGAATAGATTTTTCTTATATCATTGCTCAATTATTGTTCACCGGTTAAACTGTCAGTTTGACTCCACGATACGCCGGGCTCTGCTCATGACTAAGGGCGCTGTTTCGAAACTTGAAACGAGTTCGAAACTTGTCGGGCAATCCCGAAAAATCCACGTGAGGTGTAACCGGTGAACAATAATTGATATTATTGCTCAAGTAATATTTGTTCACAAATTGAACCGCGACAAACGGCGCAAGAGCCGGTCTCCCAACCCCTGCGCCAGCTCTTGCTGTTCTTTTGAGGCAACTTAGGTTTTATCGTGTCGAGTGATCTGGATACCATTTCATCTCTTTTTGATCCTAGGTGACCTTTAATTAACTCTAAGAGAACACTGAGCTAAGCAAATTCAAGACTGAGGACGTCATTTTCTTATACATATTTACTTAATTTATTTCAAACGTTTCTAGACTGTCAGGTGCCACTAATTGTTCATATTTCATTTTTGTATTTTAGACTTGATTCATTTCTAATAACTTTTTATATGTAGGTAGGTACTTATACAAGTTATATTGAACACTCATTTAGGACTTTTGTCTATCAGACTAATTACATGTATAGTAGTTTTCCTTGCACATTAAATAATTCTTAAACATTATATCGTTTCGTTCATACACAAGAAGCGTACCATGTAAAGAACTAGGCATGTAATGTCTCCCCAAAGACCTTTGAAAGTGTACCTTTACGTTCAATGGCAATCCATTAATAATACTAAAGCGTCGATAGTTGTAATGTATAGTTTACATTATATACATTGTATACTGAAACCATTAGCTTAATAAGGTTGAAGTAAATATTGTTAAAGAATATAGTTCACGAGAATACATACTTGATTTCATATGACATGCACTTCGATCACTAATAAAAAACTACATGCAGGTAGTAATAAAAACATTATTTTACATAGCTTCACGCCGGCCGGTATTCCCCGAAGGGATAGGCAAAGGTATACGCTGTTTTATATACCCACACTTTAGAAATTTTCAAATTCAGTCCGTTGTAAGTAATAGGTGTTGTCTATTGCCATCCACCGGGCACAATTCCAAACTCCGGGTTGCTACTGAGAATTTCTTAACAGAAGAACCCATTAGCACTGCGCGGCTTGGGAATCGAATCCAGGATGTCATGCTCAGCGGCTGCACTTGACACTTAGCACCAAAGTGCCAGGCCGTTGAAACGATTTTAAAATGCAAATATACATACAAAGCAAAAACTAAAGTTAAGTATAATTTAAGTTACAATATTAAATGGAAAAAGAATACGGTCGCGAACAGGATTCGAACCTGCGCCTCCCGGATAGATACTCCAGGCGCTCTGACCAACTAAGCCATTTCGACCTCTGCTCACCACCGCGAATTCTTCTTCCATATTTTAACAAGTCTTATGGCGACGTCATTGCAATCAATTCAGTACTTACAAGTGACCGAACCGACACGACTAACTTTGCAGTTAATACAATGTCGTAAAGAATGCAATTACCTTAATAATTCAAGATATGTCTTTGAAAAAGCATTAACGCATGCTTAGCGAACTCTAAAGTTACAACGTATTCTTTTTCCATTTAATATTGTAACTTTAGAGTTCGCTAAGCATGCGTTAATGCTTTTTCAAAGACATATCTTGTATAATTTAAGTTTTTTTAGTTTTTTTTTGTCGGAAGCAGGTTTTAATCCTGCACCCCTTTAATCAGTGGCATTGTTAGGTACACTAAGTTGGAGTGCACTGACATAAATTATGTAGTAATTCTGCATGATTAAATGCACGCGGTGAAAGCAGTAGGTACGGCAGTGCTTTTTCTTCCGACTTACTTAACATAAACCAATATTTAAGGCCAGCTGAGAGATGTAGCCTATACTATTCCTCATGAATCTGACTATCATATACAAAAAGATTTTTTCAAATCCGACTGGTACTTCCAGAGATTAGCGCGTTTAAATAAACAAAGAAACAAAAATCTCTTCAGCTTTATAATATTAGTATAGATGTAGTACAGTCAGCGACAATAGTCAATTAACACAATTCGAAACTGCGGTGCGAGCATGGTTCTTTTTAACCGACTTCCAAAAAGGAGGAGGTTAACAATTCGGTTGTATTTTTTTTTTTTTTTTATATTTGTTACCTCAGAACTCCGTCGTTTATGAACCGATTTGGAATTATTTTTTTATTTGAAAGGATTTACTTTCAGATTGGTCCCATTTAAATTTTATGAAAATTGGTTAGGTATTTTGGTATTTAAATCAAAATAACTGAAAAATAATACGTTGTCCAAGTAAACGAAATGGTGTATTTTTTTGCTTTCTTGTGACTTTCCAGTGGTGTTTACGGTCTCTAGAATAGTTACCATAACTTCTAAATGCCTGACCTGATTTCGATGGGTATTGTTAGAATCCTTAAATTGTCCCGTGAGTCTAGTCAGATTTTAATTAAATTTTTTAATTAATTTCATCTTGTTTTACGCAGTTCACTACTCTCTTTTGAAATAGCCTTAGATCTAGATTTCCTACTTTGAAATAGTCGTTTCTCCCTTTCTTTGCTCGTCTCAATTAAATGGGCCTGTCTCATATGGACAGCGCGTTGAGTAGGTCTACCCATATTCACTTCCGATAAATCAGTTATGGAACGCAAGATTCACTAAAAAGTAAAAAATAAATAAATTTTATAACAAAAAAAAAGAACCGACTCCAATAATCTTTCTGTTAAGTAAAAATGAACTAAAAAGTAAAAAAAATATTGTATTATTTACTTACTTCAATCTACATAAGAATATTTTTAAGGTTAGAGGATTCTGAATAAAATCTATTTATTAGGACAGGGCCAGCTGCCAGCAGAGGATAACAAACGTTATAAGTACATTCATGAAGTTACGTATAACCTATACTATTCCTCATGAATCTGACTATCATATACAAAAAGATTTTTTCAAATCCGACTGGTACTTCCAGAGATTAGCGCGTTTAAATAAACAAAGAAACAAAAATCTCTTCAGCTTTATAATATTAGTATAGATGTAGTACAGTCAGCGACAATAGTCAATTAACACAATTCGAAACTGCGGTGCGAGCATGGTTCTTTTTAACCGACTTCCAAAAAGGAGGAGGTTATCAATTCGGTTGTATTTTTATTTTATTTTTTTATATTTGTTACCTCAGAACTCCGTCGTTTATGAACCGATTTGGAATTATTTTTTTATTTGAAAGGATTTACTTTCAGATTGGTCCCATTTAAATTTTATGAAAATTGGTTAGGTATTTTGGTATTTAAATCAAAATAACTGAAAAATAATACGTTGTCCAAGTAAACGAAATGGTGTATTTTTTTGCTTTCTTGTGACTTTCCAGTGGTGTTTACGGTCTCTAGAATAGTTCTAATGGACTGCCTATTTTCCAGCTTCATCATCAGATGATGATGATGAAACCGGAAAGTAAGCACCGGAACTCCGTCATTTTTTTTTGTTAATTTTAATACTTTTTAGTGTAAGCCCGCAATCTCAAACGCCTCTTTTTACACGACTGCCCAAAAAAGGAGTGTATCTAAGTATGTATGTATATATGTAAGTATGTTTTGTGAGTTTCTTTACCTATTCCACCATAACTTCTAAATGCCTGACCTGATTTCGATGTATGGGGTATTGTTAGAATCCTTAAATTGTCCCGTGAGTCTAGTCAGATTTTAATTTAATTTTTTAATTAATTTCATCTTGTTTTACGCAGTTCACTACTCTCTTTTGAAATAGCCTTAGATCTAGATTTCCTACTTTGAAATAGTCGTTTCTCCCTTTCTTTGCTCGTCTCAATTAAATGGGCCTGTCTCATATGGACAGCGCGTTGAGTAGGTCTACCCATATTCACTTCCGATAAATCAGTTATGGAACGCAAGATTCACTAAAAAGTAAAAAATAAATAAATTTTATAACAAAAAAAAAAAGAACCTACTCCAATAATCTTTCTGTTAAGTAAAAATGCACTAAAAAATATTGTATTATTTACTTACTTCAATCTACATAAGAATATTTTTTAAGGTTAGAGGATTCTGAATAAAATCTATTTATTAGGACAGGGCCAGCTGCCAGCAGAGGATAACAAACGTTATAAGTACATTCATGAAGTTACGTATAACTAAGCTGTCGCTTTAGGCAGTTGTTGTGTTCATTTGTAAATAGGTTCAATTAGGTATTGTTATATTATCGCAACAATAGTGATGGTTAATCTACCTTTAAATATACTTAGCAAATTTTCGGAAACTCCCTAAATATGTTTAAAGTTTGGCCATTGTTTAATATTGTAACTTTAGAGTTCGCTAAGCATGCGTTAATGCTTTTTCAAAGACATATCTTGAATTATTAAGGTAATTGCATTCTTTACGACATTGTATTAACTGCAAAGTTAGTCGTGTCGGTTCGGTCACTTGTATAGGTACTGAATTGATTGCAATGACGTCGCCATAAGACGTGTTAAAAATATGAAAGAAGAATTCGCGGTGGTGAGCAGGGGTCGAGATGGCTTAGTGGTCAGAGCGCCTGGAGTATCTATCCGGGAGGCGCAGGTTCGAATCCTGTTCGCGACCGTATTCTTTTTCCATTTAATATTGTAACTTTAGAGTTCGCTAAGCATGCGTTAATGCTTTTTCAAAGACATATCTTGAATTAATAATAATTGTATATTATTGTCCCAAAAAATTGATTTTATTCAGAATCCTCTAACTTTAAAAAATATTATTATGTAGATTGAAGTAAGTAAATATTGCAATTATTTTTTTACTTTTTAGTGCATTTTTACTTAACAGAAAGATTTTTGGAGTCCTTTCTTTTTTTTGTTATTGTCGACACGTTTGTCTATTTTAAACGTCAAATTTGACATTATTGTTGGTAAAACGATAAAATGTAATGCTTAAAAACTTATCGAGCCGACAAGTTTGTTGAAAAGATCCGCGCTCGGGCGCCTGCACTGACTAGTGTTGATTATTATGATTTGATATGACGACTTATCGCTTTTTCTATATTTATATGATAACAAGATTGTAATGTGTTGAACTCCAAACTGTTGGATGGATAGCTTTAGAGCGTTTTTTTTTTTAATTTCTATATGTTCTTCGACTTTCGTTGCTGAGCCTACAAAGATTTTCAGCACACGACAGTTTAGACTGTAGGCGAATTAAATAAACCTGTTCCTATTCTTACATTATTACTTGTCAATACGACCTTGGCATTATGCAAAACAAATGGTGTGAATAGTTTATAATTGTAGTAAAATGAGAATGGTAACGTAATACCAGATACGCCGAAAACAATACGGGCTGTTTATGAATCAGTTTTTATCAAATACTTGATAGCAATGTGATTTAATATTTTGATTTGTGTACATAATATATTTTATCTACATTTTGTTATTATTGTGTTACCATCTCCATTTTAGATTACTATTACTTACACGCATTTCATACATAATGTTTTATTAGACTATTACGTAATTTGGATATGGACTGCCAATTTTGTTTATGTTCGCTAGCGAGATAGCTGAACTTGAGATTCTGGGTTCTATTCCCCGGGCCAGCCAGTGTTATTGCGTTTTTCTCAGTTTGTAGTATTTTAAAGAATTGAGCCCACCGGTTGATGGTAATAGGCTTGGTACTTAATTACAGCATCGGTGTAATGTGGGTTAAGACACAGTAACAATCTAATACTAGATACGCCTCTTCCTTAACCTTCCGGCAATAATAATACTCCTCCCGACCGTATTCCGCTCACGGCGGCCTATCTCTACGGACATTAGCCAAGTACGCAGGAGATATTATAGTGTACAAGTGTATCCGCAAATACAGGTGCACTCCTCCTTCCTTCACTCTCTTAGTCCGATGGGACGGTAATCCAACGCGACCGGAGTGAGATCAGGCGCAGGACTGACGGCTTTACGTGCTCTCCGAAGCAATAATTTGATGTTGATACTATGTTACTTTTTCATTAGTCCGCAATTAAGACATAAAGCTATAGAGTTTCTGTTGTGGCCGGTGAGTCCTAAGTTGGCAACACTAAATTTTTCCTGTTATTATAATGCACTACAAAAATAAATTTTATAAACACGGTATCGTAAACCTAGTAACAAAAGCTCGTTTTACTTCATACCATGTAGACAAGTTTAATAACAAAATGTTTACACTTTTTTATTGTGATTTATGACATTATTTCATATTCATTTTGGTGACCCTACCAACTACGACAAATATTTATTTATTATTCGTTAAGAACTATTGAAACCTTACACTATTTAGAAGAATAAAAATGGACTATAGGTATTATAGGCAAAGTTATAATATATGACAATAATAAAACCCCTAAACATAACACAATCATGCATTCTCTTCACAACACTTCAAACATAACGAAAGTATGTTTGTATAAATTTATGCAGCCTCCCTTCTTTATCCTAGCCTTTATCATTACAGACTAATCGACGACAAATCAGGATCCTTCAACATTGACAAAGAACTCTTGACAAAACTCAGCAAAAACGTGCCAAAGAAACCTTCGTTTCTCAAAAGAGATTTGGACGCTAGAAAACAGTCTAATCTCTTCACGTTAAGGTTCAGATTACCGCAGAACGAGAAGTTGGATGGCACTGAAGAATGTACTCTATGGACACCTTATAATAAGAGACATAATTGGGGAAGACTGTACTTGTCACAGAACTTCATTTGTTTCGATAGTCGGGTAAGTTATGTTAAAAACCTCCACACTATTTTATTACGGTACATTTTTAATTTGTAGGTAAATGTAATATTAATAAGGTAACAAATATTTAAAAACAGTTTCCTTATTTCCCTGAATAAGTATGACTTTTACACAAGTTAATATCACAAACGGCGATATGCAAATTATACAAAGCTATTAAACAAATTTAGGGATTAATGTGTAATATGCCATTATATGCACGAAAAATGTTTAGTATATGGCTGTTTTGCTAGTACTGTCACGGCGATGGCGACGGCAACGGCACCGGTCCGGTAGTCGCTGGTAGTAGTAGAAAAGAGTATGCTTACAATTCATATCTGTCCTCAGCAGCAAAGTTGCCGTCTGCTTGCTAATGTTGTCTCGTCGAAAAAATATCTCATTACCTAACAATATATACATAAAATAATATAAATATTCTCATAAAATGTTCCAATAAATAAATAATCCAACTATAAAAACGCTTTTATTTGTGCAGTAATCAAGTACTCGGGTTAATTAGATCGATTAATACAGAATTACATATCGATTCAGATCAACTGACAACATTCAACAATGCTCCATTCTTCTCACATAATAATTATTATTATGATATTCATTATCAACTTGAAACATCATTTTTGCACACAATTATCAACCTTATGTGAATAGTATAAGGTTTAGTCAGTAGTACTTTGATGTTAATAGTTTTTGATGCATGTAGAATATTATGTGCAAATAGTTAAGAGCTATTTTATATATGAATAATAATTATGTATTTGTTATCATTGCTTTTGTGACTCAGTTGATGTTTACATAACCTTTGTTGTTCTTATTATCGTGATAGAATATTTGATTTAGACAAAGGTTTTGTTGTTATTTGTTTAATATTTTGGCTCATTAGAAGACTTGCATCTAATGTTTATGTTACAATTTATGCATGATGTAACAGTTTAATAATGACAACTGAGTAAGGGGATGGACTGATAGCAAATTTTAAAACAATGGAAATGTCGTAGAGAACTACACCCATATATTTCGTTTTTTATTTTACAGTGACTGCTTATCTGGTTCCCAGCCCAGTTACTGGGTAATCTGATATTACGGCTGTCATAGATTTTCATTTGGCAAGAGACTAATTAGGTAGTTTACCGCGGGTTAGCTATTTTTTCCTACACCGATTATCATAATGTCTTAGATTAAATAAGAAGTCACATCGTGCCTTCTCTGTATGAGAAAAAGTCCTTGTCCTGCAGTGGGATAGCTGTGGGCTAGTTATGAATGAGACTAATATACATATTTTAAGGATAAAACATAAACCAGTCAACGTTACCAGGTCCACAATCTAGTCCGTCTCACAATACCTCTTCGCAATGTGCACCAAGTTGAGCGAGCGGACTCTGGTGGCACGGCCAGTTCTTCAGGGGATTCTGGAAGCATCCTCATCACTACTGCACATCACACCAGTTTCCTGTTCGGCAATATATCGGATAAAGACTTTTTGGTGCATAAGATATCGGAACTCCTTGCTAAGTTGCCCAAGTGAGTAGTTTTTTTAGGTCTAAGCATGCATATAGCTAATGATTTTAATTGTTTTATTATTAATATAATCTTGTAAGTGCCCTTCTATAGGAGGTTTCTTACATATTTGGGTTTCATAATTTTATGTTACTTCTAACAAGATTTAATTCGTTAAAAGTTATTATATTAAATGGAAAAAGAATACGGTCGCGAACAGGATTCGAACCTGCGCCTCCCGGATGAATACTCCAGGCGCTCTGACCACTAAGCCATCTCGACCTCTGACCACTAAGCCATCTCGACTCGGTCAGAGCGCCTGGAGTATTCATCCGGGAGGCGCAGGTTCGAATCCTGTTCGCGACCGTATTCTTTTTCCATTTAATATAATAACTTTAGAGTTCGCTAAGCGTGCGTTAATGCTTTTCAAAGATTTATCTTGAATTTAATTCGTTAATTTTCAGAATGATTACTCTTCTTTCTATAACATTGTTTGTTTTATATTTTTTAATAACATAAACATAAAACATCACTATTTTCGAAAACTTTTTACTGTAAAAAAAGTGCTTAATGTACTAAAATCCTTCAAAAGTATTCTATAGTATAATCATTTTACTTGTGTTCTGTCTTTCCAGTTTCCATGCATATCTTTAACAGGGCGCTTCGTCTAACCCAGCATGTTCCAGCCATCGCTAACATCGGTTTTCGACATTTGGTCTTTACTGTTAAGGTTCAAATTTCCGTGTACTAATTCCAATGCGTGAATATGCAGTGATATGTACAGGGAGAAGGCGACTAAAGCAGTGGTTCACGATGACGTTGAAGGTTGGACGCCGCAGCCGCCTCTGATGACGCTGTTTAAAACACACCAGACTTCGCCTATCAAACAGATTCAATTGAAGAAGGTTGGTTAGATATCTTTGAATAAATGTGGATTTTTTATGGTTAGTTAAATTGTGAAGAGTTTAAATAACGTACTTGGTAACTATGTATCTAGAAGTCAATTGCTGTAGGCAGACATGTCATCTATCTATATGAAACTACTACACTTAAAAATTATCAAATAACATGAGGCGAATGTAGACTTTATTTTAAAATAAATTTTCAATTACTATTTTGCAAAGAAACATTGAAAAAATAATGGACAAGAACGGGGTTTGAACCCGCGACCTTTGACGTTCCGGGTCATCACTCTACCAACTGATGTTGTTAACAGGGATGTTGTTCGGCGATTTACAACTGTAAAGTGGTAACGCTGAGTTTAGTAAATCTGTAATGATTACTAGATAAATATC
Source organism: Xylocampa areola (assembly GCA_935421205.1). Lineage (NCBI taxonomy): Eukaryota > Metazoa > Arthropoda > Insecta > Lepidoptera > Noctuidae > Xylocampa > Xylocampa areola. The sequence continues at coordinate 14,416,722 of OW285206.1, forward strand.
ACCAGGCGTCTCCTTAAGATCTCAAAGAAGAATTCAATAGGTTTGAACACGACAAGGTAGCTCAGTTGGTAGAGTGATGACCCGGAACGTCAAAGGTCGCGGGTTCAAACCCCGTTCTTGTCCATTATTTTTTCAATGTTTCTTTGCAAAATAGTAATTAATATAGGCATTACATGGCCTCAACATGTATTAAAAAAATATAATTATATATAAATTTTAAATTTTCTGGTGACTTAAGTTTCACTCACTGTGCGAATGAATTCTTACAATCTATATACGAAATGCTGTTGTTTGTATATATTATACTTTTATCTTCTCTTTCGCAGGAGAAGCAATGGGAAGATCACATGGCAGAAGTGGGTCGCGGCGTCAGCATGTACCAAACCGTGGAAGGAAGTCAGCTAGTTGTTAACGGCATTCCCGAGTTGCTACGAGGAGAATTATGGAGTGTCTTCTCGGGGTCCATACTCCAAAAAGCACAGAACAAAGGGCTATATGAACGCCTGGTGAACAAAGCCTTGTCAACGAAGAATCAGGCCAATGATGAGATTGAACGGGATTTGCACCGGTCTTTACCTGAACATAGGGCATTCCAGAATGATGTTGGTAAGTATAACCCACTGTTCCCAAAAAGAAACATCTTTCAATGCATCTGAAAAGTAAACCATTTTGGTATAATTGATGTAGGAAATAATATGTCGCTTGCAGTCGTAAGACAACATCTTATATTCTGTGATAACTCGAGTATTTTTTACCATTTACAGTTGTCGTAATATAATCGTGCATGTCTGAAGTTCGTCTTCCAAACGGCCACGCAAGTACAGTTGTATAGAAAAGTGTTAACGTGCTAAAATATTTAAATGTGTTAGGAAAAACAATAAAACCGCGAAACATTCATGGTACTGACGGTTCACGGCACCTGAGCAAGCGAGACAGATTTATTAACGGAATGTGAAGGAATGAGTGACGCGGCATGCTGTTACTGCGCTCCCACCAGATCGCGCATGCGCCCTGCTGAATTTATTGTAAAATTCACTAACGCGCAGGTTACTTGCGTACAACTTCAGACATGCACAGTTATAATACGACAAGTCTAAATGATTTTTAAACGTTACACTATTTTAGGATTATCTCCTGAATTGTGGGTGCGTTTACCAAAAACAATGCTCACATGCACACAGCCCAAATAACTTTAATGATGACGCTGTTAGTATGTCGTCTTGCTGTGTGTCGCTTTATTACTTTCGCCCATTTCCAGTGGGGTGTATAAACCTTATTTCACATAACACATTTATTTCAGGTATCTCGGCTCTTCGTCGCGTTCTATGCGCATACGCATTGAAAAACCCACAGATTGGTTACTGCCAAGCAATGAACATTGTGGCATCGGTGTTGTTAATATATTGCCCTGAAGAGCAAGCTTTTTGGTTGCTAGCAACCATATGCGAGACTTTGTTACCTGATTATTATAATACTAGAGTTGTTGGCGCTTTGGTAAGCATTTTTTTAAGTCATTAATAAAATGTTCGTACTCTGATTTCTGTGATTGTCTAACTAACTATATATGTATAAATTTCTGAAAACTATAACTGGCTTATTGGTCTAGTGGTCCCAACCCGACAATAAGCATGAGTTCTTGGGTTCAATTCCCAGTTGGGGCGAAGTGTTATTGGATTTTTCACTTAAGAAATTCTTAGTTACGGCTCGGAGTTTGGAATTATGCTCGGTAGATGCCAATAGTGTCACCACCTATTCTAATACATGGGACTTAATAACAGCACTAGTGAAATGTGTGTGTACGATTGTGTACACCTCTGCTACCCTTTCCAGGAATACAGGCGTGATGCTAAGTTATGATATGTTAAAACTCTATAAGTATGTTTTCGATGGTTAGTGAAGTCGCCTATGGGTGCGTAGTTTTTCGTGACGGAATCCAATACATAGTGTAAAAATCAATTGAACTGCCAAATGATTCTGACATCGTATAATTTCATGATAACGAATATACTTATTTAAACAAAACACTCAACTTGAAAACCACATGTTAAAGGTCACCCAACTTTCAATCTATTGTACAAAACATGTGTAGTATTAATTTTGTTGCGAAAAAATTAAACAATATTATAAGACGTCATAATTTCACATCCAATTGATATTTATTTGTATTTATATATATGTTAGAGCGTTCAGCTACCTCATTGAAATTTGGTTGTATAACTATGTACACCTCTACCTACCCTTTCATGGAATACAGGCGTGTTACTATGGTGCTATATAAAAGCGTTCAAACCCGTACTATGTTCAGAAGAAATATTGTCACAGTAATTTCTACTCTTTGCAAATGCGATTCCTGATGGTTGGTGGATGATGGTGTTTCCAAAAATTTCTTAAAGGATACATCTGTTACCCTTTGCCCGATCCGCAAATCGAACCCGTGACATGCTCTGCAAACATGCTTGTGTCCACTCTTTAGTAGCAGTGCTTTACCTTTCGATGCCCATGTGAAGAGTAAGGGCCCCTTACTTTTCCCGTTTTTACCCCGTAATCTGTTCTCAGACATCCTATTATCAACATTACAGGTAGACCAAGGCGTATTAGAAGAATTAACGGAAGTCCATCTACCGGAACTTCACGCTAAATTAGACGAGTTAGGCATGATGAAGATGATCTCCTTGTCCTGGTTCCTGACGCTCTTCATCAGCGTGATGCCGTATGAATGCGCTGTTAACGTCATGGACTGTTTCTTTTATGACGGCGCTAAGGTTATATTCCAGGTTTGTATCGGTTTTACATGACTGCCCCAAAAAGCAGTGTAATTTATTAACTTTAACTTAAGCTTATGGGAATTGTAGAACTTTTATAATTTATTTACAGTGGAAATTGAGGCACTTTTGGCTTATCTATACCTATTTTCTCTCCTCAGGCTAAATGTGAAATATTTCTAATGTTTTTATTACAGATTAAACTTACAGTTGAGGAAATCAAAGTACTTTTACTGTATATTTCTCTCTCTTGACAGAAAATAACGATTTTTTTTCTTCTTTCGGCATCATCGTAGCCATCGATAGTAGTCCGTTTGGGAAGTGCGGAACTCATTCGACGTAACAATTTATAATTTATTTTTACAATCTTACCTAACGAAAATACAAAAACGCATATGTGTTGTTTGTGTGGTCCTGTGGTGCACCATACCGTATCTTAGTTAACTGTAATAACTTCACCATTAAATTCCAAAAGTCCGTCAGGAATCTATTATAATTTTCTGCCTAACAGGTAACCCTAACAATACTGGATATAAACCGCGATAAACTCCTCAAATGTACTGAAGACGGTCAAGCCATGCAAGTGCTCAACGATTATCTCCAAGGTATCTACAATGAGGAAGCTATGGCTCTGTCTACAGAACTACGGACAGCTGAGAAGGTATGTGTGTTATTTTGCTAGAATAATATTAGGTAGGTAGATAAAAGCTACAACACTTTGATAGGAGGATTTGCGGGTAATTTAAATTTAAAATAACTTTAGCATTCCGAATTTTCGTAAACAACGATTTGGATCCACGTTCATGATACGTACTGCTCATGAATGGAACTTCGGGCCGTCTTCCGTGTTTTCTGAGAAATACAATCTAGGCATATACAAGATAAGAGTGAGTAGATTTCTTTTGGATCTACGTGCTCCATTTTCGACCACACCGTCGCTTACCGACGGTTAATTAGTGGCCAAATGTAGATCCATTTTTTTGCCACAACCGATCTGTTCGTTCTCGGTTTTTTGTCCAATCTCCAAGGAGCTTCAGTGGCTTGGCGCGCATTGTGTTCACCCAGAACCGTCTTCTTGGTTTTTGTGATTTGATGGTGGGATGAGCTTGCCTCTCTTTCCTTTACTGCCATTACTTTCGCGAGCATCACTACAAAATATGGCGACAGCTCCGACGCCTTAGCCTCATAAATATTATTACTAAGAATTACTGTCACGATTTCCAATTAGAGTAAGCTAATACAATTATCTTTGTAGTAACTCATCATAAATATTAAACATGTGTCGTAAGTATGTTTCCCCGTAACATATTTAGATAAGACAAGTAACATTTTTCTAATTTCTCTCATGGTCACTTACAATAACTTATAGCATAGCACCACGCACGTATACTCCGATGGGGTAAACAAAGTTGTAGGTACACATACATTTCATTGATGCCGTTAAGTCCCTTGTAATGGTGGTGAGCCTATTGCCAGATACCGGTTACAATTTTAAACACTGGGTTTTGAACTATTGAGAATTTGGAAACACTGCCCGACCTGCAAATTTAACCCAAGCTGAGGATTCGCACTTGCGACCACCAGACCATTGAACGTTGAGGCAACGTTGTCTTAATAACTTATACTATTCCAAAAAAACTCGTTCTTATTAGAGCTGCTCACTGGAAACCTCCATATTTACTCTGCAGACGATAAAAATCCAAGAGTTAATATACCAGTCATACCGTTCCTACGGTACTAGTGTCACTACCGAGAACATTGAACACTTACGACTGAAACATCGGCTGAGGGTTGTGAGGCAGTTGGAGGACAGCCTTGAGAAAAACACGTTACGAGCGCTGCAACAGGACAAACTGCTTGAGTTGAATGAACTGCAGGTATGTTAATATTTCAACGGTAAAACATGTATTATAAGTTCTTTGAGCCGTTTCAGCTTCGATCGTTGTTAGTAAATTAGTTGCATTTTAGATTCGCCCCTTTGAAAATGGTGCCTACTCGAAAGTTTATAGTTTCAAACATTCAGTATCTCAATTTATATCAGATTGACCCGCTCACATTTAAGCTACTTACTATACTTTAGCCATTTGACGTCTAGAGGACAAAGATGAAGTTCGCGAGGGAGTTGCCACTTAAATGCCGATGTAGTGGCATAACTCAAAATATTGATTTTTGAGTCTTTTCAACTTCAGTATAAAGGCCTTGTTACACCATCTGTATTATTACATTTTTTTTGCCAAGAGAAGCACGTATTCGCGATCTAAAACATTAAGGACACGCTAAAACTACATTGTTTATTAGATCCTTTTGCAATTTATTCATTATTTTCAGGAGTTACTTAGCGCAATTCGCGAAGAACTGCTTTGGGCTAAGCGTGTGCCTTGCGAACGATTGGAAGCTCCCTACGAATCCTATAGACTTGACTATATGCAGTTTAAGACTTTATACTTCGCGCTGTCACCTTGGGCTAAAGGAGACTTCGCTGAGGCTATCACTGCTAGGATGTTCAAGGTACACAGTAAATAGCTTTGAAAAATGAATATTTTAAAACACTTGATATTGATAAACCGACTTTTTTTTATACATATTCAAAACCTATTTGGTACAAATGTTAAATGTCAAAGCGAATGTCATGTCCCGAACTGCTATAGCGCAACTCGGGGCGTAGGTAACATTCTTGCATGAAATATTAATGAAAACAGGTACCTATGGTATTCAGCTATAGAGCGGGGATTTTATTTTAATATATTGAGTAGCTATAACTGATCAAATGCCGGACGTACAAGTACAAACATCTTAATCTTAAAAAAAGGCAGAATGCTTAAAGTTCCCTTTAATCAGATAATGACGTCAATTCTAATGTAGTAACCTAAACTAAATTAAGAGCATTGCTGTCTTGTACTAACTGTTACTAAATTAGCAAGACGGGACGAGTCATGAGATGTCTAAAAGAAGTTTGGGCATGTCAAATTGAAATCAGTTTTAGGTAGCTACTTAAATTAGAGACGTCAAACAAAAATTTTATGGAACTTTTAGGTTGACATGATTAAATTTGAATTTGATGTCATCCCGTCCCGCTCGTATAGTAAAGGTTAGAAAAAAGTCAGAAATGATCTAAACTTGTTTAATTAGAATTGACGCCATTGTATTTAATGTCGCATTATTTGTTTTGCATTCCCATTGTTCATTTGAAAGAGGCCTAACGTAATGTTCTCAATCCATTTTTATTTTTATCAGCTAATGGACTACGATGACGACGGTTTAGTCTCCGCGCGAGGTCTTACCGTGGCCCTAGGGTTGTGCTGTAGAGCAGACGCGTCTAGGCGTCTTCGAGCATTATATGCAGCACATTCGCCACCCCTACTGCCGCGCCGTGATCTAAGGCCCACGCACTTCACTGACACGGGAGAGGAACTAGCTACTGATGCCATATCATTCTTTGATAAGTAAGTATAATTTAAATAAATTACTATTGTCTTCACTTATTATTCTAACATAGCTAAGATATATAACATAGCATCACGCTCTTATTCCCCGAAGGGGTCGGCAAAGGTATACACAATTGTACACCCACATTTGACCAATATTGTTATTAATTCCCATGTAATAGGTGATGAGCCTATATCTATCGGGCACAATTCCAAACTCCAAGCTGCTACTGAACATTTCTTAACAGAAAAACCCAATAACACTTTGCCCGACTTGGGAATCGAACCCAACACCTCATACTCAACAGTTGCGTATTATTCTATAGATTTTTTCCTAAATGAATAAAGTATTTTCCATAGATAAAAATAGTCTATGTTACTCTCTGGCTTTGAAACTATCTATGATGATATCTAGATAGCAAAAATCACATCGACTCGTGGTTCCATTTTGACGTGAATTAAGGACAGAACAGACAGCTTAAGCATTTATAACAGTAGTGAGGTTTTGATAAGTATTGCCAAATATATCTGCCGACAAACTGTTGTGCAGTTTGGCAGGAGTTTATGTTAATTTTATGGTGTAATTTCTATGGTTAAATAAACAAACAAAAAAAAAAAAATCTATTCACTCACGATTTACGGGTCAGGAGCCACCTAAATCGGCGAGCATCTATGAAAAGGTTGATGAGCATAGATGAAGCGAAAAAGGTGTGTCAGAATCGTAGCAAATTGAAATCGATAGTCTCTGCCTACCCCTATGGGAAACAGGCGTGATCGTATGTATGTATGTACGATTTACAACGTTTGTTGTTGATAACATTATATAACAAATAGTGCTCGTTGCAGCCTCTGATCGGTAAGCGATCGTTGAGGTTAAGCAACGTTTAGCGCGGTCATTATGTAGATGGGACCGTTAAGAGCATTTTCATCTGAGCATCTCTGTGCTTCTAAAGGCACGTTAAATTGTCGGTCACGGCTGTTGTTTTATTTTAATTAATTAATAACAGTCGGTAAGTCTGAGGGCTACGGTGGCTGAAAAGCTCTTGACAAATTTTTGTGGCAAGATAAAAACGTTTGTGAGTAGGATTCGAACCCACGCCTCCTGGATAAATGTTCCAGGCGCTCTGACCACTAAGCTAGCTATTCGACCTCTGCTCAGTACTCCGAATTCTTCTTCTACATTTTAATACGTCTTTTATGACGTCATTACTATCTATCCAGTCCTTATACAAGTGACCGAACTGACACGACTAACTTTGCAGTTAATTCAATGTCGTACAGATACGATTACCTTAACAAATACCTACATGTAAATATTTCAAACGCATCACCGCATTCGTAGCGAACTATAAAGATATACATTTTTGAGGAATGAAAAATGCTGACCTCTGCTCACTACTCCGAATTATTTTTCCAAATATTAATACGATACATAAAATTATAACTAAAATTCGTTACGCATTCGTTATTGTATTTGAAAGATTTATCTGTCTAGACATTAAGTTGGCTACACGAACATTATATTTTTATCTTACAGTGTAGAAGATGAACCGTCGACACCAGAACTTGGTTCCTTGCAGCGTTCAATAAGCGAGGTTTGCGGAGACGGTGCTCATATGGATAAGAGTGATTCGGAGAATAGCCAGACTGGTAAGTATGACCGCAGATCATATAATACCATTCTATACTAATGTCAAGGACTCGCTGTCCGCGGTACCATAGATCATTGGTGCGCTAGGGACAGGCGGGTGTGGTGTTACACTTATCGATAACCGTTTATCGATTCTTGAAAGAATGACGAATAGTGTGCGGTAGCGCATAGTTTTTTAAAATTACTCTGCTAGTGTCCATATTTTCCATATTTCTTTCCTCCGCGGGCAGCGAGTAGAGATATAAGTATAGTACAGATTCACGAATAGGAACAAAGAAACGTGACAGCCGTAACTCAGGCAATTCTTCAGGCTATTTTAATTCGCTCGCCTAAAATATATCTTTATATAAATATATAATAAAACTATATATCTTTTATATTTACAGTACGTTACAAAAACCCTGTAGTTCCTTGAAAGGACATATAGATAGAGGCGTACTATTGATGAAAATCTAATTAAAAATAATCATGTAATGGCCAGTTCTTGTTTATGATGAATGAATTTACAAATAATATTAGACCGGATAGGTAATAGCGACGTCTTTGACACGGTAGCGACGAATTGCCGCGCTGGCCGCCAAATATATCAATACATGCCTTTGTCAGCGTGCACAATCCGCAATTAATTGTACGTACCCCGTTTGACTAAGTCGCCACCTGACGATCACTTCCTTAGTTTCCCGCGCAGGTTGGTTCCGAACGGATGTTAGTATTAAATTGCGAAATGATGTGCCTATTTAACTTCGCGATCCGCGAGTGACCTGCGTTGTTTTGTTTTTCAAATATCTCCAAAGTACTAACTCTTAAACTATCGCATTGCATGATATTACTATAAACTAACAGGAATTAACGCGCAATAAATACCTTTGAATCGCTTGACGTGTCGACCAGGTTGCATTGATCGTGGTCACAACCACGATTTCGAATTTCGGTCAGTGGGCGAACACTAGTAATTATTTTATTTACATCAATACAGGTTGCAACACATATATTAGTGCGGAAAACATACGAGCTTGCGGGCTAGCCGGGCTTGCAAGTGGAGCAAGCACTCCAGGCTGTATGCCGGCCGCACCGCCATTACCCAGAGACCACTTCCTACAACTATTGGCAGTGCTACATGACCTTACGCAGAGAAACCATGATGTTTATGAAGCTGTTGTACTAGCTGGTAAGTTGACAAAAGTCTTAGGACAGCATACAGGTTGAATTTTTCAAATGGGTGGCGTAATACGAAACTATAAGGAATAGCTAAAAATACGTAAAGGAGTCTCGGGCCCGATTTCATGAAAAGTAAAACTCAAGAAAACCAAATTTATCCAAATTAACAAAAATCCGAAAGTGTAAATCCGAAAAACTTTGGATTGTTGATAAATCAATATTCCTTGCCAGGAATCGAAACCGTTTATTTTGGAAAAATAAAACACTGTATAACGCCATCCGATAATGTCGCTAATAAGGATCAAATTCTAGGAAGTACTTACATATGGCAAATTATAAATTTATTCACGATACATAAATGAATCAGGTAAGATAAAGTGCAAAATCTCCACTTGTGTAGTAAAGCACAAGTTTGTATTTTATTTTAAATCAAACTATGTTTTGATTACCAGGTACATTGTTGCTGCAACTAGGCGAGCTTAACCACCGTCCGTTACTAGACCGCGAGATATCTCAGGACAGCTTGTTCCTAGCTGCTGCCGCTAAACAACCTGAAGCACAGGTAAATATACCAAAAATATTACTAACAGCCTACCTATCTAGTCTAGTACCCTTCCTTTTTATATACTAGATTTAAATATTTTAGCATGTTAACTCTTCTACCTGAGCAGAGACGTTCAGAAAACCTAACTTCAGACGTGATAAAATATGACAAGTGTTCATTTATATTAAACCCACAACTTTCTAGTTGGATCCCAACGGCAACGCAACAGAATCAGACCAAGAAAGCCAAAAAGCTTCTCCATCCAAAGAATCCGAACCTGACGGCGTCTGGTCGATAACCTTGGAGCAATTCCTGGCCACCATGCTGGCCCAGCCTGCACTTGAAGAGTTCTTCAATGAGAAGGTGTCAATCCTACCACAGTTGGAACTTCTCAGACAAAGGGATAGGCTTCAATCGGTTTCATAGCTGATGGAGATAGCCGGGTTGCTTGGTATAACCCTGTAGACCCTGCTAATAAAGGTATGTTGGAAATCCGATCTGGTTGTTGGAATTATAGGTTGTTCCGAGTGTCTTTGGAGATTTAGTTTAATATTTTTCTCAATTTGGGTAAGTGTCCCTTCGTTATAATTGAGCTGAAACAACTTTAACCATAAATTCAGATTGTCTATAATTTTTTTAATCTCATGGTTACACCGACTTTGATGCAACTAAGTTTGAATGTATTTTTAACAATACCTGCTGTATTTTATATGTATATTTGTTCATTCCTTTTTTATCTTTTCGGCAAACATACTTAATATTTTTTTTTGTATAAAATTTGCAATATTTTTACGTGCCTTTAACAGGTAAAAAGGTACCGTGACATTTCAGAAGGTACATCGCCTTGGTATGTGTTAGATTGTATACATTCACCTTACCTATTTACCAAGCGGTTATTTAACTCGCTTATTTCTATGTAAACATTGTATATAGCGCGTAAGTAGGCATTTAAGTGTAGTTTAGTATTTTAATCTTTGTCTAGCATTATTTTTTGTCCAAAATTGATATTCCATCAAAATCGTTGCGTATCTCATAAATTCATGTATAGAGAAATTTTATTTTAGATTGTCTAGATTGCACTAAATAATTATACAGGGGAGACAGACCATAAGATGTTTTTAAACCTAGGTATATGTTAGATCGTATCTTCAAAAGACCAAAGTAGCGATATGTCTTATCCCCTCTACAACGAAATCAATCGAAATTATAATTATTGAATTCAAACGAGACTAAATCGCGCTAAAAATATAGCATTTACTTACCTCGACGTTTCGATCAAGTTGCATTGATCGTAGTCACGAGTAGACTCACACCAGTCTACTCACAACCAGTGCAACTTGATCAAAACCTCGAGGTAAATAAATGTTATGTCTTTAGCGCTATTAAGTCTCCTTTGAATTCAATAATTATGTGCTCGAATCGCGAAAGTTTAAAAAATACTAATCCAAATTATGCTTGATATTGACTTGGAAATAACACAAAATGCTTATCGAATAGCAGCAGTAACGTTAAGAAATTCTCAAGGCTTGACATTCCAAAATTAATATTATAAGTATCTTTGTATTGGCAACGATAACATTCTTACTAGTGCATTTATCGGTTTATTGTACAACTAAAAATGATAGAAATGTACATGACTTGTGACAAAGACAGTGAAAAAACCTATTTAGTGACCATCCACTTTGTATCTATTTTTATTTTCTATAAACATCGATTTTATTGTCCGTCATGTTTATTTTTTTCATATTAATTACGTAGGGTTTTTCTAATACTAGAACAATATGAAATAATAAGCATATAATATGAAATAATTTTTTTCAGAAAATCAAGTAGGTATGTCGACATATGGTTTTTTTGAAAAGTTATTCAGGTTTTTTTGATAGAATCGACTTTTTAAAATTTTCGTCTTCATTTCCGAGAAATAGACAGGATATCTGTACATTGTTAGTTCCACTACAAACCGATAGAAGCACAAATTTCATCGCTAGCAGTACTAAATATATTATTAGAAACTACGTAGCCATATTATTTGTAAGTTAGCCCGTAATCTAACATTTAACCTTTGTACCTAATCTACATATATATTGTATTTAAACATAATTCTTAAAATACACTATAACACTAGTTTTAGTACAAAATAGCATTTTCTGTGTAATTTGTAAGAAATAGCACTTAATAACATTAACGTGTTTATATATTGGCTTTGCTTCCAAATAAATTATTTTCATAAGCTTGTAAAGCAAAATTGGGAAAAAATACAAAAATATGTAAGTACCCTCTCATATTTGTATAGTAGCAGAATGTATTTTCTATGATAAGATAGAAAAATATATATGTACTTACATAACAGTGCCTATTGTAGATTAATAGGTGTGTGTTAATCTAATCAGTGCTTCAGTGAATGGTGCTTAGCAGAATGTGCTTGACTATAACGAACCAAATAACAAAAAGCAATAACTATGATAAAAAAATATTAGGCGTTTTCAACAATGATACTAATAATTTTTGTGTTTGTGAATGTTATGGGGAAGATCTTCAAGAAATCTTTTAATATTGTAGTAAAAGAAAACGAATTGATGCACAGAAAAAATACAGCATGTACAAATAAAAAACTGTCGCATTCTTTAATCAGTAACTATGAATAACAAATTTTAGTAGTGGAGTAGTGGCTATAACGTAATAATATATAACCTAACTTTGCCCAAAACAAGAATTGCTTAAGGAATACACTTATAAATAGGCTGAATAAGCAATTCCTTACGTAAGGCATATTATAGACAAGTGAAATATCCATATTTATTTTTATAAGCCAAAATATCTCATGTAGTCTATATTTGTAAAGAACTGTGGGTACAATCTTGAAGCTTTTAGGTACAGAAGGTTGCAGAAATGAGAAGTCAGTCGTTCTTTGATTGGTTTTATTAGTGAAAACAGAGGTTCTTTAAAAAATTGCTTCTCATTTCGACCAGAGAATGTACTTACTGCTAAATATTTTGACAATACATGTATAACTACAAAGCAATTGTCCAGCAGTGTAACATAAGCTACTTTTTAATATATAATTTAAACCACTTGCCCTATATATTTAAAAATAGCTTGTTCTGTTTAAAATTTCAAATGTGATTAGACATAATTCATTTTTGTTAATTTCAACGAATTACTGTGTATTGTTACTATAACTAACTTTCGGTACGAAATTTAATAAAGCACAAAACGTTATACATATATTTTATTCTATTTTTTTTTTAATTTGTAAGGTTAACCATGTCCATGTAAGTAGCGATATCTGAATATTATACAAGTTTAATTGAATATACTTGTTTGACGTTACATGCAGTTTTAATTACAAAAAAATGGTTATCTTATTCATGTTAGGACTGTTGAATTCACCAAAAAACTCGTCTTACTAAAGGTATTATAAAAATGAAATTTAAATGCACATATATTGCAGTCTAATTAATTACAAGGTAAATTTGAGTGTCCAAGCATGTTCAGATTGGACGATAGCTTTATCAGGTAACTCAATCGCAACCTGCCCACTGGTAATCTGCCACTGTAACAAATAATTATTTGTTAGCAAACAATACATCATACCTACAAAGTACCTATATATACATACCTACTTTGTAGGTATGTATGAGCAATATGAACATTAAAAAAAAACCAGCAGCAGCGTTTTACAAATTGAAACTGGCTAAGTATCGTATTTGGGACAAATTATGAATAGAGTATGTAAGGAATCGATTAATAGTACGATAAATACGGAGCTAAGTTGATCATTACGGTCGAGCCTGGATTGCAACCCGAGACATAGCATGTTTTAAGTAAGAAACTAAAAGTGGTGCAACCAGCAGAAGAAAAACAGCAACTTTAAGAGCAATTGTTTTGAAAAATGTTAAATACATAATATTAAAATATTTTAAATAAATTCATTAGATGATTATAAAATGTATGTTATGATTCCCATCAGACATAATCATCACGACTTTTCGAAGAAATAAATCGACATAACCAACATGCAATACAAATTAATATCATTGTGGACAATAAGCATTATACAATTGTATGCCTGCTTGTCCTTAGTCTATATGTTGCAAACAGTACCATTATAAGGAATCTTATAGATTACTGAAGTATGTTTGTAAAGTAAAGCAATGATTTATAGCTCACTACAAATATTTACTCACATTCAAGAACTGTCCTTCATTTCCCAACATCACAACTTTATAAGTACCACTGTGCAGATATGGGGTGATATCTTGAAGCGTAAGCACATTGTTCTCCGGCCAGTTGAGTATTATAGCATAGATTGCCATTATTTTATCGCTTTTGGTAGGTGTATGAGTTGGGTGGGTAGCATTGTATGTTGTCTTTGTGCAAGTATACCAAACATTTCCATTCAGTGTGTCATTTTGAGAATACCAGGGAGAACTATTGTAGATGGCATCACCATTTATTGACATCCATTGTCCCAGTTCTAACAGGCGTTCCTGGAATATTGGTATTATTGTACCCTCTTTTGTTGGGCCTACATTAATTAAGACATTACCTGAAATATTTAATGGTTATTAAAATACACACACTACCTACTAATTAAATTTAATACCTAGATAGTAAAATATTAATAGTTACCTCCACAACTGACTGTAGATATGACTTGGTACAACAGTTGATCTATAGATAATATTTGATTTACTGTCATATCCCTCCTGTAACCCCAGGATTTACTGTCAACTGTAAAAGCATTCTCCCATTTGTGATCCTTTAGTACTCCTAAAAATAAAATAATTATGTAATCACAACCGCAATCATCTTCAAAATAATATTTTTCCGCTAATATAGAACACTTACCAGGATTATATCTATCAGCATAATTAAAGAAGTCTCCATGGTGACCAGGGATATCAATTCCCCATCTGTCATTTACAACCACTTCATCTTTAACCGGGCTGTCATTGTACAACCAAGCCAACAGATCTGTAGACCTCCAGTAGTCATCATGAGCTTCCCAGTCACCATCAGACCATATTACTGATGGTTTGTAGTCATTGACCAGCTGTTTAATATCTGGCCATAACTTTGTGTTAGTGTATGTTTGAGTTTCGAAGTTTGCTGCTTTGTCTTGATTATAAATAGGGTTGAACCATTCAAATAAGGAGTGGTAGACACCAAACTTTAGGCTTGCATTTCTCACTGCATCAGCGAGTTCACCAACTAGGTCTCGTCTTGGCCCAACATCCACCGCATTCCAACTGAATGAGCGTTTTGAAGGGAAAAGAGTAAAGCCTTCATGATGCTTACTTGTTAAAACAATGTATCTGTAAAAAGGTTGGTTTACATTATAAATAGAAAACCAAAAAATATTTAAACCTCTAGTTACAAATTTCTTGTCTCATAAAGTTGTAAATTTTTATGGAAAGAAAAATATCTGGATTCAAATCCTGCTCAGGAGCATATTTTTCTTCTCACAAAAATTAAATTATTTACTTAGCTCCAGCTTTTGCAAACAGTTCTGCCCAAGCCTTAGGGTCAAAAAACTCTGCTGTAAACATTGGTGCAAATTCCTGGTATGTAAAGCCTGGTGGATAGTTCTTTTTCATGAAGTTTATATATTTCTTGTTGTTTTTACCTGCTGAAAAACAAATGGCAAAGACGTGAAACTAAACAGTAATAGGTACATTTTATTTTGTGTTTAAAACATTATTAGTTCGTAGCTATTTACATAGTAGCTAGCTACATAGTATTTCACCACCAATGTAGTAAAAAAGGGTTAATTTTACAAGGGTTCTTAAAGAATATAAATGATAATGTTAATGGTTCATATATTATAAATGTTAATACCTTTCCAGTTGATCCAAAACCATTCAGACCCGAAACTAGGTACGGAGTAGACGCCCCAGTGAAGGAATATGCCTATTTTAGCTTTGTCATACCATTCAGGCAGCGGCCGAGTATCCAGATCACTCCAGTTGGGCCGAAATCTTTTAGTACCAACATCCTTGTCAATATTATTAAAGGTAGAGATTATATTAATTTCTCTTATTCTAGCATTCGTTAAGCAAACGAATACTGACAGTATCAAGAATGTTAACATTCTGTAAAGAAAACAATTCTGTTGGATTTGTCGTAAATAATAAAAAACCACAACAAAAACAACCGGCCGTCAACACGAATCTGTCAATTGTCAAAGTCAACAGCTGAAGTTGAACAGCACAGCAAACAGCTAGCAAGACCAAATTAACAATCGAGATATTATCGGCGAGAATCGAGTCAATCAATTTTCAATGACAAAAGCACCAAGTTGGCTAATATCGTAGCTCATAGAAGAGTTTTCTGAGGCTCATAGCCGGACCATCATAACCTAGAAATTGTAGGTTTATGGTCGGCAAAAATCAAAATAGTCTGCCTACTCTAAAGAAAACAGACATGATTGTATGTATGTATGTTTGATTAACGTGTGGTTGATGAACCACCTAGTGTAAGAGTTTAGGCCTCTGACATGGCTTTACACACCATCGAGAACATCTCTCAGGCGTGCTGGTTTCCTCAAGATGTTTACCTTCGCCGTTAAAGGCTTTAAGACTTGATATTCATGGGCACCGCATGATTATCAAGAATGTACCTAGTCTAGTCTGTGCTCATTTACATAGTCTAGCTAGAGACGCTGAGACGTACCTACTCTTTGCAATGCGGCATTACTTTCTGTAAGATTTTGTACCTTTAGGCTGATAAATCCATTATAGGCAAACATTATGTTAAGATTACTCAATACAAGGGTTTATGGAGGCCTAAATGGAAAAGGGCAAGGAAAGCCGACCCCAACCAGAAGATGTACTTATACTTAGAACAAGAAGGTAGGTACAATCGAGCTACGTAGCCTTTACCCAATTTTAAGTTGTGGCCGGCTTCCAGTCCAACCGGATGCCGCTTAATATTAGTATTTTACATGGAGCGACTGCCTTTTTTTTTTTTTTTTTTATTATCGTGTGGAAATCCTCATGGATATCCTTCGCCTAGCGGCGGAGGATTATGTCGGACTCATACCGACTAAAACCACACGGCCACCTCTGCATATAAGAATAGGGACACCGTCAACTCCAGGGATCATACCGGTGCCCCTCTCATGCTTCAATACGTCTCGGGGGAAGCATTTAACATTTATAGTTACCCCCCCCCCCGTGGCTATCACAAACCAGTATCGGTGGGGATGTGGCTTTATGCCCTAATTAGGCTGGGCGCCATGGCGGTTGCCTCTCCGGCGCCTTCGTCTCCTTGCGGGATCAGCCCTCTCTCGATCCCGTTCAGCAGTCTCCTTCTGGAGCATAACAGATTCACAGAAGGAGACTACAGCCCTCCAAGCCGTTGGCTCCGCCAGCATAGCTGATACTACCGCCGGCAGAGACAGGTCCCGCCCGATCCGACCGACCAGGATCCGCCGCTCAAGACTCCATGCAGGACACTCTTCAAGCGTGTGCTGTGCGGTGTCCTGGTTACTTCCACAATGGTGGCAATCAGCCGTGGCCTCGCGTCCAATCCTACTCAGGTATTCGCCGAAGCAACCGTGTCCGGTAAACACCTGAGCAAGGCGATAGGTGATGCATGGAGCGACTGCCTATCAGCTGTGTGACCTCTACAATCCCGTCATTAGGTAAGACGACATCTCGTGTTAAAACTTGGTGTCAGACTATCAGGCATCTGACTATACGTAATAACTGTACTATATCTTATTTTGACAACCAACTATTGGGACAGACGGCATATAAAACAAGCTATCCGCGGCACGGCCCCTCCGTCCGTGCCGAGTGAAATCACCCACTAAAGAGATTTAGTTGAAAATCTTTGTCACCCAAACACAGACCAACAGTGGCAAGCGCAGCTATAACCTTGATTGATTGATGTGTGCGACTATTATTTCACCAAAACTGGGCATAATAAATCCGTGATTATATTAAATATCTTCAGGTACTTATGTATTTAGTGAGTTCCGTTTTCTTTAGGTAGTTACGGTGTAAATCGTGCACAGACAGAGAGACACGGCGCGGACATTACTTTTGTTAGGTACTATGTTAATTGTTTTTATTGAGATAATTATATTATTGTGTGTTAGATTCAATGCAAACTTACCCGAATTCATAAAATTTTAAGTTGGATATTAAACGAGTGCGGACACTTTCCTCATATAATATTTACAACACATGTATATTTACAAATATTTAGTTTATTTGATTTGATCTCATAACAAGCGTACCAGACTGCTTTTACAGAACACTGGGCAGCAAATAACGATTAGCGAGGTCCGCAAACATCACACAATATGAGGCAAAATATACCTACATACAACAACGCAACTTTGATAATCAAGTAGAGTAGGTACGTACCGACACAAATTATTAAATAGGTAACAAAAATAATTATAAATTTTATTACCTATTGAAATACGGTTATGAGTGAGGAGATTTGAAAAGTATGTGAACAATAATTAGTAAGTACTAAGTACTTAAGTATGTAGGTAAGTACCTAGTAAGCAAATGAATTGTTAACAACGGTTTATTTTTATTTTAGGAGAATAAGCCGAATAAATATTGCGGTTATCAGCAGGATAAAACAGCAATACAATTTCCTTTGTGTATAGGTATTATCATTTATCAGGCTTATTGCAAACAACGTCCATTGACGACAGTTCGTTATGGGTTAACCGCGCTACTCGTGTTTTTACTCATACTTAATTGTTTCACTTGTAGGTACCTAGTTGCACTTAACTAAAACTAAGTAGGTAACTAGGTACTTACAAAATGAAAAACTTTTAAATTTCATGTTTTTTACAGTCGAGAGTTATATGTATAGGACCATATAAATATCTTTATCTAGCCTTTTTATTATAACGCTAAATAGATAGCGTTACAATAAAAAGGCTTTAATGAGACCTATGCTCCGTATTGCCAACGATGCGCGACATTTGACCGAATTACGTCGGCCATGGTATAGGCACAAATTAGTACGATAGTCACGATAGACTGGTGGGCGGTGCCACTGACGAAGTTTTATTATCTATACTAGATACTTACCTAAGGGTTTTCTTATTATTTAAATTCTGGACCAAAAGTGCAATATTAGCGATCGATCAAACTGTCTGGTACTGTATGGACAGTAAGAAACCAGTCAATGCGGTCTTTCTTGATGAGATGAGAAGTGTGGGCAAAGCTAAGATGCCTGAATGTGCCTGATGAGTTGATTGATTCTAATAATCAAAATAGTCATGTACGAAGGGTAGGAGCTTTTTAGACCCTTTAAATTAGTGTGGGGTAAGACAGAGTAGATTGACTTCTCCCAGTTCGTTTAGTGTCAATGTCGGCTGCACTATTGACAATTTCAGCTATGCAGATGACATGGTACTGCTTGCTCCATCAATCAGCGCAGTTAGAAAACTTGTCAGTATGTGGGCTATACCTACGCAGTTTCCCATGGGCATGAAGGAAAAATATGACGTCCATGATTCCAACATTAACGCTTAATGAAGTTAGTACCTGTTACCTACCTTTACAACGGATAACTCATACAAAGGATCACGCCTGTATTCTTTGAGGGGAAGGCAGAGGTGTACACATTTTAAATTTTTAGGTCCCAGGTTTAGTAACTACGATTATGAGGCTGGCTTAGCTTAGCTTATAGGCATTTAATTATTAAAAACATCAGTTAGACTTAACAGGTCAACCCAACACGTCTATTAACAGGTTACAATAAGTTAATATAAACAGTTACTACTAGATTATAATTAACATGGTAAGTACTTAATGTTACAATTTTTATGTAATATGGAATATAAGGTGGACCTGCGCGGATATGATTATGTTTATGTTGGCACAGAATAGGTCCAAGTTTTGTGTAGATATTACTGAGTTGAGGAGTGTAAGAGTACGTCGCGTAGGGGCATTTCTCGTGACGCGACAGCTAGCAGGGGCCGCTGACGACGCAGACCCCGCATAGCCCCCATGGGAAGGCTTATATCAGCCAGTGCTTGACCAGCAACTGGTAAAAGTGTATAATTGTCTGTAAGTTCCTTCGTAACTCTAGCGTGTCGAGTCCGAGCATACCCGTGACAAAGAGCGATGGATAAAGAAATGGATAGAACCCGTACTTATTCTTGTATAGAAATCGGCAGAACTTCTTGTGTATTTTTTGTATCATCGTTTTGTATTTGGCTTATTTCCAGCCGGCTGCGAGCGTAAGCGTTGTAGAGAATTATTGCCGGTCTTCAATTCTGAAACATGCAAGTTTGGCGTATGATAAAACCGAGTGTTCTGTTTGTTACTTTCGTTACCGATACGATATGGTTTCTGAAATCGAGACGAGGGTCAAATATCACGTCTAGGTCACGCATTTCATGAACCCGTTCGAGTGCAGCGTCTAATTTACGTTAACTGTAATGAGTAGGGGTTCTAGATCTAGTATAAGTCATAACATTGCATTAAAACAAATTAAATAGTTGTGTCTAGCGCTCTATTCTATAACGTTAGGTACTTATGTCGTTCTGAAGAGCAATACAGTCGTTAACCAACCTCCAACGCCCATGAATAGATCTTTCGTAATTAATTTACCTATTACACAACTGTTAAAGATAAACCACACAAAAATAGGGTTACATGGTTTTTTTTGTGTAATGTGGTAATGAAACAATAAAATACTTACTATATAATATATTTAAGTAAGTACCTATTCTTCTACTTACATTGTATATACAAATATTTCGTCGAGATCGAAGATTCAATACTGATTCTATAAATAAAATAAAATAAAAGATGAGATTGAATATATAATTTCTAATGTACCTGTTATTCATACATTTACATTGTAAAGAACCATTCAATTCAATTTTTGACTAAGAATCATCAGTATAATATGATGTTCAAAACTTGATGTCATTGTTATTTGCTAATAAAAAATAAATAATAGTTTAAAGAACTAAAAAACACGCTTTTGTAATAATCGCCATCTTTAGGAGTCCGTCATATTGGATTTCGAATGACGTCAGTTAGCTCATCATGCATTGTCATCCAAACTAAACGTGTATACAAAATTTCAGCTCAATCGGGAACCGGGAAGTGGGTCAAATTTAACTTCAAGATTTTCTTACATAGTTAGTTACAAGTGAAGCTAATAAAAGCGTGTTAAAAAAGGAAGGAATATAAAGAATGTCTAGACAGACAGTCAAAAATGCTAGAAGTAAAAAACATGGATTGATTTAACATACTTCACGAACTTCCCGCGGAACAAATCGTCAAAAATCGGCTGTATGGTTGACATACAAAGATGTGAATGGGAAAAATAAAATGAGTTGGAAATATGAAATTAGTGATTTTACAGAAATATCATCTAATTTATTTATGTAAATAAATGTAATTTTTTGAAAAGCTGTACAATATCTTTTATCCAACTACTACTACTTTCAAGTATGCTTTGAAATAAGGGGTTGAACATCTCACCTCTCCTCTGTTATTGAGTACTAAATAACACTTAGCTTAAATATTTATTGAAAAATAAACCTAGTTCCTTTTATAATTCTACTATATGATGATTGATTTTTATGATAACATGTTAAAGAAATGTTTATGTTGACCCTAAGAAAATTTTGCATTTTGTAGATAGCGTCACATCGATTTTCGAAACAGACAGTCCTATTAGCAAAAAATCTGACTATATATACCTACCTACCCAATATAGGTATACCAATAATACTAATGCATGTAAGGGTTTAATTATTTTTTTCTTTTACAATGGTTTATGACGACATATTGCAACAATATCACCAGAATCAATGAGCAACATAAAAGCAGCTACATTTCAATTACTACAACATTTTATGTGATTTACCATAAAAATTTTTGATCTACTCTCTACTAAATGAACCCCAATTGTCAACAATGGTTTCATAAAAACTAAATCAAACAGCCTGTTATCAATCTCACCAAAGAGATGGGATGTTTAATGACATCAATACCCGATTGTTTAAATTGAAATTATTTGCATGGATGTTACAGATATTTGATTCATCAATTATGAAGATTTTTTTAAGCATACCATACAGGAACTTTTTGCTAAGCATAGACATAAAAACTTAATCATTATTAATTGTTTAAAGTGTAACCTTCATTTTTATCCACTTCCTCGACTGGAAGTGGATGACACTGCTATTGAGAGTCAACTTTGAAGTTTGAGTAATGACAGGCACCATTTATGATTATTTCACTGATTCCTGTTGTAGGAGGAGTGTGGGACGCTGACAATGGCTCCATATGTGCTGCAGTTGTCATCACTGGAGTGGAATATAACTTGCTACTGTGTAAAGTGGTGTTGTGAGGTTGCGTTGTGTTGGTAAACACAGTACATAGTGGACCTTGTTCTACTCTTGTTTCAGAAATCATACCCATTTTTACATCAAATATGGCATCTTGTATTTTCTTTTTAGCAATTAGAAGGTTTTTCTCCCCTTTCAAGGAACGCAGCTCATTGGCTACATATTCACCAAATACAGAGAATTCATCTCTTGGCCTGTATATTGTAGGGGAAATGACTTCCGTTTTGACTTGAGTAGGAGGTTCTGTTCTTGAGATCTTGTGAGGTGGTGACAGACTAGCAAGCTTGCAGTCAGTCACTGCATTGTCTGAGTGAGCTGCTAGAACTCCCATTTCTGGATTGTCCTCCTGGAATAGTTAAATACAATAGATTGTAATCTGTAGGTTTTTTTAATAGACTAGTGTAGGTTAAATACACAAGTCAATACAATGAATAGTTTCCATAGATAGGTACTTACATTTTACTGTATGTTAGTCTGGTTATTATGTAAACCGTAAGGTAATAGTAGCGCAACATTAAATATTAATTAGATTTATTTAATTTAAATGATCTTGCCTCATTTCAAACATGATGTTTACAAATCATATCTAATAAGAAATTACTGGATATATAAATGCAATACTGACCGACTGTAAAACTCTGTAAGGCTTGCTGGAGTCTTTCAAGAAGTGCAGATACTCGAACGCGTACCAATTACTGACGTATCGGATATTGGGCTCCTCTGCATAGGCGCGAGCTTCCCGAGCAGATTCTCGATTATACTGCGTCCGAAGATGCTGAATCTTCTTCGTAGCATCCGGCACCGATATCCCCAAAATATCTGATATCAACCGCAACTCCTCGCGTCGCTTTTGTTTGTCTCTTCTTGTCTCACATAAAGAAGGGTTCCAGAGGCTAGCATTCACTTGCAACAACTCGATCAACTTTAGTGTTCTATCTTTCGACCACTCCATCGCCCGATTTGTATAACTGCGCTCGAATTAAAACATAAACACTATAGATTCGGCGACTAATCGTTAGATTATTCACTAAACTGTACACGTCCGTGTCGACTGAGCCAACAAGCCAACCCACGACCGCGGACCGATCGACCGACAACAACAAACAAAGTTACAAAAATATTCAATTTTTAATCTCATTTGTCAAATTCACAAGTCGTGCCCGTATGATTCGTATTTTAACCATAACAGCAAAAGCTCGATGTATCGCTATCTCTTTTACTCCAGTAGCAATTTTGAGTAAAAAAGAAACGAAAGATCATGCGATTTATGGTTACTGAGTTACTGGCTTAGTAACGGATTACGGAACGTTAAAGCATCGGGGTTACCAGCTTTATATTCTCTAACTTTTATCGCGCCGCGGCTTGACTCACAAAGGTTCTCGATCTCTACAATAGTCTGTGACTCACAAGTCTTGAATAAATTAGGAAAGGACGAATCTATTAAAATGATTTTTTATCAAATGATTTCTGTTCTAAATGAAAATAAGTATGTGGTCACTTACAAAGGCTTATATTTGATTAATTGTACGAAAATGTATGTAAAACTCTTCAATGCATAACAGTTAAGCCAAGCAGTAAAGTAGCCGCGACAAACGTTTGACTATGTGCAACTACTTTTGCCCCATAAAATGGCGAAATCTCAATGGATGGCCCACTCAATTTAAAATAAAAATATTAAATGTAAATACTGGTGGCCTTAATTTATTTGACTTTAATGGTTCGTAAAAATTTTGTTAGCTTCCACACACAGAGAGCGGATCCCTTGCTGTTCTCCCACCAGCGACGCCCTAAACTGAGGCTCTTACCCCGCAGGGGGTGCCCTTAGCGTGTTGTCGCTTAGTTTATAAGTAAAACTGACTTTGGAACTACCTAGATGATTATTTTACGTTTTTTTTTTCATAGAGGTAAATGTTTGCCAATTGTAATATATTAAATTTTTAAAGCCGTTCTTCCTAGTACGATTAACCGCACGTCAGTGGTAACACTTGAACACATTGTTATACCTACCATGCACTTGAACAACGAAAATTGTCCTTAGTATTTAAAACATTACCAAAATTATTAATAATAGCTGACCCTACAGACGTCTTTCTGTCAAAAGCTGTTGGACTATAGTTAGGAACAGTTTTAATGTTTGAAATAATGATTAAATGTTGTGAAAACAGATAAATAATTTAATGTTGTGAAAACAGTTTTTATCGTGCAATTTTTCAAATTTTTCTCGCCTTCAGAACCTTCATCGGACTTCAAGGAATAATTGAAACAAAGAATTAGCCGTATTGGTCCAGCCGTTCTTGAGTCTTGCGCTCACATTTAGCCATTCATTTTTATCTAAATAGAGATACGATAAATAGAAGATAAATTGCAGGGTACTTACCAGGTCAATACCTGTTTTTTATGGGTTCTCAAATGGTGAAAAGGTACCCATATGGTTATTGAATGGTTCTCAGCCTATGACATTTCATCGTCGGTGTGCCCCGCAGAATAATAACTAATACCTACTGTAGTTATTTTTTTGTGTTGGACATGTCGCAGTTCATCGTGGTTGCCATAAGAAATTTAAGGCCACCAGCCAGGCGATACAGTAGTTGCGCACGCTTCTATTTTATACTTTGTGTGTTGAAAAACGTATGAAACGCGTGACCTTTATTTATTTTTATATGAGTTTGCTCTCGACTCTAGTCTAGTTCAGAGGAAACAGAGACAAAGTTGACGATGGAGTTAGTTACCCTTTCGGTTCAGCCACGTACAGAATTATACGTTGTAACAATAAAAATCTATTGTGTCTGCTAATGAGCGAGGCAACAGCCCGAAGAGATTAGGGTTGAATGCGTTTTAACTTTTTTGGTCAACACGGCCGCTCTCACCTCAGCTCGGGCTGCATTCTAGCCTCGTGTTTAATGGCCAACTTAGCTCACTTGTATTTAATGTACTATTAGCAACTTTACAGGGTCTTCAGTAAAGAATAAAACTGTTATATAAAAGTATATTTTATAAATATTGTGTGTTGCGACCTCAGGTTGTAGATGTGTGACCATTAAAGTTTTTTTCGACCCTATTAATATGTAGGTATGATAATACATAATAGTACCCCAGGTAGGTATAGGTACAGTATAGGTACAGGTATATAATTATTTTAATTAAAAATGACAACAATGTTTTTAAAGGAAATAAAAACCTGCCTCTAATTCATTCTCATTTATTTACAGACTATTTATTATGTGAAAGACTATCACATTATAAAACAAGTGTTCTAAAATTATATTTACAATATTTACATAAACCATTTCCACGTACAAATGCATTAAGTAAAATATACATTAAAACTCGAAATTAATAGGAGACTCCATCCATATCCATTCATGACAATAATATTATCATTTAATTATTAAAAGGAACCAAATAACAATAAAAAGGAACACAAAAAGCGTTCGGAATCTTGTGATCTTAAAATTAAATGATTAAAAGAAAATAACTTATTAGCACAGGAGCACAGAAACATTACCTATCTACAGAAAATTATACGATCAGTTCATTTTATAAACCAACAGTCATTAAAACTAAATAGTACGGAGATTTTATTTTACTTGATTTTGAGGATAATTCACAGTTGCAACATCGCATAACTTAAAAAAAAGTGCCAGACAATGTTTACAATTTATATGCAACGTTGCAATTTTGTAATAATAATAATAAAGGTACTGATTACTGTACGTATTGCCTTTAGTATAATGTTCATAAAATTATGTTTCTCCATATACTGGGGTGAAATTGTGAAAGAAAAATTATATAACATTTAATCAAGTTCACATAAATAACAACAACAATAAAAAGAAAAACAAAACTAGTTCATATTATTACAAAGATGAATTTAAATATAATGTTTGAGTATAAACTATAGCAACAGCGACCGACTTGTTGATATCATGAGATTCAAATTTAGATTACAAACATGTAGAATCCCATTGTTTTTATAAATTTAGGTATAAACTGGGTAAAATAATAATTAACGTTTCCTTAGGTACATTACCTAATTTGAAAACCTCTTAAATAATGGAAGTTATACAGAAGGTATTAGTGGTTTATTAGATTACAATTTATTATAAAGACATTATCTAATTGGAGGTACACCCAGTCATCAATAAATTCAACATTATAAAATATATAAGTCTCTATTTCCAACAATTGACAACAACTTGTCTATTTGTTACATCTGGTGGTCATTATAATAATTTTAAGTATAAAATCTATATCAAAGTTACAGGGAGTGAATGCATAGAACGCACAAGTTGTAGGTGAATGTACGAGCATGCATAAAACTTGGTACGAGATCACGTTTTCTCACACTGCCAAATCTATTCCCTGTAGCTTTTTCAATTTCCATCTATATAATAAGCCGTATCTCAACAATCCCAAAGCAAGTAGATAGGTGAGCACTACACTAGTCTCTTTTACATTAGGCCTACAAGGATTCCTCATTTCACTCCTTCACTCGGGTTTAACATTCGTAGTAACTAAATAAATACTAGCTACCTATTACTGTACAAAGTCCGCCAATGTTAATGGAAACACACATTTACGTGACGTCAAGCGGCCGGTGCTCACGAGACCTAAAGAATCCCTTCTCCGTGCGGCACTCGCGTATCGTGACCGTCTGCAGGTTGACGGTGACATCGGTGATAAAGATCTGGTCAGCGACGGGGGAGCGCGCCATCCAGTAGGCGGCGCCGCGCCGGGGCGCCGGGGGTGGCGGCGGGGGTGGCGGCACCGCTATCGGCGCCTCGCCCCATGAGTCCTCCTCATCCTCGGGTTGCAGCGCAGGCGGTGGCGGTGGTTGCGCACCTTTGGGCTCTGCAGGGGCAGTCGCAGTCGGTTGGGTCTCGGTGCGTCTTTCACGCTCTGGAGGAGTATGAGCATCAGCCTCTTCAGGTGAATGCGGCGCTCGTCTTGGGCCCGTCC
This sequence comes from Xylocampa areola, assembly GCA_935421205.1. NCBI lineage: Eukaryota > Metazoa > Arthropoda > Insecta > Lepidoptera > Noctuidae > Xylocampa > Xylocampa areola. The sequence continues at coordinate 14,443,573 of OW285206.1, forward strand.
TAGGAGCTGCAGCCTCAGCTGCGGGCGAGGCGGGTGCAGCAGCACCACCGGGAGGCGCGGCCGGCGGCGGTGGTTGCGCTGTATGCACCGTGTGCGTCACGTGTGAGGTGCGGCCACCGTTGAGTTTGGTGGAGTCGTGTCGCTTGGCGGCGGGTGGGCTCATGGTGATGGTTACGCCAATCTTTCCCGACTCGCGGGACAGCACCTCAGCCTTGCGCTTGCCGGGCGGCGGGTGTCGCTCTTCTGAGCCGCTCCGCGCGCGCTCGGCGGGTGAGTGCTCGCGCTCGCGCTTCCTGCCTTGCCGCCGCAGGTCCTCGCCGCGTTCGAAACTCTGGATGAGTCGCGGGTCCAGAATGTTTTCCTCCGGCTCCCACGTGTTGTGCTTCGGCTTCCACCCTTTCCATTTCACGTAGTACTCCACTTTGTTCTGAAAAGAGAGAACAGGGCGGTTAAAACGTTTTAATCATTTATAACAGCGTAGGTAGTACCTAGTGGCCGGGTGTGTGCCCGTTCGCTGGCGTGGCGCGACTGCCGGTGGCGTGCATAACGACGGGAGGGTTGCACATAGCCTTGCAGATTTTATTCGATGATAATATTACGGCGAAGACGGATATTTAGGGGCAAAATCGTTGGCTCTCTAAATGGAATTGAGCCGGGTTGTATGTTATCATCGGCGAGCTAAGAGATAAAACACAACGGAGCGGGTGCAGCTAATGTTTCAATAAAATAAAAGAGTTAGTACAGGAAAGCGTGCGAAGTGTACCTAAGTATAGCGTTCGCAGTTCATTTGGGGCGCACCTGCCGGGCCAGCTGTCGCGCGATCTGGCGGGTCGGGCCGCAGCCGAGCTGCCCGCTGCCCGTACATAGGCACCGTTACGTTAGCTCGCGACCCTGCGCCTGCGCCCCACATGCACCTCACACAGCCAAAGTGAATGAATAAAGGCCACACCAATTATCTAATCACCAGGCAATTTATTGTGCACGTAAAAAGAAACGACATGCGATATCATGCGATCATTTGAGATGAGTGTAACTAAAGATGCAACATTTACCTTTTTTTTAAGCATGCGAAGCCAGTTTAAGTGGTTACTATTTTTTGTGGATAGAAAATGCGACCGCCAGTGATAAATAAAAAAAAAAACTATCCAGGAGGTGTAGTTTCAAACTCCACTCGCTGTTGAATTTTTTTATCCACAAAAAGCTCACTCTGGATCTTAATGTTGTCGCGAGATAAGGTCAAATCAAAAGAAGGTATAGGTAGGCAGTGTTAGTAAATTAGCAATACTAGAATAGTACCAAGTATTTAATAGTCATAAAAAAGTTAGTTGATAATGAGTTGTTTGCATTTTATAAAAAGTATCTAGTTTTGCAATTTAAATTTAACTTTTAATACGTAAGGAGTTTTAATAGTAAGGAGACAAAACTTTGTAAAGAATATTCGCATGAATTGAAAATACTTAGGTTACTGTCACACTGATTAAGCAAAAGCGTAGCGATAATGAACTTTATGTTTGAGAGTCGGGGTCGATGCAAATTACGCGGCAATTACTGCTTTTTAAATTATATTAATATTTTGCTTTGTAAATATTTTCTTTTTTAAATCGCCCATGTTGCCCAATCTAAGTACTTTTAAACCCTTTTCTTTATTACCCAATCGACAACACGTCGGGAATTCGGACCAGACGTAAACAAATTAACTATAGATGCAGCGTATAGGTAAGTAAGGGCTACACGATGCACTGATAGATGAAGGCTCAATATGCGTAGTGTTTACTGCGCATGCCCCAAAGCCTACGTCACAGGTAAGCTAGTACTACTTTGTTTTGGTTATTGTACTAGGTAAGTTCCGTTTGGTATAATGCAAACCGCATGTATTATTTAATTATTCATGAATTCACTCAAAGCAGTGATAGCTTATGACCCTTGTACTGGCAAGTCAAAAAACGTTGGGAATTCGAACCCAAGGCACAGACTTTTCCGAGGGACGTGCGTAGAAAAAATAAATTATGATTTGCTTGAGTGTTGAAGGAAAACTTTATGAGACAACCGGTACACCTGACTGATGTGCTTTGTGGCGTGGCGAAGACCACTCTGACACTAGACTCTAGACCTCTCTGACCTAGCATCAATCACACGATATAAAGAAATCACTCTGCCTTGCGTATCTGATCTACACAATATTGGCTAATACAAATTATATTTCTTTGTGCGACTGGTTGTTAGGCTTTTTTAGGACAGTCTCTACGGGTAGCAAGATGTGTCTTCCATAGACAAATCGGAACCGTCGGTATGAAGTGATGGTCATCTATCGACACATCAATCGTGACAAGTGAAGCTTGACTACAACCAGTCAATTAACGCGAAACAACAAAGGGGCTCTTGGCTATATAACAACTGCACAGATCGATCGATGGACGTTAAGCTGCGCTTGCCGCGTTCGGCTGTGGATGTGTGACCATCGTTTTATACTGAGACCCCTCCGTGCCTTGGAGAGCACGTTAAGATCCCGGTTAGTCAAATAAAAAAAAATGACTGCCGTTACGGGTAGTCCTGAAAGTCTGGCAACCAGTCATGCCACGAGATATAGTGTTACCAGGTAACTGGGATGTCGAGGTCAGATAGGAAGTTGCTCTATGTAAAATAATGGCATTAAGCTGCATCCGATGTGACTGGAAGCCGACCCCAATGTAATTGGCAAAAAGGCTAGGCAGATTGATTTGCTATTAAGCCACAAGGGGATCATAGCTAAGTAATAGCACAGCACCAAGGACATAGAAATATTAAGTATTTTATTAATTATCAAATACATCTCAATAGAATCTTTGTCGTCGTATTTCCTGCGAAAGGTCAGTCGATTCGTAAGCCAATAAATAGGTCGCATATTGAACTTGGCGTCCCACATACCTATTGACCTGACAACTAGTCTACAAATGAGTCAGTTCATATCATAAACATAATGTACGTGTTACTGTCAATAACCCGAATAAATCGCCTATTGTCTCATCAATATGGCAGGAGAAAGAACGGTCCATTGATGGATATACATAATATGTTAGGTATTTAAAGACCTAGGAAACGTTTTATTCTAATGTATTCGTAAACCCTACCATTTTAATTACTTGAGACCTGATAAGACCCAATAATTAATAATTTAGAATAGTAATAATAACTTCCTATTTTACTTCTACTGCGAAAGCTATGTAAGTAGATACTATTTAGCTTTGTTATATCTTCTGTATCGTATCGTTGTTGGTTCATTTGTGTGGACACTACCTTATAAATAATAGATATTTAGGTGATATTGTTTTCCTTACACAACTTGGTGTGTAGATACTACATAATCAATGTTGTTGAATAATAGGTAAGTTATATTCTTTAAGATAGGCTACTTTGGCTTGGCTTAGGTACTATATTTTATTTTGGATACCATAGTTAGGTAGTACATATGTGTGTGAATAAGTGTAATATAATGTGTAAAGGGAGGAAAGATTCATTGTTAATTGGATATAATAGCTAATGGTGACTCACTATCAAAGATGATTGGCCAAATAACAACGAATAAAATAAACTACGAATTAACCATGTATACTTTGAAAAAATATCGAATTATATTAGATACAAACCTACTAAAAAAGTGGTTTCTTCCAAAGTTCTGGCGATCGAAAAACATCTGTGGTGTAGTCATAATACCATACTTATGAACATTCTCCAATATAAAATAGCATACTTTATTACAAACCTTTCACCTTAGGCACTTAATTTGATTAGAATGAACACACAAAATTTTACACAAGCTTTATCCGAATAGGGTGGTAAATCGTTTGTATCGTTTGGCATTTAGGGCGTTTCGTAATTGAAGCGGGGATTTCGAACCCTCGCGTCTTATTGGTTTTGCAGACGGAGGGTGAGTGAAAATGTACTGCTAGCGCTAACTTTGCAACGGCGTTCTGCGGGAATTTTAAACCTTTAAGTGCTTTTGCTATTTTAATTTAGTTTTTTATTTAGAAGTTTGAAGAAATCAGATGAATCAGGATACCTGCTAGGTAATTTTGTTTATTTTGTTACATGAGGTAAACGGTGTAGATGTAATTGTTTATATCCAGTACATTTTTTATTTTTTTATTTACCAAAATTGTATCTTCGTTTGGCCACCAACTCGCCTGATGGTAAGCGACGGTGTGGCCGAGGATGGAGAACGTAGATCCAGAAGAAATCTATTCACTCTAAGTAGAAAACCAAATCAAAACCTAATATCATAACTGCAAGCTTCGTCACATGTAGATATACTTATTTAAATACTAGACTTGCTTCATGAACCTGTTTATAGAATCGGAGGTACCCTTAATATGATAACAAACTTGGTGTTAACATACTTAAGTACCTACCCACTATAGTTACTATAGGTAGGTACTCACAACACAGACGAATGTAATAAATCAGAAAATCAATCAACTTAATAAAAAACTTCAAGTTCCTTTTTTGCACCACAGAAAAAAGACTAAAACATAACTCAAACAAAAGCCACTATTGTACTCATTTAAACTAATAAATACCCAACTCAACAGTCAATTTAAACTACAAAGTCAGAAACCAAACAAAGACATAATCGTTAAAAAAATAAATAAAAAGGATCCGCTGGGACGTGTGGGCAAGGTGAGGTCGTTCGGCAGTCGTGCGGTGATTGGCCGTAGCGCGGGGCGGGCGGGGCGAAGGGAGAGGCACCCCACCCCCACTTCGTCGCACTCCACCCCCGCGCGCCGCTACCGACCTACAACTTTACCTTTATCGGCAACATGGCCCTTAAGACTAACCTGTTAAGGTTGATTTTAGCTTGTTTGGTGGTAGATGGCTTATGGTAAGTTTGATGGTTGTAATCGCGCCATGGGCGGACCGTGTCTCGGAAGCACAGACGCCAATTAGCGTTGATCGGAAGCCGCGTAGCAATTAACGCGAATAATTAACGATAATCCGTATCAGCAGGTGAGACGTGTTGATGAGATCAATCGTGTTGATAGCTGTTGTTGATGGACGTGGGTATACGAGATACTTACGACATAAACAATTAGGCATGAAATTAGTAACAAGACTATTACAATTGGAATTTTAACATTTTAACATTACATCGGATGCCTTATTTTTTATTGATGTACGTAATTCGATTACTGAGGATCATGAATCTGAAGATAAGGTTGAAAAATTTATACTATCAGATATAGTAGAAACAGACGGTAAGCTAAAAAAAGCACGTAGATAAATACCTCAACTGTCTTCAACAACTTGTTAAAGATTTAAATGTATATTTTACCAACCTACAAATAATGCATCGTATCAAAAATCTTTGTCTACGCTGAGTTTAATTAAAACGAGAAAGAAAAAGACGCTGAAAGAAGGGAACAAATCGATTTCAAGACAATTGGTAGGCTAACCGAGAGAAGGACTTAACTGCGCACTAGCTCCTAGATATTGTACCTATCGCTTCAATTATTCGGGTATGACAATTTAAAACTCAATAGTTACCTGATAATTCCAATTCCTAGGCTATAATTTATAATTATAGCTAAAGTCCTAGGAATTAGGAGAGAACTTGCTTGTAGCGAATTTGCGTCAAAACTGAACACTAAACACCGGACTTATATGCCAAATTTCATGTCAGTCAGATCAAGTTATCTTTACAAAAGGTTAAAAGCTACGTGAAAAAGAACGGTAGGCACGAAGAATTTTCTTGCTTGTTGGTCTGTAAAGGTTTTGTAGTAGGTAAAACACTGCGATCTCCGCTCATTCGTTAACATTCAAACAACAGCGTACACAGAAAATCATTTTTAACTTCAAACCGTCAAATATTGTCGCTTAATCTTAAAAAATTGAAATCTCTTCAAAAATTGGCGTGTGTTTAATTTTGAACGTGATTGGTTGGGTACTTATCGCGCATTCAACTACAGAATCTAGATCTTTCAACGATTCAAAAGCTAGTATTCAAAAACGTGACAGCGCCCAAGTCGGTTATTCCCTTCCTAAAATGTTTTGTATTGTTGCTCTCCTGTAAAGTTAGTCAAAATGACTTATCGATATTCATTGCTAAGCGATGATAATTATGTCCAAAAATTGGACAGTCCAATTTACATTTCCTGACCCTCTATCATACAGCGTTTGCCTATTTCACGTCTTTTTTAAAGAAGTTGCTGTAGAACCATTCATTTCCATCGCAATGTTATACTTAGCTTCCTCAATATTTCGTTTTATAGCAGGTTTTTACCTTGTTAATAAGGAAACTAGACCTATACAAATAAAAATGATATTCCCCGTCAAAAAGTTGTTTCTACAAAAATCTAGCAAACCGAGTTTATATGCTGTAAGTAATGAGGAAGATTAAACAGCAATTCAATCAAACAAAGACATTAAACGGCAAACCGTGTGATAGTTCAAAGTTTAGAAAGAAGCCTTAATAGCCTCCGCGGTCTTGCTCATTTTTATCTTAACTAGGCTATCTGATCTTCGATCAGACGCTCGATGACAGTAATTGAACGCTGAAACGTGTTACGTCCTAGCTACCGCAACTGTAGAAGTAGCTAAGACGCGATATAGTCATCAAATCGCTGTTCACCGATGCTAATAGAAGAAAGTTTGGGGCTGGAAGCTTCTAATAGTAAAACCTCTAGGTATATCTAAAGAAAATTATCCAGGGATAACTGACAGTCGTCAGTCGTCGCCTTAGCTTTCGGAATCAATCTGCGGCGGAGTTTTGAGCTTATTGCAAGCGGCATTATTTCATATTTCAAGATTTAAAGGATCCGATTGAGTTTTTCAGCCTTTACATTAAGATTATCTAGTAGAAATATTAAAATAGTTTTAAGTATCCTAATCACAAACTTTCGCAGTTTAAATGTAGGTAAAAATTAAGTTTTTACATGTTAACTGGGATAATGCCTATTTAGGATAGCTAACGAAGAAGCTTTGCTCGTTCATCACAGATCTTTGATATCAGTTACATTTCCAGCAGTCTAACGAATAAATATATTAAATACTCAGACGTCTGAAAGCTGAAGCTTTTATTGAGATTAATTTAATAGATCTGGAGACGGAATCTATCTTTCTGTTATAACTAAAAGCATAATTTATTTGATAGACAACTACCTTATGACGTATTATTCTAGAGGAAGAGACGATAATGAGAAGAAGGCGCGAAAACTTAGTTATAAGAGCGTTCGAGTCGATCCTGCTCATGGCCGTCTTCATTCCACAAAAATCTTTTTCGTTAAAGCATGAAAGATTTTGATTAGTGATGTTTCTAAATTCAAAAAGCAATTCAGTGATACAATATCTTCATTTTCCGATAGCTTATTATTACAATATTCAGGTTTTTTGGATGACATCGCTTAGTTATGAATAAATATCAGATAAGTGCATATGATTACGTTCATGTGCACACAAATTATGTGCCCGCATATTCAAATTTAAGCAGTGATTGTAACAAGAGTATAAATCATTTAAGCATTGGACGGCAAGTTATAAGGTCAAGTGGCCTCGTATAAGTCATTAAAAGCTGTTTTGGGGAAAATAAGTAGTATTATTATTTTGTATCTTCTAAGGTTTTGTGGGCCAGAGCTGCGTGTAAAAGGCATCTGAGTGAATCGGAGTTTTGGTGAATCCGGAGTCGGCGTTTTCAGTTAGTGATCGTTCAAAACATCCAAATTCAAACTACAAGGTTTTCCACAGCATGTTATCACTTAGTAGTTTGTGTAGTCCTTTCTTTTTGTACCTACTAAATATTACCTACTTATAAAAGAAGAACAGATGTTGTAAAGAACTAATAACCATAATAAACCAAATTATGTCGTCAATATTGGCCATTTTAGTTTTCGCTCGAGGGAGAAAGGATATTTTTTGTTTTTTCTGAGGGCTTGTTTTCTACCTATATACATAATAGAGCCTTTAGCATGGAATCGAACAATGGAATAGAATTCTCGTCGATTTGCTTCATTGTTTACGCGCTTAAAGGAAAATCACATCGTATTATGCTATCTGTCATAAAAGTTGGCAAAAAATCTAGAATGTTAGGTAATGTAGGCTTATGTGTATTTTTAAGTACTTAGAGCACATGTTTTACCGTAGAACTACGTAGAATGACTAAGAAACACTGATTATATTTGAATGGTGATACCTAAGCACATCTCTCGATACTCAATATATAATAGAAATCATATTCTAATCATAACGTGTTTACGAGAAACAGCGAACCGAGCGCAAAACAAAGCAGGACAACGGCGACCTTTTATTTGTGCGCGACGATTGTTGTTTACGGAAATCTGGGCAAAGATGTCTAGCTAAGAGTATCCATGCTTATGATGAATGGCGAAACAGAAAATTTAATTTGCTTCTAGAAGCAACACCTCTATAAATGGCGTCGAATTACGGGTTTTTGTCGACAAACTCGTCAAGTCGATAAAAGATTCAATGTATTGAATTTTATCGTTTTATCAACATCGTCAATCTGTCTGGTCTGATCAAGTTCACAAAGCTCTGAACATCAAGCTTCACGATCCACTACAAGACGCCAAAGATAGCACAGATGGCGTAACATCGTCAGGGAAAATATCATTCTAATTTGGGGGAATCACAAGCCCCAGTAATGAGAAACACGAAGCGAGGAGGATCAACATCTTATGTCAAATTAGACGTTTAAAATCGACAAATGTGTCGAAGAAATAACCATGCTCATGCCGCTGTTAAGGTAGATTGACACCTTTATTACAAACTTCATATCTCTTTTTTATAATGTGAAAAATATTTGCCAACCCGACACTCCGGTGAAGTCTTGTTTGGTTATGCTTTTGACGCCACGTAACGACAATAGCCGGAAATTTATTTTTATTTGCCGCGACGACTGTTACTTATTGATATCCAGGCCAGATACTTGTCAAATATCCTTCAAACACTATAAAGTGTTCAGTTTAACTGATCTTGTCTTCTGCTTCTTATCGTATAGTTGATGAACAATTTGTTGTCAGAGCCAACCAACCATAAGGGGGTTCCTTACATACAAGCGGCTCGTTGTTGACGACAGCTCGCCAGCCGGCTGCCGTCAAGCTATCGTCGACACCGTGCCGCTTAGGTCTTTGACAACTGTCTTGGCTTTACACACCATCGAGTACATCTTTCATCAGGTGTCATATCATATACCAGCGTATCTTCACCATGTTTTCCTTTATAGTTTTAAGCAAGTGATAATCAGTTATATATATGATTTTGTAGTCTTTGTTTGTTTGGCTTGGTTTCGTTGTTACGAACTGATCAGATTGTTGGGCATGGAAATAGAAAATTTAAATGCATGGAATTACATCATCGCGGTCGTTCGCAACAATGATAATTGTTATTACAATCATCTTTTCTTATATTACAGAGGACGACGTTGCTATACCCTAAGTATTCTCTCCTACATCCCACATATAAATGCGAAAATTTGTGAGGATACTGATTTGTTACTCTTTCACATAATAACTAAATGCTCAACGGATTTAGAAGAAATTTGGCACACAGATAGTTTATAACCTGGATCACATAGGCTACTTATTATCCCGGCTGGAACCACCCAATTTTGAAGTTCATGCTGACGAAGTCGCAGGCAGAAGTTATTATATGATAATGGAAGAAATGAAGCCAACTTTATGGACGATGATACATTACTACGATACTGATTACATCTTGTCATCGAAAAGGGACATAATATGATAGTAGACATAACAATTATCATGAGATGAAATACGTGAGAGGGACCATGCCGGTCTTTGTGAACCAAACCTTTGACACGCTTAACGAAGGCAGTGTGGCATTAATTTACCATACGCACAGACTAAAGATTAGTAGTCTTTCTATCTCACGAATGCGTGGGATGGGATTTCTATGGCCTGCGAAATAACGTTAATATTGTAAGGATTCACCCGCCTTCGTGACAGAATATCTCTAGTACCTACCTACGCCGTAAGTTTGGAATCCATCTAGTAGATTTTACATTAAGCAATTATGATTTGTTACTTATCATATTCGTTTAAATATAGCTTCAGTGGGATAAGATAAGCAATAAAAATAGAAACCAAATTTCGTATCTCTTGCTCGATAAGATTATTATTTTTTGCTGTTTTTAGAGCTAATAGTTCGAATCGTGTTAGTTGCAGCGCCTATTCATACTATTGTGTCCGATAACCCAATACCTTTCAATCCACGCTCCTATATGTAGGTACGAGTAGTACCTACCTACAATAGTTTGTACTGAAATCGAGTTTGCAAAAGACTAGTATTATATAGTGGTTATCCCTATTATTGTCACTTCCACAGTGTGTGTTTATTAATGTATTAGAACTGTTTATTTTATTGCGCGACTGCTGAGCACGAGATCATGGGTTCGATTCTTGATCAGGCGAAGTGTTATTGGATTTTCTGTTAGGATTTTTTTTGTAGCAGTCCGGAGTTTGGAATTGTCGTAGGTAGACGACCATATTCTCACCACCTATTACATGGACTTAATAATAGAATTGGTAAAATGTGTGTGTACAATAATTGTGTACACCTCTGCTTACGGTGCCTACCACTTCGGGGAAAACAGGCGTGATGCAATTTTATGTTACCTTCTATCATTATCATCACTATCCATTTCGGGAGTTTTCTTTCTCCAGTCGTGGACATCGTTATTGTATACTCAGTAAAAGAAATAGGAACCAAGACTTTTAACGAATTTCTTTAACGTCGTAAACTCACACTCCTCTTCCCATATCCCTCACCACACCCTCACAATTATTGCAGTGTAATAACAAACAGATGTCACCGTTTTATTTCTTTCTCCTCAATACGACAGTCTGCGTTATGTTAATAAAAACGAACATTTCCCCCTTTATTTTAACGCGTAATATCTTTGACAACGATCGCGTCAAAATGTCTTTTAATATTGTGCGAAGACATTCTCAAAAAGGGATGTAAGTTGTGAACACAAAATTAGTAGTGTTGGCACGAAGCCAAAATCCATCCGTGTATACGACGGCTCTGCAGTCAATAACGCGTATTGAAGCGAGAGAGAAAACGCCAGAATAAATATCAACGGGAATTTGCGTAGGTATCGATTATTTAACCAGTGTTTGTATGATGAAGATGCTATTAACTCGTGAGAAGTTGGTATAATTTTATCGCTTCTTATTTAGTAAAGCAAATATTAATGAAGTGCTCGGAACTTTAGAAATGCAAATTTATTTGGGGAGTACGTTTGCAAGGCGTTAAACGAAACTCATTTGGTTAAAGTTTACTAAGTTTTTGGTACGTCGGAGAATTTGCAAAAAAAGTTCAAGAGAAAACGTTACAAACTGGTATATATGAAATCATTTTTACTATTCTTGGAATGAAAGCCTTTGCAAGGAATATTTCTCACTGCAGCGAAACTTAATATTTGAACAAACGTGTGTGTCGTGTGATCTGAAAATCGTGTTACATCGGCCTCGGCGAACTGCGACACTGATCCCCTTTGCACCATTTCTACAAAAGCGGATTGTTTGAACCATATAAATGGATTAAAATTTAAATCTTTTGTCTGTGTTGAAATATATTTGTAGCAGAGAATTATTTTCAATGCATTATTATGACACAAAAGTTATATAAATGAGTCAATAAAAGGAAATAGTCTACTCTCTACTCATCTTGCTACTGGAAGTTTTGTAAACTTACTTAAACAATCAATGATAGGTACATAAATCAAGAATCGAAATTTGTGTTGAATTGTTTGTAATTGCCCCAAATCCAGAAATCCCTAATCATAACAATAATCCCACCATAGACAATCCTGCTAAATTACTCAAACAACGCCGTACGATACATCAGCTCGTTCATCAAGCTATCGCAAATTGCTCCGAGCTCCTCTCCAGAGGTCGCCCAGGGAGGGTCGAAGGAGGGGAGGTTAGATTAATGGTTCGAGCCCAGTTAGGTACGCCACCCGGGACCGATCAGGCGTTTAAACATGAATCCTCTCAAATTGCCCGGACGACGCCTGCGGAACCGTGAAAGGGTTTGTTTGACTAAATGGACTGTGTTACGGATATGTTTGTTGCTCATTTAAGTTTTTGATTAAAAAATATATTTAGGCAAACATATTTTTATGAAAATTTATAGGATTGGAGATAGAGGTCAGAAAATATGCAGGACTGTATTTTTTTTCCAATACCGAATGAAAGAGTGGACAAAGCTTTCGCTAAGTAATATGGATCTGGTATAATGGAGGTTTCAAATACTCTCGTATCTCGTAACGAGTGATGATCCTTAAAATCCACTTTTAGAATTCTCTACGTTTGGGCCATGATAAATAAATATTATTTAGCACATGCTTTTCTTAGCATTATTCCTTTCACTATTAACACAACAGTAAAACCACAAATGCAAGATGGGGACGGAACATAGCTAAGTCAAAAACACGTACTAAGTAGATGTTTATTTATTTGGGCCTTCGTTTATGTAACCTAAAGCTTGAAGAATTCGTTTGTAGAATTTTTGATGGTAACCATAAACAGCTTGAAGTTATTTACAAACACAGGAATTGTCTAACAAACCACTTAATAATATTTATAACTAAGCTTGTAGGGAGTACTTTGGCTAGTGTTGTGTGGGATTCAAAAGGCTAAACACAAATTTATTGTTTTTCATCAGAAATCCACAATTCCAGTAGTGGGGACTCAATTAGACTGCGTGGCCGCTTGGACGCATCGCTAGCGCAGGAGAGCGTGACGAGTACACGCACGACCTGTGCTTTGCCTGCTCATTAACGCCCTCCTTGCTACGGTACCTCGGCTAACAGGACTGGAATTCTTGGAGACACGTGTAACGAAACAGTTCTAATTTTGACGAGAATATGTAACTGATGAAAATTAGAGCGTGCTGTAAGACGAGACGCCATAGTGCTAAAGACGACTCAACTCAGTAGAGGCAAACTTTTCATAAAACTGTGAAAATTATGATAGCTAGCCAATAATTTGTTTGCATCTAAACTACAATAGGAACCTCGGTTTGCTCACAATTTAATTATAGTATAATATAATATATAAAATATAATTTTCCACCGCTAATATCCGTTTTCTTCATCTCTTCAAAAAGCAGTCGAATATTGTGGTATCTGGAATGCATTTTAATTAGCTTTGCGATTTACACGCTGACTACACAATTGGTATAATGCATTGTCGATCAGGCAATGCTCACTTCGGCATTATTAAATTTCAATATCAGCACTTAAAGAGACGAGTTCACGTACAAGGAATAAGAAGCTCAATATTTAAGTCGCTGACGGTGTAGATTCGAATATAATTCAATTGCTGCGTTTAATTTCGTAGACCGGGGGAGTCTCGAAGCGTTAAAAGGGATGGAGGGATCCGGAGGTACCGGGAGGGTGAGGGTAGGTGGAAAAATGACAGCATGAATCTCGGGTCGCGAGCCTCGGGCAATTGGCGCAATAACGATGCTGTGATTCATTTTTCAGAGGCGTTTGGAGATGATTTGTCGATTTCTATTTGATGCTAGCTTGTGTATTTCGGAACAAAGATTTATCAAGTGTTGTCATCTTCGTAAACCACCTTCTCAATTATTTATATAGGAGGGTGGTAATCGGTAAATTATTTGTTTAATATTTATAACCTTACCGTTACTGTAATGTACCTAGAAGTGATTAGAATATTTTTTCATGCTCAGGTTTTTTTTATTTATATTTACTTGCAAATATCAGTGTTAATTAAATAGTAGATCGAAGAGATAGGTGAATATCATTCATTAATACATGCAGCATGGGATGTGATGGTTAGATAACAGACTGCGCTTTATTGAGCAAACAATCTGTTTGTCGTCGCGTCGGCCTCGCGTTGAGGATTATAAACGGGTTAAATTGGACGAGGTTCACACCCCGGACAACGCTCGTGTTTATTCAGACCACGTACGGACCTCCGCGGAGCCGGACGTGACGTACTCATCAGTGTTCATTCGCCATGCAACCGAGATATGCCAACCTTTCTGTATGCGCATGTCGACACCGCTAAACAAATTACTAGACACTTTGAATAGACGAATAAATCTACACTTTATGTACATGTACGATTTCGTACTGAATGACTTAATAAAACCATAACCTGCACAAAACAATACAATATAAACCATAAAGAAAACAAAGTTCTCCTAGGTTGAAAAATAATAATACCTATCACTGACAATAAGAACACAATTTCAAAGGAAGAGTTCTTTTTCTCTCTCTCGATTCATGTCGGCGCAATATCGCGCGTATTCTTTCGTAACTCAAATACCAGGAGCGCAGAAATGCTGAACAGTATACGGTTGAAACCAGAGCTATGTGTGCGAAGAGAAAATTGATATGTCAGACAAGGTAAGCAAGTCTGCTAGCCGGCCGGTGAAACAGCAGCAAATACACGAGTCACGGAGACAAGCCCAGTCGGCTCGCGACTGTGCCGTCATGCGGACGTAGTTTATTGTCCTCTCAATATTTATTATTCGTTCTCAATGGATGAAATAATAGTCGTTCTTTTTTATGAAGGAGGTGTGAATAGAATTAGTTATGGTTCTGCATACGGTCGCGCTTGATGAGAACGGCTGATAGATTTGAATGTTTCAATTTAATTGCTCCATTTTTCCGTATGCGCTATGTGTGCAGCAAATGTTATATTTTTTCTAATAACTAATAGGTATATTCTTATACCGAAGTTGACGGGAACGAGTGCACTAGATATTTGAATAATTTTATTGTATACATTACATATATACTGAGGTATATATATATTAATACCGAACACAAAACCACATGCGACGAGATAACAACCCCTGGAAGTAATTTCACTTTACTTTACATCCGATTAATTATTTAAAAACTGATATGCGTTTAATACATTGCTAGAGCCATAAGAGGAACAATATGGAAGAATTCGGAACAGTTGGTAGTACACAATTATATCGGTATTGTAAAATGGTTGTTCAATGCGGGGACTGCGCTTAGCGGTCACACGGTCATCGACTCAGGGACAATTAAATCGACGTACTTGTCAAGTACCGAATGTCATCGGCTTCTTCACGCTTCTTGCTAGAGAGAGAAACCATTAGGCGAAAAAAAACAACATAGATATACAAACCTAATTATAGTGGCAGGCTTTGCGTCCTGCGAATTGCTTATTCAGCATTTTTGTAATAAACCTATGTGTATTGGGGGGATATTTGAACAAATTACCGGTTCGAGCAAGGTAAGCAGGTCCCTCGTTTGACACAAAGGGGCTTCCGACCCTCGCCACTTGTGGCCAAGTCGGAGAGCAAACACTTGTGACTAGTTTAGACGAGGGGAAGTGGCGACATTTGGCTAGTGAGCTTAAAATTCTACATCATGTACAGAATTAGATGAATTCATGTATTATAAATGAATTGGAAGAGAAAAATCTTTTTGTACTTATTCCACAAACGATAAGCCTCCAAAAAAGAATCAGAGGATTAAACGAAGGGGTGAAAGATACATTCGTTATAATCTTGTAATAAATACGTCAGTAATAACTCAATTAAGTGAGATCACACCCCATGGCGAGCCCGCGATAAGGGTTCTGTGCTAGATAAGAAAAAAAAACACAATGCTGACGAGCGGGTGGTTTTGGCGTTGGGGTGCCGCGGGGAGACAACAAATATTTTCTGATACCCAGACCCTTGTCTACCCTTAATAACAGCGGCGTAACTGATTACATTCCATTGTTATTGAACGTATTAAACAATGTGCAAATATTGTTGTTATTCGAGGCGCGTCACGCTTGCACGACAAGTGACATGCAGTACCTAACATTATTTGGTTTTGTCATAAATAAAATTGCGAAGTAATCATAGGCCTTGTGGCGTGCTGCGTTCATTGATATTTTAACGAGCACGATTTCACCGCCGAACAATGGCTAGAAATGTGGCATCACGTGGGAACATCTCACCTGCGGCGCCGACCCGCTATATCCTTCACTAATTACCATCCTTATCTGAATCAGATTAAGGTGTACAAAAAAAAACCACCGTCCTTTCCTTTTCGTTTTACATTTACATAATAATGCGTGGGGCATAACGACCGGCGGCGAGCCAAGAGGCGCATTATTATAATGACGCCAGTGGAGCGCCAAGCGCCAACTTGTCTCTACGTTTTTATGTGCCTCCTCACTCCTGTAACGGCAACTATGTCCAGATCGGTGCCGCCGTTCACTTCTTTCAAAAATGGTACGGACGTATTAAAAAGCTGAGATCGGTGTCGGAGATAAGTGTCGAGTTTCACAGAGACAATTGGAATAAAATCGATTAGAGTGGGTCTGTATGGCAACTTGATAGAAGCGATTTTTATTTGGAAGCATTATTTTATCTGAGCTACCTGATCGCTAGTTCGCTAGTTCTCAACGGAGGCATTCGTTTGCGGTGTAACGGAACGCGAGCGTGCATGAGACAATGCAGCCTTTGCTTTAATTGTGTGGGGTCCCCATATGACGCTTCCCCATTCACTAGTTTAATATTCGGAGCGTACGTGCATGCGATTAAGTATGCTTTCTAAATATAGGGGCCCTTCACATAGTATTTTTTTATGTTTCGAGGGGTGGCTTGTACATAACTAGTAGGTATATAAGACCCAAGTTATGTTGAACAATGCATAACAGTGATAACTATGGAGTATACGTGATATTAAAAATGTTGGACCTTGACTTGATACACAAGTGCAACAATATACGAAATGATGCACTTATTATTTACAAAATCAAATTATTATCTTTGTATTTGTAGCAGCCGTAGCAGGTAGGTATCAGCTATCACATCACAGGTTACTACCGTCAATGTGCTAACAACAACTTATTATGGTTTTAAATATGATTAAAATAACTACTTTTAATTTATTTCCTTTATATTTGCTTTTGAACTAACCTAATACGGTGTATAGTTTACGTTACCTACGTTTGGTACACAGTTTCAAATGCTCAATATTTTCCCGACACTACCATAGCCCTCATTTTAGGCTTGCATTATCTACATTTGCGCACACACACGAAATTAAATAGTACCTAGCTGTTCAGGTTCCAACTCATAACTCAAATCACACCCTTTCTAGCCATAATAGCTTTCACACAATTTTCTTCTATCGTTTCCTACATCTTCCTTTATTCTTGTAGCAATCTCATACACCTACAAACATACCTACTTAAAATAATCTCATTCCTCCGCATCACATGCTCATGATATCCATACTATTCGGTCTCCGTAGCCACTTTCAGACATCAATCCTACATCCTGATTCCTAATTTTATCCATTCGAGTAACAATTATGCCTTATAAATTTAATGTTCGGTTAATTAGCAAATCATCGATATGCATAAAAGCCGTAATAATGTTTCATTCAACTTAAGATCACGACAACTCCACTCATAGCTCTGTTCCCCGGCACTTTTTTATTTCATTCCAATACAGGGATGGATAAAATTACGGTGAAGCATTGTAAAGCGATTATTTATAGAAAATTTGGTCGCTTTGTGTCGCTTCCGAGTGCACGGACGAGTTTCGAATTATTATCGGCACCACACCGCCGTGACCCTATAACGGCTTATTTTTTTGCGTCTTGTCATAATTTTTTTATACAAATTTTAGGGAAAAGGCCGTTAGCCGTTACCAATACTTAAATGGCTGTGTTACCCTCAAATTAATTTTATCCAATTATTATTTTGTTATTTATTTTTAGGCCAAATTGTTTATTAGCATGTGCGGCTAATGAAAATTGTATGTGATGTTAAATAGTTTCAAGTATTTCAGGTACACCAGTGTCTTTAATTATGCCATTTAGATAGCCCATAAAATAACGTTTTTTGTAAATGTAATAAATTATTTTAAATGCAATAATTTCAAATAGCGCCATCTAACAAATAGCATTGGAACTATGTCGTGCAACACTTGGCTAACAGAGTGCAGAGAGACCCTGAGAAAATGTGGCGCTAGTACTAAACTCTAAAAACAAAAGTATACTGAAATACTGTAAATAAAAATGAAAGAATATTAATAGAAAATAATATTATTAAATAAACAAAGTTTTATTTTGTATCGCTGCATCACACTACGATATTTTTGCCGGCCGGAATATTGCTTGATGCTGATTGGCTGAATAAAACGGCGGGGAGCATGCGCACTCGATGGCTGTTCGGTCGAAGCCGAATACTGGCGCGTTTACTTCGAGATACCAGGGCTACAGAGCTCTGTAGGAGTTTCTATGTTGACGCCTGGTGTTTACCCAAATTTACGCTGTATGCTTGAGCGATAAAGCATATAATTCCTTGTTTCAAGATGTTTCGTTTATATTAGACCACGCTGGCAGATAACAAGGCATGTAAGCTGTAAACGAAACTGGTCTCTATTTAGTTAACAGTAGAGTAATTTTCTTATTGCTTTTAATTTGTTTTGATATTAATTAGTTTCCTAAAATTGACACGGGCGCTAGCAAGCGGGCGTTGGAAACTTTTGGCGGCATGAGACCTATCATAATAATGGATTGGAGAGAAATTGTGGTCGTGACGTTCTAATTGATTATGCTTCTTGTAATTTAATGAGCGTTATTAACGAAAGCGCGCTGCATTTAAAAAAAAAAAACGAAATATTTAAGAAACAAGCTTCACTTAGTGTTCTTTTTTTAGTACGAATATGGTAGACTAAAATGAGTTAATTTAGGAGATGCGATAAAGACCAGCGTAGGAGCCAATATAACTTTGCTGATGACTTTGAAAAGTTGTAACTGGGAATATTTTAATTGCTATTAGATTACTGACTTCACGAGCTTTAGATTTGTTATAAAAGTGTCCATAAACGATTTATAGCTCAACGTGGGTGGGTAGAAAGTATGGATACAGGGAAAATATTTATGAATAAGTTCTTATACAATCGTGGGCATAGAATAGTGAGTGTTGACGTGAAATTATACAAAATATTTTAAATAGATCGTATATGAATCTATAGCAAATAGAGAAAAACAAATCTGCTCGTGAATTTAATCGATCAAAGCTTAGGGTTAACTAAAGCGTATAAATCTGTGGATCAAAGACTGGTCTGTTTGAACGATGAAAGTGTGCTAACCCGCAAGCGACAAAAAGTTGGGGACGATAGAAATAGTAGAGTTAGAGTTCACTTCGTTAAATATTAGTTTGGGCCACAAAGCTTTTGTCTTTTCCATACCGTTTTGTGGAAATAATTATTTCACGTAGGTTAATGCACAAACTTTCAAAATGAGACTGAAGATTAATCCACTAAACACTACGATAAAGAAGAATAAAGCACGGTTATCATTCTTCGTAATTAAGATTATAATATAGCCTGAACCTATAGTCCTTTACCTATGTTGGGTATAAGTTTATTTTGTAAATAGTAAATATATACAGATTATTAGCCAATCATCCATGTAAAATAAGTAAGAAAGAATGAAATGTGTAATACTTAAATATTATGAATGACTGTATCTTATATTGGATACTAAAGGCATAAAAAAAAACATAGCATTATTTTTGGCAATATTTGATGACAAAAAGATAAAGGTAGCGCTTTTTATTATTCAATTGGGTGTCAATCCTCTAAGCTTGTTCCAAATTCATCCACTAGTTGTCAGAAAAAAAATCCCAGGTGCTCGTACAATTTTAATGGTTCCATAAATATATAAAATAATAAGAGAAACGTATTTCACGGAAAATTTAGAATTAATGTACTAATTTGCTTTTTATAAGCAACATAATATAATAACTGTTCAATAAGAAAGATTACATCTTGAAATAGATAAACAAGAATTTCAATATTCTAAGAAAATTTCGTGACTTCGTTGGGCGGATTTCTATGAAATTGGTTAAATTCGAGAGCTTTTAAATCACAAAAAAACTTTTTGTTGGATTAAAATAATAATATAATCAATATTAGATTCATCTTTGCATTAAGTATTATTGCTTGTAGTGGGCGTTAAAGAACATCCTACGCTTTACGACTGACGTCTTAGGCTACAGAAAAACTTTTTGGGTTACGGATTTTACGAGACATTGAGACAATAAAGTAAGCGAGGTTGTTTTTTCTTTAATATTTTTTTTTCTTGCGTAAAGCATGGAATGGATTAGAATATTTAGTAAAAAAGTAAGCATGTTACGGTTAGTTAAGATTTTTCACACGATATTTGAACAACAAAATATTATTCGTCGCATATTTTAATTGAATGAAAAGGGACTTGTTAGAATACAATTTTAGATAACTTACTCTTACTATTGCTTCTATTGATCTTATCGCTACTGATCCGTAAATTGCAAATTTCTTGAAGTATTGAAGAACAACGACTGATTGAAATTCTTATTGATTGACAGATTAACCTCACAGTACATCTTCCAATTTATTTATAGTTGGTGATACTGATGACTCGTGAAAATAACAGAAAATGTAACAAAAAGTTCACAAATACGTATGGCACATACACCAACCAAACGATCAAATACAAATGTTGAAAGGACGATGGAGTCATAAATTAGACAGTGTATATATCGTGGCACAAAAAGACCCAATGACATCCTCTTAAAATGTGTTAATTTTTATGGTAGTATCATTAAGATTTAAATCAAGGAGATTGTGTAATTAGCAATCAGTAAATCAGGTCTAAATAAAAACCATTGGTCTTTGTGTAGAGATTAGTCAATAAATTAAATAATAATCATAGGAAAGATCTGACATTTTAAAAACACCATCTAATAATAAAAACAAACAATTAATAAAGCAAATATTAACTTTCTCAGGCTATGAACTATATCATCGTATAGTGGGGCTGAATTTTCAAAATTTTTTTTTGTCTGTAACGTATATAGATGTGGTTCAATGTATAGATACTAGAAATGTTAGGACAATGTAAGAAAGGAACTGTTTGATATCAGCGCATTTTATTTGTATTGGTCGCTAATTGATAACTTGACTGAGTAAATTGTAGCCAGGAAGAGCTCGGGAGACCTGTTTTAAACAGATATAAAGAAACGTAGACCACAGAGTATCACAATCTATTCCAGTGTGATCGTATCAAATCAACAGTTATAAGGCAGCGAACATAAAACTGATGAAACGGCTTATGGAATATATTCCTCTACGGTTTTAGAGGACAGAAAAAGACAAGCAAATGAGAAGATAAGTCCTTTCAGCGTTTCACAATTGACGGGAGAAGTGAAGCATGTATGAACAATGTGCCGTATCAACATTGTTCCGTAACATTAAATGTTTTCATATTCTATCTGCGACCACTCCACCTATGGTTTCGTAATGACAAATCTTTCCATACGATTGACTTACCTCATTTACAGCTCCTTGTCTCGACACCAAACTTACCTTCACTGGACATCGTGTTGTTGTTTTTATTACAGACAATAGTGGGATTCATTTGAGTCAGTCGATATTATTCTATATATGTTTTAAAAACTACATACTTAGTGACTGCCCGATGGAGACAATCGTCTTAGTGAATGAACATGTTATGATGATAAGTCAACTAACTTACTTCCTCCCTCAAAAGACTCGTTACATCACAATCAACGACTAGAAATGAATCCCCCAGTGACCCAACATGCAGTTAGGATAATGCAAATATAAAACCAAACCCAAAAGTAGAATTTATTGTTATCAATATCGGGATCAGGTTAGTAACGGGGAACGACTCCAAAAGATAATGAAAAAAGGCACTTTACAATATGGCAAGGTTACCCCTCACACGGTTCGTTCAAACTTGTTTACTGTCAAAAACTTTAATGTAATCTTAAGAAGGGCACCGACTATAAAGAAGTATTCAGTTTCTCACTGTGGCCCCCAGTCTTTTACACAAATCTATGTAAGGGGAGCCTTGATAATAATAAGCATCGAAAAACACCCATGAAAAGGAACACAAAACCCTTGCGATAATTTCTGAACAGCTGCCGTCACTTCACAATACTAGGATTAATGAACAAAATGTAAACTACGATCATGCGCAGCGATGCATTATATATAAAGCGTTATAAAAGCATGTTTTGAAATTCGGTGCAAGCAAAAACAATCAAGCGTTCGCACGTTGCGAAACAAGCAGTTTACAAATAAAGCCAACCAATCGAACCCGCCACTGATATGTGATCTCGCATGCAAGTTTCGCAAGGTTGGAATCTGTTACGGCAATATTTTATAAAGAAATAAAGCTCACCTTTCTAATTCTCTTCTTCATGATACGCTCAGCGGCGTACACGCTGTCACCGAGCTCCATCTTATGCATCCCCAGTTTGATAGTTGGAAGAAATGCAAAATCCCAATCCAAAATCACTGCAATCCAAGTATTGTGATCCAAATCACTGCATCCGTTTGATAGCGCACTGCAATCCGATACACATTCTCTGTCACGGCACACTCCCTAACACTGTCACTGTTCAAAGTTGCCGCGCGAACGATCCTTTTTCACGGCGCGCAGCAACGCGTCCTCACGTCGCAACGTCACAGCCGAAACTGAAGTAGGGGGAGGAAGCCCCTGCCCCGCGCGTCCCGCCCGGCAGCACTGCGCTCCTCGCCGACAGAGCGCGCCACGAGTTCGCCAACACCCGCTCGATATTCTGTAAACAAGTTTTATTTTCATCAGTTTTGTGTTTTCAGCATCCATTCTTATTATTTGTCGGTTAATTACTATTATAATTAAAATTACGGAAAAAAATATAGTGATTATTGTATTTTAACCGTTTAAATATGAGTAAATACATATCTATATAATACATAAAAAAGTATATAAGCTAGTATATAAATTGTAGTATATAACTAGAAAAGTCTAGTAGTTAAACCGTATTGCAAGTCCTAGAACTAACCCTAAGTAAGTATTTAATTGCAAAAGCAAAGTAATATCATGATTGAGCGCGTTGTCGTGGCGGTATTGTAGGTATATTGCGTTGGCAGAGCGTAGTGAATGCGTCTCGCTCGAGTCGGTGGCGGTCTGGCGGGCGATTCCCCGCAGCGGTGCGGAGTGCGGCACGGGAGCGCGGCACGCGGTCGCCGCGGTGGAGGCACAATAACGCCGGCAAGCGCGACGTTGCCGCTGTGCGCCAGCTGCGAGAGAAAGACCGAGCGCCTACCCTATTATTTACGCGCGACGTTGCCGTTCCGAACGGCCTACGTTGATTACGAGGACACCGCTTTTACGTTCGATCATCCGGCACAAATAAATGAGTATATCTTACGATTTCCTATAAATATCGAAATTCTGATTACACTACCCGTGTTAGAACACGTTACGGATTATCCGTGCATATAATTATAATTAATACCTGAGTTAATCAGCTAATGGATGTCAACAACTTGTAGCGATGCACATTTCACGTAAAGACCGGCCGTAAGTTAGAGTCGACGAGAGCGTTTCGATAATATTTTGGCTGGAAACGTCAGAGAAAGCGACCAGTCAACAGTGCGCGCGAGAAGTAACTAAGGCATTTTCGGTCGTATCGAATCGGGTTGGCATTCGTGAAAGGTCGGTATTTTGGGCCTAGCGGGGCGCGGGACGTGAGAAACAAGATGTATTATGATTGGCTGTGAAACTCGGGCGGCGGGCGCTGTGTGTAGTGGGCCAATGAGGGAGCGCGACGCGGCGCCACGCCCGCTGTTGCTTGGCCGTCGAGTGCTTCCGTCCCTTTCACACAGATACTCGGTCGATTCAAGCGTTGTTTTTTACTGAGAGCGGCTCACATAGAAAAATAAACGGACATTTTGGAATGGACTACGTGCGTGGAGAAGGGTCGCCGGATCCGGGCTCGAACACATTTATTTATTTTGTCTGTATTGTTGTAGGGAGAGATATGGCGCGATAAATAGATACAGCTTGCGTCGTCGACACGTCCGCTAGATAGTGCGGTTTTATTTTTAAAACTGTCACGTTTGATGCATGAGCAGCGGATTGAATGGATATGTTATTCATAGAACTGATAGAGTTGACAACTCTTCTAATAATTATTTTAATCGAAAGTATAATTAATCGTGATAATGATACATGTTATTATTATGATATAGCTTGATGGCTCTACGTTGGGATTTTCATCTTTGTTTAGAGATTTTCGTTACAAACAAGCTTAGGCTTAGGTATGGAAATTATTACCGATATGTTCTAACTACTTACATATAGTAGAGTATACAATATAGGTCCTTACAATAGGTACCTAAGTATGTTTTGATGAGAATATGTTTAGTTACACCTCTTTTTTGCAACCGCGGGCTTGGTGGTTTATTAATCGCGACGTAATCCCAGACGATTTGTGTTCCTCAAATAGTGTGTTAGCCACGCTATCAGTGGCAAACTCGACCACGCGTTTGTCTGGCGTGGCTTAGTTAGTAAGCGGTATATAGGTAGTTACTGCGGTAGATAGTTGCTATTTCCTCTAGGCTAGATAGGTAAGCGTTGCGTAGACGACCGGTGGTGGTAATTTTGGCCGCGAGACAAAAATGACTGCTTGTTTCCGTTGTCACGGACCCGCCATGCAATCACACACATAAACCAGTGACCAGTGGAAATCGTCAGCAGGCGATTGATCGTGTGCGTTGTTGTATGGGATGCCATAAACTCTATCGTCCCGGCTAACTTTTCTTGTCCAACGCTGGCCACTTTTTTCTACGTAGAGTCGTAAGTCAAGAAACGGCTAACAATGTCTGTTTCGTTTAGATACTGCTGTGACTTGTTATTTATAGCGTTTTTGTTGTTTTTGCATCATCATCGTCATCCACAGCCCGACTTCACAAACTGCAGGCCATAGGCCTCCCTCTGCTTGTGCCAATCTCCACGCTCCGACGTAGTCTCATCCAGGTTTTTCCAGCGACAGTAACAATATATTCACCGCTGCCGAGCGACTATATCCTGTCCTTGAATACCTTGGAGTTAGCAACGCGCGTGCCAAGGCCTATGGACGTCATTCACGTATTTACAGTTATTTGGGCCATCATCACGTTCTTTTTCTACACGAATTTGACCCGCATGCGAAGCGCCCGCATTTTAGCTTTTCATTCATGTCAGTCATATGACGCGTTATAGACGCACGCAGCAGGTTTGATTTGTATGTGTTGGACTTCACGCATGCGAATTAGAGTCGCTGCCACGGGGGTGCCATCTAAAAGGCACTAGAACGCACGAGCCCAATAAAAATACTGACGTAATCTCATATATGAATGGGCGAAGTGGTGAAGACTAGACAGTAGGAGCCTGCTTCCACGGGCTGTAAAAGGTATGTATTTATGTGTGTGTGTAGCTCGCGTATTTGACAAGAGAAATTAAAGGACTAACGTATGCTTCTGTCATTTTCTGAGCAACGTTACGTCCATATCTTTTTATCTTTGTATTGGTGGCATTAAGAATGACCAAAATCTCTTAGGTAATTACGATAACCGTAAAGTCGATAGGTTTGCCATGCTACCGCAGAGGTTTGAATTTTGAATGGGGAGCGCGGTCCTAGAGATGATCAGAAAGACTGATATGCTGGTCTTATTCGTATTGATCTGCCGGTATCTGCGCGCTCTACTCTCAAGCTCATGCTGAGTGCCCTCGTCAATAGTCCACACTTGCATCTGAGTCGAGCGTTACAGAACAGAATTATATTTTAGGAACAAAAGTTTTAGCAATGTAATGTTGTGTCGCATCTATGTGAGAGCTTTTAAATGTTTTTCGGGGCAGTCAGAAGAGAGGAAGCCGGAAGCCGTATCTTGGAAATCCATACCAACGTAGGAGAAAAGTCTAAGTTAATTATAGGATATAGAAAGGAGCCCGCGTTCTACTAAAAAAAAATTAAAGAGAAGAGCGGTAGATTGATTGACATGACGACGAATCAACGACCGTGCGGTTACCATATCTCTCGCAATTTCCGGGCGCCGCATTTAGTCATGAAAGCCAAAAGGGCCTTTGACACGTGTATTTGGCCCTGTTTCAGGATCTGCTGTGCGCATGACGACTGGTAATGCCACCCACATTTTTTTTTATTAATGTATTTTGTTATTATTACCCGTGATACTCTTACAAGCAGGCGTCTGATTTGTAAGTTTTCTCGTATGCGGAGCTGATTCACATGTGCCACCAAATGTTTATTAATTATGTTTGTCACCAACATTTATTCAACATTACTAGGTAGGTTTTTAATAAAGTACTGTCTGCAACTTTGAATGAAGGTTATCTACTTTATTTGTTGTAGAGATTCTTAACTAATCAATGAAAACTGCGTTCCTACTACTGCGTTGGACAAGGCGACGTAATTATTTAGCCGTCACATTTTGAAAAGACGCTAACATTGTTTGTTGATGAAATGACTTGTGACAGCTCTATTGGCGAAGAGCCCATTGATTGCGGGATTGATTCCCATACATACCTAATAAATATCTGTATGGTCTACCGCTAAGGGAACCATTAACGGTCCCAAAACTTCTCCGAAATTTCTGAAAAAAAAAACAGAGGAAAAAGAGGAAGTTTGAAAGTGGCGTTGATGACCGAGTAGGTGTGTGGAAATCGTTTATTATGGTATGGACTTGTGATGCGGAGAAATGGAGATCAAGTTATGAGAAAAGTAAACAAGTAAACAATGGATGGTTTATGTGATTTGTGGCTAGAAAGGTACTACCTACGGAGATAATGATGTATGAAAGAAAACGACGTGCTGTGCCGAGCCTAAATAAATTGAGATAAGGGTATTAAAATTAAGAACTATGATGACATGTAGGTTTGGATTCGCTATCCATATTAGAAAACAAGATGGCCCGATTTAGTTCATGTGAACATGCAAAGAGTCACCATAGCCGGACACGGTGTGGAGTTGATGATGATTACTTAATGGCGGCTCTTGGTATTCAAGCCTACGTGATTATGTTTTTGAAAATCAATCCGCATGCAGGAGTGATTCTAGAATCAAGAATATTAAAAAGCGAATATAAAGTGACAATCGGAGATCCAGTACATATTGCTATCAAAGATAGTGCGGAATGCTTAAGTATCGGTTATGGCATTCAAACTCGTACACTCGTGTACTTACTAAATTAAACAATGGATTTCGATGCGATTTGCACCATAATTTAGAGAATTTTCTTGAGGATGGTTTGTGTGTAATACCTATATATAATATTTGACCGAGAGAAGCCAAAGTGAGTAACATGTATTAGGTATATAAACATTTGAGCAAATTCTGACAAAGTGATAAGTGACGGAATGAGGTAAATTGACTCGTAAACGGATTCCGATTTCCTATACCTACACAGTGCAGATAAAATGTAAAATTTTTGTCGAACCTCTTAAAATTACAGTCATACCTGTTGAATCAGGACTGCAAATTATTCTCACTTAGGTATAGAATTAACTCAAATAGGTCTTCTTACTCAAGTATCGTACTTAGCCAGGTTAGAAAAACCGACATCTCACTTAATGAGGTTTAAAAAACTGATTGTAATATATAATTTAATTATAAATATACAAAATTATATGGTGTAATTAAAGCAATTCACATTTTTAATTCAAGAATACATACATCGTACCTGTTCTATATATTAAAGCAATGATTTTGCAAAAGCGAATCTCAGCTACGGGGGCATAATTTCGCATTTATTGAAATTTTTGACCTTGAAAATAACGATGGCACTGAATTTTACTATTGACTCTATTGTAGAGCGGCGCGGGTGCAAGTCTTGGGTCTGGAATCGGTTGGGCGACGAAATATCCGAAGCCATAACTTTTAGGTGGAAAATACTGGTGGTTGGAATTGGAATAGATATACAATCCGTTACTTGGTTCATCTTCTGCAGTTTAGGGGAGCTACTTGTTTGGCCTCCTTAGTTATACAGACGAAAAAGTTACTTAGCCTCGAGCATCGTCGTAAAGTATCATGTCTTTCTATTTTCCACCGGATACATTTCGGTGAGTGTGCGCAAGAGCTTCATCACCTTATTCCAACCTCCCCCTTTTACTACAGGACCAATAGAAGGACGGCAGATTATCACCCCTTCCTCGTTATCTCAAAAATTCGTACGCATCGATTGGCATCCCCGTTCATGATACGTACTATCCGGGAATGGAACTCCTTGTTTCTTCTGTTTACGTGTTTCCTGGGAAATACAATCTAGGCTACAATCTATTCACTCTAGCCTTGAATATGGCTTGAGAGAGTGAATAGATTTCTTCCGGATCTACGTGCTCCAGCCTCGGCCACACCGTCGCTTACCATTAGGCGAGTTGGTGGCCAAACGGAACAGATGTTTATTAAAAATGACGAATAATTGCAATACGCCGTCGCTTGTCCAAAAGAATTGCTGACCGTTTATAGTTATTATTATGGAATTGGCGGTTGCGGATGTCGATTGTCATAAGTATGCAAATGCATTTGACTGCTTTTAGGTACGCTGAATGAAGGTTAGCGCGTTCTTTTGCATTATCCAGCAATTGCCTAAACAAAATGAGTCAGCATCACAAGAAACCCAAAAGGTGCATCATTTTTAACATATAACATTTAATATATACCTAAATATGTTGTGAGATTGCTTTAGTTACCTACCTACAGGTAGAGATCCGACCAATTTTACGCCAGAGCACCTGTTGTTTAGGTTCTTTTCGTATATTTTGTATGAGGTTATTATTGAAGGTGATATTTTTAAGGATGAATCATCCTTGTTATGATGAAAATCTCCGTAATGTAGATCTCTCACAGCGTCCTCGTGATATTGAATGATGTCTTAGCGAAAATCAAGGTATTTTTTTCATGTTAGGGGAATTCATCAAGGAGACTGCCGGATTCCAACCGATTCAAAACCAATTCCTCCTCTTAAACTTAACTAGGTTTCCGGGATCACAGCTGCATTGACCTCAACTTCAGCCTTCGATACCTTCGACGGACTCTAGTAAACATTACGGTGATTTCGAAGCTAGTCTCTGTGTTCATGATGATACTGCTAAATTGTGGTCTTATTTCATGATTGTGGGAGAGATGACTGTTCCGTAGTTCCACTCAAACTGAATACCACAGCTTTTAAAATCAATGCTTTGAGCAAAGATTTAATCGTTGTCAAGGAGGTGTTGATGTTTTATTTTATTTGTATGATGTTACCGCTGGTGCGTAAAGCCTTGTTAGAGGCCTACGTGAACGATAAGAAGCTTGAAGGAATTAGTACTGGAGTATTTTTAGCGGCTGTATCCCTCACGTTTTTAATCGCGTGTGACACAATGTTATGTTTGTGTTTAGTTTTTTATGTGTGTTAATACTGTTATGTCTTCTCTGTATGAGAAGAGGCCCTTGCCCTGCAGTGGGACAGTTATGGGCTGGTTATTTATTTAATACTGTTAATGTAATGACGAGAGCTATTGTTGCTTTAGTGCAAGTTCTTTTGTGCTTGTGTGTTACCTCACGCCCCGTCAAAAGTGGCGAGCAAATTTGTCCGATATTTAGTCTGAAGCCGTCTCCCGTCTGTTCCTCCAAGATAAGAAGAAGAAGTACATACTGATGGAGTAGTGGCTCCATTTTCGATATAGTCCGATAGAGCAAAGAAATTCTTTGATATTCCAAACGTCTTTTCACAAAAACCTGTTACATTAAAATTCTCGAACACATTTGAATACATATGCCTTTCGAACATTAGGAGGGTATCAAATGTGCGCGTGGGCATGTGGAGATCGTTATCGAACCTTCCCGATGTTGTCCGAGCGCCGACGAACTAATCGCTTAGAAAATTCGTAACGACTGTTTCCGAACGAAGTAATAAAAATAAAATTGAAGCGATCTTATGATGGAATTGATGTCCGATGATCGTAGTGTATGGAATGTGTCGGTTTATTTATGATGTAGACTTGATGCATTTTAGAATTGATTAGAATAATTTGATAACAGTAACACTAATTAAAGATACTCCATTTGATTGAAGCGGTGGAAGTTGAAGCTTGATATGTTGTATTCTAATAAATAAATAGTTAAATTACATAAAAAAGAGAAAAATAATCCGTGCATTTTACGGTACTGAGGTACAAGTGCATATTCTAAATAAGAACTTGTAACCAACGTGGTACCCAACTATGAGTACCACGATAGTCATCCAAAATCCATTACAATAGCCTAAAACAATTTGCATAACAACTACAACAAAACGTAAAAAGAACAACCAAACGTAACAAAGACCAAAAAACATTATCTCATCATCTGTAATTATCTACCGGGACCAACTAATCATAACATAATGGCACGCCTTTACCGTCATAAATAAATTCTTTATGATCCTTCACCAAACTGGTTCTCACAAAAAATATGTGCTTCGACAAAAACTGGAGAAAAAAAAACAAAGGTGCCTTTGTAAATACCTAATAGTTGGGATTTCAATTTCGGAGGCGAAGGAAAAGGTTCCCTTTACAATGAAACTGAAAAGTCTCAAACACCTTTCTATCGATATCATCTTAAAGCATACAGCAACAGCGCTAGAAAAATAGAGAGGTTTTAAATACATTGCACCGTTCAAGCGATGTAGCGCTGTTGCCGTTGAAATTGGAGCTGAGACACCCGGAGCGAAATAACTGGGGTATCCCATTGATCCCTGCATTACAAAGCTGTCCAAGTGAAATCCAAGCTTGCAGAATGAAGAATAGAGTCGAATTTTGTCTGTAAAAACCTGGTTTTGTAATAACCCTGGCTTACATAAAGGGGATGTGAGATCTGGCAAAATTGCGCGTTGTAATGACGTCCCGACAATAGGCGTTCTGGGAACCGATGTTTTTGCCACGTCTCGTCTGTGCAAATTTGCGAAATTTCGGCTTCGCATGTGGCTCTCTCACAAAGGAACGAGTTGTTTGATAATTATGGAAAGAAACGAAGAATTCTTGAAACAATGGCTTTGACTTTGGTGCAATGAAATGATGCTCATTTCGAAAGATATGTAGGTTGTAACTAAGTGATATAATCCGAAACACCTATGAATATAAATGTCAAGCTGCAAAGTAATAACCCATAGTTTGAAGTGTATGATATGGTAATTTATGGTTTAAATGAGATATATATATATTATAAAATATTGATTAATCTTAAGACATTAAAGAGAAAATACGAGACTCTTAATGAAGGAAGGCTTTTTAGGAAGGGCATAGAGAGAAATAAAAATACTTCGGCTTATTTACCCTCGAAAGTCGTATAGCATTTGGAAGTATTGACAATTTCATTTATGTTTGGTGTTACTTCAGGTTGTCTTGTATTTTATAAAAATAAATAAGTTATGTAACTCTTGGTATCAATGACGTAACGCATGCGTTCGTAGGGAATACCAATCATCCATCATAATTTATTTATAATTCATAGGCAGAAAGAGGCCAATGTCAAAGTATCCAGAATAATCCTAATGAATGTTCAGTTCATAATAAATTAGGATTCTCAGTGAGTTATTTAATATTATCATGATTTGTTGATAAGGATGAAACAGCAAGACTTTCATGGAGCTTAAAAATAATGATATCATCACATATGACCTAGTTTTTACCTAGGATTGCCACTTTTAAAAGATGTTATTATATAGTATCTCCTTCAACTGGTTTACTTTGTGCTTAAAGAGTATTACCAAGGTGTTTTATTAATGTGCATTAACTAGGTGTTTTATTAATCATTAATTATTTATCTGCTGTAGTCCAAATATTAATTAATAGTTTGAATTTAAAGCCGTTTACTTCTTCGTATTTGATTTCACACGCTCAATTGGAGATTGGTCGTGAAATTTGCAAACGAGAATCGTTATCAGGCGGAAGAACATATCAAGGACTTATCGCTCTGATGGATGGTTTGCCTTCAAGATGCGGTCTTATATCTAATGCTGGACTAAGAAAATTTCATTCCTTGTTATTATATAAATATATTAATAGAATTTCAATTCCTTACCCTTGTTCCCGGTCTCTATATAATTCTTGCGCACTCAATCGCTAGATCTAAGACCAACTTTGTGATTTAATTATAGATCGTATATCAGATGTAGACGCCATTTTATTAACTGACAGCTTGAGCTTCTTGGATTAAAAATAAAATCAATAAATGCCAGTCATTTAGATAAGTTTGAACCAAGGAGGATAATTTAAGGTTTGATATTGCTAATCAGTTTTATGTTATGCTTATTCGTAGTATCACTTATTTGTAGATTTTATTTGTTCGCTAGATTAAGGAGCTTTACAAGTCATTGTTTAAATTTTGTTTAAATCTGAGATTTACGTCAATCAGGGTTTTTAGTTACTAAATCATCAACATTTTCTAGTTGTAGAACCGCAGCTGGCCTTTAGGCCTACAGGCCTACTATGGTAGTCCTGCTCAAATGACAGTCTCTGGGTCTGTCAACGTTTATATCTACTGATGCAGTGTATGCAGCTGCGATCTGGGAACTCCGTATAGGTTGGTGGAAGACTGTGTGACCGTTCATAATATTAATATCTACTACGATGAGACTACGATAGAGTATAAAATAAGGATCACAAATGAAAGATTAAGAACCGTCTTAAATTATATACATATGTACATATATTCAAACCAAAACATTCGTCAACATCAAATTACCACATAAAGATACATTCAAAATACTCATCTAAAAAAAGAAAAGTTATAAAACAAAATGCAAGCCTTTTAACATCCCCTTCGGATATCAGCATGCATGGACAGATAAATATTCAGAGGCCGGAGCTCGGCGTGTTTTTAATAAAATTACCCTCTCCCCTGGTGGGGAGGGGTGGGGTGGCTCGGAAATTGAAAACATCGCCGCATCCACCCCCGGTTATCTGTGGCACTCAGCAGGGCTCCGATGGATTGCCTCGCGAAGTTATTTAAGTGAGTGGTTATCATTTTTGTGAGCTTTTTTTGATCGGGTTATTTTTTTGAGCGCTAGATTTGTTACTAAAAGATATGTTCGATCTTAAGTTTTTGTTATTTTATCACCATCATCATCTATTTAATTAAAAAATAATGGATGAAGGAAACATCCATTATATTTTGTATTTATTTAATAAACTGGAAAGAATTTAATTCACAAACAGTATATATACAAATAGTCATTCAGTATTTTTCTTCTTTTTTTCGGGAACCCTTTTTAGATTCGTTGTGGTAGTCACTTCTGTCTTAGTGAGCTGTGAGCCTTACAAAGCGGTAGCACTCCCTGACGGCTGTTTCTCGCAATTTCGTTTGCCCGCACTGATTTCCGTGGTTTCCTTTATTTCGTTTGTCATGTCTAAACATCAACTAATACTTACGGTGTCATTTATATCAACGGCCAAAAAAAACCCTTATAAGTAAATAAATTTAAGAAAAAAAAAACGCGTTTCCCTTCCTTAGAAGATTAAGATTGGACATTAGACAAATTGCTGGTCATTACTATGACACTTACAAAACGTTTATATTCCTCGTCAGTCACATAAAGGGGTCTTCTGACACCCCTCCCGTAACCCAACCAAACCAACGACGTCACACACCTTTCGCGTGCATGTTTATTTGTTATTCCCAGGTTTTATTTCGCATATTAAATTATTCGATTACATACCAGTCCATAGTATTGTTCTCTTGTCTGATAATATCAACAGTCTATGTACAAATCTGGAATTGGCAATCCCTCTGGACAGCACAGCTATTCATGCATTATCTTTCTCGTTCCGTTCAATGTCACATCTATGTAACAAAGTTCCTGTTTTATATTATAAAGTTTTCATTCAATTAAGTTTAGCCATTTCAGAGCCAAATATGAGTCAAACTTTCAGTCATGCAACATTCTGAAAACTTTAATGATTGATTAGGCATGGTGTAAATAGCAGTTTCCTCTTAAATTTTGGTATTTATTGTAATATCACAGACAGACACTTTAATTTATACATGATAACCCAAAAAGGAGTTATATTTTTAGAGTTCATGTATGTATGTAGGTAAATTTGTGAGTTTCTTTAATACACCATAACTTCTAAATGCCTAAACCAATTTCGATGTATCGGGTATCGTCAGAATCCTTACATTATCCCGGGTAACATAGGCTAGTAAGATTTAAAAAATGGCTGGTGTGCTTTTTAATTTTTAATTAATTTCATCTTGTATTTATTGATAGGTATGTAAGTTTGCACGTTCGTGAGTTTGTGAATTTGGATGTTTGTTACATAATAAACAATCAATCACGCAAAAACTGCCGAAAGTATTTGGATGACATTGTAAATCCTCGAATAGGGCATATGGGATATAGGATATTTTTGCCTGGGAAAATGAGTTAGTAACAATACTTTTTTATTATTTTAATTGATTTCTAATGTATTGTATAATAACTTTCGTGAGACATATTCATATCAATTATTTTTCACCGGTTGTAGTAACCGGGATCACGTGCATTTTTCGGGAATTGCCCGACTAGTTTCGGACTCGAACGGAGCTCTTAGTCATGAGCTGAGCCCGCGGCGATTTCACGAGTCAAACTGGAGCTGCATCGCGCCGCGTATCTTTACGCTCGCGCCGATGATGCGCTCAGTGTCGGAAGTATTCGTGGATATTTCCGCCATTCGTCGTGTCCGAGATGTTGTTTTTATAATATGTCGGTGCATACCGCGCTAACTGTGTTACACTCCAGGCATAACTCACTTTTATATAACGTGGACTTTAGAGCTGGTTTCCAAGCAGGAGGCAACGTCCAACCGCTGTCTTTGTTGAAATTCGGGCGACGGCTTATTTCGATAGCTTCACGTACTTTTCGCGGCACGAAGTATTTCTCCCTCGCTAGTACGGACGCTTTATCGAAATGTATGAAATGTGCCGCGCCCGTCCTGCAAGTGTGTTCTACAACTGCTGACTTGTTGGTGTCCATACTCTTCATACTATGTATGTGTTCATTCAGCCTGGTTGCGATGCATATTATATAAAATATTAGCTTTCTGCACTCCTTCTCCATATAAACTTTAACTGTGCCAAATTTCATACTCCTCCGTCCGCGTAAAAATGACTGCTTCGGAAATAAATAATATTATGTAATTTATTTATTTAATTTGATTATTTTTCTGTTCCGAACTCTCTTTAACATTGTGTGAACGGATTCGCCTGGATTTTTCCTTTCTAAAACAATGTCTGAACTTATCCAAACCGTGTCGATATAAATAACACTTCTAATCTTACATTCAACAACCTCAACTTACAAAATCACGATTTCTGTCAGACAAATCATTGCTATTCTACCACCAGAACGATATAATGACTAACAATGATCATCAGACAGTCCCGCATTGATGTCGCTCGTCGCTTTCACCGGCGGCGGCGCACGCGCATACAATCGAGACTAGCGCCATTGTACAAGAGTTATTACTGTAATAGCTGTGTGGTCTGAGGTGAGAACGCGGCCGATTGTTGTTTATGGTCTTTGAGACGGATTTATATAATGTGTGAGAGAATTGTATTCTTCAACCCAAATTTGAATGGAGAAATTTTAGAATAAGTGTTATGAAGTCGTCTTTGAATGGGAATTTGATTCGTTTCTAGTTTTCAAAAATGTAGAGTTTTCGTTGCGTTCATTCGTTAGAATGAACCTGTTCTGTAGCTAGACTGGGAACTGTTATTGGTTTTTCTGTGAGGAAATTATCAGTAGCAGCCCGAAATTTGAAATTTTGCCCAGTCAATGAAAATATGTTCACCACATATAACATGGGACTTTATAACTGCATCGGTGAAATGTGTGTAACAATAATTTTCTGTATAACTCTTCAGGGAAACACTGGTGAGGCTTTATTATGTTGTTCACACATAATCTTATTCTCGAGAAGTTCAAAGCATGGAAGTTGATGATACTGGACGCGATGGCTGGCTTGTGTTAGAGATGATATCATCTTTTTGCTGCGTTACTTACTGCTAGACATGCCTAGGTATCGAAAGAGAGTCTCTGATGGAGTGCTATGGAAGAAGAATTAATGCTGCGATGATCCCAAATAAATTGGGATATCTAACGGCAGGGAATGATGATGAGAAATCGATGATACTCCATCGTATTTAGTTAAGTTACTTACCTACCTAATGATAAGTCATTAATGACCAGATATTTGGCAGTATACTCAAATGATTAAGAAACCCTCTGTAGATAGGTATTCTATACAGGAGCAGATCGTCCTGATGGAGGCAGAGTAATTTTCTCCGTAACCTCTTTACGATCCATAAGGTTAAACCGATCGTAAACAATTTACGGGCAAATACGAGATCTGTACTTACTTATTGCGTAAAACTTAGGCATTCGGTTACAATTAGAGTATCTTTTTTATATTTATCTATGTTTGTTTCCAATTTAACTTCTTCTTAGTCGGGCACTCTTGACAGAGTTCTCGTGGTTATGTCGCTGGTGCACGGGGATCGTTGCCCTGGTCCCTCCAGGGCTGCAGCTTTTCTGGCAATGCATCTCCATTTCTGGCGGTTAGTGGCATTGAGAGCACACTGTACCAGAGATGTTTGTGTGACCTTTTTTATTAGGTCGATCCAGCGTGTTGGCGAGCGACCACGGGGTCTCTTCCAATTTAACACCACCAATAAAAGCCATAATATACCTAATAGATATCGAAGTCCTAAAAGCTCTAATTGAAAACTAAGTATTTTTTAGGGACAAATATTTTCCTATTATGGTAGCACGCCGCGCTTAGCACGTACACCACTCTGCGTACTTACCTATCTCGACAACGAATCGATGGTCACTTTGTACATTGCGCCGTATGTTTTTAATATTATTACTCATAATGGACAAGCTGTAATATTCGACGCAATGTACTATAATGTGACCATCAATTTTATGATAATCGAGATAACCAATAGATACGCTGGAGTGTCTGTGCAGGCCTATTTTCGCCGGCCCGCACAAAAGACAGGGTTCGCTGATACCTTCGGAGGATCTATACCCTGTGACGGTCACCGTGAATAAGTACAGCTGCGATCCTAGGACCCCGGTAAAGGTTAGTATAGGATGGTGTGGTTTTTAGTCGGTATGAGTCCGGCACAGTGACCATAGTAGATTTACCACTCATAAAAAAGAAGATAAAACATATTCCATGTGTTTTTCTGGATTGTATTTCTGGCATTAACACATTGGCTACTGCCTATTTATTATTATATATCCGCCTAGCGTTTTCCTAATTACATTGGGTCGGTTTTCGGATGCAGCTTAATACCAGTATTTTACATGGAGCGACTGCTTATCTAACCTCCACAACATAGTTACTGTGTAACACGATAATTATCTTGTGGCATGAATGGCTGTCAGACTTTCAAATTAAGAACTTTGACAGCCGCTAGGGGTCGACGAAGCTTGAAAGTCTGATAATATCTGAGATATCGTGTTACCCAGTAACTGGATTGTGAAGGTTAGATAGGCAGTCGCTCTATGTAAAATACTGGTACTAAACTGCATCCGGTTAGACTGGAAGCCGACCCCATCATAGTTGGGAAAGGCTAGGCAGATTGCTTGGTATATAATGTATCCCTCTTCAGCCTTTTTACACGCCTGTCTACAACAAGGAGTGTTATTTATGAGTGTGTGGGCCTGCCTTCTTTCTAGTCGATCCGTTCCTCCGTTTTGGCGTGTAACAAAGACAAATTGGCATTTATAATATTATTTAGCTACTACCATCTCAAAGCCGATTAGTAAAGCCCCTCATATATTAAGACCTATTAGTTACTAAATGCAAGGCCAAGGCCATAGGAGTTGCGGTGAATGCGGCACAGAGTCCATGATGGCTTTTCCACACACCAAAAAAACGGAAGACATCGTCAAAGGATTTTGTTGGGTATCTCAATAGTGAAGAAAACAGTTTGTGGGGAAGACTTAATTACTAGTTAAGGTTTTTTTTTAAGATTTTACGATTATATATCAATCGATACCCTTTATACTCGTATTTACGATATGAGTTTCATGCCATTTATTTACTATGAATCATAATCATTTTATCCATGGTATAGCCATAGACTGCCTCGTCGATCTAGTAGTCAGAAGCGCGAGTTCGTTTCCCCATCGGGCAAAATTTTATTGAGGTTTTGGTTTGGATGCTATTGTTATGTTTTTTATGTTAGCCGTACCTAAATCAGGAAATCTTATACTTTAATTTAAAATTTTGGGTCTAATGATAATTAAATGGTTTAATATATTAGTCAAATACATTCACATAAACCAAGAATTTAATGGAAATAATAAATTATTTGTAATAACCATAGCACTAGCAAGACCGCAATTGGTCCTTGAACGGTAAACAAAAGGAAAAAAAAAATTGTGATAATTTTTTTTAATTATGGCTTGAATGAATCCCACTTACTCATTGACCCCTTAAAAGGAAATTACCTAATAAATTAGGCCCTTAAATAGGTACGTAATTATAAATTCTATTAATACCAACTGCCCCGTTGGTTTAGTGGTCCGTAGCGCGACTGCTGAGCAGGAGGTCTTGGGTTCGATTCCCGGGTCGGGCAAAGTGTTATTGAGTTTTTCTGTTAGGAAATTCTCAGTAGCAGCCCGGAGTTTGAAATTGTGCCCGGTTGATGGCAATAGGCTCACCAACAGCATTGGTGAAATGTGGGTGTACAATTGTGAACACCTCTGCCTACCCCTTCGGGAAATACAGGCGTGATGCTATGTTATGTTATGTTATTAATAGCAAAAATTTAAATGATATCATCAATTGACGTCCTATAATACATATATACGTATGTATGTATTTATATGATTTCATACCTTATAGTAAGTTTTACCGGATTCTAAACCGGTATGTCTAATTACGAATTCAAGATTTTGACGTCGCAGTCATTATGAACAGGGTTTTATTATGATATTTTTTTTTAACTTTGGCCGTTTATGATTTTGTTTATTGTTATGATGGAAAATATTGTGATTATATGGTTTGTTTAAGTTGGTAATAAGTAGGTACTTACATCGATTTAGGCATTAGTGGCCTTTTATACAGGGTTACGTACTGGTAACTCGACAACTACTCGGTCGGATTGGATAGAGGACATAAAATGCAACAAATTAAAACCGTAAATTTTTGCTAGCCAAAGAGTTTAGACATCAAAAATCTTTGCTGAAATTTAAAAAATTAATATATAGGTAGGTGCTACGCGGTATTTTATTAGATTACCGAAATAAAGCGGTTATTTAAAAAAAAAACTATATGACACATTGCTCGGCTAGCAATTCAATCCAATTCAACCTCGGCTGTAATGACCAAAGTAGCGCATTAGTGTCGTAATATACTATTTTATTATCTGGAACCAATTTTCAAAAGTTGGACTAATGAGATAGTTAGTTTTACTAGAATATTGACGAACAACAGAAATATGCCGCTTATCCCGTATGATTTGAACCGCCCGCGATATGTACAAGACAATGGCGTGTCGGAGACAGGGGTCGCCATCCATCATTGTTGTCCATTGAAACGTCGCACACGCACTGCTCCGCTCTGCGGTCATATAGCATCACGCTATTAACTCAAACGGAGTAAGTAGAGCCTTATTTAAAGAAGAGCCAAGAGCTGCCTTCCGCTATTTTCAAAAATCTTTACCTTTCATATATAATTATATTTTTTTTAATACATGTTGAGGCCATGTAATGCCTATATTAATTTCTATTTTTCAAAGAAACATTGAAAAAATAATAGACAAGAACGGGGCTTGAACCCGCGACCTTTGACGTTCCGTGTCATCACTCTACCAACTGAGCTACCTTGTCGTGTTCAAACCTCTTGAATTTTCAATCCTCTTTGTATACGTCTTAAGGAGACGCCTGGTGATAATTTATCTAGTAATCATTACAGATTTACTAAACTCAGCGTTACCACTTTACAGTTGTAAATCGCCGAACAACATCCCAATCCTTTATAAATCATATATAATTATATTTTTTTAATACATGTTGAGGCTATGTAATGCCTATATTAATTTCTATTTTTCAAAGAAACATTGAAAAAATAATAGACAAGAACGGGGCTTGAACCCGCGACCTTTGACGTTCCGTGTCATCACTCTACCAACTGAGCTACCTTGTCGTGTTCAAACCTATTGAATTTTCAATCCTCTTTGTATACGTCTTAAGGAGACGCCTGGTGATAATTTATCTAGTAATCATTACAGATTTACTAAACTCAGCGTTACCACTTTACAGTTGTAAATCGCCGAACAACATCCCAATCCTTTATAAATCATATATAATTATATTTTTTTAATACATGTTGAGGCCATGTAATGCCTATATTAATTTTTATTTTTCAAAGAAACATTGAAAAAATAATAGACAAGAACGGGGCTTGAACCCGCGACCTTTGACGTTCCGTGTCATCACTCTACCAACTGAGCTACCTTGTCGTGTTCAAACCTATTGAATTTTCAATCCTCTTTGTATACGTCTTGAGGAGACGCCTGGTGATAATTTATCTAGTAATCATTACAGATTTACTAAACTCAGCGTTACCACTTTACAGTTGTAAATCGCCGAACAACATCCCAATCCTTTATAAATCATATATAATTATATATTTTTAATACATGTTGAGGCCATGTAATGCCTATATTAATTTCTATTTTTCAAAGAAACATTGAAAAAATAATAGACAAGAACGGGGCTTGAACCCGCGACCTTTGACGTTCCGTGTCATCACTCTACCAACTGAGCTACCTTGTCGTGTTCAAACCTATTGAATTTTCAATCCTCTTTGTATACGTCTTAAGGAGACGCCTGGTGATAATTTATCTAGTAATCATTACAGATTTACTAAACTCAGCGTTACCACTTTACAGTTTTAAATCGCCGAACAACATCCCAATCCTTTATAAATCATATATAATTATATTTTTTTAATACATGTTGAGGCCATGTAATGCCTATATTAATTTCTATTTTTCAAAGAAACATTGAAAAATAATAGACAAGAACGGGGCTTGAACCCGCGACCTTTGACGTTCCGTGTCATCACTCTACCAACTGAGCTACCTTGTCGTGTTCAAACCTATTGAATTTTCAATCCTCTTTGTATACGTCTTAAGGAGACGCCTGGTGATAATTTATCTAGTAATCATTACAGATTTACTAACAAATTGAAATTAATATAGGCATTACATGGCCTCAACATGTATTAAAAAAATATAATTATATATGATTTATAAAGGATTGGGATGTTGTTCGGCGATTTACAACTGTAAAGTGGTAACGCTGAGTTTAGTAAATCTGTAATGATTACTAGATAAATTATCACCAGGCGTCTCCTTAAGACGTATACAAAGAGGTATGAAAATTCAATAGGTTTGAACACGACAAGGTAGCTCAGTTGGTAGAGTGATGACACGGAACGTCAAAGGTCGCGGGTTCAAGCCCCGTTCTTGTCTATTATATTTTCAATGTTTCTTTGAAAAATAGAAAAAAAAATCTTTACGTTTATTTAAAAAAAAAACTATCATTGTAGTCCAATGAAACGTCGTCAATGTACTATAGCTCTGTAGTCTTCCCTCACAGGATGCAACATCTATAAAGGATTACGCTATGAGCTCTTATAGAGAAGTTA
The DNA here is from genome assembly GCA_935421205.1 of Xylocampa areola. Lineage (NCBI taxonomy): Eukaryota > Metazoa > Arthropoda > Insecta > Lepidoptera > Noctuidae > Xylocampa > Xylocampa areola. Next base: position 14,485,112 of record OW285206.1, read on the forward strand.
GGATTATTAGACCTTTTATGAAGAAGAGCCAGGTGTCGCCGTTCATAATTGTTGTCTATTACAACGTCGCCCACGCATCGCACCGCCCTGCTCTATGCTCCTCTCTTACAGGATCAACTGTTCATACATATAGCATCACGCTATTATCTGTTTTCTGCAGCGAGCCTGCATGAAGAGAAAAAAGGATTCGTTGTTCGTTGAAACGTCGCAGACGCACCGCGCCGCTCTGTGCTCATCCCTCATGAGCTCAGTCATTCATTATATCTAATATATTATGTAGTAATCATCACGCCATTAGCCCAAATATATTATAAAACGTTCTCGTACCGAATTCTCGTAACGAATATAATACGTTCTCGTAGAACTGCAGGACCTTATTTGAAGAAGAGCTAGTGGTTGCTATGTATAATTTTCTTTATTATTTTCGTTCATTAAAACGTCGCCATTACACTGCACCGCGCTGTGGTCTTACCTACAGGCTCCAACATCTATATATCATCTCACTATTAACTTAAATAGAGTAGGTAGAAATGCAGGTACCTTACATGAAGAGGAGCTAGGGTCAATCTCGCCACCCATCATTGTTGCCCATTGAAACGTCGTACACGCACCGCGCATGATGCGTTCGTTTTTCACGAGCTCCACTGTTTATATGAGGCTCTAAAGTATATATAACATAACATTATCAGCTCAAACAGAGAAGGTAGAACTGCAAGACCTCATAAGAAGAGGAACCAGGGCTCGCCATGTCACGCCTGTTTATACAAAATCACACTATTAGCCAAAAGGAGTAGGTAGAAGCTGATCAAGAAACAGGTGTTCATTACTGTCTAGTTATTAAAAACGTTGCAGATGAAACACGATGCTAAGCTACGCTCAATGTTTCATTCATAATGTAGATCTAGTCATACAATTTATTTAAAAAATATTTTATCATGCGGAACATAAATAAATAGGTAGACTGCAGTAATTTTTGTTTCCTGCAATAAAGCTGAAATTGCATCTTTATGTACTAGTATATTAATTAAAATACCTATCATATAAACAACATCATAAATATATAAGTAATTGCAAATCGATAAGAATATAACAATGTGTAACACATCTTCTAGGTTTATTACTATTATTTATAGGTTGTATTGAGGAATTTCAAAGATATAAAACTGTTTAACGATGTGCGTTGAGTTGTATCGAATAGGTTCGCTGTATCGAATAAATTCCTTCGCATGAACAAAGCAATCGGATTTAATATGGTTAATAACTTATATAGATAGCGATATCTTCAAGTTCTTTAACACAATATTAATTTCTTGTAAATTAGTGTTGTAGATCGACTTTTGCTATTTAGTATAAGTATAAATCAACGTAGAGTCAAGGTGTGTCCCGACATTTTATACAGAACATGCTCCCAAAAACTTTTCTGTTTCCTTGGAAATTATTTATACAATAAATTAAATAAAATGCTTAATATATACCCTAAACCGAAATATCGCTGTATCACAACATTAAAAACATATTTAAAAATGCTTGACTACGAAGAAACCGAGAATCTTTTATCAATCAAATTCAAATTTAAATTCAAATTCAAATATTTTTATTTCATATAGGCCATATTACAAGCACTTATGAAAAGTCAAAGCTAGGTGCACGGTTCCAAGGCGTTGATCTTATGGAGAAGAGCCGGCAAGAAACTCCATAGACACTCTTTTAAAATAAATTGGTATAACAATAAATAAGGTAATGTGAGAATAATGCAGGTTAATGAGCAAAATAATAAAGGAAAGCGCTAGAAGCAATAACTTATATAGCCCTTTAAAATGATTGCCAAAGCAGTTAAGAGCTGACCAGTCCCGACAGACAGCACCCGTTCACGAGCATGACGCGCACATCAGCCTCGCTTAGCTCAACCATTTTGTAGGGAACTCGACGACCCGATGTACAACGCCACCATCAGCAGGACATTTTAGTGAGCATGACAAACTCATAATGCCTGACAATGGGCAATATGTACGTAACATGAGATTAAAAATAACATTAATGTCCACATAATGCTCACATTTTACAAAGAAATGTTAATATAAATTTAAAACTAGTAGGAATACTAGCGGTTAGTTAATGGATATGTAAATTTACATAAACAAACAAGTGTCAAAAAAAAAAAAATACAATTGGAATAATTGTACTACGTCAATAAAATTAATTGTATAAAAATAAAAACTAGTAATTACAAAAGTAATCTGTTGAGGTTACATTCATACATGAAATAAATTAGACAGTGCCAGTGGGTCGCTGTGTGCAGGAGGGGATCGTGCGCCAAACATCCTTATCCTCAATGTAATGTTTAATACTATAATATGCTTTAGATATTAAAATGCGTTTGATCACTACCTTAAACTTATCATCTGGAAGATCTGTAATATTAGATGGGATCTTATTGTAGAATCGAATACTGTTACCCATAAATGATTTGCTAGTCTTCCTAAGCCTAAAACCGGGGACTATAAGCTGGTGCTTATTACGAGTGTTTAAATTGTGGTTGTCACTCTTCTTATTGAAATGGGCAATATTTTTGCGAATGTACATGATATTACTGAATATGTACAATGATGGCAAGGTAAGTATATTTATTTCCTTAAACAATTCACGTAATGACTCACGACAGCCAAGATTATAAATAGCTCGGACTGCTCTTTTTTGTAATATAAAAATAGTCTCAACGTCAGCAGCCGAACCCCACAGTAAGATGCCATAGGACATAATACTGTGAAAATAAGCAAAATATACTAGTCTAGCCGTTGCTACATCTGTCATCTGTCTTATTTTTCTAACAGCGAAAGCAGCAGAGCTGAGTTTGCCTGCAAGTGACTCTATATGAGAACCCCATTGCAGTTTGGAGTCTACTGAAACGCCTAAGAAAACAGTTGACGGAACCAAATCTAACACCCTACCATCAAGTTTTATATTTGAATTTATATGGGGTACGTTTGGTACGGAGAACCTAATGCATTTGGTCTTATTCGGGTTAAGAAGAAGGTTATTAGCAGAAAACCAATTAGATACTTTCATAAGTGTATTATTGAGTTCAATCTGATCCCCATCCTTTCTATTTACTTTGAATATAAGGGATGTATCATCAGCAAAGAGGACCATATTTGTCTTGATATCCTTGATAAAGTAGGGAAGATCATTAATATAAACTAGGAACAGAAATGGGCCCAGAATTGATCCTTGAGGCACCCCCATTTTGACAATTGCACCTGTCGAAGTTACATTATCAATAGCCACCCTTTGATTTCGATTCAACAAATATGAACTTAAAAAATCAATTGATCTACCTCGAATTCCATAGTAATTTAATTTCATAATGAGCGTTCGGTGATCCACGCAGTCAAAAGCTTTCGAAAGGTCACAAAACACTCCTATAGCATCTTGAGCCTCCTCCCAAGCCCCCAACACTGCTTTGATCACAGTGGATCCGGCATCAACTGTCGAACGTCCCCTAGTAAACCCAAACTGTTTGGCATGCAATATTTTATTTTTATTAAAGTAAACTAACATTTGGTTTAGCATTATTTTTTCAAAAATTTTACTCAACACTGGTAGCACAGATATTGGCCTATAATTAGATGGGTTATTATGGCAGCCTGATTTGAAAATGGGTACGATTTTACTTAGTTTTATAAGATCGGGAAAAACACCCTCTGTGATGCAACGATTAAATATTGACGCCAGAATTGGCGCTATCTTAGCAATTATTGATTCAACCGCCTTTATTGACAATCCCCATAAGTCCTCAGTTTTCTTAATGACAATTGTTTTAAATGTTTTTATTATATCAATGTGGGTTATGAGATTAAATTCAAAGTTTGTGGAGTGTAACTCAACGCTTTCCTTTAAAAGAGACTCGGCCGCTATAACAGACGACGAAAGAGACTTTGTAGTCTTTATTGGTATATTAGTGAAGAACTTTTCCAAGAATTTGGCGACTACACCTTTATCTGAAACAAGTTCACCATCAACTTTTAGTTCTATGTTACTATCCATGGACCTACTATTTCCAGTTTCAGTATTAATTATTTTCCAAGTAGCCTTTATTTTATTACTTGCATGTTTGATTTGGTTACTAATAAAAACGGCCTTAGCTTGTATACAAACTTTTTTAAAGATCTTTGAGTATTTTCTTACGTAATTATGAAAATTAACATTAGATGTGTAAGACTTTTTGTCATATAGATCATACATCACATCTCTACTGCGTCTTATACCCGCAGTTGCCCAGTTACTGAAAATTAAATTATGTTTTAAAGTTATTGATTTTACTTTGCAAGCATTTTGGAACTCAGTAGATATAACATTAAAAAGTGAATAATACATTTCATTGGGGTCGCTATATTGTGGATTTAATGTAAGTAACTGAGATTCTACATTAGAGCTGAACTTTTCTAAATTCTTTTTAGTAAGAGGCCTACACTGTATAGTCTTGGAAAGTTCCTTTTTTTTTACATTAAATTTGATGATCTGACACTTATGGTCCGAACGAATGCCACTAATAAGATTTTTATCTAATATTTTAAAGTTGGTTGCTATATTATCTATGCAAGTGGCAGAGGTAGACGTTACTCTGGTTGGCTCAGAAAAAATATGTTTTAAGTTAAATGATCTAAATAGAGATAAAAGGTTTTGTTTATCTACCGTGTTTATCAAAATGTCTATGTTAAAATCTCCACAAACTAGTATTTTTTTATTTATTTTTATTCTCCTAAGGGCATCTTCCAATATTGAAAAGAAAAGATTAGTACTAGAAGAGGGGGGTCTATAAGCACACAAAATCACGAATTCCTCTAATTCTGCACACGCGAGCTCACATACTCGTTCTACAGAGAGATCGCGAATATCAAGTCGCTCCTTACATTTATGGAGGCATTGTACCATAATTAAGGTTCCTCCACCATCCGCTGAAACTCTCTGGAACGAACTGGCTACTTTAAAATTATTAATATTAAATGACATTTTATCTGGCTTTAGCCACGTCTCTGTAAAGCATATAACATCTACTTTATATTTGTCAACAAATAGGTCAACATCATGGATTTTGCCAGAGAAGCGATTGATATTTTGGTGTGACAGCATTAAGTATTTATGCTTCTCTGTTGTCGGGCTGGGTAGTTTAAATTAGACTGGCTAACTATCATAATGTTATTAGTACTATTATTAAACAATGGTGTACTGGGAAATGACTTTGTCATATTTCTTATGACTGACATAATATTATATGCTAACAGGCTAGCTAACTGTCGTTTAAATTTAATGGGCAGATACACAGTATCTCTAGTCAGATTTAATTTTCCAATAAAATTATTGGTGTCAAAAAACATAAATTTTTCACTGTAGTGACCTACTAAAAAATTAATATGCTTATTCAGCATATGAATGTAATTATTTTGCTTATCCGATAAATGTTCAAGATATGGAAAAGCACACAGTATTATATGATGACAATTCAGCTTTAACATCTGAGCGACACTGTCAGTGATATCCTTCTTACTCACATTTTGACTATTACCTATAAACACAGTTAAATCAGTATTTGAGTTAAATTTGGATTTCATTAATGATGCCATTATCTGTTTAAATGAAGATCCAGGCATACAGTTATTAAGAAAGACATGGCCCAGGTTGTTACCTAATATTTCTCCAAAACACTTGCCTAAGTTATCAGTATACATTATTGAGTGATAACTAACATTGTAATTTTTTTCAGTCAACTCCTTTTTCATTGTTGACTCTTGACCGAGTGAATCAAGTATCACTGGTGCACCTATGCTAGATTTTTTAGCTTGGGATAAGTCATCTATAGCCTCAGGAAGGGAACAATTGCCATTTGATTGACTCATACATGTACATAGTTTTCCGTTGAGTGTTATAGAATCGACTCTGTCTGAATTACAATTACACATATCAATTAGCTTATTTGCAGCCAGAATATGTTCTTCTATTTGCTTCTGGGAGCTTACATACTTACTGTAGAGGGAACTAAGTGACTTCTCTAATGACTTTATATCACTTTGCAAGCGTTGAGTGTCTATTTCATAGATATTTTTACTATCTCTCATTAACCGTGGGAGAGCCACGCTTTGGCCGAATGGGCCGGCTCGACCGGATTGATACCACGGATTCACAGAAAACCGGCGTGAAACAACGCTTGCGTTGTGTTTCGCCGAGTGAGTGAGGGTACCGGAGGCCCAAACCCTTTAAAAGGCCGGCAACGCACTCGCGACTCCTCTGGGGTTGCGGGTGTACATGGGCGGCGGTAATCGCTTAATTAAATTTTTAAATTCCATAAAAAAATAAAAAATAAAATTACCCTTTATCTCTTTAGTCACAACCGTTCCATCGCATCATACTCACATTCATCATTACGCTCTCACATTTACTAATATCCATTTATATACACAAGTCCAAAATTACACTCTTAACCGAATAAACACATTCAAGGTTGATTCTGCTTTAATTTTTTTAAATTAACTTATTCTTTTCTTTTTTTTTCTCCTCTCCTTGTCTGGTAAAATTAAGATAGTACCTACTTAATTATAACCGAGGGTGGGGCACTGGTGACCTGTAACACAGGCTTCCAATTAAAAACCTACATCAGGCACCAGTCTCTCACATAGGTGAAATTTAAGAGACCTTCATACATTATATAATTATAAGACCTATACCTATTGTGAAGAGAAAATAATAACATTATATATATAGTATTCAAATGGCGGTCCGATTTTGACACCAGCTAGTACACCTTTGGACTTCGGACTACAGTACGAGTTTTTTTTTTCAAATTGCATAGTAACTTAGTCTATAAAAAACCGTCATTATAAACACCTTTTTCTTGTAGATATAACAACTTTTTCTTCTAAACAATGGTTCTAGTCGTATATTAAACTATTAGTACCAAACACAATTGCTATTGTTAGTACAAAAGCCAGTAATTTGCCAGTTACAGTCACAAGCAACGTCTTTACGCCATATGCCAGACATGTGGCTTGCCACAATGACGCTCCATCATTTTCTATGCCTGACCGCACGTTTGAGGTTAAAGAGTTTCGAGTTAAATTAGATGATTAATACGTGTGTACAACGTTTAAGTTGCATTTAAGTAAGTGTTTCATACTTGATGTAAGGTTGTTGATAGCTTTTATTCCTGTTATTATGGTGAATAATACTTAAATTATTTTTTAACTCCGAATACTCGCCTGATAATTTTTTACTTGAGAAGTGAGTTTTGTGGAGTTTTATTCTATTATTTTAGTTTTAGCATTGCCTATTTGGGGTGCCTCTTTGGTCTAGTGGTCCGAAGCGTGACTGCTGAGCAGGAGGTATCGGGTTAGATTCCCGGATCGGGTTAGTGTTATTGAGTTTTCTATTAGGAAATTCTCAGTACCAGCCCGGAGTTTGGAATTGTGCCCGGTTGATGGCAATAGGATCAGCACCTATTACATGGGACTTAGCTGTACTGGACAGAGCTGTTAGCTTTGGTGAAATGTGGGTGTACAACTGTGTACACCTCTGCTTACCCCTTCGGAGAATACATATTGCTACGAGTTGCTATGTTCTATTTGGGGTTTTTGTTCTATTTCTAAGTTACATAATTAACTAACTTTTTAGCTAAAATGTCACCGTCATTTTTTTCAGCCTTAAATGATTTTGTTTTAATTCGGAGTATGGCTTAGTTAGTATTCAAATCCTGCTCAAGACCGAATTTTTGTATGCACTAAAATGTATAAATATATGTTTTTATTTCTCACTTTCATTATTTCACCATACGCTCTGACGTTTAAAAGTAGAGCGCCATTTTATATTTTCCATGAGTGAAACACATGGTTGTCACCAGTAGGTATACAACCCGTCACGATAATTTGAGATTGAGTTTGAGACCCGCGTGGAATGCGACTCCTCCGCCCGGTTACGGGTCACCTCTCCGCGGTCGTCTATTTTGTACAGTGATTGCACAAGTACAAGTAAATACAACGCAGTGACATCACCAGGAGATTCTTGCCCATCCTTTTCGTTAGGTAACACTATTTTTGATCATGCAACAAAATTTTGTCGTTTCATAAGTGCCTTGAAAGTGGTTTATGTGAATTAAAACGTTGACTTCCAAAACCTTTAAATGGCCTACTATAGCGACTTGCAATCTCTACTCGGTCAACAATCGCTGTGGTGTAGCAACGCATTGTACGGTCGGTCTGAAGATGGGTGACCGCTAGGAGTTTCTTCGTGGTCTGGCTTAAATAACTCTGAAACCGAGATAAAAATATTTAGTTAATTAGGTTTTTGATAAAGCATTATTCCTGCCACTATCAGATAACTTGGCATACTGTAGCTCTTGAAGGAATTAGTACTGGAGTAGTTTTAGCGGGCGCACCCCTCTCGCCACTGGCATATGATTCCCAATCAAACCTTTTACCTGTATGGTTACAATGATAGTCCACGATTTTAATATTGTGTGACACAATTTTATGTATGTGTTTAGTTTTTTTTATTTGTGTTTATACTGTTAATGTAATGACGAGAGCTATTGTTTTACTTGCGTGTTACCTCACCCCCCACCAAAAGTGGCGGGCAAATTTGTTCGATATTTCGTCAGAAGCCGTCTCCCACCTGGTCCTCTAAGGTGTAGCTTGGTGCTCAGAGCTTTGCGAACTTGATCAGGCCATCTAAGTCTAGACTACGACGTCTGGAAAGTTTGCCATCGATCTTTTTTTTTTTTTTTATCTATTTTTTACGGGCTTTGTCGCTAAAGCGATTATGCCGCCCCCATCGATCTTGCTTATCTTTTCTAGCGATGTCACCGAAGAACTCCAGAATATTGCGTAGCCAGATAGTGGAAAGTCTAGTTTTTATATTAAGCTGCTGGAGAAGTGACATGTTGGTGCGGAATGCAATCCAAGGAATTATCATTAAATTTGCAGAATTTTCCTCCAACGCCACATCTCGTAAGTGTATACAGTCAGGGTAGGTCGTTTCTGTCTACGATTATTGAATATGAAAATATAAAAAATAATACTCCCTTCTCTCTTCTACTTCTTGCCATGCCCCTAACACCTTCATAATACTTTATATGATAATTGTGGAGTGCAATAAACGTATTATCTTCGTTTCAACTCATTGTATAGCTCTATCAGAAATGATTCACCGATCAACGACTTAATGGAACCATTCAACAGTTTATCGCTAGCATTTCCTACAGTAGTAATTCCATCCACGATAATCTAAGTCCAATACTTACTTACCGTGAACATTCCTACCAAACGAGTCTCGAGGCTCGCCTGTTAACTGTCAACTATTTCTAATAGTCCTTCACACATGGACACGTAGGTAACACACAAGCCAAACGTTTAACGCACATATTCGTATTGGAACATTTAGTGGAATACATAACAATAATCGTCAATTTTTTTTTAGGTTTTCTCTTGTTAAATCATAACATATCATAAAAATGAAACGGATTGCTGTCAGTAAATGGAAGATATCAGAGAAAAACAAATGTTGTTTGAATTTAGGTAAATGAATTCAAGAAACTTCTTGCGTAGGCCAAAATCATCTTTCCTTGTAAAGTTGTAAGTAAACTAGGTGTTGCCTGTGACTCTGCCTCCATGCAAAGATTTTAAATCTCCTTTTCTACCAAATTACATCTTAGGTGTTTCCAACGTCGAGTTAAAACTATAGAACAGAATTAATAATCCAAACTTATATTATTAATGCGAAAATAACTCTATACATTTTTTTTTTGTGACGTTTTAACGACTAAACCAATGAACAAATTTTGATGAATTTGGTATAGAAATAGATTAGACCTCGGAGGACATACGCTTTGTCGCTCAGACGAAATCGCGGGTTGCAGGTAGTCTATTATACCTCATGTTGTTGATTAGACTGTACTTTGTCTTTCTTCCCAAATCTCAGGAACCCATATCTATAAACTCACACGCACACAAGCATCTTATTTGTACAGACACGGGTAATTGCCGCTAACGAGAAGCGTATATCTACTGCGTCACCTAAGTACTTCCCTGCTTAATTCGGATAACTTACACTTGACGTTTTTGGGAGTTGGGACTCTTGGCAGTAGTGTTTGCTTATCGCCGGGCTTAGAAAGGTAGTTTTGAGTTATATTTATTCTGTATTTAGTTTGCTGCTAGAAAAATGATACTGTTACTGTTGCCCTGAACTGTCGCATTGTTGAGCAAAGCAATCCTTTTGCTCACCAGTTGAAAAAATATATATTTAAAAATGTATGTTCTACTAATAATGGGATTTTACCTATGAAATTGCCGTTTAGTATACAGAAAGTTAGTATTTTTTTTATGTTTAAATCAAATGATGCAACCATGCTATCTATGCATATATATAGTAATTTTTCAATGCCCATCTTGAAAAAGTCAGATGTACGGGAGCCAACAAACTCTTCAAAGGCATTTTGTACTGCCTCTTGGGTATTGAATTTTTTCCCTGTCAAGAAGTTGTCCAAATTTTGGAAAAAGTGTCTCGGCGCAAGGTCTGGTGAGTAAAAAAACGGAAAATACGTCGAGACTCGAATCCTGAACTATTTATAATATGTATACCTACAAATTTGTATGAAACCGTCCGTCGGTGGGCGAGTCCGACTCGCACTTGACATCACTGCTTAGCTTCTGTTCTCTTGCTTACGGGGGCGGTGTAGGTAGGTATTTATTTACCATTTAATTCTTTCTAAGGCGTCTAGAACAATATAAAGTAGGAAGTTCTCGCATTGTATGCTATTCGGTTCACTGTTTCTAGCTACGGCATCGGCTACAACAGTAGACGAATGATTGACAATCTGTCCCCTACTTAACGTTAATTGGATGGTTAGCTGACATTTTCTTGTCCAGCCGAGCCTTATGTCCTAGGTTGAAAACTATAGTAGTAGTTTTGACAGTGATAGGCTATAATGAGATTTATTAGTGTTTCTTTGGTCTACTTTATGTTTTAGTGGTGAGGTCTGGGCTTCTAAGCGTGTTATCCTGGGTTCGATTCTTGGAGCAGCCCGTAGTTTGGAATTGTGCCCGGTTAGTGGCAATAAGGTTATCACCTATTACATGCAACTTAATAATCGCACTCCTTATGTCAGTTATGTTTCTTTTGGGTTCACGATGGAATAATATTTAGTTGTTGTGTATCTACTAGGTACTAAAAAGTATCTTAAGTGTTATTCTAGGTTATAATGTGTAGGTGTACCAAATTTCATCCTAATCTGTTTAGTAGATATTGCGTGGTATATTGGTAGGATAAGAGGATAATAGACCTATTTATTGTATTTCGGATTTGTCTTCACATGAAAACGTAATGATTGAGATTTATATAGACATTGACAACTAACATTACAAATTACTTAGTAGATGCACGGCAATCCCGAATAAGCACGCGAGTAGTACCTAACCGGTGAATAATAATTAAGAATACATATACACGTTGAAGTAAATATGCAACCATTTTCTGTACCTACTTATTTTGTAACAAGGGTTGTATCTATGATGTATTATTATCTAATATACCATTTAGATTGAGGACAATGAATAAATCTAGATACTCCGATTATTTACCCATAATAAATTAACATCGTTACTAACAAGAACAACAGACAAGAAGACAGACAGGCGTCACAAAACCAACACAAGCAACATCTCATTCAACATGAATACGCATTCACGTCACCGAAGGAGGGATTAATTCTAAACGCATAAATAATAAGCGGACAAAGTTCCCACGTCGTCATCCCGACGTCTTTATAAACCATTCACTTGACCCTTTCAGCATAATACCAACCGACGGGAATCAAATTAACAAAACGAATAAAACGTAAACCCCACGCACACACGCGAACCGATAACCTCATTCGGACGTATCAAATGTTTGAAAACAAACTCACACATATACAAACCTCTCGTATTCCACGCACACAAACGCAAAATCCGAACCGAAAACACGAATTTCGTTCACGCACACATGTATGTCTTCGTGTGGCTTCGTATTTCAAACGATCGTTTCGGTGCCAGAGGCGGCATTAGCTTGGACTCGTTGCGCAGTGCGATTGCCACGTATATTTTTAGAGCTGATGTGTTTTTGCCGAACGCTGTTTGTTACGCATTACCGTTCGTTCGAAGTAAAAATGCGCAGCCCGGTATTCTCGCGGTAATGAGTCGCACATACATTAATTGCACCATGTATGGTAATGTTAGTTTTTGCGTGAATAGGGCACCTTTGCCGTAGGTACTTAAATTAATTGAGGACATCTCATTTTATTTTAATTGATGTTAACAAGATCAGTTACAATAAAATGAGAAATTTACAGTCTAAATTGGGTCTTGAGGATGTTGATAAGCAAGGTATATTGTTAATAAAGTTACAACAAAAACGTCTCTTCAATTCGATTCATTTTCAAAGTTCTATCAAAAATAAGTAATTAGCTAAGTTAACACTATCCTGTCAGTAGTCAGTTTTCCATACACCTCCGACAGTTACTTCCTACACTTTCTATCGTAGTAATATGAGAGCGCAAAGATAGAGTCACGAGCGGCGTCACTAACTTGGGCTGCTTCGCGAACATTCTATTGAGGATAAGTTCTAAGCAAACTTTGCTTTTAACTTAGCCACTAAGAGTCGAAGAATCTTAAGTTATGTAGGACACATTAATTTGGGCCTCATGCTATTTAACCGTCTTAAAAGCCATTTACTTGAACTTAAGTTAAACTAAGTTTGGATGGATGTGACAGTACTTGTCTAATTGGATCTTGCTGGTTTCAATCTAACTTGTTTAAATGTTCCGACTAACTTTAAATGTTTATTGTTGTTCATTGGTTATTACTCATGAACATTTTTACGGGAAGTTCGAGTAAGTCTCTCACAATTCGCGACATCGCTACGGGCTCAGCCAAAATAACCAAGGACTTCGGTTCAAACCTAGGCGGGCAATCACCAAAAATGCACGTGAGTAATAAATAACCAGCGAACAATAATTAATATGAATGTGTCTCACAAATTTATTATACTTTTTAATGTCTTCCCTTTTTAATTTAACACGTTCCCTGTCCACAAATCAGACACAATAGACACATTTGCTGTGTACAACATGTGGGTCATTGAAAGGGTTAAGGTAATGTTGATAATATGTACATTGCAGGCATTCTTTATTGTAAGATAAGCCACTAGGCTTACCAGGTAGATAACATTCAGCTAGAAATTAACTAACGGGACGGACTGAGGAACTGTTCTCTTCATAATGCAATAATAATACCTATATAATATACTCCCAACCGTATTTCGGTCACGGCGGCATATCTCTATGGAGTTTAGCCAAGTACGCAGGAGATATTATAGTGCACAAGTGTATGCGCAAACACAGGTGCACTCCCTCTTCCTTCACTCTCATATTCCGATGGGATGGCAATCCGACACGACCGGAGATAGATCAGGCGCAGGACCGACAGCTTTACGTGCTCTCCGATGCACGGGGTATTCACACCACTAACTTCCTGACTACGGACTGTTACTGAGATTTTCCAAACAGATAAACCCAATAATACTTTGCCCGACTTGGGAGTCGAACCCAGAACCTCACGCTTGGCAGCCGCGCTTGCGACCACTAGACCAACGAGGCAGTCAAATAATGCAATAATCACACAATAAATAGTAGTATACCTTATTGTTATTAGATAAATGTAGCTGCGATCCCGGGACTCTAGTCAAGTCTAGTGGAGGACTGTGTGGCTTTTAGTCAGCAGGAGTACGGCACAGCGTCATTGATAGATTTTACAGAACATGTTAATATTTAATATTTTTTATACAACATGTTAATATTTTGATTTTTAAATCTTATTACTAATATTGATATTTTTTTGGTTGACTTTTGCATCTTTGTAGACTTTAAAGTTTTAAATTTTAGTTTCACGTCCCGAAATTAGTCGAATTTGACGTCTCTTATTTCGTCCCGTGTCACCGTTACAACATTCCATACTAATATTATAAATGCGTAAGTAACTCTGTTTGTTTATTACCTTTTCACGACTAAACGGCTGAACGAATCGTAATGAAATTTGGCAAGGAGATAGACTGGACCTTGGACAAGGACATAGGCTACCTTTTGTCACACAAACGAAGTCGCGGGCACCAACTAGTGCTCTATAAGTTTAGTTACCTACTGTAGAATCAATCATTGTGTGACTGAGTGCAGCCCCCATAGAAAAATCTAAAATCACGCCAGTATTACTCGAAGGGGCAGGCCGAGGTGACACAATTATAGGTACACCCACATTTCAGTAATGTAATTATTAAGTCATATGAAATGCCTACGTGGTGAGTCTATTGCCAACAACCCAATCTCGGCGGGCGCAATCCCAAACTCGTGAGTAGGAACTACTGAGAATTTGTTAAGGGAATCGCATCTGCGAGACATTGAATTAATCGCAAAGTTAGTTGTGTCGGTCATGTGAAATCCCCGCGCCTGATCTCGCTCCGGTCGTGTCGGATTGCCGTTATATCGGACTATGGCAGTGAAGGAAGAGGAAAATCACCTGTGTTTGCGCGTACACTTGTGCACTATGACAGGGATTCAATAGGCAGCGATGGCGCCTCTATAAGACGTAATAATACGGAAGAAGAATTCGGTATTGTGAGCAGAAGTCGGAATAGGTTAGATGGCAGAGCGCCCGGAGTATTAAATATTTCGGCGTTGGTTCGAACAACGCTCACGATGGCATAATCCTTCCCACAATTTAGAACTTCAGTACCTACTATTGATTCCAAATCAGTTTGGCCGATGACGCCAGCATCATTCTCTTTAAATGACGCACCACATGACGCAGATTCGCATCACCAGTCTCATCATGTCGTACGTGACTTGCAGCTTAAGAACCGCATCCGTATGTGGGTGGACTGGGTGTAATGGACTGTAGGTTGTAGTCCATTTTTGCGACTTTAGATTGACTTGTTGATCTTGCGACGTGAGGTCCAGGGTTCGATTCCCGGTTCGGTCTAATTTTTTAGTAGAAGCCCGGAATTGAGAAATTGGCGGTGTGAATCCCCCGTGCTTCGGAGAGCATGTAAAACCGTCGGGCCTGCCCTTGATCTCTCTCCAGTCGTGTCGGATTGCCGTCCCATCGGACTATGAGAGTGAAGTATAAAAAAAAGAGGGAGTACACCTGTGTTTGCGCGTACACTTGTGCACTATAATATCTTCTGCGTATTTGGCTAATGTCCGTAGAGATAGGCCGCTGTGACCGAAAATTAACTCGGGAGGAGTATAAGGAATACTGACAAAAACCAAATATATTTTTTCAGCTCTTTGTGATAAGTATAGAAATTAATGCTTAGTCAGAAGATACGCACTATAGGTCCCACAAATTACGTAGATATGTCTATTTGTTTTACATTCTTTGAGCTCTGACCCCACTGTTAGTGATTAGCTGGAACTTGACTAATGTCCTTCATTGTACGTCATTAAAAATATGGTAACACAACAGAAAACCGATACTTTAAGTATAAATTGAAACAGAACTTTGTACCGGTTGGTCCAGTATGGGATAGTATATAATATTATAATATATTATTATATATAATAGCTAGACATCCGAATGACACACAGTATGTAGACTACCTGTCCTCATATATATCAATTCGATTTATTAGTTAAGTACCTACTTACTTACATTTTATAACGCGGTGTGTTTCCCAGGAAGTCTACTTCCTCCCGGTAATGTATAAAGTTTATCGTCATCCGTTGTTCCGTCGATACGATTGAGTAAGAAACTGACACATTTCCACACTTCAAATTTTTTTTTTCAATTAAAGAAATACTTACTTACTTAGAGATATAATATTATATGTAGGAATTTGCCCATAGATTTCACAGTTGACATCTTGGATGGGCTGCCGCTTCAGCCGCCTGGTTCTTCAATTACCTACATAAAATAATCTCTACCTTATACAGGTGACCGAACCGACATGACTAACTTTGCAGTTAATATCTATCTGAAAACCAGCGCTGCTACATCTCGATCGAGCAGCTTATGCTGAGAAAGGGGCCCTTTTCGGTGTCGTACAGGTTCACATAGTAATATCTTAGGTTTGCGCGATCACTACACATTATAATAAAACAACTTTTAACCGGATTAATCGCGTGTATTATTGGTTTTTTGTTTTTCCTGACGTTTCGAACACTTTGCAGCGTTCGTGGTCGCAGGAGGACTGAATAGATGGCAATGACGTCACCAAAAGACGTACGTACGTATTCTTTTTCCACAAAAAATTAACAATGATGCTTTCCACGGATCAATAAGTTATATTTTATTTTTTCAGAATAGATACAGTAAGCGAAAACATAGTGGCCAGTACCTAAGGATGTTCAGCAAAGTTTAAAAAGGTGCAACATATACATGCAACCTTCGCTATGGGAGGTGTCCGCAGTTCGGCGTGTAGAGTGGCGGCACCACGTCCACATATAATTGAACCATTTGAACTAGAGCGTAGGATTGATTTAGGGCTCTTTCAAATTGTGTTGTTGGGCCGCTTGCTTTTTCCTGCAGTAAAACCGCTGCAAGACGACACCAGTCCGACATGAACCGTCTAAATTGAATGGGTATTAGTGTGCAGGACGATCGTATTTTAGTGATGGAATGGATTCAGATGAATAAAACGGAAGGATTTGGTCATTGATGGATTCAGACGGAGAACGGTTAGTGATTTTGTTAAGTACAATGAAACAAAAACGACGCCCCCGTCCGAGAGCACTACCGATGTTTACTTCAACAATCAATGCGAGTGCTTTTTATAAACTTTACCCAAGGTAAAAGAAGATCCAACCAATTTTTATAACTGCCGTTCTGCTGTAGTGCGTGCGAAGTACCGGTGTCGCACTGCACTCGTAACGCATCAACTGTATGGAAAAAAACAGCGGGTACGGATGCGTACCCAGTACGACACCCGTACCGCTCCGGCGCCGCAGCAGTCCGACACCAAACGCAATAATTGAAAGAGCTCTTAGATCAGAAAAAGGTTGACTTCAGGTCCCGGCCACCTGCAGTCAAAATTAACTGTGTGCTGATGTGTGCTCAATGCTGGCGCACATTTAGAGCTCAAATAAGCTACCCGAGTTATTCGAGAACACATCAGTGAGTTTAACAGTCCAGATCCTAACTACGCCCGGACAGAAGTAGCTAATTGGAGCTGTCGCAATAGCTGAATACGGCTGCAAACTACGGGTGAGGCTGTAATATTTTGTTGGCGATGGTATAGCAAACTTTATGAATTGTAGATTAGTTCGTCATGTTTAACGCGGCCTTTTAAGGCTTCTTAATTGCTATATAATACATATCAGGGATACACCTAAGCCCATGGTATTGGTTATTTCATGGCTTTCTTCAATTTCATTGAGGATTATTGTTCGATGTGAAGCAGTAAGAACGAGGTACGAACTTAGACCTAGCTAGGTAGGTAGGCGTTAGAGCGCATTTACAATGATGAAACGCGTTTATTTTGATCAGTCCTCGCGATGAATCGAAATCTATAGTATTCATAAGTTCTTATTTGAACTGCCTCATTGGATTTTGGGCCACAAGCGCGGCTGCTGAGCGTGAGGTCCTGGCTTCAAGCCCCGGGATAGGCAAAGCGTTATTAAGGTATTTCTGAATTTCGCAGTATCAGCTCGCAGTTTGGAATAGTGCCCGGTAGTCCGCTTATCACCATTTGCATGGGGTGATGGGACTTCATAACAACATTGTTGTAATATAGCTCACATTCGGGGATTATAGGTATGATGCGATGTTATGTACCTCGACTATTATTTTGCTAAGCAGTTTTCCCGTCTTTTGAGTCCGCCTTGCATGAGATGCTCACAACATATCTATTGTCAACTTTTTGCTTGCCGCCTGCATACAATTTACGAATATTTATGTTAAATTTAGCTTTATCTATGTATTCTTATTCGGGGAATACATGGGTGACTGTTGCTTGATAAGTTTCTTTCCTCCAAAATGATTACGGGATGTAATACTTATTTGTAGAAGGATGCTTGGCCTTTGTACGACGTGGTTTACGCTGGAAATTATCACAAGCCGTTGCGGTGGCCGGAATGAAGTTTCCGAAATAATTCCGTTTTGAAATAACATAATAGAATATTATCATCATCCCCCTTTATCACAATGTATTTGGGGTGGACGCAGTTCTGTTTCCAGACATCTCTGTTGGCCGATAATACGGTTATCACTCCTTTTCTAGCCATATCATCTTTCACACAATCCATCCATCGTTTCCTCAGTGTTCCTCTACACTTAAGCCATCCATATTCATACTCAAAACTTTTCTACGATTTTTTTATTTTCTACGATTGGGATGTTTGGCGCACAGATATTTTCTAACATAGTTGTCTATGTGTTAAAAGACAACTTTTTATCCTTGAAGT
The DNA here is from genome assembly GCA_935421205.1 of Xylocampa areola. Classification (NCBI taxonomy): domain Eukaryota; kingdom Metazoa; phylum Arthropoda; class Insecta; order Lepidoptera; family Noctuidae; genus Xylocampa; species Xylocampa areola. The sequence goes on from OW285206.1 coordinate 14,503,584, forward strand.
CCACGGAGACAATGTCGCGGGCTAGTAATCTTAGTACCTATATACTTAAATATGAATATTCATGTGTTCTTCATCTTCTATGTATTGCGATGAAACTTCTATTACCATTCATCCGATCACGTTGAATCTTTGGTGAGATTTTCGTCCTGCGCGCAAAGGTTTCTAACAGGACAATAATAACTATAAATTTATCTGCTTTTGTGTGTACGTAGGAAGAAACAGAGACATTGCAGGGCATTCCGGGCACATTTCATTTGATATAATTTGTCTTGCATAATGGTGCTCTTAAACGCGTACATAAGTAGACTTGATGGGAGAAGTACTATCATGCGTGTATTTGCTATCAGGTAGATATAGTTCTGCCTTTGGTGTTAGAACTAGCAGTTGATCTTTGTCAAATAATGACTCAGGTTAAATTCGTTCTCGCATCATATTGTCTAAAATAGGTTTATTAAGCAAAACAATGTTATAAATAAATGTATTTTATAGGCAATAACACATTCATGATAGTGTGGATATTAATGTTTTTACAACACAAAATAGTATAAGACCCACAACAGCTTTAGAGGTACAATTTTGAATGACAATTGAAGAACTATCGCGTATCTATGCGAGATCACGTTGTCCCCATTCACATCGAGTATCAACCGCCGCTCGCCTCATCTACATCCGACATTTGAATTTGTAATCAGATTTGCGGGACTGAACTTCATCCATCATTCATTACCTCCTCGAGACGTTAACGACGGGTTTAAACGTCCCGACGATTCCCTTTAATCAATTAGATGAAGGTAAAATGATGAAATCGCCGGCCGAGACTCTCGCCGCGCCAGTAACCGCTCATTATTTCTTCTTACACGTTTTTTATTGCGGCAACATTATACGTGGGTGTGGTTGTAATTTCCTTTCACCGACGTAAGGGCACACACGCAATCCTAATTCGTCTCGAGCGATTATGAACTCTACGGAATCCGTGATAAGAGTGATATTTCTCTGTGTTGCTATTTCCTGATGAGAAGATGCCTGATAAAATATTAAGGCGTCCGTCCCTTTCCGTCCTACAAGGATTTTCTCTGTCGCTCGCGTTGGGAATTTCTGTGGATGTTTTTACGCGCGCCGGGGGGCAAAATGTACGTTGTTTTGGCGGCAAAACGCTTCGGGGACTTCGTAACTCAATAACGCGAATACTCAGAAGGGAGACAGCGCAACATGTTTTATTTACGGCGTTTGAATTGAACTGCGTTGGTTTTCCGAGCTAGTGATGTGATGAGTCAGCGTGTTTGACGCAATATGTTCGTGACAGCAGCGTGACGCCGACGGGACATATTGCTGCGGAAAATAGGTTGTTTATGAGATTAGCTTCGTAGACACGCAATCGTTTTTATTATCGTCGATATTGATTTGTCTCGATAATATACTGTAGGAAATAGCCGTTTTACTGTCCCATTTACCCTTTACGATATTTCCCAAATTAGGAATTAGGTAACCTACATTTCTAAAATTATTATAAACAATCCAATACCCAGGTCTTTTAACAATGTAGGTAGGTCTCAAAAACAAAAATAACACCAATGAATCAGAGAACTACGAGACAGGAATACACAACATGGCCCAACACAAAGAATTAAAAACTGCCAAAAAAGCGACAAAGAAATCCCCGCTAACTAAAATAAATGGCAGCTTTGATCCCGATTCGTATTTTATTAAAATACGTACGAGCGTGCATTACCCCAATTTGAGCGCGCAATTAGTGTACGGGATCCCTTGGGGGTGGGATAGGGTGGCGGAACCCCCCTCCTTACCCCTCGTAGGGTGGATGGGGGATAACGGACAGCCTTTGTGATCCCCTTTGTTCCGTGCCATTTCCACCAGACGCCGCGGACAACGGAAATGGTATTGGAAAATGATTTGGCTTTTAGTTGATTGCCCAACACTTCGCTCTTGTTGAGCTTCGGGGTTCAAAACCTTTTTAGGACTACAATGGATGTTTTATTGTTCAAAACTATTTTCATTTATCATCGTTATCTGAGTAAGTATCAAATTATTGTGGGTGATTTATAGTTTCAGAATACTAATAAAACTTTCCATTTCAGACAGTCTGGAAGATAGATATACATATATTAAGATTTGCGATAGTTAGGTACTGTTTGAAGGGCTCTCATAATTTAGCGTAGATCAGGTTAGATCTATCGAAAAATGAAATTGTTATTCAGGTTGCTTAAGATGCAATTTTTCTTTCATTTTGGTGGGCCATGTTGTTCTGCACTAAGTAATAAAGAATATATATCGCTGGTTGAATTCAATTGTGGCACAAGAAAAAATATTAATGTACGATTTCTATATAATCTAAATAATACACTTTTGATTCAAGATAAATCTTTGAAAAGCATTAACGCATGCTTAGCGAACTCTAAAGTTTTATAATAAATAGAAAAAGATTCATTCGGTCACCCGTATACGGACTGAATTGATAGCAATAACATCGCCATAAGACGTGTTAAAATATGGAAGAAGAATTCGCGGTGGTGAGGAGAGGTCGAGATGGCTTAATAGTCAGAGCGCCTGGAGTATTCATCCGGGAGGCGTAGGTGCGAATCCTGTTCGCTACCGTATTCTTTTTCCGTTTAATATAATAACTTTAGTATACTTTTGTCTTGTGCCACTATTGAATTACTATACTACTATAGACTAACTGGTTTAAGTGATGTTTTTGTGAAATATGAAAATGACTCTAAAGGTTGTTTATTAAGCCTTATTTTTTATAGCACAGTAATGTCATTTGAACTAAATATGTATTTATATTCTTCACAATCTAAATAAAAATGTCTAAATGAAATACGAATGCGTGTTCAGAGGCTATAAGCATCCTATGAGTGGTTTCCTCCACACAAAGATAAATTAAATTGATGGTTAGCAGATTTGCGGGTCGTCACACTGAGTGCCCTGAGTGAGAATACTGTTAAGCAAGTTATTGTCGTCACCGAATCGCGCGAACAATCTCGCCATGCTTTGTTTTTGATTCACACAGGAAAATAGGCTCACGCTTGAAGAAATAGAGATCCTATCGCAATTTTGATGAATGAACTTTCGTTGGTATAACATATTTTATTAACCGACTGAAAAAAAAGGAGATTAATCTCTATTCGACACGTACCTACGTATAGTATATGTATGTAATATTATCGGAACTGCAATATATTCACACGTTAATCTATCAGGGCTTCCAAACATTTTTTTTAAAATGTTTTTATCTTATATTATGCATGTATGTTTTTCCACACATTTCTCCGAAACTATTTATTATAAATATTAAAGGGCTTTACAGACACCGACCTCAAAAAATTTTAGGCCTCTAATTTGTTTCGTACCTACTTTTGGTTTCGTTTTGCTGGTATATCATAATTTTGAGTAAATTCTTTTTGAAGTCGATAAAATTATTTTTTTGTTTAAGTACTTTGTTATGAATAAAGAAACTTTATATATGTACGTGAATGAAGCCAACAATCTTCTTGTTGATAATGTAGCTAGCGAATTTAAAAGCACTAAAAATTGTATGTTTTAAAAGTAAGTAAAATAGTTCAAACACACTAGCACCTTTTATTTAATAATACACCCATTAATTTTGGAGTCCACCTGCAGAACTCAGAAACTAGTTAATTAAGAGCTGAAACTGCGAACAGATAAAAATTCGCGTCGCATACGTTTCGTCGTCATTAAGCGCTGAGTGAAAAAACTTGCGCGTGCGCGTGGTTGCGAGCTGTAATTTAGTGACATTAACGCACCGGTATGAGACGAGTAACTGTCTACGTGGTACGCGGTATATGTGATATGTGTCATCATCAACCTATATACGGGCAAACGAAGTAATTAGAGAACATATAATTATTATGTATATGTAGGTAGTTCTGATAATTAAAAATCTGTAATTGTCATAGTTTTAATCCATACTATGCAAATAAACGGTTCTAGTGAGTCGTGACCATATGAAAAAGAAAAAATAGCAACAAAATTCATTGTTGTTTTTTCACATAACATAACATAGCATCACGCCTGTATTCCCCGAAGAGGTAAGCAGAAGTGTACACAATTATGTACCCAATTTTTTTTTTATCAGCGGTGTGGGAATGGTTTTTTATGTTGACACAATTGTCGATTTTAAATAAAAAAATTACATAATTTATTGTTTAAACGGTAAAATGTATACAAATACAGTTCTTTTTTTGAAATGCATTAACGCATTTTTAGTGAACCATAAAGTTATAATTTTTTGTGGAAAATTAAAACGGTCGCCAGCAGGATTCGAACTTGCGCCTCCCGGATAAATACTCCAGGCGCTCTGACCACTAAGACATGTCGATCTGTGCTCACCACCGCGAATTCTTCATCCAAATTTGAACACGTCTTTTACCGACGTCTTTGTTATCTATTCAGTTCCTATACATAGACAGAATACCGTAATACCTACATTTAAATTTAGCGAATCGACATTCGACGATTCATGCTCGACCGACCTGGTGTTAGACAAAAAAAAAAACGCAAATTAATAGGTCCATTCAGTCAATAATTCAATTTTCTCTATCTAAAGCGAGATTTGTGTCAAGCAGATTTTCTACTCAAACCGACGCCACACGCATATCAACACCAAAACATATCGAAAACACTAAAGAGGCTGTAGTACTGCGCGGGTCCATCACCATAACGGTCTCTTTATCGTGCAGCTACCAAGAAGTCATTACCAAGCACATTGACTTGTGGTAATAACGGTGTTTGGATCTGCCGAGAAACGATTGCTGTATCTTGACGACATGCAAGCATAATGTATTTCGATTTAACATACAAATTGTCATCTTCGCATCTATCGGTTACCCCGAAGATTCTTCCGGTTCCGAAGTAATAGGGGCCGGCTATCTCCGCTTATCGGATGAGTGTTTGCGAGCTATTTTCGTGGATTCTGCCGTCCGTGCTCTCCGTGTCGCTCTCTAAAGCGAAGTGTTGGTTTCAGTGCTTGTTCTCCGTACAATGTAACCACCGGTATGATCTTGAATAATCTTGATCCATATAATGTAAAAAAAGATAAGTATAAGATTATAAATTTGGCAGAGCGTCTGGTGTACTCGGGGGGGGGGCACAGGTTAGCATAGGCATGGGGCCTAACCACCCTTTTCGAGATAGTGATATTAGAAAAAGAGGTGACGGACACGTAGACAAAGGCAAACCCCTCTTCCCCTGTCGCAGGTGACGTACCCGACGCCGGAGGGCGCACACTGGTCTCCATCATTTATTTATTTATTGTACGCAACTGAGAAGCTTTTAGTGAACATTTATTTTCATCACGCTGAAGAACCTATACCACATCCTAACGAAAGTTCGATACTGTCATAACTTTTGATCTTTGTTTCGTTTCAAATTAAAACATCTCCGGGCATTATCGCTTGCTCTAACAATATTCAATTAATTATGACTCTTATAAAATTTGAACTTGACTTAATGTCCGAAGTCTTGTTGTCCGAAGACACCTCGCAATGGTTTCAAGAAAAATAGGTCTGCTTTTGTTGTGTTCCTAATATATCAAGCTAGTTATATGTATATAATACATAGTTCCAGATATCCACTGAACCTTCATTTTGGATCCGGTGTTGTTCCGGTGTTGGTTTGTTTTACTATCTAACAGTACACTGATATTTTTAATCGGTTTCGTTCACATTTTAGGAATAATTAAATACCGAATGTGACCGGACTAATCTGCGGCTAATTGTGGTAAAAATGTCCTTCAATGGCCGTACGCTTAATTTACTTAATTAAATTAAGCAGTAGAAATTCTACGGTCTCACACTGTTTCTAATATGGTCATGTTAAAATTAGCATGTTTAATTGAACTGCGATTTGCATTAAACTGTTATTTAGGTACAACCATTCCTATTCTCAACATTTACATGCAAATTAGGTAATTTCAACACAAGCCATGTAGCACAAGTTGTTTTGTGATCATGGTATATAAATAACATTTTTATCGCCTATTTTATTTAAGTTAACCTACTTGGACAAGAACAGTCCTCCGAAGACAACAATTCAGATGAATAAAAGCTTTGAATTTTAGATTTTTTGCTTCAACAGATGGACTGATAAGATGGTAAAGGCGAGAAAAACTCTTCAACGCAAAGGTCTCTAAGGAGAGAACTATTTCTGAAAGATCTTGCGGCAGATATGAGGACAAATATAGTGAAAGCAGTTCAGATTGTGTCGTTCTTACTGAGAAGAAAAACTAGGGGTACTGGCTGTTAATCCAACAACATGTGGGAAAATAAGGCAAGGAAGAGAAAAAAAGCAGAAGCCGTAGAAAGAATAAAAGTTTTTTTGAATAATAACAATAGCACATGGCAAGTGTGAAATCCTCTCTCCCGAATAGAGATGAATAGCATACAGCAGCCGTGATGTACGGCCAGAACGTGATATCATCATGAATAGATCCATAGTTTGGACATACAGGATAACTATATAAATAGTCGTTATATAAAAAGTTATGCTACCATTCCAAAACCAACCAAACGAGGGCAAGATTTAAAATTTTAAATCTGACATTTAATCTTATCAAGAATTTAGGCACATTTCGATTCAATAGATTTAGAATCGAATAAATTACGACTGGATTACGTCGTGATTAATTAAGCATGTGGCAAACGCGTGGATAGGCACAAAAAGCACATGTTGGCCTGATATTTGTGTCTTGGTGGACTATGTTCCTTAGTCCACTACATTCGTTTTAACGACATAGCCACTATTGACTAACGTTTATGGCCCATAAAACTATTTTAATCCGTCCATTAGTATGCTAGCGGCGCTCGTCAATTAGGAGACCGGCGAATGTTGCCACATTTACTTCAAAGTTGCCATGTATGGAACATTTTTTCACCCAATTTTTATTTCAATTATGGCTCAAATAATGCGCAGTGCCATTATGATGGATTACAAAATAAATTTTTCTGGTTACTTTATACTTATTTGTGATGCAAAGGAATTTTAGTTCGTTATAATTAGGAATTTTTTGTTGTTGTTAATTTAGTAGTTTGTTTTCCGCGAACTCTGATGTAGATATAAACTTAATTAAGTTAATTATGGAACAATTCTAGGTACGGAAGATTCGTTTGAATACAATATTAAAACTGGTTATTATAGTCGACTCGTTTCTGCACGTAAATGCACCATCTTGAGTAGTAGCTATAATTCGTATTCATATTGTTTTAAAATATCCAAAGAAAACATGACCAAACAATTTCCCATACCATTTATTAACATGGCGTACATTTTTTTTTCATATCGACTACATGACTAAGGTATCAACGATAATCTCATTCTTTCACTTCACAACACCCCGATTCTCCCATAAAAACCCAAGGGTTGTAATAAATCTAGTCGCGCGTAACTTTAATCTGGCAACCCAGCGCATGTTCAGAGTTGCAAGCCGAAAAAACTCGCATGCAGGCCAGTTCGACCTGTTTCACGTTCGCAGAATTGGCGCGAGCCTGAGAGAAAAAAAACAAATTGCCGGTGACCGGTGGCCCGAGCGACTCCCGTCAAGGATCACTACTTTTATATTTTAGTTTAAATATGTGGTAATCGACGCCGAAATGTCAAATGTTCCAGTTCTTTATGAAGTAAATTAGATGCGGCTAAAGTTGATTTCGTTAGGTTTATATTAATGAGGTTATTTATATCCGACTACTGGTTACCGCATTTCTGTGCAGTTACCGTTTACCAGCGTGAGAGCTTTTCCTTTGCTAATGCAGTATGATATCTCTTCGTTTAACCGTATGATTAACGACATGCGGTAGCGAATATTATATTACTAAGCCGAGACTTTTAATAACGTGTGTCCTAGTAAACCACGTTAATGAAGAAACCTGCCATATTAGACTTAAATGGCAAGAGTTCAATATTTGAATCTATTATTCCCAATTGCAAAATGTTTGCGTACACTATTAACATTTTCATAATTATATTCTGACCCGGCACAACCGCAGTGGCAACAATGTTACCGGGCAGTGGCTGGTGTTAACTGTGTCACTGCCACAGATTCATGCGATTGCATTTTTGCAACAGCATAAGCTTGTGGCTCACGATTGATGGGAGTAGTTGCATTTGATGCTGCAATGTCTAAGTATTGAAAAAGTTTATAGCTTTGTGACTGCAAAACTAGCTATACAATCAATCAATTCAGCCTATTGCAGTCCGCTGTTGGACATAGGCCTCCCAGGCCATAATAATAATACTCCTCCCGACCGTATTTGGTCACGGCGGCTTATCTCCACGGAGATTAGCCAAGTACGCAGAAGATATTCTAGTGCACAAGTATAAGCTCAAACACAAGTGCACTCCCTCTTCCTTCTCTCTCATAGTCCGATGGGACGGCAATGCGACACGACCGGAGAGAGATCAGGCGCAGGACCGACGGCTTTACGTGCTGTCCGAAGCACGGGGGTGTCACACCACCAACTTCCTGACTCCGGGCTGCTACTGAGAATTTCCTAACAGAAAAACCCAATAACACTTTGCCCGAACTGGGAATCGAACCCAGGACCTCATGTTCAGCAGCCGCGCTTGCGACCACTAGACCAACGAGGCAGACAAGCCCAGTCCAGGCCATAATAATCAGTGCTCCGCCTTACTCATCCTGTCTGTTCCATAACCTACCTACACGAACAGGTTTTCATAAAATTTTGTACACGGCCACATTTTTGTCGCTCTGGAGTGGTTTTGTTTGTCGCGAGTTTATATTTTGTCGATAAGCGATACATACTTACCATTTGAAATTTCCTTGAATTAACAAAAAAGTGGACATGCCTATCATCTCATTATTAATTAAATTTTATCTACCAAATTAATAGCCTCTTCTATCTTAAAATTATTTCGATTTCACCATAGGAATTCTAAAGTGGCTGTAGGTAAATAGTCTTATTTAAATCAATTTGAATTGAGTCTGATCATGTGCAGGACACTTATTAAAGATCTGAATGCTTCTACCACCTTTTCACATTCACCAAAATAATCGTAGATTAGCGGATTACCTAAGTATTTAAATCTAAATATCGACTTTGATCGCTATCTTTTATGGATTACGCCATGACTGTTCGCCTGTCGAAAACACACTCGTGCATTTGCGCAGGCACAGCGATAATATCACTGACTTGAGGACGACCATTTATAAATTTCAGCTTTCGGCAAACGACTCGATTCTTAACATTCCCTTAAAAGGGATCTCAATGAACTCAGGTTATTAATATTATGGCTTTATATGCAATGGAAAATGTTACGTTGAGAAAGCTGACGGCGAGTTGAAAGCGCGAACATAAAAACAAATTATGCGATACCACGAATTCTAATTTGGTCGGTTAGTTAATATATTTTACGATTATGTGCTATTTGCATTTTCTATGTGAAAGTCAGTATTTATAAATTACGTCAGTTTTCATTTCATCAGTTTTTTTTTTTATAATATTAGGATTACTAGTTCTTAAATATATTTGTTATCTAATCCAAAGCTTAAATAATAAAATTAAACCGAATTATTTACAAACTAATATATCTACATGTATACAATAACTTAAAAACGATTCTAAAATAATAATCAAGAAAAACTCATGCGTCGAAGTATTCCTCCGCATCGTTGTCCTCCGGGAAGGTGCCCAGGAGACTGGCAGCATTGCCACGTTGGATGGCAATGCTGATTCGTTGACCTTGAAACAAGCCAGCCTTCTGGTCACGCGAAGAGTCGACTAGTCTCCAAGAAATCTCTTTAAACAGGAGTTTCGCACTCGGACCCCATGACCCGAGCGTTTCGACCCCAAACGGCTCAAAGTCGTAGCAACTGAGCAAGTTGCTATATTTGCGCCGTTTTTGGGTCTCCGCTGTCGTAGCAGCGGCGCCGCTGAGCTAGGAAGGTGGGATGGTGCAAGGGTGTCGACACATGTTGCGTCCCACACCAAAGGCCGACCCAACTTCCATGGCAATAACGTCATACCATCAGGTCTCTTTCCATCGTCACGAACCAAGCCATTTGTTTTTTGTTTTTGGTAAAAACTTTGCCCCACACTAGGAATTTCTTCCTGTATCGTATACTATTATATATATATCTGTACATATAATCTCACAAGCACACATACACCCAGACCCGGAGCAATTATCTATAGATCGTACAAATATTTGCTCCGTGCAGGAATCGCACCTGCGACACGCAGCGCAGCAGTCGGTCTCTCTAACATCAGACAGCGAGGATTATTGGCAAAATTATGAATAATACCAATTCTAGCAAAGCATTTATGGCTATTCAAAAGCCAGAGCATAGGGCAGAAATTCGTATAATCATGGGTGAAGACTGCAAATCGGACCTTAATTTATTTGTGTGGGCGTAGTTCGCATATCTTGCAAAGATAACTTAGGAGACCTAGTATGCTTTATACTATTCTGCACAATATTAGATATGTGTATATTTTTTATTACATATTGTGAGGATAAACAGTTCCTGACTATTTGATATCAAAACAAGCGCTCGGCAGATAAAAGTTAGCAAGCTAGAGGATACTTATTGCTAATAACTTATTAAGGATTAATTAAATAAACATAACATAGCATCGGGATTGTATTCCCCGAAGGGGTAGGCTCTCATTTCACCAATGCTGATATTAAGTCCCATGTAATATGTGGTCCCGGCTACTACTTTGCCCGAAATGAGATTCCCTCATAGAAAGCCCTCATGGTTAGCAGGCGCACTCGGGATCACTAGACCGGCAGGTTTTAATCAACATTTTCAATAAGTAGATTCAAATAAATAATATAAAAAATTAAGCAAAAGACTTGATAAGTAGAGAGATTTATATTTACAATATATCTTATCTGCCTAGCCTTTTCCCAATTACATTGGGGTCAGCTTCCAGTCAAACCGGACGCAGCTTAATACCAGTATTTTAAATGGAGCGACTGCTTATCTGACCTCCACAACCCAATTACTGGGAAACAGTCTCATACCACGAGATATCGTGTCAGATATAAGTCAGAGGCCTGGAAGTCCGCCAATTATGGTTGTCGGACTTTCAGGCCTCTGACTACCCGTAACGGCTGTCATAGATCTTAATTTGACAACCGGGACCGACGGATTAACGTGCTCTCCGAGGTGCGGAGGGATCTCGGTATGAACTGATGGTCACCCATCCACAAACCGACCGCGGAAAGTGCAACTTAACCTCGATCGATCGATTTATGCGGCTGTTACTTAGCCACGAGCCTCTCAAGCAAAAGACTTGATACGAAGAGACATTAATATTTACAAGTAAGAGTAAAACACGGTAAAAGAAATATAATTATGACGTCACGAATTTCAACGGCACGAATTGATGAGTATCAGTACCGTAATGGGTATATGGAATTCAATATTCGATTCACGCGATGTAAAGGTATACTTACTTACACGTAGCAGTTTATCCGACGATTCTGAAGCAGTCACGGTAGCACTTTGATGGATTAATATCGTGTGTGAGTGTGGATGAGGCCACTTTTAGAATATCTGAATCTATGATCTAGACATGAATCGCACAAGCTTTACCACTTTATTTAAAATTAAGGTGCAAAAGCAGTTACAAATACATGTATATTGTTATTTTGCCAAGCTAATATGTTCCTTAAAATTTTGTTTTATTTTAGCCAATATCATAAAATCTAAAGTTTTTTTTTTTTACCGTGGTAGTGCCAAGCTTCGGCACGAATGGACCGGAGTGATACCACTGCATCACAGAAAACCGGCGTGAAACAACGCTTGCGTTGTGTTTCGCCGAGTGAGTGAGGGTACCGGAGGCCCAAACCCTTTAAAAGGCCGGCACCGCCCTTGCGACTCCTCTGGGGTTGCGGGTGTCCATGGGCGGCGGTAATCGCTTATCATCAGGCGATCCGTCTGCTCAGTTGCCCACTATCCGATAAAAAAAAATGTACTTATTAAAGAACTCACTTTGTGCAGGGCAAGGCCTCTTTTCATACAGAATATTTTCAAGGGCCTCGTTTCATATTGAACGCGCATAGCACAATGCTAGCTCACAGCGGATGACGATTTGAAACCAAGTCTCTTTTCTTATGATGTTTTCTTTCACCCTATACATAATAATAATGAACATTAATGAATGCAAATGTTGCTAATTTATTTGTTGCTAAAGCCTACTAAAACGCATCTTAGTCACAGTAGCATAGGTACCTACATAAAGTATCACAAGTATAATTGTAGCATTGTACCGCGGAAACCAATTAGAACAAAATGCGTGTCGCGCGTAAACTAGTGCGGTGAAACAACGCTTTGTTGTCAGTCTTAATGAGGCTGAGTGAGCGTTGAATCACTGAGCGGTGTTACTGTGGCGGTAACAAACTGTGCTAGGGTTGCGGGTATCAAAATGCACATTTACATCCATACCTATTAGCAGTCTCATAAAATCAGTGATTAATTTCGTCGCAAGATGCTGAGCCTGAGGTATTGGGTTCGATTCTTGGATGGGCAAAGTGTTATTGAGTTTTTTTGTTAGGAAATTTTCAGTACAGCCAGGAGTTTGGAATTGTGCCAGCTTGATGGCTCAGCACCTATTATATAGTAAATTTATAACCAGTAGCTATATTTTAATGATTGTTGTTGTGCCTTTAAATGAGGTTGAGTGAGCCATCAATCACTATGCAGTATTACTACTGGGGCGGTATTAAAATTAATAGATAAAGAATATGACGATAAATGACCTGATAACGTAGTACATTCCTTTAGAACAAAATGTCACTTGTTAATTAGTGAAGCGACTATACGCTTTGTTGTCATTTTAATTAATAAGGTTGAGTGAACGTTAAATCACTACGGGGCGTTAATGTGGCGGTAACCGACTACCTATGCTGTGCGGAGTAATATAGTAGGTTTCTAATACCTGAAGATTTTAAGATCACGCGGGTATTTTGTTATACTTTGATTAGCCCATTGATCTTACACCTATAATAATATAAATAAGACGATACGTGATGTGACACGGTACATTAGAACAAAATGCGTGTCGCGCGTAAATTAGTGAGGCGACTATAACGCTTTGTGAAGTTGAGTATCCGTTAAATCACTCGAGGTGATCATGTTGTTGTACAAACTGTGTTAAGGCTCCGAGTATAAAAATAGCTGTTCATAATAAATAAGATTAATAATTGATTTCTATTCAGATGCCAAACACACCAAATCATGTAAAGTGGAGAGTTCTCCTATCGAAAGTCAAGACTCACGGGTCATTGGGTACGCTAATGCAACACTGCAAGACTGCCTCGTTGGTCGCAAGCGCGGCTGTTGAGCGTGAGGTCCTGGATTTGATCTCCAGGTCGGGCAGTATTATTGGATTTTGCTAGGAAATTCTCAGTAGCAGCCCGGAGTCGGAAAGTTGGCGGTGTGACACCCCCGTGCTTCGGAGAGCACGTAAAGCCGTCGGTCCTGCGCCTGATCTCTCTCCGGTCGTGTCGGATTGCCGTCCCATTGCACTATAATATCTGCTGCGTACTTGGCTAATCTCCGTGGAGATAGGCCGCCGTGACCGAAATACGGTCGGGAGGAACACTGCCTTCTTATAGAAGTCAGTGTTGCGTTAGCGTATCCCGGAATTTAGCTGCAATGCCTATCAGAATCGATATGTGATTACGATGTCTCCAATATTACTCGTGTCCTTTAATATTAAACACTCGCTTTGGCCGGCATTGCAAGGCATGCCTCCTTTTTAATTACGTACCTACACATAATTATGTATTCAAAGCCCATATTGTGTTCGCGTGTGCTCACGGGTGCGTACCTACACAATATTTCACCAAAGCTTCATCGTATTCGAATGAATGGTATGAAACCACGCATGTCTCATTATCATTCTATTTTTATCAACAAAAACAACACTTAGTTGTTTTAAAACTATTAGAATGTATTAGTACATAATCATACAATACAAGGATTAGTAATTTTCTGTTTTTGGAAATAGGTAAGTAGAAACCAGAAAACAGGGTATAATTATTATGAAATTACGGGTTAAAATACAACATACTTATGTATATAATTAATTAAAAGCTATCAATAACAATATTTTTAGTATCTCATGCGGTGACAAAATCCGTCCGTCAGCAGCCTCGGATATAAGAAATTAAATAGGCATGTCTCGCGCGTTGCGTGAACTGCATTACAACGAGGATACCTTTGTTGCTTTTGTCAAAGTTGTTGAATTACTGCACGGCGCATGCGGCGCGCTTGCAGAGTGGCAAGTATTGCTAAGCCGATCAGGGTTGACACACGTTTGTTTATTAAAAAGAAAGAAAAAACTTTAATAAGTTAAGGAATTTGATCACTTTTTAAATGTAAAAATATTGGTAGTAAAATAAACTTCTCAGTTAGGACTGTTATGAGTGATCTAATTGATTACTATAATAATTACACTTAAGTATAATAATTTAATTCTAAAGGGAGTTAGACACGCTAAAACATAACTTTTATGGACTTTCGACTCCTATTTTGTCCTAGTCACAGTTCACAAGAAGACATTCGAGTATTATAATCTAATCTAATCTAGGACTGTCAAAGTTATAAATAACACAATAAATAAAGAAAAAAAAAACTCAAATTAATCATTTAAAAATACATAAACCATTAAAAATATCTACATCTTCAAAAACAACATACAATGTTGTCACCAAGTTATTTGCAAGTAATGAGATTAACTTGTATTCATGATGTTGCCTTAAACATAAGATGTGGCTTATTTAGTTAGGTGACTATTTGACCTTTACAGGAGTAATTAATATAATCTCTCTTCACGACTATAACTTGTTTAATTAATTATGAATCGAAATTAAGGTAGAACACAATGAAAAGTCTTAATTCCTTATACAAAAAATTTTATGGTTACTGAAAAAAAAAAGTTTATGACTTACTATTAAAGGATATTCTTCGAAAGGACTTGCCGCTCATTATCACTACCTACTTACATTCAGTCATTTCTGTAGACTCGATAGATATTTGGACACCTATATCTCATATTATAATTAAGATAATATTCTATTTAGAATTTAAACCTATATAAACGTAGTTCATAGATAAATATTGTCAGTGCCATTCCAAGATTCATCAAGACACGTCTCAATCCTAGTTCGTACATATATTCTAGATTAGTAATTATTCTGTTTTTTTTTAATCAGTTTGCTTTTTATTGCATACCAACTTGATTAATGGTCTCAATACGTTATTATTATAACAGATAAACCTTTCAAACGCATCAACGCATGCGGAGCGCCTCTAAAGTTAGAAAATATATTTAATTATTATTATTATATGATAGAAACTCCTAAACAACACAATTAAGCTTTCAGTTAGTAACGTCTTATGTAATGTCTTTTAACCTTATTTTTGTTAAACTTTGTAATGCAATTCACACAAAGGACGAACAAAAAAACTATAGTTACAAAAACTGTCTAACATTACTTTGTTTAGAAATAAGTGTTCTAAATATTACGTTTAACATCCATACATATTATGCATGCACTTGCGTGGTAACTCGCACGCTGAACATGTAAAGACAACCATTTCACGCAACTCATTGCTTCAACCATAAAACAGTTCGTAAAATTAACGAGGCGCTCTCCAAAGCAATTTAATTTTCACACTAACTAGCTGTAGAGCTACTAATCTAAAAATAATGCCCGTAATAAAAACAAAAAATGTTTTAAAAAGGCTATTTTTACAATGGGACAGCCCTATTTAAGCTACTTACTGGCTACCGCGATAACTACCGCTAATGGCCGAGCGGTAGGTAACGAAGTAATTGTTTCCTATTCAACTACTGAATAGTTGTATTTTGTAAAGTATGTAGGTATAGGTATAAGGGTAAAGTTAGAGTATAGAAATGATACCAATGGGCTGTTTCTATTACACGGTGAGTGGAAAGAGTTATGTTACACAATCATCTATGTATGCGAAGGCAGGTGAAGAGTAAATTTTGATTATGTACCTATTCTTCCGAAAATGGTGGCTACCGTAGTGTGATTAACACTTTAAATAGGGCATTTAAAGTCCTTTACGAAAAAAAAACCATTTAATCAGTAACTAGTTAAGTAATAACTAAGTATAAGTACAGATAAAACTTCGAAAAACATTATAGCATGCTAAGTGTAAATAACTAACTTTTTTGCAAATTCACTTTTCACACTATTTCTATTCGTCTTGATAATGTTCCTCATTATTAGTTCATTCACAACAGATAACTTATTGTTCAAAAATCAACATCCGTTCCTATACCATAAATAAATCAGGCAAAGATTGAAGAAAATAAAATTGATCGAGTAAAAACAAGACAACTTTATTATTACTATAAAGAAATCATGTCTTAATAAATCAATTCGGCATGGTAATACAGCAATACCCAAGATAATTAGCTAAGTAATTAAATACAAAAACTATTATTAAACGAGCAAAGAAAGACGGAATGAATGTCCAGTGAAAGCTGAAGTGCCTTGCGCACGCGACTAAACAAATTGCTCTATTCGCCATTTTTTATTGGTGCGATAATATAGTGCATATGTATGTATATGTAATGTGAGTGTTAACCCCTCCAATGCCGCAGGCCATTAAAGGGAAAAATTAAAAATAAAAACGATATTCTGTGTAAACAATTAATGCTAGTAATGGCGTTATTATAGTGCAGCAACTAGAAAACTTGTTATTAATAAGGTCGGGTTTATTTTAAGCTGTGTATTGTCGGTAGCGTGATGCATGTTATTTAGTGTTATGGTTTCAGAGTAAATAGATATTTTCTTCTGATATTCTTGCTATAACTATATCTTCATTTTATATTCTGTAATGAGAATGTGCATTGGCCGTATCGTAATAATCTTGTGCTTAATTTATTTTAGTACTAGCTGTGCCATCGACTCCGTCCGCGTGGATGTCGTAAATTAACACCATGTCGTTGATGTCGTGTATGAACACAAATTCATAATAATTAACAAATGTTCGACGCGAATCTTTAATTTGGCATAACTTTTTTATTTATGAACCGATTGATATGAAACCAACACTAAATGTTTTGTGAAGCTTACAAAAATATATTAGTGAAAACCACATCTAAATCGGATAAGCCGTATCTGAAATTAGCGTGCACAAACGCACAGACAAACAGGCAAACAGATAAACAGACAAACAGACAAACAGAAAAAAAATCTAACAATCATTGTTTTGGGTGCTATTTGCGTTGATAAAGGTCCTAATAATATTTTTCCTCATATATCTTCCATGTACAGACATCTATCCGTTACATTTTTATTATATGTATTGATTACAATCTAGTATGCTAGCCTGATGTGTAGGTAATATCTAAGTAGGTAATATTAATTTAAACTGTAAATCTAAGGTAGAATAATTCTAAGTATTTTAATCCAACCACGTTTTAGCAGTTATTTGAGTCCAGTATCAAAGGATTTGGTATTCATACTAGTCGTAGATCCGTATGGGTCAGCGACAACAGTGCTGAACACATCCAATCTTAAATTCACTTACCTCTGAAACTATTCTTCTAACTATGATTACAAAAGATTTGAACAATCTTGTCACCAAATAAATTCAGTAAATGCAAGAAGTCATCTCATCATATCACTAATAAAGCCATCCCTACAGTCGGTGTACTTTCGATGTGTGTTAATCGACTTCTATCGCTGACTGTATCTTGATAGACTTATGACAATTTGCGAGAGAAAGAAAGAGAGGGAATCGGATCTGTCCCCCTTGTTGCAAGTAACAATAACTTTGTGTGGGATGCCGTCACGCATACAGTGACAGCATCCCACACAAAGTTATAATGATTTAAGGATTTTTTTATTGTTCTTCCGTTTCCTTTGGCTTGACTTATATGTTTGTAGGCAAAGCTTATTGCCCGCAAAAATAATGAATCGCCTGATATTATTTATATGACTATTAACTAAACGATTTATGCGATGAATGAACTGCCCGTAGTAGTAGTTTGGAATCAAATGGTACCAAGATATCCTCGTCAAGTTTCTACGTATGAAATTGCACAAAAATTTTAATAATTGGTGTAGGTAGTATATGTGGTAGGTAAGTACGTACGGATGACACTTATATTGGAAAATATATATCAAGATAAATTCTCTTTGGAAATATTATGTCAGATATGCATTTTATTCACACACAGGGAAATAATAACATACAATTCTCATTTAGGTACCTAATTATTTCCTCAACAATTATTTACACACATCCTTATTTATTAAACACCTACCTAAGTTATATAGAAGCGTTTGACGCTATGCTACAATAATGACGGCTTGTTAAACAACTTACTTAATGGGTGTCAAACAATTTTATTAAAATAGTAATGTGGCACTGAAAATTGGTATAATAAAACACAAGTTTTGTATTCAATGTGTGAGTCGGAAGCGTGCCGGGTTCCGCCACGCGTGACACCGAGCGGCAGCGGAAATAATGAAAGTTACATTACCTATTCCATATTTCTTGTAAAAAGAAAATAAATAATAATGTTTATAAAAAAATAAATTGTCTAACCAACTAATTGACTAGCTTCTTGTGTATATTGTTAGTTGAAAGAGTCCCGTGTCCCTTCAAGCGTGACATAAAGCTGTTGAGAAATAATGACATACAATATGTGATTTATATTATTTAAGAAAAGGAATAAAATTAATAATATTATTAAGGGCTGATTATTCAATTGTCAGACAACTTTTATTAGACGAATAAATTTAAAATTTGGTTGTGTATGGTTAACACCTACATTAAAATTTGTATGACGTTTAAAGACAATTACTGCCCAACCAAATAATGTACAAGCTTCGCATGCATAGTATCACTTGAAAGCGTGCCGTGTCCCTCCGAGCGTGACATAGCGCTGCAGCGGATATAATGATAGAGAATTTATCTAGCTAATTTCTAAAAAAGTATTTATTTAATAAATGTTTACCAAAATATTTTTTTTAGCTACCTATCGCGTTTCATGATATTAGTATAAACTATTGTGAGCACAATAAACATAACTTAAAGCGGTTCAAAGGTTTATTACCGTAAAAAATCTGTTACAAATGGTTAAAAATAATTGTTATTTTTCGGATTTTTTGTGTGGATTGAAAGCGTGCCGAGTTCCTTCAAGCGTGACATCAAACCGTGGCAGAAATAATGATAGATTCGAAAAGTCTACTTAAGCTTAGTTATTTATTTATAAAAACTGATGCGTGTGTTTCATTCGTGTATGGTAAATAAGACACACTCCGTAAAAAATTGCGTGTTCTCGTCGATTTTAGAACCATGTTGTAATTTTTTAACAGTTACACTATCTAAGTAATCCAATTTTCATGCATTTTGTTAGTCAAAGCCCAATACTAGTTTTAATTTAGACGGTGTGGATGGCGCCGTGGTCGAGCAACCGGCTCCTGCGTCGCGTGCCGCGGGCTATATTTCCGCACGGAGCAAATATGAGATTATATGTTTGTAAACACACCCACCCCACCATGCAGGAAAAAATTCGTAGTGTTCGAAACGTTTTTTTTTTTAACAAAGATAACTAAGTGTTTTTTTAAGAAAGAATTGTCTGATGAGAGCGCCATTGCCATGAGAGGTACTTAGAGGCAATCGAAGATCTATATTAAGCCATTTTTTGTATGAATTTATTAGTATTCGTGGTCGTATAAAGTTGTGGTGGCCGTTTGAACCACAGGTGGGCTTAAGTCTGGTATGCAATGTGACGTTTAAATGTCATATGTACTTTCTTAATAAATCAAAGACATCACAGACATACGATGAAGAAACCTGGACTTAATGTTCTGAAATCGCCAACCCGCATTGAGCTAGCGTGGTGATCAATGCTCATGCCTTCTCAGTATGAAAAGAGGCTCTTGCCCTTTGGGACAATTATGGGCTGGTTATCTATACTAATATTAAAGCTTGCTCTAGATCATAATGTGAAAATACGCGCTTTACGTCGGACGGCTTCATCATTGAAACATCTACCCCTAGAATGTGAACTGCAGTGGCCAACCTGGAAATCTCTAAACCGACTGCGGACCCAGGTTGGCCGCTGTAAAACTAATTTGGCCACTTGGGTCATCCTGCACCCATCCCAAATGCAGTGCCAGTGTGGAGCACCATCACAGGACATGCGTCACCTCCTCAGTTGCCCGTTGTGCACAACCACCTGCACCACTCAGGATCTAAATGAGGCCAACGATAGAGCTGTACAGGTTGCTCAATACTGGTGTGAAAAAATTTAATACGGGTCAATCGACACGAAAAGACGAAGATCATAGAAACTAGAGTCGATGGATTTATAGTTCTAAAATGTCGTGTGATCATTTCAGAAAGAACTTTTGCATCCGCCATTAGCCCTAGCGTGTTGTGCTGTGTCACGTCAGCCCTTAAATCCTCTCATATTTATTATTATTCACGTTTCACGTTATTTGGACATTGGTGCTGATTTAAAGGCCGATCTTTTATTTTTTTAAACCCTATTATGATTCAAAACATAAGTAATTTATTAGTATTTAGGGTTTATGTTGTAGGTTATTTAAGTTGAACACCTTCAGTCGCAATAGAGCGTGTTTTTAAGATTAATTACTGAAACCATAAGTCCATCCATTACTTAACTATTATTATCAATTAACTGTGAAGGCGAATGACAAGACCTTGTTCTAACAACTATAAGTTTCGAGCGAGAAAAAAAAAATTAGGGGCAGTCTTGAAAACAGATGCAGATGTTGAGCAATAAATCGAAGTTCCTATGATAATGCCCGACTCTCTCAGTTTCTCTCCGTCATAAAATTACGAAGAAGCAATTAAACAGAGCAATCACAATACTTATACAATTAGTCCAATCATATTTTACGACACCTCCGTCAAACAATGGCTTCCATTTTTACTCAACCCAAAGGTACTTTAGAACAAAAGCAATACTTATTGAACGGAAACCAAACAGACAGCTAGACAAACAATAGCGGTAGCTACTGCTGTACCGCTACCGTGCCCGAGGCTTCTGACTCAGCAATTATCGAGAATGGCACCGACAAACTGACAGACAACGACGGTGAATGAATTTAGTTGAGAAGTGTTTTGATTTTAATGAGTGGTTTCTCTTTTTGGGAGTTATTGTTTTGGATTTACGTTATGTTTTTTGTTAAAAGATAAAGTTTAAGGTGCATGTAGGTGTTTTGATTTTAGTGACATTGTTATTGTGCGAGAATGTTTACAATAAAGAGCCCGCGGGCATTTCTGACTTTTTCAAAAAGGTTGGATTGCTTTAGTTTATTATGAAAACTTCGCATAGCTCGTTGCTGTAGTGTTTATATTATAATATAGTTTAGTCTGTTAATCTGTCCCTCTGTGGCAGGAATTCGTTGTCCCCCATAGTCCGTTAGTTTCCCATATGCCATTACTTCCCAGAAGTTCATCGTGTGTTTATTAATTACTACTTGGCACATGACTTGCAAAGTGAACTTGCGATCTCTGACTTGCCAGTCCAACGGTCATACCACTAGGCTAACACTGCACTGACACTTAGTTAAACTCTGCAATAAAACAAGCACAATAATTAAGTATACTAATTATATTTTTCTAATGTATAAACGTATGCCAAGCGAATTCCAACTTAAACATTTTTTTTTTGGAAAGAAAAATCATACTTAGGCATATTAAAAATTATAATGATACATCTGTTCGACATTAAATTAACTGTAAACTTTTTCGTGTTGGTTCAATTATTACATAATGACAGAATGAATGACGCCGACTTCACCATAAAACATATTAAAGAAATAAAGAAAACAAATTTGTTTCTTGCTTTCTTCGGGATTGCCCGACTAGTTTCGAACTCGAAACTAGTCGGGCAATCTCGGAGCCCTGAGTCATGAGCTGAGGCCGCGGCGATGTCGCGAGTCAAACTGGAGTTTAGTCGGGCAATCCCGAAGAATGCAAGTGAGTAATAACCGTTGAACAATAATTAATATAAATATGTCTCACGAAAGTTATTAAACAAATTTGTTTCTACGCGCTATCTGTATCATACACTTAAAACTTCATAAATATACTTAACACTACACTCTTAAAAGTTAAGCTAATACCCTAAAATTGGAAGAAGAATTCGAAATAGTAAGCGGAAGTTGTTGATAGCTAAATTGGTAGATTGCATAATATATTTCATTAGGAGTCCCATTGCCAAATCCGCTCTTCTTTCTATAAAAAATTAATAAGGACGAATATATTATTTGATTTCAAACATCTCAACAACTACTCGCGTGCATCAAGGCTAAATGTCTGCGTCGGCAGCTGCAGCGGAAGCTGATAAGAGCTGATAGCGTTATCAGCGCGATAGCGGCACTTTGTCGCTGCCGAGCGCCGACACCTGGACCTAGTTCAATGTTCGCGAATGAGGAATTGGGAGCTCTTGTGTGTTGTATTCGTATTTATTTGGGTTTATTATTGTTGCAATGACTTTTAATTTATTTTGTTGTCCAACCTTTCTATTGTTTTTTCCACAATTTGGATTATTAGCACTAACTATAGGCTCTCATTAGTAATCTTATTATTCTTCTTAAATTTAAGAGCTTCGTTCTTGTCGGTGTAGCAACCGCCATTGCTCTCTATCTATTGTCAACTTATCTACTTTAATTAAATTAAACGTAAATGTGCACGTTTTTTACGTTAACTTAGAAGTTTGATTTTTTCACAGCGTCAAGGGGCTCTAGACCTGAGTATATGGGTTTAATTTCAACTCCATACCTCCTCGCGTTCCCGACATAAATGGTCTTGACAGATAGACAGACGGACAAAAAAGTGATCCTATAATTGTTCCGTACCTCAAAAGGAAAACCTTTTGAGGTATGGGATCCAAGAAAACTCGAGTGGAATTGCAGTGGTGCTTCTAAATCTTCAAATATTATGCTGAAAGGTTGATTAGAACTAAAGATAAGTAGCATTTTGAAAAGAAGTTACTTTTCTAATGGCTTCTTTTATTAATTGGGAGTATTCGTTTTAATTGATTTAATCAAATCATAATCAACGTCATATATATATATATATTTTATACATGTTGAGGCCATGTAATGCCTATATTAATTAGTATTTTTCAAGGAAACATTGAAAAATTTATAGACAAGAACGAGGCTTGAACCCGCGCCCCTTGACAATACTTGACATTCCGTGTAACATTGTGATGACACGGATTGTCAAGGGTCGCGGATTCAAGTCTCGTTATTGTATTTTTTTTTTCAATGTTTCCTTGAAAAATAGTTATTCATAATCAACTTACCTATTTAGTTAAAATATTTTCATCAAAGGTTTTCGCATTTGCTTCATTAGTTACAAAAAGTCATACGATTGACAACGGCCACGTGACATGACAACTAATTACTGGAACGGTGGAAACGTACGGAGAAATCGCGCGGGTGGGAGGGACGGAGGTACTCGCATACCAATGAGAACGTCACTCGGCCGCTTGGACAAATCGTTTTTGGATGTTGGCTAATTACTTTTTTTTTTTTGTTAAAAGAAGTCTTTATGGCCACCTTCTCCCGTCGAAGACAAAGATTTCTTACTAAGGTTCTGAGATGGCACCTTATGGAAACAACCCATCGAAATACAAGGATGCTTACTAAGGTCCTGGTATTGCACTGCATTGGACTTCCGCCTGGTCTTGTTATGATGGTATACGTGGGCTGTATTATGCCTGATACTAAGTAGATACTACGTGCAGATAGGGTTGCTAGAAACATAAAGCTGTTAATCAATGAAAAAAATATGACTCGCTACGTCGCCGTTGAACAATATAATTAACTGTATAACCTCCTCTAAGAAGGAAAATCCGTAGAAGCCATCCATACCTATCTATGAATAATACTTTTGTGTGTGTTCCTATAAAGAAGTCATTAATATAATAATTTTTCTGTGATCTTCAAATTGTTCGTCTAAGGTATTATTATTTTTTATGTGGGAAAAATCCATCATAGGTACTGCTTCTTTTATGGGTACTATAACGGGGAGTGTTCTGAAGAGCTTGTCACTCATTCCTCCTTCGCATTTCTACCATAGATCGTCTCGTCATCGCGAAAAGGCCCACCCACACATTGCATGCGGTCTCATCACACAACTCCTTTTACACTATTGTTTTTACCACATATCAGCAAAATGTGGAATTGGCTTCCTTCAGAGAATTCCCGCGAGCTATAATATAGACAGATTAAAAAAAAAAAAATTGAAGAGAGAGTTCTGTTTGACAAGAGTAGGCAATGCATCTGAGATGCTTTTGGTTTTGCAGATGTCCATAGGCAGCGGTGACCACTTACTATCAGGTGGGCCGCCAGCTTTTTTGCTACTCCATAACCTAAAAAGAAATACTGTGCCGGAGTCGTACCGGTATTAAAACCACACGGTTTATATTTTCCTTTGCCAAAATCTCGGGATCACAACGTCTTATAACAGAGGCGCTTATAGCCAGTTGGTATGTTAAATAATTTGTAATTGTATGCCTATGAAGCAAAATATGGAGAAACACTTTATAAAATATGACAACCAACTGTATGTACCCATGTTTACAAATAAAATTTTCATCTGACCGTCCTCATGCTTTGGAGGCCGGCCCTTGTTAATTAATAGCCGTCGATAAGCCGAGTCAGAGGCCTCCGGGTGGCTTGAACAACTCTTAACTCTAGGTCGGTTACCGACACACGAGGAAAGTTACCTAATAACAATATTTTCCCTGTAATTATTGTTTAACGGTTATTAAACGCAATTGTCGCGAGTCAAACTGTCAGTTTGACGCGATATCGCCGCGGGCTCAGCTCATGATTATCGTTCCCGTTCGAGTTCGAAACAAGTCTGGCAATCCCGAAGAATGCTTAGTAAAACAATAATTAATATGAATGTGTCTCACGAAACTTATTATACAAAAATATTTTCCCTTCTTCGAAATGCATTGTCAATACAATATTTTTAAGGTAATAAGCTATATTTGTAGGTCATACTCTTGGTAACTTTATCCATTGACGCAAATTCCTTCCAATAACGCGTCAGTAGGTACCTACCGCGGTTTCCTTACCAGGAAAAGTAACACTATAGAGAATATCAGTAAAAATATGACAACAGTCGTGATTAGTTCGACGGTGACTCATTGTTTAAAGGTTCATTGTATTTTTAAATTTAATTAAATAAAAAATTACAATGAACTGCTTTTTTAACCGAATTCAAAAAGGAGAAGGTTCTGAATTCAAATAATTATTCCGCCAATTTTTAATAGATACTGACGATTCTTTTTGTTTGGTAGGGTAACGGTACTTCAAAGGTGGTCCATATAAATTTACACGAAATTTATTCAGCCCTTTTAAAAAAAACAACAAAAACAAAAATACAGATGACGTTTTGGTTTGTGGTTCTCTTTAGCAAACGTTTTGATGAGGACTTTCAATCTCTGTTTTATCGGTCATCACCGAAAAATTTGCCACTTTGTACTTGTAGGTCTTGTCTTGTCTTGAAGTCGTATTTTATTTTTTCAAAAATGTACAATATAGAAAGACTTCTAACTTGTAAATTTTTTGAATCTGGGTACTAATAATACCTATACTCCCGACCGTATTTCGGTCACGGTGGCCTATCTCCACGGATGTTAGTCACTTACGTAGGATATATTACGCATAGTGCAAGTGTATACGCAATGATAGTTGCACTTCCTCTTCACACAAACTCATAGTTCAATGGGATGTGACGCAGGACCGACGACTTTCCAAAGTACGGGGTTGTCACACCGCCAACTTCCACACCCTCAACTCCAGGCTGCTACAGCCGACTTCCTGCCAACTTCTAATAGAAAACCCAATAGTACTTTGCCTACCACAGGAAACCAGCACACCTCAGTTTTGTTCTGGATAGTGTGTAAAGCCATGTTAGTGGTCGACGGTCGGTAGTTTGTCCATTAACATAATATAGGATAGGACAGGCTAATGGGTAAGAGAGGTTCGGGGCTAAGGACGGGCTCGTGGTTAAGTAACAGCCGCTCAGATCGATCGATCGAGATTAAATTGTGGTTACCGCGGTCAGTCTGTAGATTTGTGACCATCTTTTCATACCTCGACGTTACGGAAACAGTCGGTGAAATTAAGATTTATGACCACCGTTACGGATAGTCAGAGGCCTGAAAGTCTGTCGTGTTACCCAGTACCTAGGTTGTGGAGGTCAGATAGGCAGTCGCTCCATGTAAAATATTGGTATTAAGCTGCATCCGGTTTGACTGGAAGCCGATCCCAATGTATTTGGAATAAGGCTAGATTGTATTTATTATCTTACCTGTAAGATAGGAAATTTTGATTTGACTCAAAACAACTTTAGGAGTGTTTCCTGTGGTTTTAATTATCTCGAAAGCACTCACTCGCGGAGTTTGGAACTGTGCCCGGTTGATGGAAATAGGCTCACCAACTATTAACTACATGGGAGTTAAAAACGGCATTGGTAAAATGTAGGTGTACAACTGCAACTTTGAACTCCACATAAATCATTATCTGAATAATATATCTACCTAGAAGTATCGGTTATAGGTTATCGGATAGGTTCTGCTATCTGTGTTCTGCTCGGTTTCTGCTATCTACACTCTCTACTCTTATAATCTGAAATCTTATTTATACGTGCAAAAATATAAAAGATGGTTTTACATATTTTATTACATCCTTAACCAACTTTTAATACCTACTTTTTTAAGAAGTCTTTTGGCGACATCAAATATGGATAAAGAATTCGCGGTGGTGAGAAGTGGTCGAGATGGCTTAGGGGTCGGAGCGCCTGGAGTATTTATCCGGGAGGCGCAGGTTCGAATCCTGCTCGCGACCCTATTCTTTTTCCATTTAATATAATAACTTTAGAGTTCGCTAAGCAAGCGTTAATGCTTTTCAAAAATTTATCTTTAATTGTTAAGGTAATTGCATCTTTACGACATTGTATGAACTGCAAAGTTACTCGTGTCGCTTCGGTCACCTGTAAAGGGACTGAATAGATAGCAATGTCGTCGCCAAAAGACGTGTTAAAAATATGGATGAAGAATTCGCGGTTGGTGAGAAGTGGTCGAGATAGCTTAGTGGTCAGAGCGCCTGGAGTATTTATCCGGGAGGCGCAGGTTCGAATCCTGCTCGCGACCGTATTCTTTTTCCATTTAATAACTTTAGAGTTCGCTAAGCATGCATTAATGCTTTCCAAAGATTTATCTTTAATTGTCAATAATAGTAGGTATGCCTTCTCAAAAAGCTACTGGGAACATATGTCTACTTGAACGAGCAAGGAATTTTTGGAGCTCTATTCTTTACGTAAGTATTTTGTGATATCCATTATATCCATAAGATTTTCCTATTGAGCTTATCTGGATACGTACCTATGTACATTTTTGTCCTATCCTCTATCATGGTTATAAATATAGGTTAGCATAGATTGTAATAGTACCTATTATGCCCGTTATACAGGGTGGTAATAATACAATTAAGGAATCAACACCACGCAACGAACATACTTTAAAAAAAATGAGGAGATATTTTTTTCTTCTCAAAAATCAAGTAAAAATACTCAAAATATCCACCAAACCTGTGTTCGTAGTATATGATGTGAGTGTCGGTGTCGCGTGCCGGAGTCATTGACTGCAGTCCAGATTAGAAACGCGCCGCTTTCTACCAGAGGCGGCACTAGACTGGACGCGAGGTTGCCGCTTTGCACGATTGTGCGGTGCCAGATATTATTTGGCGTAAGGATGGGACGTGTATATAGATTTCTAAGTATTTTTCAGGGGGTTTGGGGATTATTGTGAGCATACATGATTTTAATAAAATATAACGAAATTTGGAGTCATTAGGTACTGTAGGGTTACCTACTTATGCTAAGCATTTTGGTCTTCTGGGCAACAATTTTTGCGTACAAATACTAGAATAAGATTTAGAAAGATAATAAGAGAGATAAATCATGGTAAAAATATAGTTGTAATCAACATATAAGTCTCAAATAAGCAGCAAAGATAGTTTTGCTTAACGCTTTCAAGACACGAGATTTTCGAATATAACCGCAAATCATTAGAAATTATGATGAAAAATTTCGTTGATACGGGTGTTATTGCTTTACAGATCATATTTTATTTCGTAAAATGTATGCAAGATTTTCAAAATTGACTGTAAAAGACGTAAATATGATTGCTGATCGTCAATTTGGATATTGACGATGGATTGGACGCTGGAAGCCACGGAACTCCTATCTTAGACGTTTGGTCATTCTAACTTTCAACTAAATTGCAAATCAGAACAGGCGGAGATGGCATTTTGCTAAATAGTACCGCATAATCATTTTCTCGGCCAGTTTCATTTGCGAATGACTATCAATTCTTTGAAAATGCACAGGCAAAATTGCCGGTACGCGAACATCGTTAAGGAATAATGCTAAACATAATAATGTATAGTCTATCTAACCTATATTTTCCAATTGCCGAGCAAATGCCTCTCTTTCCTTTTTCCACACACTTCTGTTCTGAAGGCCAGTCCTCTTTGTGACAGTCAAGCTAATCCCTTCGTCTTCGCCTTGTTCTGCCGCAGTGTCGCCTGGTGTATCATGGTATCCACTCAATGGTTCTCCTAGCTGGGCATGCGGCAGATATATAAGTAACAGAAGGAATATAAAATGACAAATATTTTGAAGAAAACCTCTAAAAGTTCAAGAGACGGATCATTTGTGTGAGTAGAGTCGAATCTTTTAGCAATTTGACATCAATAGAGAGTGTATAGACAAATCATTGGGCGCCCAACATATTGTAATTTTAATAAGGCAGAGAATATGATTATTCGAATACATACAGAACATGATTGACACTAAAAATGTTCAAAATGCACGCACATAAATACTTATTTAAAGACACGCGTAGCGTTGCGACTTCAAAGTTTAGTTCTTCTGAATATTTCGAATATCCAACTATAGGGAAATAATGCTCTACTCGTCTAGTGCACTAAGATTATATTTCGGTACTTAATGTAGGTATCTATCCAATACATTAATCTGATTATTCTTATCATTTACGCACGTTGGACGATTAGATTGTATTATCTCGATTTGTTAAGTGGTTTCTACATAGCACTTAGCTATTTGATATCGTTAGGTATTGCTGATATAGTTGGTTTCATTACAGCATCCGGAAATCACCCAGACCGTAGATTTGAGGCTAATCAGTAGCTTTCTTAATTTAAATCCAGCGACCCGCCCGGCTTTACACGGGTGAGTTTTCCAAAAAAAATCTTTTATTTAATGTTTTTCCTTACAATTACGAAAGTAACAGTAGTACCTCATAAAATTGCCAGACAAAACGGTCGAGGCCGGCCTCAAATGATAATCATTGATACATGCGGGAATTGGTTTTTATTTATATATATTAAAGATTAATGTTTGTAAGTCTCCAAAGATATTTGGAATTAGTTATTAAAAAAATATTATTATAAATTACTTTTAACCGGATTAATCGCGTGTATTATTGGTTTTTGTTTTTCCTGACGTTTCGAACACCTTGCAGCGTTCGTTGTCACAGAATGACTAAGGTGAAAAGCCTCATTACAGTTTATTTAACAAAAACCAATAACACACGCGATGAATCCAGTGAAAAGTTGTTTTATTACAATGTGTAGTGATCGTGAAAACCTATTATATTACTAAGTACTTATGGGATACTTCGTTTATCTTTCAGTGTCCTGAGATATGAGACGACATGACGATGACGATGTTGATTAAGGGAGATTAGGCGCTTATAAACATTACACTGCGATTTATAATCTTTTCACCAAGGAATTGGTGCTGCATCGGCTTCTGGAATGTCTATGTTCCGCAGTTGATATTATAGCCCGCGGTGTTTATCATTATGATCAGGGAATTACTTACCTACCATTTAAAACACGTAAACGAATGTTTCGCGGGAAGATTGCGGCACATAACCTTTATATTTTGCTAATCTACGCCCTTATTTTTGTACATACATTGTTTATACATAGTATTGTTAGAAGGCAGCAAGTTATTTATCTTTGATGACCATTCCATCTTGTAATTATGCTTCAAACAAACGTTAGATTTATCTTACCGCGATTGCTAGACTTATGCCTCTCTTAAGTTGCTTTTCAATACCCGGGTCTTCGCTTATTATATCTAGTCTCACTTAGGTTTCATATCAGATCACTCTGCAATAACGGGTTCGTAGCTTTCTACAGAGGTTGCCTGAAGATTATTGTGTAGATATTCCATGATAAGTAAATGCCATTCGTTTTGCGGAGTAGAATGAGGCGTCCATAGCTTGTGTACATTCGCAAAGCAGCGGTTATTCTGTTTTATTTGTGAATGAGTGATGGCTAAAAGTATGTCATCCTTTTGTCTAAATGTTTTTCTAATAAAATCTGTGGGTTATTGGTTGTTAAACCTTGTAATGATAGGGGCCAGTTTTAATACATTGGTATCAGGTTATTTTCCAAGCACTCGCGAAATAGAGTTTGTTTTAAGTATCTTTAATATTTTGACAATATAAATTCTGTCAAAATGACACAGTAACATGTCGGTTACAGATAAAGTTTGTTAGAGCAATCGTGTGGCTGATGAACAACGTTCTGTCAGTTTAAACCGTCCGTCCGTAGGCCTCTGACATGGCTTTGGCACTTTAATATGTTATACTAAAGTGAGTAGGGAAGCAGGCGTACGAAGTTTTTAATTTAAATGTTCGTACATTTGAGTTTAAGAAGATGTTAAGGTCGTACGAGAATGGGTGTTTATTATGCGTTATGATTTGTCTGCGTTTTAAATGATCTTCACTGGTTGCCCTCTGCATAAAACGAGTTTGTAAAGGCCAGAATATTATACTACAACTTGTATTTAAGTTATTTTGGAGATCTTGAACACTTGTTTATGTTGACATTTGATTTCTCGTATATTTTCCGATGTTCGACATTATTTAACGGTTAATTTGAATCAGACGTTTAGTTTTGTGAACAGGATCTGACCTTACTTCAAGTCTTTAATATAAAGTATAAATTAAGAACCTGTTATTTATTTATGTCGAAGCAATTAATACAATCAGTACGTGACAATACTTGCATCAAGATAATATCAAATACCGCTAAATCACACTCCCACGCAGGTCCGTGAGAACACAACCAGCTGTAATTGGTAGCCAGTTAACATATTCATGAAGTCTATATTTACCTTCGTAAAACCTTCACTGCTAAATTAATTATTAGTTGCGAAACCATTATCCAACTTAAGTCCGCCGTGCTGCGTATCGAACGAGCCAAACAACCTATACATAGCCACCTGGACGGTCACATAGAAAAACTGCTTAGTTACACACCGTCCTATATCTAAACAATGCCCTAATCCCAACCCTAACGTCAACTACATAAAGTATACAATAAAGAATGCGTGGTGAATAGAACCCTGTCGCCCTAAGCGTCCGTCAGTATTCTGTTAGTATACAATAAATATTCGGCGCCAGTTGTGCCAGAACACACATATACATAGAGGAGCGACGTTGTAGCTTGCCAAGAGCGGCAACGTCGCATCGCTTGCCGGCGGATTCCAAGCTTGTTTCAATTTATTTTTGGTAGATTGACAAAGTTCTAAATCTAAACAACGGTTACAAAACTGAAAAACATGCACCGTATGCACATCTAAATAGGGTTTAATTTCGAGGGGGTTTTGTTGTAGGACTATGTCGCATTGACGGGTTTCGCCGCTGAGTCCGAGGGTAGCGGGACGCGTGGCGTTCTCGACGCATTGTGTTCGTTTTTTACGAGACGCGATAGAATCGATGTCAGTTGGCAGATTTTTTATTTTACCGTTTTTTGGCCTTGTTTGCCTCGAATAGATAGACAATGAACACGTTGCAAAACAAGATTCGATGTGACATTGTGCTGTTGAGGAAAATGTAGTTTTATCCTCAAAATTTTTCGTTCAAAACGTCGTTTTGAACAAAGTGGAAATTGAAAAGTACCTGTTTAGTACTGCTTCAAGCATACATAAGTTGACAGAGGCTTTGGAACCACGCAAAATCGCCAATAAGCCCTCTTTTCATAGTCAACTTAAAAATGATTGATATTTTTCTTTAATAAGTTACAGATATAATCTCATTCAAGGATCACGCCACATGTTTTCTATAACGTGGAGCCAGCTCAATCTAAATCTACTAACAGAACGACTCTACCACATCTGGTTTCCGAGATATCGACATTTGATTACTAAAACTTCAAGACAAATTATTCTTCTGTAGCCATATTTTGGTCTTCAGTTCAAAAATGTTGACTATACAGGCCCACTTGTTAGTAAAAACTTTAAACTACGAGTTAGTGTTTGACATTAAATTACAAAACAACAAAAAACAAACATGATTAACGACAAGGTTGTCCTTGTCGCATTAAAATACTTAGAAAACGCCTCAGCATTGGAGCATCGTTGTTATCAGCCACATATTGTCTTCAGGATGCTATAAGAAGTGTAAGTGATACGTATTCTTGATTGTAAGGTCACGGTCTTGATCCTAATAGTTGAGTAAAAGGCATCATTACCTATACACTTCGCCGAAAACACTAGACGCGCTACAGAAGCGCGGCAGAATCAACAACCTGAAACTGTATATTGTATCTAGGTATATAGTAAAGGACAATATTATTTACTTAACAATTTTTTTTCTTTATGAGCATTTGTAGATAAATAAATAATGGTATGGTAGTACGATAGGCGCAAGTCAAAATCATATTTAATTTGTTTCTCCGGATATAAGTAGACCAGCGTTAGTCAAAATATTTTTGTTGCACTACTTATTGACGAGCGCTAAGCCTTTTTAGTCTTTTTATACCACTTTAGAGAGGGGAGAGAGGTCCTGTTGATAAATAAAACGGTGTAAAAATATGGTGGCAGTTAAGCGTACGGCATGTTTAGTGGAAAGCTGAACCGATTCGCTATCGTAAATAGAAACACCGTGATATTTATCACCGTGGGAGAGCCGTTCTTCGGCACGAATAGGCCGGCTTGACCGGAGTGATACCACGGCTTTACAGAAATTGTATTTCGCCGAGTGAGTGCGGGTACCGGAGGCCCAAACCCTCTAAAAGGCCGGCAACGCACTTGCAACTCCTCTGGGGTTGCGGGTGTCCATGGGCGGCGGCAATCGCTTACCATCAGGCAATCCGTCTATTCGTTTGCCCATAATCCCATAAAAAAAAAACATTTCACACACTAAATATCCGGCTCGAAAGACCTTTGAAGACAATGAGTGTATGGCCCAGACGTCGTTAGTTATAGGTAGTTGACGAAAACCACAGACTTCACGATATGCCGTTTCATCATCATCATCATCCCCCTGCCCTAATCCCAATTTATTTGGGGTCGGCGTAGCATATATCTGGCATGCTGCTAAAGTTTTGGCTGTTTGTTGTGTTGCTATGACCGGCCGCCTGCCTTACTTCAACCCTCGTTGCGAATGCTGTTTTTGGAGGTAACAGCCACCAATACGGTCTCCTTCTATCTAGCTATCTCTCACCAAATGTCCATGCGCAAGGTTTTGACGTTATCCAACTATCACACTCCACTAACCGGGCTATAATATTATATCCGTTTATTAGTTATAATTTTATAAAGTTGAGTTGGATGTTAATCCGTGAATTTGTTGCTATGGGAGTTATTGGTCAACTAAGGTCTAATGTGTAGAATTAATAAAAGATCAATCGCGGATAGTAAGGTCGTGGCGTGAGCAAATTATTTGTACGTGAACCGTACACGGATACTGTAGTTTATTGGTGCTTATAGCACCAGCACTCGCGCGTTGCCTGCATTTGCCAGCGCGGATTCCTCTTTAGGGTCAGCCCTAAGGAGGATTCCGCGCTGGCAATATAGTTGGCATTAACAACCTACTGTCAAACACGCAATTCCTCAATGCTAACTGGCGATAGCAATCTTTTTTACCGTTAGGAATGCAACACTACAAAGTACGGTGTTATTTGGGTACTAATTACTGTACTTCTTTATTTATATTTATGTATTTTATTAAGTTTGCCACGGATACACCAACTACAGTAAACAGAGTGACTAGCAATTACTTGCTTAGTGAAGAATTATAAATGAGACAATACTAATATAAATAACTCTATGTATGTAATGAAAATACCTATCATGCAATCTTCTTGCAGTACTCCAGACATTCTAACTATATCACCTTCCATTCATCCGCAAATACATCAAATTTTGGTCTGGTGTCCAGGAGAGGATTGAGCGCGGTGAAGGTTCTAGGTATGGGAGATCTCGCCCGTCTACCAACAGTAGTTCTTTCCAACATTTTTTATTATAACTTTAGAGTTCGCTACGCATGATTTAATGCCTTCGAAAGATTTATCTGCATCCTGTCTGTGTTAGTGTTATTCCTAAAATGTCAAGTATCTAATTTAACTTCAGATACATTGTATGGTATAATAGGTTACCTTAACAACTGAGTCCTACAATTGACTAAATATCATTTTTGTGTCAATCTTGTGGCAGGTGGTAATTCGTTGACCGACCATCACCTGGCCCGAGCCGGCGGCGGTACACAGCACGTGCGCGTCTTCCACACTGGAGTGTCTGTGAGGGCCAACTGTGGCTGGCCTCCTAAAATGGCGGAATTCGTATAGTAATCTGCCGGGGCTGCGGTAAATGCAGCTGCGTTTCCGAAACCTCGGTAAAGGTCGTGTCTTTTAGTCGGTAAGAGTCCGGCACGACCTCCATGATGGATTTCCACACATAAAAAAAGAGATATAGTTAGATAGTATAGCTTACATTGTGCATTATCCGGCAGGATCAAAGTATCAAAGAATCCGAAAACGGCAAGCACATTTTAAACTTGATCGATCGATCTTTGAGTTGTTAAATAGCCATGAGCCCAACTGTAAATTAAACTGAAGATACTCTCTTATAGATTGTTTATAAAATAAAGATAGATAAACCACCACTACATATAAATGGCTATGTATTGACAATATCGAATGAATGGGCTATTATACCATCTCATATCATTGTATCGGCCATTCCATTCAATAATTCTTTTTTGTTGAATCCGGCGATTGAAATCGCGGTTCAAAGAATGAGGATTGCGTCAGAATGAACGTATTCGGTTCGTACTGGTTTGCATCAAGTAATGAAAAGCCAAAACATAGGTCAAAGATTATGTTCAGTAGATTTGAGATCAAAATCCTTTCTGTGGACTCCATGAGCTTGTAGAGACCTTTACGTGGGTTTTGAAGTTGGCAGAACATATACAGATTTGGAATACTGTGAACCTGGTAATCATAACTGCATAACATAGCATCACGCCTATATTCCCCGAAGGAATAGGCAGAGGCGTACACAGTTGTACACCCACATTTCTTCAATACTATTATTAAGTCCCATGTAATATGTGATCAACCTATTGCCATCAACCAGGTGCGATTCTAAGCACTGGGCTGCTACTGAGAATTTCCTAAACCTGAACCTGGTAGTTTTAAGATTGTTATAAGAACGGTTGCGCCATGTGGAGCATTTCGTGCGTTCGTTGCGTGAATTCGGATGCACGAATAACGGAAACTAATTAATTATTAAGCCTGCCTGAGCTCAAATATTTTCCTTCAGCATATATGTTTTTGCTACTTATAATGTTTTTTAAACATTACTTGTTACAGATTGTTATATACTGTGGAAACCTATATTTGTTAATAATCATATAATTTACATAGAAAGTGATAAATTTGTAACTTGTTATGCGTTGCATTAAAGATGTTTTTTCCTCGTTTGTTGTTATTTGCGGTTTGCTGATACTGTGCAGTTAGTTATTAACTCACTTAAGTTACTTTGTAGGTAGTAAAATAAGCAAGTATTTACTAAATTATTTAATCGGATATCCATTTAAAGTTCATTGTAGTTTAGCATTATGATAATCTGTGGATTTTATTGTAATTTAATACTACAGTTAGGGCACGCCGTAAAAGCGGCAGTACTCTTCCAGACCGTATTTCGATCACGGCGTCCTATCTCTACAGAGATTAGCCATGTACGCAAGAGATATTATAGTGCACAAGTGTATGTGCAAACACAGGTGCACTTCCTCTTCCTTCACTCTCATATTACTATGGGACGGCAATCCGACACGACCGGAGAGATATCAGGCGCAGGACCGACGGCTTTACGTGCTCTCCAAGGTACAGGGGTGTCACACCACCAACTTCCAGACTCCGGGCTGCTACTGAGAATTTCCTAACAGAAAAACCCTATAAAACTTTTGCCCGACCTGGGAATCGAACCCAGGACCTCACGCTCAGCTGCCGCGCTTGCGACCACTAGACCAACGAGGCAGTCGATACATCTCTCATACGTCTTCTTCTATACATCTCTATCAGCCGCTATATTTGCAGTCACTCCTTTTCTAGCCATAGATATCATCTTTAGCAATCCATCCATCGCTTCCTCGGTCTTCCTCTATTCTTTATAACTATCCACATTCGTACTGAAAACTTTCTTCGTCACATGATCCTCATCCACATCGCATGCCTGTACCATAACCAAATGATTTTGTAGTAAGCCGTTATGTCAAAAATATAGCGAGAAAAAGCGCATGTTTTTTATCAATGTGTGTAAAAATATGTGGAATATTATTGTATATCTAATCTCTTCAAGATATTACAAGGAAAAAGTGTGTTTGTTGATTAAATTATAGTATTTCGATTTGTATAAAATGGATTGATAGGCAGGTACTGGGAAACGCTATAATTACTACAGACTGTTAAAAACACTACGTGGTACCACTACGTGGTGGTTACTAGGACAAAACCCGCCAAAACAATAAAAAGAGGTTATTTTTTATTACTTATGTAGTAAACAAATGTACGGTACCTCCGTAGCCGTAGTGTAATACCTCTGGTGTATGCCCACCCTACAAGATCAATCTCTATGCCGCTAATGTAGGGGCAAAATCGCTTCCCCCTTCCTTCGACGCTGTGGAGGACAACTATGTGCAGCACTGGTGATCCTGTTCACCATTAGAAACACAACAATACAAAAGAGCAATGTTTATTTGGATACGATGTTCTTCAAGGTGGACGTACTTCCCCAGTTTGACAGGTTGGTTGGTCAGAGCACCTGAAATATTTATCCGGGAGGCACAGGTTCCACTTTCAATCCTGCTCACGAGCGTATTCTTATTTACACAAAAAATTATTACGTTAGATTTCGCTACGTATACTTTGCAAGAATGATTTGTGAATCCAACCATTTTGTTTATGCCAAGCCTGTGGTTTTAATCTTAATATCGACCACCTTGACGTTAGACTACCTACATAGCTAGTACATATTGATGAAACCCGAAGAAATAACGTAGAAGAACGACATAGAAAACGCAATTTATGGTCAGAAGTCAATCGTGTTCGGTCCAGTCGTAAACTGCTCACAATGGATCGTAAAAATGCTTTATTACTAGTGTTTGTTGCGAATTGTTCTACTAAGAGTTTCAGATTTGGTGTCGTTTTGGTGACGTGAATTGGTTTCGAGGAATATTATCGAAAACAAGGGTCTATATATATAGGTATAACAAAACGTAAAGTTTGCCTTAATAAACAATTTTTCTTCCTTTTTATCACGATCACGGTCTCACAGCATATTATAGCTAATGAATTATGAATAACCAGGCATTTGATAGCCAGGTAGGTACTTCTAAACTACAGTAAAAATGACTGTATAATAACTAACTCTGCTATTACGTATTCAATTAACCATTTCCAGTTATTATGACGTGTTTATGGGCTAGGGTTTTTTAAACTAATTAAGGCATAATGTTGGAACGACGTAATAAAACGCGTTTTATAATTTTTTTATTAGCAAGTATTTAAAATCGAAAATATGAGACTTAAAGTTTCATAATCGTTAAAGTTTGCAAATGTCTAAATAATGCAGGCTTCCCATGTCAAGGGCTAATGAGCCATGGAATACCGTCATTATATTTTTATTTCTTTAGTTTTTGTTTGACCTCCTCCTTACCTGATAATATGCGATAGTGCGGTCTACGATGGTAATAACCACAGTTTGTAGATGCTACGACTGCATTAAATCGATTAAATCGTGACAAGCTTAATTATAGTAAATCCTTCTGGTCGATCTCATCTGGTAATGAAATCAATGCCAATAAGAATTTGGATGACTATTTTTCAAAGTTTTGCAGGGTCAAGAATAAAATTAGCTTTGGGTCTATAAGATGATCTGACGTAAAAGGAAAAATGTCGATAAATGTAATACCGATCCAAGTGGTGCAGATATAAACTCTGATCTTGGTTTGATTTTTCAAAGACACACTTTAAAAAATAAAATGGACTGATGGATTCAGTAGCTTAATAACAAATTAAATAAGTATTAAAATGTTTCATTATGTTATAGGAAGCCCAAGCTAGCACCTACGGTGTGTTGACGTCACCGTCCAAATAATGGGGTGTTCTATTCGTGTCCGAGACGGCTCCGTATAAAAACTCCATTAACAACACAGGGTGTGACTTCATTCCGGAAGACGGTGGCGACGCGGACGCAGCGAGTTTTTCATCGTAGGCGTGACGTCATGAGGATGTGAATTA
This sequence comes from Xylocampa areola, assembly GCA_935421205.1. Taxonomy (NCBI): domain Eukaryota; kingdom Metazoa; phylum Arthropoda; class Insecta; order Lepidoptera; family Noctuidae; genus Xylocampa; species Xylocampa areola. The sequence goes on from OW285206.1 coordinate 14,542,263, forward strand.
TTGAAGGCTAAGAAATATCACAATTACGAAAAAAACATTGGTTTTTATGGCAAAGATTTTTTTTGCATAGTAAATTAAATTATATGGATAATGGAATAAATCAGGATAAAACGATATCTCAACAGATAAAAAATCTGTAGCAGTTATGATACGTTGCAAATATAATAAGTTTTATGAGACCCTTAATTTCACTAGTAGTCGCCAATTTGCTGAAATTCGACCTAATTAATTTAAAATTTAAATTTGAGCGCTATTTAGGATCTCATATCCATCAAAGATTTCTATTGCCAAGGATATATGTGTGTGTGTCAAACGGATGGTAGTGTGTGTGTGTTTCTTTATTAATTTATATTTCTAATGCATATTTTATAAAAATATTAGCTTTCTGCACTCCATCTAAACCGTTCCATTTAAAAGTTTCTCCATATAAACTTTAACTGTCCAAATATCCTCCACATAATTTTCCTAAAAAGGGGTACAAAGTTTTTGCGTTACGTATTATTTATATAGATTATTAATTATAATTTATGATACGTATTGTTTTTTTACCATTCCGGAACGGATTCCTCGGCGATTTTGCGAATCGTAACTAGTCGAGATATCCCGCAAAATGCACGTGAGGAATAACATTAATAAACCAATGCGAACCAATGGTAAAGGTAAAATGACCACCAGACGACGGGACTACATTGGCAATAACAGTGAATACTTATATAATAGGAAATGTGGGCCCACTCGTAAAAATATAATTTTTATACTATTTTAATTAACTCCGACAGCACTCTGATTGGTTTTGCTTTAAGAACATTCCCTGATGAATGCGGGCTGACTAATTAAAAATGAATTAAATGTATTCAATACTCGGTTTAAGTTCAAATTAAATAGGTAGGTATATATTTCTTCTTAACGAGTGGATGGTAAAAGGACTCAACGTTTGTGGGCCCAGTATTCTGTAACACCTTCCTAATGGGTACAATTGTACCCATTAGGAAGGTGTGATAGGGCATGAAATGCAAGATGTAAGGTGGGCTGTTGTGTGCGGAAACTGCACTCGTGTGCGAAGAATATGCAAACATTTCCAAGTTGGCCATGGCAGCGCGTGACAAGATGGAAAGGTCTCTGATGGTTGAACAGGTGGGTGATCTGTTTCTCGCTTTTCCTTAGACGCATCCAGTTGAGCTGGACACGCGTACCGTAAAGTCATGTGGGGACAATACCTTCAGCGTGATTTTTTTAAGTGGGCGTGGATGGCTAATTCCTATACTATATTATATAGACTAGCGAAAAGTACTCAAAGCGCTTGAGCGCGATTTTGATGAAAATTATTCATCAAAATCGCGCCCAATACTCCTGCAACTGCATCATTAGATTTTTGAAACATCTGTCTACCTATTAGATTTTATTCCTAGTTAAACTAGGAATAGAAAGCGTTAATTTAGAAAAAAATTAAACACTTACTGTATTATTTATTATTACACCACCCGTTAAGAATAGCCAATAAGAATCTTTGGGAAGTAATGACATATGGCAAACTATTGGAAAGTGCTAATTTAGGGGATTATTGAGCAATATTCTAGCCAGACGTCTTGAAAATCAAGCTACAGCACGGTTGGTGTACCTGCCGGAGTTGCGGCAATTGTCACTACTAGTACATAGATGGAGGACCTTCTCGTTTCCCACCATCTGTTAAAAATATAATTAAATTGTAGTTATTATTTTACCTCTGCTGATTTCAAACACGTTTATTACAAGCAATAGGTGACTCAGTGGTCAGTCATCAGTCATCACATGAACCATTCAATTCTCATAAATATAAGTAATATCATAAGGTACCGAGTAGGTAGTTTATCAAGGCGGCACTTCGAGACAGTGGTCGATAGCCTATGACCCTATAGATATGCGCATACGTCGGTATTGTCATCGTCTGATGTCGGGAGCTATTCGTACATAAATAAATTTTAATAGCTATCTATTTTTGTGTATATATGTTAAATATAAATCTTTGAAAAGAATTTCCATTGAAACCGACATTGTATTAACTGCAAAGTTAGTCGTGTCGGTTCGGTCCCATGTATAGGGACTGAATAGATAGCAATGACGTGTTAAAATATGGATTTAGAATTCGCGGTGGTGAGCAGAGGTCGAGATGGCTTAGTGGTCAGAGCGCCTGGAGTATTTATCCGGGAGGCGCAGGTTCGAATCCTGCTCGCGACCGTATTCTTTTTCCATTTAATATATTAAGTTTAGAGTTCGCTAAGCATGCGTTAATGCTTTTCAAAGATTTATGTTTAACAATTATATACTAATCGTGTTGTCTCTGTCGATTCAAGGCGGATCAACAGTAGGTATATTACAATAATACCTAAAAATTTAATCGCTGATAAATTGAGCCAAAACTGAAAAAAATGTGATACTCGTACATACCTGTAGGTAATTAAAAATCTTATAGTGAAAACAGTCTTTTCGGCTGTCAAGAGCCCGCAAAAAAATAATTACACAAAATGTACTCAACTAAAGTCATAAATAAAAGGGAAGTGAAATGAAAAATTGACAAAAAATAATATACTGTGGAGTGCGCTGCCGGTTGGGTCTTCCCCGATAGTAACAATCTGGGTGTCTTCAAGACGCGAGTGAATCGGTTTCTTCTAGACAAGCGTGGTCTATCGTAGACCGCATTATCGCTTAACATCAGGCGAGATGGCGGTCAAAAGCAAGCCTATAAGCTAATAAAAAAAAAATGTATATTGTTACTCATTTACATACAAAAATTACTTTGAATCAACAGTGGACCTTAATAATATTGATTTAAGGATGATTACTACCGATTCCAATGCTCCGATTATATTGAAACTTTGCATTCAATTATACGTGTGATGCTGACTGTGCACTAGTTATATTACGGGCATTACCTACCTACGGCTAGCGAAAAGCAAATATCTCTGAACACCTAAATTCGCAAAATGTCTCAGCTCAAAAAATATTAATTTATCTGTATGTACAATATAAATGCATAAAATACAAAAAGTTAACACAAATTTCATTATAGCACAATAATCATCACTACAGTCGGTGCAGTTTGGGTGCGTGTTACTCGACCTCTTTCGCCGACTGTAAAGAGATAAAGTGTAAAATAAGGATCAATTAAAAAATTCTTTGGCTATTTAAGTCTTCGCACAAGACAGGCTAATGACGCTGATAGGTAGTACATGGTCATTATCATTAACCTACCTAGAGGCGATAACAATGTCATTACCAGAGATAATAAGCTGCGATTAATACTTAAATTACGCGAGCCGACGCGATAACTATAATATAATCTCCGCTATTTTTTTGCCGAAACGGTGTTTTTGAAGAATGATCATTGGTCTTGAAACTTGCAGTGGTTATGGTGAATGCTGCTGCTTTTGTCCTTGTTGTGGTCAATGCAGCCACGTTCTTGGAACCCCGTTTATTAGGAATTAGATTAGTAGTGAAAGCAGAGGGTGGTTTTAGCCGGTAGGAGTCCAACACGATTACCAAGAAAACAGAGACCCCGGTAAAGGTTAGTGGAGGTCCGTGTGGTTTTTAGATGGTATGAAACCGGCACAGTGTGCACGATGGACTTTACTTACGGAAAAACGGGTTAGGTACCTATATATAATATGGAAAAGAATTCTGCCGATTCGCCGAGACTTAAGAATTTATGAGAATACCAATATTTAAGAGACTATTATTAGTGAGCCATAGCATTATCACAGCCGTTTTCCCCAAAAGGTCAGGTAGGCAGAGGTTGGAAGTAGGTATACTAATACGGATGTGTAACGTGTATGCCGATGCCGTTATTCAGTCCCATTGTAGGCCTATTGCCATCTACAGTGCACAATTCCAAATTAGGGGTTGCTACTAGTACCTACCTACTATCAGAAGACAGCTTGCCTGGTCCAGGCATCGACTGTAAGTCCTCAGTAGCGGCGCTTGAGGCCATAATTCCAACAGCATTGGCGATCATATATAAATTTGAGATGATTTGTGATGTGGTGAAATTCATTTCAAGATTACGAATTATTTCTTGGCCTTGCATTGAAAATAAACATTCGATAAGATGTTGAATCAGTCTCAAGATATAATCTTGAATTAACCGACAATATTAAAGCATTCACCTATTGTATGGCACTGAGGAGCACAAAATATGCTTCCTCAAAAATATCTATGTAAATTTAAATCTAAATCTGACAAATCCATGGCGTCGTCTGGCGTGCCTTAATCTCCATCAAAACTCCTGATCACAATCCATCGTAGACTTACAGGTACTAGGCAGCTAAAATTAAACTAAATATTTAAATCTCTTCTAATTAAGTTATAGTGTATCAATAATTTTTTTTTGTATGTTTTAATCGTTGACGTCGATGCGGATGAATTTTTGGACGCTCTATAGTTAATAGTACGAGAAGTTCAGTTTGTTTAGGCTAGTTATTTATTTTTTAGGTATGTATATATTGTGTAGGTAGTGTGTATATATTGATATTTAATTCTTGGTTTAAAAGTGTTAGGTATGTTTTTTAAAACAACATTTTACCCGGATTAGTCGCGTGTATTATTGGTTTTAGTTTTTTATTATAATGTGTAGTGATCGCGAAAACATAAGGTATTACTAAGTATTTTAAATTTAAATATACATCGAATACACGTAAAGGTTCCCAAGTAGATATAAAAAACGATGTGACTGTGGTTCAGAGAAATAAATCGATTGATGAGACGGAAATCGACGGCATGTGCTGATCTTACCGATGGGTTTGTTGGTGGGACATGATAAGGCTTACGTAAATTTTCATTAGGTATATCTATTTTACCAGCCGCCATAGTAGGTGTCATAGTAAAATACTCTTACAATAATCATCATCCCTCTGCCTTTATCCCAGTTTAATTGGGGTCGGCGCAGCATTTCTTTTTCTTTCATACATCTCTGTCAGCCGTCGTCTCGGTAGTCACTCCTTTTCTTGACGCAACTATAAGATTAGACGCAGATTGTTCCTTGTGCTATATGGAAACTAAGCAACCGGTTTATTTTAACACAATAGCTTGTTTCTATACTAAATTAAGAGTAACGCATTTGGCATTGTTTACCCAAAAATAGCAAAAGTAAATTCGGTTAAAAAACAAACGATAACATCGCTTTGTTGACTCTTATTATGTTGTTTTTTTTTTCTATTTTTTTCCCTCGTAGTTTTGGCTTTTGCGAATCAATTCACAAGATCCAATGTAATAGTGGTGCTAAGTTTACGTTGATTACAACATGAAAGTAACATCGTGAGGAAACCAGCACACCTGAGAGATTGTGTGAAGCCATATCAGAGACCAACGGGTGGGTGGCTTAAAATCTGACGCTAGGTTGTTTGAAAATCTGAAAACTCACACAGGTAACTTACCTAATAAAATACGATGGCTATTACGTGTTTTGAATGATTGATAAGTTATTTAGTGATAAACTAAAAAGATGAACCAATGTTGTATTTAACTTGTTAAGAATTGAAGATTTTCCGATACAAATGGATTTCCTTGAAGTATCTGGGTCATTCTTCAAGTTGAATTCCTTGCGTCATTTTCCTCACGCAAATATTTTTATGAAAATAACTTCAAAATATTATAATTTTCATTAATATAAGTTCATGGATATACAATCAGTATTAATGAAAATTTTATTATTTCGAACTTGATTTCATAGAAATATTAAAGCGAGGAAAATTACGCAAAGGATCCAACAAGAAGAATGACCCATCTACTTTTCTGATACTTGTAGTTTTTAACCGACTTCAAAAAGGAGCCTCCTCCTTTTTGAAGTCGGTAAAGAAAAGTTAAGAAGGAGGTTATCAATTCGACTGTATGTTTTTTGTATGTCTGTTTCGCGATTGTTTTGCCAATTATAAATTGATTTTCATGATTCTTCTTTTGTTAGGTAGGTCCAGTCAGCCAGTAGGTCAGTGATGCATCTAAATTTCGATTTGATTTCGAATTCGATATTGATTCATCGCTTTTTGAAAAGATCAACAAATACAGTTATTTGGGTAGCGCGTTTAGCAGTTCTACGGGTTCTACCTACCTATATTACAATAATAGATATAAAGTTTAAGTTTTTACATGTAGGTATAGTCTTGAACGGTGCAGTTATTTTTCTTTTTTCTAAAAATCTATATTATTTCACATTTAATCTCTTTGTGTTTCTCGTTAAACCTTTTTCCGAAATTACTGCAAAAACAGAATCTGCTCAGTTCATTATTAATTTTAGAGGCATTGCCGCAGGTAAATTTTCTATTAGATTTTTATTACTTTGGTTTCAATGAGTACTAAGGTTATTGATATTTCCTTTTATACAACAATCTATGACGATTTTTATTATGTGCCATCAAACTACTGCTTAAGTGAAGCCACTTTTAGTTTCAAACCTTTTATTACTAAGGAATTGAAATAATTATAAGCTTCTAAAGATACCGTGTCAACGTTATTAATGGTTGCGAACAGTTCCTCAATCCTTAAGAAATAATATATCACTCGTGATTCGTGACGAAAACGTTCAAATGACTTCATAGGTGGACTTTAGTTAAAATTCAAGTATATTTTTTTGTCTACCTCAGTGGTCTAGTAGCCGCAAGCAAGGAGCATGAAGTCCTGGGTGCGGTTCCCAGGTCGGGCAAAGCGTTATTGTGTTTTCTTTTAGGAAAATCTCAGTTGCAGTACGGAGTTAGAAAATTGGCGGTATGACTTCCTCGTGCTTCGAAGAGCAGAGGACCCGTCGGTCCTGAGCATCATCGCTCTCTGGTCGTGTCGGATTGCCGTCACATCAGACTATGAGAGTGGAGGAAGGAAGAGGAGTGAGTATTTTGCAAATCTTGGTAAAGATAGGCCACCGTAATCGAAAATTTGGTCAGGGTATATTAGGTATATTTTTGTTAATTGTATTTTTTTATGAGCGACTTCGTCGATCATTCGAAAAGGGATATCTACTATGTGAAATTATTACAGAAAATTTTATTCACTTCTAATCATCAATCTTTTACTTCTAATCAATAAATCTTTAATTTCAAAAATAATGTGAGAACTTATATCGTAGCCTACAAGCGTATTATGTGCGACAGCCATAACTAATACTTTTTTCACACATGTCGCGTGGACAAACATGTCCGCCATGTAAATGCCATATTCAAATTATCCTCCATTGCGAAATTAAATAAAGACAGAAACAAAAAAAATACTCATAGCATGCTTCGTAGAGCCCAACCCGCCCCGGGGTGTGCAAAATGAATAGACATGCACAGAAGGGCGCAACACCCTCCGCAATCAATTGAACCCTCTTCTATTACTTAACACTATCCCGCTCTAACACACACTATTATATATTCTCCCTCTCTTTTTAAAACACGATTAGATTGCGAAAAACTGCGAGTTATGCCTCGGGCATCGTCACGAGTTTTGAAAGCAGAATTCTTGCGGATGTTTACAAAGTTAGTTTTACTGTTGAAAAGTGTGATATGCACTCTTTTTGAAGGGCATAAGGATGAGAATTAATTATTTTTTGTCTTTTGAATAGTTTTGCATATTGGTCAAATAAAGGATTGATGTAGGCTTCGCTATCGATGATGACAGATAGATTAAATTGCGTTGACGCTTTGGGCGGGAAAATGGAAATTAGGAGGGATTATTTTATTGCGTCTTTGGACATACCACAAACAAGTTTCAGTTTGTTTTTCTTTCATGTAAAAACAGATAAAATTTTGTCGGACAACGTATTCATCTATGTATATTTTGTTGCGTGATTAAAATAAATAATTGTACCTATATTAACATAGCCATGCGTTCTGAATGTTCCTTTAATAATGAAAAATAAACACTGCAATATATTAAAAGCATTATTTTTAAGGATATGACGTTATTTCATGGAATCACGGAAAGTAATTAACCTGGGTTTCCTCATTTTTAGTAAGGAATTAATGGTTTTCTATTGATTCATTATCATTTTATCAGATATTAAATTAAGTCATCGAAAGGACCCATTTGTGAGCCCTGAGGCATGCCTATTTCTACTGAAGGCTCTAAATATATTATACATACAAGGGTATTCATAAGTCATCTCGTGTTTTAGAAACATATGTGTATAAGCGCAAGAGAAGATATTCACAACTATTGTATAGTAACTACACTCGTACTCCTCAAAGGAATACTGTGATCTGATCACTCAAAAACAATCGAACGATCAAAATATTACGACATCTTCCGATCCTTTTCACGCTCCTAAGATGAGTGACTAAAATAAAATAAAGAAAGCACTAAAACCTTCGTGTATCATTGGTATTAAATTGTAAACAACTTCCCGTCAGTCTTTAATGGAACCGTAAAAGCGTATAATAACACAAATTTTATGACTCATTATTGAAACAAAATATGAATAGTAAAGTTTGTGCGTTATTCCATTGGCGAATAAGGTATTAGGCGACCATATGTTATTCTATATAAGGTACCCTGTGTCTATTCATTGTACCCTACGTCAATAAAAATAATATATAATGGAAACGCATGTAAGGAGAGGTTAATAAGTAATAAAAAATAAGCTTTAATTTTCGTTTTTTTTTTTTTTGTAAACCTGCTCGCATCAAACTTTTTGTTACGTGATTTTAATTTTGGAACCGCTTTCTTTAATTATATTGAATTATTATTTATTTAAAAAAATACGGTCATGTCTTCTTAAGGCAGCTGAACACTATATTTGAAACAAATAAGAAAATAATAATTTGCTGTTTGTTAGGTGTTACCATTACATCCTATTAATATTTAAATAATTGGTCTTTTTACATTTTGACGTTCTGCAGATATGTCTTCAGTAGCAAAAATTTCGCGCTTGTTAAAACGTGCTGTATTAATTAATAATATCAGGTAAGTATCACCTGTGCTAATTGTAATACATTTGCATAGTAAGTATTTCTTTTGACTTCGATGCCAGTTTATCTACGTCACCTGCCAACACTGGCAATGATAAATTAATGTTTTTTTGTTCCATTACGATGTACCTACCTATATGACACTTTGTGTATATGACTGACATACAAAAATAATTGCAGGACTCACTTCATTTCGTCGGATTTAGTTGATATATATATTTTTTTATAATAGATTGCAGCATAATTTCGTCGTAAAAGCCAAAAGAAAAAAATATTGTAAAGCCGTGGTCCTGCGCCTGATCTCCCTCCAGTCGTGTTGGGTTGCCGTCCCATCGGACTATGAGAGTGAAGGAAGAGGGAGTCCACCTGTGTTTGCGCATATACTTGTGCACTATAATATCTCCTGCGTACTTGGTAATCTCTTCGGAGATAGGCCGCCTTGACCGAATTACGGCCTGGAGGAGTATTGCAGAATAATTTCGAAACAAGTTTTCCCTCGTAGAACAATGGACAGCAAGCGATTGTGTCTCCTCTAGCGGATATTTCGAATTACTGCGGGCCGTCGAGCACCGCGCCACCTCGACCGACACGCAAACGATCTCAGTTACCAGGCTCGCAGAACAACGTAAGAGTTATCCGTACTACTCAATTATTGCCGTCTCCCTCGCGCTATCGACGACCTCAACCCGATGGAACGAGGCAAATGGCCTTCTCAATTCCACGTGCACACAAAATAGAATCATCCGCTGTTGCGATAAGACCTTTTCTACGATGTTATTCCGCACATCGCTCAGCTTTAATGATCCCCATCGAAACCTCCATTGTACTACGAAAATGGAAACGTTTTCTGAAACACGTGAAGAATTTCTGTTATATTTCGTTAGCTTATGGTGTCCTAATAACTTCAATGCTTACGGATCATTTTGGCGTGGTTGAAATTCCTTTTTTGTACCGGAATGGAGTATGCTTTGAAACAACCCGAGATCGGCGCGGTCGTGTCGTGTCTACTTGATAAAAAATAAAGTGGAGGAAATTATTAAGCGGAATGTATGGCTTGGCAATGGTGGCGCTGCATCGGTTTTTATCAAAATGTTGTCGGTTCTCTACCGTCACGTAGTCGACGTATACCCTCATAGCTGCCTCGTATGTCTTAGACCGCTATTCAACTGTGGGATTTATTTACCCTTTTTGTATCTTCATTCAGAATAAATAATGAATGATGTAACATATTTACTAATGGGTCTCGAACTGTGGCATTCAGTTTTTTACGGCATTTGTTATTTTGATTTGATGATAACTGTTTAAAATATTATGTACACATTTATATTATAAGTGGTACTTCCCATATAACAATAATGCATCATAATCACAAATCATTTAAAACCAACACATTAATTCTAATAAATCACGTGACGCAGAAAGACAGTGAATCTAGCATTGTTTATAATCGGTAAGCTAGCAACGTTAAAGATATTTCTTTAGGAAGTTACACAGAATATTTTTATTGAAGTGGCGCCGATCATAGCGGCATTTGGGACTAGATTGTGTCAAGACTACGCTGCTAGTCCGATCACTGATGCGGTAGAGAAGATGGCGCGTGCCGCGACATAGCGGGCGATGTTACTAAGGAAGCATAAACGACAAGAGGCGAACGCTTTGCGCATTCCCGCGTTGTGCACTACACTACGATATTTTAATTTATCTTTATTACTCCACGTGCAGGGAACTCTATGCCGTCGATATAAGGAGCAATTTGGTATATTGTCAATTGTGTGCATGTGGGTAAGTCAAGGGGAATGTGTCGGATAACCGCTTCTGTAGTATGCTCGCCGGGTGATCAGCGCGCACTGCGCAACTCCCCAGACACACGACGTCACGCACGCTCGTCGCACACAAGGCAGGCAGGCTGTCGGGCGAGGTATAATTATGCAAACAATACCTATCGGACCGGCTCGGCAGCGCGCCACCGCTAATAAAAGGCAAATATGTCGTGTTTATGCGGAACTCGTTAAGGCATCAGTTGGCATTTGTTATTTAGATAACCGAACGGGTAAATGTCAACATTCGTGTGTTTTATGGTGACATACATAATAGGTAAGTTTTGAAAAATTAAGAGGTTTTTATCATATACTAGCGGTCCGTCCCGGCTTCGCACGCGACTATAATTTGAGATTTAAACTATCCTATCTCTCAAGTTGGATCGAACTGCACATGGTGTGCGAATTTTATTATAATCGGTTAAGTGGTTTAGGAGTCCATTGAGGACAAACATTGTGACACGAGATTTATATATATTAAGATAAGATTAGAAAATCATTACAAGACCGAATAACTCCATTAACAAAAAATCATGAAATTCCGGAATGCATAATTTGTTACGGGTATATTTTAGTACATTATGGCATACTTCCATCGTAACTACTCATACATTTTATGCAAGTAAGTACAAAATTTTAAAGAAAACACAAATATGTTACAAAAAAGTTCGCGCGAGTGTTTGGTTTCATTTGGAAAATTAATAGGCAGAGTATCTATTTATCCACAATACGGGTTCTGTTATGCACACAGTTACAGTTGAATTGCTTATGTACCATCGTCCATTTAATCATGACCTCACCGGTTACGACCAACTTCCCTTTTCATCATTCATTTGTAATGTAAATGTGAGGGGCAAGGCAGGTCAACGTAAATGGTGACGCTTGGTACGCGAAACTTCTTCGTTGGTCCTGCGTTCCTAGTAAGCTGCGTATAGTGCGGCAGGTTGCGACCGTATCGCCGACCGTGGCGGCAGCGGCTGTTGCCGTCGAGCGGCCTCGGGGCTCGGCTGCCGCGCCATGGGAGGGTCCCCTAACAACAGGGCCCCCCGGTCCTCGTCCCTAGTCGCCGTGTAAACATTACTAAGTACCTACACATACCTACTACCCACGGCCACTGAATGTTTACTGTTGTTAATAACGTTACTAATAAACACGATGGATGAGACGCTTAGACGCTTTAGTGCGTCGCCGATTGTTTGTTTTCGTTCTTTTGTTCTCGGCTCTCGTTATGGGCGCCAGATAGTATCAAGCACTTATTTCCAGTTGTATTTTCAATTAATTTGTTACACAGCTTACTTTTAAGTTTAAAACAAATGAAAATTAAATTTGTTTGGTCACAGATAAAGGATTGCAATTTTATTATAATGGATTCATGCTATATTGCGTTTCCAATTTTACTCAATTTGATTTGAAATCGATTCGTTTAGCTTGAAGATTAGCGGTTGTAAGCATTTTTGTTTAGTTTTGCATCAGCGTTTGTTGTAAATTAAAATTGCTTACTGTTTTTTTATAGTTTCGCTTTTCAATTAGGAAACCTACCATGTAGAAAAAAATAAAGATAAATACATCAAGACACGTACAAATTGACATAATAATACCTAATAATTATGTCAAATAACTTTCTACATACATATTTATTCAGGTAGTTAATGTGTTTTAATGACGTATAAAAATAGAATCTTAAAAATCAATGTTGGAGACTTTTCAATATAATACACAATGAATTTATAAAATCTATATTTAATTAGGTAGGTACTACTAAGGCTAATACTCGTATAGATTAAAACATTACGCCATTCTTCAAAGAAGCAAGGAAGCATATTTTGATTCCGATAATATTGTTAGGCCTGTTTACAATTTGTGCCTAAAATTCAAAACACGATTTGCGTTGTTCGATACAGAATTAGCATTTTCTATCACTAATTAAGATTGTTTAAATAATTCGGCGTTAAAATATAGAGACTGAGTCAACTTGCGATGTATTTTACGTTCAAGTTTTTTTTAATCTACATTATAGGCAAATGTGTACTTTTAAATGATCAAATTTGAATATATTTCATAAGTAGACATATAACATTAAGTGTTTAAATGATTGCCAAATTTTATTTATTAGATGCTCTTACAAAATATTTTTTTACTGATTTATGTAGATAATAAAAACTATATTCCCGCTTACTGAGCCCATTGTTCTACGTCTACCCAAGTTTTTATTATCCTTGCAACTGTCATATTACTAACTTATTATGCGGGTACATCGTAAACACATTTAAAAACAGAATAAAACCAAAAATAAAGAAGTACTTTCCGCGGTTTTACCGTTCGGGTTTCTTCGGCCGACAGCCGGAAACAGACGAATGGCGCCAACTCTCTTTAAAGATACGTGTTAGAAAGAGAAGGATAGTGAAATTCGACAGCTGCGTCGCGTATTACTGTTTATCTGCAGTTTTGATGGACGAATTTTGTTTTATTTGGACGAGTATTTGAGAGGAAAATAAGAATAAATGTCGGAATAATGAGGAAATTATTCATGGATGCTGAACGTACCAGTCAATTATGAAGCGGCTTTTGTAGGCCAGTTTAATTGGTAGGTATAATCATTATTTCTCTTACTAATATAGTAATGTAGCTAGTCTGACAAAGTTTATAGTAGGCAGTGTATCTTCTATATAAGCTTTTGAGTACCCATACCGTATATATGGAGCAAATGATAAAAAATATACAACCTACATAACCTACCTACATAATCATGTAAAATTACGGTTTCTAATAGCCAAATTTTCAGTTCAAAATATTAGCAAGTTTTTCAGAACAATCCCCAAACGGCTTTAAGAATAATTTGCTGCCAAATTTGTATGCCTGTATTTTTATGTTTTTTCACGAGTTTGTTTTCGGCGCGTGCAGCACACGGGGCGAATTTGTTTGTAGGTACCTATACAAAAAAAAATATCATATCAATTTTTAGCCAGGAGGCGTTGGGGGTTCAAGCCTACCCCCCCCCAGAAATTCCAGACAAGAAATGATAATGTTTACACCACTGATCTTAAAAAAAATACAAACTTAGCGTTGGATACGACATGTGAGATGCCTTGTCATTCAGTTTCGTTTGTCATACACGAGCTAAACGCATACAAATACTTAAAACTCATTCACTCGGCGCCAGTAAGCTGCGTGTGTGTGTGCGTAATATATGCTTCGCTTATATTAGGCAAGGTTACATCCGTTTTTTTCTTTCAGATCCGTGGCTTACACTTTCCACTGGTGAAAATCAGGACAACAGGCTCCGAAATGAATTGTAGTACTGATTAACGGCTAACAATAACTATGGACTAAAGTTATCTGATTAAATAAAATAATTTAATTGAATAATTATTAATTCGCATGTATTAACTGGCGAGCCTGTTGCCATCTACCGGGCACAATATTAAACTCCGGGCTGACACAGGCTTGAAAAACTCAATTCCACTTTTACTTGTCGCGGAAATCGAACCTAGGACACTACCCTTAGCAAGTTAGCACGTTCGTCCACTACACCAATTCCAAGGTATAATTATAATAAAGTTGGTAACTGGAAATTATTTTCCAGGAAATTGAAGAAACAGTCTGGTGCTTTACCGTTAAGCGGGAGGGCTGGAGACAGCTACATAACAGATAGAGTTCAAGCTGTGCCTGTAGGGTTACTCTTAAATGTAGTTATATTCCAATCTAGTTTAATGCCTCATTGGTCTAGTGGCCCAAGTGCGACTGCTGAGCATGAGGTCTTGGGTTTGATTCGCGGGTCGGGCAAAGTGTTATTGAGTTTTTCTGTTAGAGAATTCTCAGTAGCATTCCGGAGTTTCGAATAACCCCAGTAGATGCCAATAGGCTCACCACCTGTTCCGTGGGATTAAATAACAGCATTTGTTAAATGTGGGTGTTTACCTCCGCCAACCCCTTCTAGGAATACAGGCGTGATGCCATGTTTATGTCCAATCCCATTCCTTTGATATCAAATGAACACACAAATACATTGCACACAATATTAATTGCCTTATTCGGATCAATTTTTCAAACGGATTAACGTTTAGTGTTATAATTTTTTGTAGAAAGCAAAATACAGACGTAAGGAGGATTGACATCTGCTGAACTACCTAATAAATAAAGCTCAGAATAGCTTTACATTTCTTCTTCAAGCTCTTAAAGCAGTTTCCGATTGGGCTGATGAAAATGTTGTCAAGTACAACGCCTACAAGACTCAAAATGGGAAATGACTCTTTGGGAATTGACTTTTTTGGCGGAGAAAGGCGCCTTTCTTTTCTCCGCCAAAAAGATTAATTTCCCAATGTCTCCTACTTTCTGGGATATGTCCATACCACTGGTAGACCACTTAGCTAACTTTCCGTAACATTGAAACATGCATTTATTTCGTGGTTATTTGTATACCTAACCTTGGGTTTTCGTAAAGATAGCATACAGCGTGTAATTAATGTCCGGAATAAAGATGAACGGGAGTCACTTATGAAGGAGCTAAAACTAAATAGACTAGAAGTAGGTTTGATCTGAATGGATTTTATCTGTAGGTGCCTACCATAATAAGAGGCTGCTAAAAATATAATAATAAAAAATAAATACAGCATTAATTTCTGTATGTAGGTATTATATAGCCACAAAACCATAATGAAATTAAGGCGCTCATGCGTTTTAGATATAAGGTTATAGAAAAATAATAATTATTAAATTATTTTTGAAAAATAAAAGATTAGGTATTTAATAATTAAGAAAAAAGTGAACGAAAGAAAGAAATTGTTTAAATTGGACCCGACAAACTGCTGATGCTGCAGCGCTGCGCTGGTAATATTCTTATCTAAATTGGTTTTGGTCTATGATTTTGTTCGGGTCACGTTTTATTATGTCATAAAAAATCCCGCATATATTTATTATATTAACGAAGCGTATTTATAAAAAAATAAAAATCCGAGCTCATTATAGAGTCGTGCGCAAAAACATCGAACTGTGTTTTTATCAGATGTCGTATTATATTTTTCAGAGAATTCTACAAAATAGATATCATTTACCGAGAACTGAAGGGGAGTACAAAGGTTACAGTTGCGGTTTAATTAAGATTTATATGATGATGAATTAGATGTAGTAATTAGATTTAGATGTAGAAAAGCAATTTTGTGTAATAAGGTTTTGCGGAGAATATTAATGGGAAAACTGTAAACTGAAAGTACCTACTGGCAATGTTTATTTCAAAAGCAATAAATGTATCTTCCAAGTACTTTATGAAAACCATTATATTTTACTAAGGACTGGATGAAATGTAAGCGCATTTCTTTGATAGCTCTTGCTTTTGTCTTGCTTAACGGGTACTTATTATATCGTTATTATATTAAATGGAAAAAGAATACGGTCGCGAACAGGATTCGAATCTGCGCCTCCCGGATGAATACTCTAGGCGCTCTGACCACTAAGCCATCTCGACCTCTGCTCACCACCGCGAATTCTTCTTCCATATTTTGACACGTCTTATGGCGACGTTATTGCTATCAATTCAGTTCCAATACGGGTGACCGAACCGACGTTCTTTTTTCCATTTAATATAATAACTTTAGAGTTCGCTAAGCATGCGTTAATGCTTTTCAAAGATTTATCTTGTACTTATTATATTGTTGCTCGTAAGACTTAATTGTTTTACTTTTTATCTCTAACTTAAGCCAAGTTTATATAAACATTACATGTCTTTTATTCAAGTGACAATGATTTAAAAAGGCCATACCACGTCGGGTTTTTGGATAGTGCAATTTTTGTTTTCAATGTGCGATAAACTAACAGGAATTAACGCGCAATAAATACCTTTGAATTGCTTGACGTTTCGACCAGGTTACACAATAACTGGACAGGCGAAGCACCGCTGCTCGCTCTGTATGAGATGGCTCAGCAGCGACTCACGTATGTGCAGTCCAACCTGTTTACAAATCATGTTCAGGATACTATTACAACTGGTGCGCCACCTGCCCTCCAGAGAAGCATACCTCTTACGCATCGGTGCGTGGATCTCCGTAGGCGTCTGCGAACCTCCGTGATGCGCTACAGAAGTAGGACAGTCCCACTAGCACCCGAAACGCATTATAGTTCTGCACGTTGAGGTCGTTGTACTTTTTAGGTATTCTAGTGATAATAACGCAAAAAGATTGGTTTTAACCATCAACAAAACTCAACAATAAATGGATAGGCGAATCACCGCTGCTTCGTAGACTGCCTCGTTGGTCTAGTGGTCGCAAGCGCGACTGCTAAATGTGAGGTCCTGGGTTCGATTCCCATGTCAGGCAGTGTTATTGAGTTTTTATTTTATTTTATGTTTATCTGTTAGGAAAGTCTGAGTAGCAGCCCCAAGTTAGGAATTTGGTGGTGTGATACCTTCGTGTTTCGGTGAGCACGGTCCTGCGCCTGATCTGTCTCCGGATTACCGTCCCATCAGACTATGAGAATGAAGGCTCTTCCTTAAGGGAGTGGACTTGTTTGTGCATACACTTGCACACTATAATAATAAATATCTTGCATACTTGGTTAATCTCCGTGAATATAGGCCGCCGTGACCGAAATACGGTTGGGAGGTGTATATTTCTAGTCCACAGGCTGCACGTGGAAATTCTTGTAGGTACAGTATGCTTGAAGTAGCGTATTTTTTAGTTTAGGGGAACAAACAACGTGCAGAACTGCGAGCTAGCATGTTCGCTCTTATCCACAACGCCTTCTGCTCTAACTTAGCACGTAGATACTTTGGCTTACCGATATTCCTGACTCCGTCACACAACTGTTAAACTACGAGTGCAAGAGAGAGAGGGAACATTGCTAAGCCAAAAGACGTGCGTAAGTAATAATAATAAGTGACCTTGAGATGGCCTATCGTAGTAAAGAGTTTCAATAGTATATGAGGCGAGCTTATACTGGTTTTGTTACCATTGACGTGCAGCCTACTGTAGGTACCTACTTACCACGTATTCGCTATTTGACAGCGTTGTAAGATCTGAACATAAAAATTGAGGTTCAAATAAAGCTTTTTAAGTTATACCTGTCCTTGTACCTTGAAAGTCAAGTGAAAGAGATGACAATAGACATAAGCTAGATGTTAGAAGCTCGGATCAACTGCCTCATCGGTCTGGTAAATTCGTCACTTAATATTAAGGAAACCTTGATCCAGATAGTCCCTAGTGGTTCCCCCAGCAACGCCCTTAGCCGAGGCTCGTTTCCCGCAGGGGACGCCCTTAATGCTGTGTTGATTAGTTCGTAGTAATTATGTTCGTAAAATATGCTCTGGCTGGAGGCATCAAATTGCCTCACTTAAAATATTAGTTACACAGATAAGGCCATTACTTAAAAAAACCTCATTGGTCTAGTGGCCGCGGCTGCTAAGCTTGAGGTCTTGGGTTCGATTCCCACGTCGAGCAAACTGTTTTTGAGATTTACAGTTAAATAATTCTAAGTAGAAGCCGGGAGTTTTTAATTGTGCTTGGTAACAGAAAAATGCTCTAAACTAATTCAGACTCAATAATAGCGTTGGTATGTGCACCTCTGCCTATATGTTTTACCTCTTCAACAACTCTAATAGCCTATTACTGCCGATCGTGACCGCACAATGAGAGGGTTCCATGTTTTACTTACAATTTATATTTTTGAGTGCCGGACCAAGTGTTAATGGGTCCGTTTGAAATTTTTGCGTGCTTCGCTTAACGTGGCTCAATGGAATGTTTGCTATATTAAGTACCTACCTGTACAGCTGAGTAAGGAAACATGAGATCACGTACCAAAAAAGAAATAATTGTTCTATAATAAGATGGAATTCAGTATTCTCGCTTTGTTTTCGTTTCGAGCTTAGTCATGTCTATAACCGAGTTTAATTTATAAATAAACTAGCTGACCCGGCAAACGTTGTTTTGCCATATAAATAAAAAAATTGGGGTGGACTACCCCTAACATTTTGGGGGATGAAAAATAGATGTTGGCCGATTCTCATAGATACCGGATAAGCACAAAAAATTTCATCAAAATCGGTCAAGCCGTTTCGGAGGAGTATGGCAACGAAAACTGTGACACGAGAATTTTATATATTAAAAGATACAGATACATTTTTGGAGTATTCGTTTGGGTCTGATAGGTTCAAATCTTCCTCTCGACCATATATTTAATTCCACAAAAAATATACAGTTTGATAAATATTTAGTTTTATATTTAATTTATAAAGATCACTGAGAAGCTTTTAATTTGTGGTCTAGAGCCTACCGTGAGACTTATTGACTAAAATCGATAAAATTTATCGAATATATCGAGGTGTCGATGTAATTACGCCGATCCGTGATACCGTTGTCGTTTTATCAATATCTTACTTATAGCGTTTAAAATCGACGAATTACCTACTCGATCAAAAAGAACCCTGCTCGCACCGCAAATACTTCGCACTGATTGAAGATGACCTTATATCTTATTCCACACAGCCCTAAATTTGTAATTGGACTACATAAAACTGAGGTAATATAAACATGTCATCACGTTTGTGCACCCGAAGGGATAAGGCAGAGGTGTAGATAGGTAGCTACTGTTGTTTCAACGATATAGCGGTGATAGCCTAGTGACAGCTGCACTGGCAAGTTAAAGGTCGGAAGTTCGAATCCAAGGCACGCACAACTGTCCTTTCGAGTCATGTGCGTATTATAAATTAATGATGACCTGCTTAAAACGTTAATAAAATCAAATTAACCAATTACATGCGCTTTTGAATTGTCAGAAGTTAGTTACCACGTTCCAAAGTGTGGATTTTTATGGAGAAGAATGAGAAGATTAAGAAGCTGCTGATCATGGTATAGGTGGGACTATTGCCATCTACCGGGCGCAGTTTCAAACTACGAGCTGCTACTGAGATATTTTTTGATATGGGCTTGCGTATGACTGCCACCTCACATAATGTTAAGTGATGGTGCGGTCGACGATGGACCACGCTTGCCCAGCAGAAGCCTGTCCAATACCTATTGGGAAACACAGGTTCGAAGATTCCATTCCTTAGCGGTGTGTAGATATACTGAAACTATTTAGTTATGAATTTCCCAAAATCTCAATAACACTGTGCCGCTCTTGCGTCCATAAGACAGGCAGTCAAAAAACCGCGATTAAATTAAAATTAATGTTCTTTATTTAGTCAAGTTTTTCTAGACTTAGTACCTAGGTAGGCCCATAGATACTCTATGTAAAAAAGTGGTGGTTTAGTGCTCGCAAGCGCGGCTATTGAGAGTGAGGTCCTGAGTTCGATTCCCAAGTCGGGCAAAGCGTTATTGGGTTTTTTCTGTTAGGAAATTCTCAGAAGCAGCTCGGAGTTGGTGGTGTGACTGCATTAATGCTTTTCAAAAATTTATCTGTAAAAGCAAGTTGTTTTTTTCTAGAGTGACATATCAAATTAGAAGTAATATGACTCCAGATATGCGCCGCCTTTTACGAAAAAATAACTTTCTCCAAAATACGTGGTATCCAACGGTAATTAATTTCTTTGAGCAAGATCAAAAATCTTATTTACATGAAGTCGACTTTCTAAATAGTAAGAAAATTTACCTAACCTTATTCTAAGAAATAATTTAATTTTCCACCAAAAATATGGTAGAGTCCAATTTAAGTCCGCCCTTCGGCCCAAGAGTACTCGGGTACAAAGACCCAGCTACGAGGGGACAGGGTATACAGTACGGCAACATCGCACGACCGCTATATCGATCCACTAAAACTCCCTGCAGCGTATCAAGCGCTCTACATTTTTTCCTAAACAAAACGCTCAAATGATTAATGCGCTGGAGCTGCTTACAAGATATCAAACTGATTCACACATACATCGTTTGAATTACAAGCAGAGAATGTTTCTATTATAGAAAGCGCTTTTGAAAATTGTCTACACTAAACGGTGCTTTTTCCTGCAGCAGCTTAATCGCTTTCGAATTAAGAATTTGTTAGCTTAAACATTCGTCATTTGAATTTCAAGCAGTTTAGTGCTGTAGGAATTTTCCTCTATTAGACGTCGCATTATAAACCAGCGATGAAGCAATGTTCGGTAGAAATTTTAAGTACGATTATCTTAGTTTTGGATGTGTGAGTGAGGGATGAAACAGGGTGGAATTAGGGAAGGTGGTCGATTTCTAGTAGATTGAGAATGTCAAGTAAAGATAGAATTTACCTACACGAAAGTCTTATAGGTTTAACTGTGTGTTCTTTATAAGGAAAACAGGTCTATGGTTAGTTGGCTTTCCATATTTGGATTGTAATTGTTACGCGACAAGTATAGAACGTTAATCATAGTAAAGCTGTTATACTAGATATGGATGTTGAAGACCGTGGTTGGCGGTTGAAGACTTTAATACTAGAAAAACCTTCATTTTGTGAAGTACTTTGTGGCTGGTGTAGGTAATAAGAAACTTACGTTTTTGTATAAAACTGAAGATATGATACACTTGAAAGTGATATGGAAACGATATGAAGACAAAAGTTATTAATCACTTAGCCAACTAAGAAGAAAAAAAAGCGGGTTGTGGCTGTGTCATGGATGTGTAGGTAATACTTATTTGAATAATTTTAGCAGTGAAAGGACCTCAAAATGGCGTCGCTTCCCCTTGCTGCGCGCGATGCATCAATGTTTCTACTCAACCTAACGAATTCTTTGATCCTTAATCTGTTGCAATCGAGTGGGAGTAATTAAAATTTGGATGTAGATGATAGATATTATGTAGCTGCAACACTAAAGTGTATCCCCCGATTTTATTATCATAAATTTTCTGAATTGCCACCCACAAATTTATAGACGATCACGTCAATAAAACTTATAACATAACATGCTTGTTTAACTCAAAGAGGTTAGGCACATTTCACCAATGTCTAGCGGTAAAGGTATTATAATAAAACAACTTTTAACCGGATTAATCGCGTGTATTATCGAAACGTCAGGAAAAACAAAAAACCAATAATACACGCGATTAATCCGGTTAAAAGTTGTTTTATTATAATGTGTAGTGATCGCGTAAACCTAAGATATTACTAGGTAAAGGTATTGCCAACGATCGGGCTCATAATCCGGGCTGCTACTAAGAATCCTTACAGAAAAATCCCATAACATCTTGCCCGACCTGGGAATTGAACCCAAAACCTCATGTTTAGCATTTAGTACACCTGTGGCCGATTTTAATGTCTAATCAAAGCCGAAAACACTGCATAATTGTAGCTTAAAGTGTGATGTTAGGTACGCTTAGATAGTAGTAGAATCCTGTTTTTTTTATAAAATAGTAATTATGGCAAATAGGCATACAAAAGTACTCACATACAAACATGATTCCAATGTCAATAGGGCTCAATTATTTTCAAGTACAACCCTGTAGTTTTGCTTGTCATTATTCATTTACTTAAGGAAACAGCAAAACGCTGATTTAGTTTCCTTGATAACATAAGTAAAGGCCAAATAAAATTTTCAAGGTATTCCGAGCTTCAGCTGCATAGCTAAATCCAAGGAATTGAAGAAACCTTCAAATTTAAGGTGATTTTGAAGCGTTTTATCGGTCATATTCAGTATGCATTAAGGCCTGTACAGACAACTAACACGACAGCTCGGCGGCAGCAATCGACACGTGTCGACGATAGCTTGGCGATAACCGTCGAACGTGCCGCTTGTTTATAAGAGCCCTAAGGTAGCAGACTATTTTCTTTTAAGGTGTGAAAAAATCATCACCGGCTCTGTGCCATACCCCTAATGACTAAAAACCACATATGCATTCACAAACGTCTACCGGTATTACGGGACCACAACTGAATTTACTAACTCCAGGAACTTGTGTTGTATTGGCTGAGGTTCTGCTTTCGGACATAGACAACCTTTTTGCATCTCCTTCCGTAGGCTTTAGTGGTTCAAAAGTTTGTTGTATTCATTGATATGTGAAGTTGACGTAAATCTTCATCATCGTGTTACGTAGACAAATTGCATAGAACAAACGTCTGTCATTGATAGCTTGGAGTAGGAAATCACATTGCAATTGTTTTGCATTTTAGGAAAATGGGGTATTTCTCCGGGATTTGCCGGAACTAGGTGGGAATTCCACAGAAATACCAATTAATATGATATGATAGGTATTCATATTTGTGACAGATACTAATATATACCCTAACATATACACTTCGTATTATGGCAAAAAAGGCAATAATCTAAGGAGTTTTGCTTAATAAAATAATAAAGAAAGAAATGTAACATGTATTCAGCACAGTGACACCATAAATCTTACGATATAAAAGCAAAACTTGGTAATAAATTAATGATTTGGCTTGTTAGCACTATTTGCTCATATACAAGCTATAATCCTTTTAAATTAAATAAGAAGCATATTTATGTTTTCAGGACTAAAGCTGCTTTACAAAAGTAGTGAGGACTAGTGTCAGAGCAGTCAATACATCGTTACGACGGAGAAGGCAAAATAATTCACGTCATCTTTAGTTGAATATCGGAAAACTACATCAAGTAAAATCCGTGTTTAGGAGGAAATAATGTGGATGTGAGGGTCCTTAAGAGTTAAAAATGCAATTCATGGATATCTACTTAAGAATGAATCCATATAACTTTAGACGCGGCCTTTTTGAGCAATTTAAGTGGTCAAGTACAACCACATACGTCATTCCTATACAAAATATTCTCCAAAATGTCTCCTTAAGTGAAATTATAATAATTTTTGAGATATCTTCATGATTTTCTTTAATCTATTTTGGCTTTCGCTTCCTGCGGTCTGTAAAATTTACAAATTAGACTTTCGTTGTTATTTAGTTTGAGAGCATAGGTAGGTACCTACATCTCAAAATATACGGAGATTTTTTTGCTACGCTTTCAGTTTAATCTAGTTCGGCTAATCCAGATCAAAAAAGATCAAAATGATTAAGAATGGTACACTAACAAGCAAAACAAATAGTTTTGTTTCATAATGTAGCACTGGTTTAAAAGCATTCAAATTTGCTCCCTTACAACAGATGGTTAATGTATTTAAATCTAATCAACCTTCTTCCACTAATTCCAAATCCCTACAAATACAATAATACCTACACCGTACAAACTTACAAACAGCTTCAATATCGCATCAATACATTATGCTTATCTTTGCCAATCTTAAAATACAGCCTCTTTGGTCCTTAGGTACGGACTACGAACCTCGCTTCGTTGTAAATTACTCCGTTTATTGCCCGGACGCACTTCATACCCGCGAGCCGTAACACGTGAAATGCATGACCAATCAAAATACCAATGTCGGGTCACGCACACCAACCGACTATAAACAACATTCGTCGCAACACGGGTAGGTTGCGTGTGTGGGTGCGAAATGCATTAACGTTGACGCGTGTGTCGTTCGTGTGCACACACACATTCACAGTGCTCAGTGAGATGGAACACTCGTTCGAGGGATAACAGAGGGCTCACATTTATCAAGACGGCTTAGTGTGGATGTGCCCATATTTATTTTAGATTACACTTTTTTTAAAGTAATTCTATTTTTGTTTATTAGAAGGAAAACATTCGAAACGAGAATTTTTGTGTTGTAAGCAGGAACATTGCGCTATTTCAGTTCAAAATCGATACTTTAACTGACTCACTATCAAGTTATTTCGCATTTATAACTGCGTAACGCAACTTGATAGCTGTTGCGACTGTAACAGTTTGCGTAATACGTTGAATTATTAAATTACAAGCGAGTTTGTTCAATGTAGGTATTATATAAACGTACTTAGTAATGTGAGGAAGTATTGTATAAGCTAGGTCAGCATTCTAGGTTATTTATTATCATAATGCAATGTGTAATGATAGTGAATCATAATATTGATTTATTTGTAATGTTAATTCCTTTGTTGTTAGATTTATTGACATTTAAAAGGAATTATTTAATTTAATATATTGGAGTCATTTTGACAATTGATTGTAATTTACTTCCTTTCAGTATTATATCAATTTAGGTTAGTATAAAGATTATGGCTTTAATATAATTATATTTTTAATTTTTAATATCTCACGACCCTACCAATATCTTTTTTAACGTGCGGCACCCACGATACAAATGATATTGGTAGGGTAGCCGATCTTTCGACCACTGCGTCAACTGTGCTGTCAAAAAACCGTTAGTTCTGTGGTACGGTCAAAATAGGTTTTACAGATTACATCCTATCATTTCTATAATTTTCGTTTTATATTGTGCGATAATCTTGTAAGCCTACATAAATATAAAACAACGCAACCCATATAAGAATGCTAAAAACTACCACAGTAAAATCTATTTATAAAAAAACAATTACTAAGTATAACCATCGTCGTATCCACACTACGAGGGCCAGGCGTCTCACGAAGCCCCCGCCCACATAAAAAATGACATCTAAATAAATCCATTAGGAGTCGCTCTTCCTGCCAGAGCCCCTTTGTCGATGGCGCACTGTTTTGACAGACACGCTATGATTTGTGATGAGCAACATGCTATATTAACTTTGATGATATAAATAATGTTGATAGGAAGAATTGGTTTCATATGTAAAAGAGATGAGTTGATGGTCTCTGATTTAGGCACAAAGCAAATATTTGTTTTTATGGATTCAATGCATTGTGTATCACACATGAATCTTTCAAAGGCATCATCACATGCGTAGCCAAACCAGATAAATAGACCCAATAGGACTGTGTTTCGAACAAACATCTGTAGATGAATCTCAAGTCCATAAAGTGTCCTAGGTGTATGAACTAAGGAGTTTAACAGTTTCTTCCATGAAGCAGATACAACAGTAGATCGCCGCATATATGTGAGTCATTGGACAATAGACAAGGATGGGATGAAACGGGAATCGTGCAAAACTCAAAAATCTAACTATCTCAAAAAATAGAAACTAAAGTACCTAGTTGTGTTGTATCATCATGTTTTCTTTTACGATAGAGTTGCTAAAGCCAATGTGGAACCTTTGATTTGATATAAGTACTCAATTATTGTTCACCGGTTACTACTAATGTGCATTTTTCGGGATTGCTCGACTAGTTCCGAGCTCGTTAGTGACGTAACTACTGCTATAATAATACTCCTCCCGACCGTATTTCGGTCACGGCGGTCTACCTCCACGGAGATTAGCCAACTACGCAGGAGATATTAGGTATAGTGCACAAGTGTATGCGCAAATACAGGTGCACTTCCTCTTCCTTTACTCTTATAGTCCGATAGGACGGCAATCCGACACGACCGGAGAGAGAAGAGGCGCAGGACCAACGGCGTTTGGTACTCTCCGAAGCAAGGGGGTGTCACAACATTAACTTCAAAATTCCGAGCCCAATATTATAAACAATTTTTTTTTTATAGAAAATATTAAATAACGCTTTGCCCGACCTGGGAATCAAACCCAGGACGTCACGCTCAGTAGCTACACTTGGTACCACTCGACCAACGAGGTAGTGTCTGATAAACTGGGTGTAAGAGACATCATAACGTAAACTGTATTTAAATGGATTTTATGCCTCGGATAATTGGAATCCTGGAGTATTAATCCGGAAGGCGCAGGTCCGAATCCTGCTCTCGACCGTATTCTTTTACCATTTAATATAATAACTTTAGTTTAAAAGTTAACAGTTCTGAAACTACCAAAATTACAAAAATGATCATTTTAAATCAAGTCGTCCACTAGTCATTAGTAAGTACTTATTATTCAGTTAAGCTTATCATGATAGCCGTTATGTAAAGTAATCATAAATAAAATAAAAAATCTTGAATCGTTCTACAGAAAGGAAATGAAAACAATGTCGTTTATAAAAAAATTCAAATCCACAAATATGGAGACAATTTAGATCGTTAGTTATTCGGTGAATTATCGACAAGTGGCAGAGGGATGGCAATCCTATTACCTATCGATGTCGGGGATGCTCGGGGACAGTCTGAAGGGTACAATACTAAGCCGATTAAGGTGTTAGCAGGATTTAAATGACAGTTCACTAAGTCTTCGGGTGTATTGTAGAAGGTATAAATATGTTAAAATTTTCTTGAGTTAATTCAAGATAAATCTTTGAAAAGCATTATCGCATGCTTAGCGAACTCTACAGTTACAATATTAAATGGAAAAAGAATACGGTCACGAACAGGATTTGAACCTGCGCCTCCCGGATAAATACTCCAGGCGCTCTGACCACTAAGCCATCTCGACCTCTTTCGTTGAGTTTTCTTTGCCTGAGTTGGTTCAGGTTTTGAGACATTGCTATTTTCGTTTTCAGAATCATGCTGTTTCAGTTTTAATAATTAAGTTTATATGTCTGTAAGCAACATTAAAATGTTTTGAGATTTCATTTTTTATAAAAATTGTGGAAAGAGAAAATTAAAATTACGTGACACGGTTACTATATTTTATTTGTTTTAATTATAGAATAGAATAGAATAGAATAGAATATATTTTATTTGTTAAACATAGGTTAATACATGTAAAAGATGTTAAATAAATAGGTAGGTCGCTATGTTTTGCCAGTATGGCATACAAAATAAATATAAAAGTAATTTTCTTAATAATAAAATAATCATACAATACCTAATTCACAATCATATTAAAAACTTAAATAACAAATCATAAAAAATTTGAAATAATAATATAAAAATTCAAACAATAAATTTATTAGAATCAATATCTATCATTTAGGAAATCATCTATAGTGTAGTAACATTTTTCTATTAATAAGTTTTGAAGTGCCCGTTTGAACTTCGGTAAGGGCAGTTCTATAATATAATTAGGTATCTTTTTAAATATACAGTACCAAAAAAGCTCTTCTGCATTAAGGTGGTTTTACATTTTTTATGGCATAATTGGTGCAGATATTGAGTGCGCATCGGAGTTTTTTTTACATCAATTAGTTTTTGGAAAGAGTTTGTATTAGTTTTAACAAATAAAGCAGTCTCCATAATGTACAATGCAGGTACAGTTAATATTTTTAGAGACTTAAAATAAGGTACACAGGTATCAGTTATTTTAAGACCACAAATTGACCTAACGCATCTTTATTGCAACTTAAAAACAAGCTCCTTATCAGTAGACTGCCCCCAAAAGATAATACCATATCGCAGAACTGAAGCCACGAGCCCGTGATATGCTGTCAGTAGTGCCTCTCTATTAACTTTTTTCGAAAGTTGAAACAATGCATACGCTGATTTACTTAGTCGTTTACAGAGTTCTTCTATATGAGGTTTCCAAATGAGTTGATTATCAATTAATATGCCCAAAAACTTAGCCTCACTTACTTCTTCTATTTCACAGCCTTTGTAAGTTATATTAATATTTGTGATCTTTCGCCGCTGGTGAAATTGCAATACTTTTGTTTTATTTATATTAATAACTAAATTATTATTATTAAGCCACTTTATAATGTCAAGGAGAGAATTATTGATGTCAATTTGATAATTACTTACATTTGTACATTTTATCACAGCTGTACTATCATCCGCAAACAGAATCATGTTATGACATGTAACTTTAGGTATAATTTGTTTAGCAAAATCTTATGATCCACATAGTCGAAAGCTTTGGTCATATCAGTATAAATGGCACAAACTGGATTCCTTTCATCGACAGAATTCATTATATTAGATAATAGGTCAAATTGTGCCATATTAATGGTAGTATTTTTCCGGAAACCTTTTTGTTCAGTACAAAATAATTTATACTTTTCGAAATAAGCGTATATAGAATTATAAATTATTTTTTCTATTATTTTTGAAAATATTGGTATTTTTGCTATTGGTCTATAATTTTTTGCATCCGTTTTATCACTTTTCTTATAGAGGGGTTTAATAATTACTTTTTTGAGATTATTTGGGTATATACCATCTGCAATGCTCAAATTAATAATATGTGCTAGTGGCGGCGCTATTATTTCCATAACATATTGTATTACTTTAGTGGACACACCATCATATCCGACAGTATTTTGTGTTTTTAAGGCTATTTATCGTTTTTATTATGTCAACATTTGAATCCGGTTGCATAAAAAGGGATTGTATTGATATATTTTCAAATATATTTTTATCATTCGTTATGTTTGGTTTAATATTATTTTCAACTTCATCAATAAAATAGTTATTAAGCTCATTTGCGATATCTCTTGGGTGTGTTAGCAAAAGATTACCTTTTCTTATAGATATAATTGGCTCAGGGGGCAAACAAAAACTAGATTTATTGATTAATTAATATCCCGCGTGATATCCATTTGGTTTTTTATTTGTATAAATAGTTTTAATTTTCGTTGGAAAACATAATTTATAAAGAAGCGAAAAATCATCAATGAAACAATCATAAGCTTCGTTTGCATCCTTTGCATTGAACACTTGCATAAAAGATAAACGTTGTAGATGATTTTTAAAATTAGCTAGGTTATCATTAGTAACTACTTGGTTTCTTATTTTCCAAAATTTTAATTTACAAGTTCTGTTAATTGGGACTTGGAGTATTTGGCACGTGTGATCTGAAAGAATCAGATCAACGATTTCTGTCTTGCATTCTTTTCGATAGTTGTGTGCGAAATTATCAATGCATGTGTTACTGCCTAATCTAGTAGGTTTATGAAGTGCCAGTTTTAAATTATATTGTAATAGAAAATATTCCAATTTCCAATTATAGCATTGGAATGTACTTACATTGAATATAGATCTCCCCTGAGAAACAGATTCCGATCTAACTAATTAGCATTTTGAATATATTTAGTATATCAGACAGCTCCATTTATTTACATAATCCATTAAAGATTTTCGCCTTCAAATTAATAATAAAAAAACAAAAACACTAGAAAGGGCATGTACGATGAAACCTCAGCAAATAGCAGTGTTCGCGCAATACTTGCCAATGCAGCACGCACTGACCAGACAACGCTGACATTCCCTACCGCTCTTTTATTCTGCACTTTGGATATAAAAGGGGTTTGAATGGTAGTCTTAAGGGGTCTAGATTGTCTGGTCACTGTAGTAGGCAGTAATCTAAGCGCATTAGAGCGCTCGGCGTCGCGTGACGCGAAGTACATTGACCGCACCGCTCACTGTAAAGCAATTGCTCCATTAACAGGGCTAGCACTGTCACTGTTATTCGAACCCTTCTAAGATACTTTATATAGATATTTTTGTAAATAGAATGGCGTATTTGTAGTTAAGAAAGAGCGATAGTTTTATTATTATAAACAATAACCTTAATAAAGACCTACATTTTTAACAAAATACCAAAAATACTAGATTAAAGCCAGTAAAATAAAATTACTGACGTACCAACCACGTTTGATTTACAAAAAACAGTTTTTAAATAGTGTACGTGGTAACCCTGGCCATTAGTTGTACGAAATCTGTGAAGTGATTTGTAGTTAGTGCGCGAATACGAGGCCAATGACCGTCGGATGCAAACCGCGATAACGGTGTGCGGCGTGCAATGCGCGTTGTTTTGACGGCCCAATTGCCATTAGACTAATGAGACGAGAGAGCGTGACATACATTGAACGTTAGCGAGTGAAGTTTGAAAAATTGATGAAGAAATTAATACAAAATAACTTTAGGAACTTATAAAAATAAAAACAACTGACGAAATTTGAGGTTTCTTCTTGACGAGGTGAGTTAGCGTGACGCTCAGTAAGACTTTATGAGTTACTGTAATACTCATATGTCATTGGTATAGCTAAGCTAATTTTGTAAAAAAAAAGAACTTTTAATTTTAGTCAAATGAGGTCATTAGATTTGAATCAATTTTAATGGATCTATTTGTTTGTTCTGACGGCCCAAATGCCATTATAACTAACAAGAGGAGAAAGCGTGACAAACACTGTGAATGTGTGACACATTTAAGTTTTGACATTTATATAGTAATTGACAAGGCATGATAGGCATGATACACGACATTAATAATAAAAATTACCAACTAGATACTTCACAAAAAAAAATTGATAGTAAAATGTATAATTTTAAAGTATAATAAAATAAGTTTTTTTTTTTATGGAATAGGGGGCAACCGAGCAGACGGCTCGCCTGATGGTAAGCGATTACCGCCCATGGACACCCGCAACCCCAGAGGAGTCGCGAGTGCGTTGCCGGCCTTTTAAAGGGTTTGGGCCTCCGGTACCCTCACTCACTCGGCGAAACACAACGCAAGCGTTGTTTCACGCCGGTTTTCTGTGAGGCCGTGGTATCAATCCGGTCGAGCCGGCCCATTCGTGCCGAAGCGTGGCTCTTCCACGGGCAAACGGTTAATTTCGGGACTACCTCGTTGGTCCCAAGCACGACTGCTGGGCTGGGAGGTCTCGGATTTGATTCTCGGGTCGGGAAAATGTATTGACTGTTAGCAAAATTTCAGTACAAGGCCAGAGTTTAGAATTGTGCGCGGTAGATGGCAATAGATTCACTACCTATGGCACACATGGGACGTAATAACAGCATTGGTGAAACTGTGTACACTTCTGCCAAACCCTTGGGGGAATACAAGCGTGATGCTATGTTATGTTATGTTAATTTCGGGCTACCTTCCTCATATGCTAAGTTAGCCGGAAATACATATTTTCTAACGTATTTAATTTGCTACTCTGTACGGTAATAACTAATAAAGATTATATATCTACAGAATAATAATTATTAATATCATCAATCGTCGTGTCTTCATGAAATTGTCATATAGGTATTTGGCCAATTTGTACTAAACCCAAATTATCTACGTAATTATTTCACCAGAGAACCATAAGGAATGTAATGGCTATCGGTTTGATGACCAGTTACATTTAGCTTAATGAGCTGAAATATTACTATGACCTTCAGTTTAGTTCATTATCATGATTAGAATTAGGAGGAATGTTTGTTGTTGTTGTACAAGTCAAGCCTGACGCCCGAGCACGGGTCTTCGTCGACAAACTTGTAAAGTCGATAAAGATTTAAATATACCAACTGAATTTTATGGGTTTAATTTGACGTTTAAATTCCATGACATTACGAACTATGCGCGCACCGCAGATGAGAGGTGAGAGGGCGTGACACGACGTGTCACAGAGAACGTGTTTCAACTTTCAGCGGTCAAAATTGATTTTTAGTCAATTAGATAAGGTTTTTAATTTATTAGTAAACTTCATTTTATCGAGTCAATGTGTATGTGATAAGTATTCAGAATTCCATTTATATTTCTTTTTCTCTAAATGTTTCCCTGTTAGAGGAGCAGGTTCGTCTAGTAGAGTTGATACTATAAAATTAGGTACTTAATTTATTATTTCCTTTAATTCTTAGTTTGATTTATATATTAACCGCATAAAAGGAAGTTCACTAATAAGTATATTTGAAGACAACAATTTAAAAACAATACAAAAACTCAATTTTGGCTGACCCAGGCGTCCAACCCAGAACATTGTGAGTTTGTGAACCCTGATATCAGATAAATGCAAATAAATCTTTCAAATGAATTTACGCATGCGTAGCGAACTCTACAATTATTTATTTTGAAAGAAAGATACAGATCCAAGATCAGGCAAGAGAGAGAGAGACAAGTTTAGAAGAATTGAGACTGTTTAAAAGAGAAAATGTTTTGATGTTTCAATTGACAATACCTTAATTGATAGAAAGTGGAGCATCCTGCTTGCCTGTCATTGTAAAACGACACGCGTATTGGATCCATGCCTTTTCTGTTGAGGACGGGTAGCCTGCTTTTCCCTGCTGGTAAGAATAACCTACGACAAAATAATAATCATAGAATCACGCTCGTATGCCCGAAGGGGTATGCAGGAGTCTATATAGTTGTATTTACACCCACATTTAACCATTGCTGTTATTAAGTCCCATGTAATATGTGGGAGCCTATTGCCATTTTCCAGGCACAATTTCAAGCTCCGATCTGCTACTGATAATTTCCTAAGACAAGAACATCTTAACACTTTGCCTGACCCGGTCATTGAACCCGGGCTCACGCCCAGTAACCGTGCTGGCGACAACTAGTCAACGAGACAGTCCAATAGTACATAGTGAATACATTACCCATACATTCCCCACAATAATAATACATAATAACACAAGTGAGCTACTGCTTCCAAGACTGTTTTTTTTTTATTAAAAAAACCATCATGTCCGCTCCGACCCTTGCTCGATTCGGAAATTCGTCCCTTAATAATATGGAAACTGATATGATCCATCAAGTCCCTAGTTGTCTCCCCAGCAATACCCTAAACCGAGGCTCATGTCCCGCAGGGGACGCCCTTAGCGTTGTTGCTTAGCTTGTAGTATTTTAAAATACGCTCTGGCTGG
Source organism: Xylocampa areola (assembly GCA_935421205.1). Taxonomy (NCBI): domain Eukaryota; kingdom Metazoa; phylum Arthropoda; class Insecta; order Lepidoptera; family Noctuidae; genus Xylocampa; species Xylocampa areola. The sequence continues at coordinate 14,575,260 of OW285206.1, forward strand.
AGGCATGAAATTGCCTCGCCTTTGATATTGTCCGGTTACGCAGACAAAACCCCGTTGGGTTTCTGAAAGAGGCCATATTATAAAAAAAAAACTTTGAAGAAAATGAACATGTGCTTAATAAGCCTCAGTATGAACCTAAAAGCGGTGCAATTTTACGAGCCACTTTACGACCAAGTGTGTTAAAGAATATATCGTGGGGAATGTAATGGAATCGAGAATTCAATAAATTGTTGCAATCGCGTAAACGGTGTGCTAACACATAAACCATGCTAGGCCACAGATCATGCCATATGGTAGGATTTATGTACATTTACCACCATTATATATGATGGCCAGTTAGTTGTTGAACTTAACTCGCAATAAATAAAGACATTTAACATATTTATAGATGTATGCTTGCCAGCGAATAGAGCAATGTTTTGACTTTGTAAGCTACAATGTTTTCATTTGATCAATTAATGTTGTAGAAGAATTACAGGTAATGTAAAGCTTAAATTATCTTCAGAAAATTATATTAAATACAAAAAAGCTGTCTAACCTTTTCCCAGCTACGGTAGGGTTGGGTTGCAGTCAATGCTAGATTAAGCTGCATCCGGCTAGCTCTTAAATAGCCGTTTAATCGCCATTCCCGACACTCTCTAAGAAGATCTGAGTTTGTCTATACTTAGCATTAAGACCACACCGTGTAGGTAATAAAATTCCATGATTTATTTGCCTCTACAATATCATAAGACACCTAGTTAATAGTTAAACTTAACATGTAATTAATTAAGTCGTATTTCTAGACACATTAATAATGCTAACTTATTAATAGCGTGATACAAAGTCACAAGGCTTATGCAGTAGTTATACTTCATGTTGAAACAGTGGATATAATTAATTATTTTATGGTCAAATTATTGTCTTGCTTATTATTGACAGATTTATCGTTCTCACAATTGTTAAACGACAGTTTAGTAAGTAGTTTATTTTTCTTTCTATTTTGATAACGATATTGGTATGGGTATAAGAAAAATAATGCCCACTCCAACTATTCTCCCATATCGTTCGTCTGTTTACTAGCAAATATTCACAGGAACAAGTACTCAGACACCAGTACAGCTACTTGAAGACTATACAAACATTAGTTTTGTGCGGGAATTTAAACTCATACAGAAGAAGGAAGCCAATAGTATAGCCACTGCGCAGTACAATCCGACCAAACTCCTTTTTCAAATAATTCAGTATTACTCTCTCTTTGTCATCGTGTGATTGATGAACAACCTAGGGTCAGCGTTTAAACGACCCGTAAGTCTCTGACAGCTAGCTTTACATACCATCGAGCACATCTCTCCGGTGTGTTGGTTCGTACGTCGCCGGTTTAAGCAAGTAATCATTAATTACTGCTACATACATCACTTGAAAAGTGAATTTGCGACCTTTGGCCTTTCTTGCAGATGTGCCGAACACATACGGACTTAAATAAACCACACAGTCCCACACTATACAATCAGGGGTTCACAACCGCATTTACCAAAGTCCAGGCAGGTTTCGGTTCACCGAAGTTGTCAACGGAACCTGTCACTTGGTGCGGGATGGCCATAATTAGCCAGCACAAACACTCCAGAGTGAGGCACGCGGAAGTGCTGCTCGCTGCTTGTTTAGATAAGGATGACAAATTACACTTGCAGTTAAATCTTTTAAAGGCATTATCGCATAGTTAAATTACCTATTATGGAACTGATATTAAGCCGAGGCATGTACCCCATAGGAGGTGCCCTTAGCATGTTGTTGCTTAGTTTATATGTTGGCTGGGGGCCTTCATTTTATGGGAATAAATATAGTTATAAGCCCGGCTAAGCAGCTCAACTAGGTCAACCTAGAAGGTTGTGGTCGACCTCCTAGGTTGACATGCGAGAAGCACTACAAAAAAGAAACAGTTCCTTGGTTCTGCAGGCAGTACTGAAACAATATTTGGCATTTTATTGTTTAAACGTTTTATATGTTATTTCTGTTTAACATGTCTAAGATAGTACCTATCATACATATATTTCCCAAAGGTTTAAGTAGAGGTGGACTGTTAAACGTAGATCTACGTTCACCGATGCCGTTATAAATCCCTTGTAATACATGGTTAACCTATTGCCATGTACCGGCAAATAATCCGGGCTCCTACTAAAAATTTCCTAATAGAAAAACTATCACGTTAGTGTATCCAAGAATCCAGAAGATCCAGGCCCTCATGATTAAAATTAATCACAAAACTTCGTAATTACATTGTCGTCTTTGAAATGTAAACTTAATAAGTTATCAATGTGTTGCAGAAGACCACCCAGTATTATCACTTAAGCTCTATTAAACACTATCTAGTAAGTGATTAAGATCTCTTCATTGCGTGCGGTTATATAGTGACGAAAAACACGCACCTGATGATTGATGATCACGCAACATAGAGGAAGAAATATTGCTTCATCATCATTTGTAACACGTTCTTTTGTGGGGTGTGAAGAATGTTAACCGAATAGAATATTCATGAGAAGTAAAAGTTGCTCAAGTTTATAATAATGAAGAAAGTTGAAGAGAAGGATATTTTTTTGCAAGGTTTTGGTAAAATACTTAATCAATCTTGATACTTGCTGTGTTGATGATGGCTTGACTATGGTGAAGACTAATAGAGTAGGTACCTATAAATAGTACCTAATATCGACATGAGTGTTAATGATAATATATGTATACCTATTATCATTAACACTCTTGACGATATTACTGCGGTCATCAAATTTCATCGAGTTTTTGTATTAAGCAAAACTCTCAACAGTGTATGGAAAAGGTTTTGATATTGATAGACAAAAGATATTTCTAGTACCGTAATGGGGATATTTATGTCTGTGTATTACTAGTACCTAAGTATAATAATTTGTTTTTTATAATGTGTAGTGATCCTAAAATGAAAACCTAAGATATTAGGTACTGTATTATAATAATTTAGTGATACTTTTTTTAAATTTTAAAGGCAAGCATTTATCTACTTAACTAAATTTATAATGAATGAATGAATGAATGAATGAATGAATGAATGAATAAATGAATATTTATTTGCAAAAAACATAAGTTACAAAGGATCTTAAGTCTAGTTTATGTTTCATCATGTTTCATACCAAAGGCGTGCAAATATTTAATATTTATGAGTACGAAAACCCACAGTGTTACATATTACAAGTTGATCCAACACCCACATAAAAAATTATTGAATATATATATTAAAAAAATAAAAAATAAAAGTGATTACATTAAATGAATATAAATTAGAATAGGTACTGTTAAATTAAAATCAGAAATTACTATAATTAAATTACATTATTGACATTATATAACAAGTATAATATTAAATGGAAAAAGAATACGGTCATGAGCAGGATTCGAACCTGTGAAAGGATGTGAAACCCCTTCCCGGATAAAAACTCAAGGCGCTCTGACCACTAAGCCATCTCGACCTCTACTGAGTATTTATCCGGGAGGGGTTCGAATCCTGCTCACGACCGTATTCTTTTACCATTTAATATAATAACTTTAGAGTTCGCCAAGCATGCGTTAAACCTTTTCATAGATTTATCTTTAATCTACATAACTAATTTATTGGTACAACTGTATTATTGGTTCCATTTTTTCTCGATGCTTTTTCGAAATACTTACTGGTCACTACGTAGCTTAATATTGAGAGTAAATAAAACATTCTAGGCCTCTCCATTTCATCGTATAAGGTGTTCAACGCAAACAAACTAATTTACAAGTCTTTATTTGGAAAATTATACGCAGAACTACTTGAGTTCAGATCAGACCTTGAAACTAGAGAAAATGCACAAGAGGCCACAGCAAACTGGTTGACCAAAGTGTACACTTGATACAAAGTTACCAAAACACAAACACGAGGGAATTTAGGCCTTAATGGTCAAGAGAAAAGTGTGTTAGAAGACGTAGAAAAAGTTTTGCAGAACTGTATCCCAGACGCCAAGAGCGAACCGTGTCACCGTCCTCAAATGTTGCCGCTTCGTAACGAGCGAGAGAGCGCTATCTCTGCATTTCACGAGAAAGAAAGAGACGCACAAAACGGGGACAATCCGAGTAAATTGCTTCATGATTGGATAATTATTTTATTGATACAGTTAAATGCCATTGTAGACAGACCTTAGGGTATGAATGGAGGGAAGTGTTAGTAATTTATGAGAGCAAAAACTGTTAATGCTTTGTTATAGACATTTACAATATTCATGAGATGTAAACTATAAATATAAAACAGTGTTTTAATTAAGTGACACTATTAAAATTCAGTGTAGGGTTTACTATATGAAGATAATGACATTCATATTGATGTTTATTTTCTTATTCAAATGAAACCTAAATTGAACCAAGCGATGTGAAAGTTTTAAAGTATTCTGTACGTGTTCTGGAATAAACATACATACGACAAATTCATGTTCTCAAAGCTAGTTTTCTTAGCAACAGTTATTACTGCTGAATAGAAGCGTAGTTTGTCATTATCATGTGAATACATAATTAAGTCTAATCATAAAACAACTAGCCGGTAGCTATGCCACTGTAGCTTACCTATTTTAATACAGAGAAAGTTCGAGAATAAATGATTTAATAAAAAAAATGCAAAGAAAGTGTACTGGTATGATATAGGTACTGACTAACAGACGAGATACGGAAAAATTTAGAAATTAGATAAGTCTATAATTTTTTTTAAAGAAAATTAATATACATATAAAAATCCTCGTGCCACAGTGTTTGTTATTGAACTCCTCCGAAACGGCTTGACTGAATTTTATAATATTTTTTTTGTAGTTTTGGTAGGTCTGAGAATAGATCGTAGGCAGATCGTAGACCCCTGGGTGATAAGGGTGGCCCTATCCAGTAAATTTATATGGCATAACAACATTTTCGGGGCACGGCTATTATAATAATAAAATCTTAATTTATCAAAGAATCTGAAAAGCTATAAGTATGAGAGATGAATATCATATCGAGCCCCTTTATTAAAAATACGATATTATAGGCTTGGACTTGTTGAAGAAGGTATAACAACATGCAATTAATAAAAACAGCAAGCCTGTCCTATGTGTATTTTTTTTATTCTCGTTTTTGTGTACCATTATATATATATTTTTTTTATCTAACCTATGTTATCCGGGACAATGTAAGGATTCTAACAATAACCCAGACATCTAAATTAGTTAAGAAGTTTAGAAGTTATGGTGGAATAAAGAAACCCTAAAAACATAACACTTATTTTTTTGGGCAGTCGTGTACAAAGGACAACTTATTGTTAATTTTGTGCATTCTGTGGTCTCCTATAATTGAAGGAGTACACTTCATTGTTACCTTAATAATGTTAATTTGTGAATTTATATAACCTTTAGTATATCCTTTGTTGGAGACTCTTATTTAAATAAAAAACATGTCAAATTAGTGTCCCTCTTTGTCAACCTAAACACTTCCAACGCTAAATGAAGACCTCGTTTACACTCCATTCTTTATATTCTTTATAGTCAGGGGCAGAGGCGAAGCTACCGCCGTATCAGCCGTATCAATGATACGAGGCCCCCGAGCCACAAGGGCCCCAACGTCAGTACTGTGTAAAATGGTTCTTTTTATATAAAAAGGCCCGAGTATACATTTTGATAAAGGCCCCCTTAAGCATTAGCTACGCCACTGGTCATGGGGCTTCTCTATCAAATCCTAGGTACTATCGGTTTCAAAATTCTTGGTAAGTCTAAGGTTTTCCATCGGTGGTTGTTTTGGGATCGTTAAGACCAACCCCCTGTGTAAACATAATATATTTATCTCAAACAAACATCTCATCAAACTTATCGCATTTTTGCAGTTGTGTCAACACATTGTTGTCCTTTTTCGTAATATCAACGAGAATTGCTGGGGATAACAATATCAAAAATAAAATCTTTTTCTATCATTTCCTATAAAAATTGAGTTACATTTTTGAGCTTGTAAGTATAGTAGATATTCTTCATAGCATAATGCTCGTCGTCCTCGAAGAGGTGAGATGTACACCCAAGACGTGAGCCATCTATCGGACACAATTCCAAACACTGGGCTGCTACTGAGAATTTCCTAACAGAAAATTTCAGTAACACTTTGTCTGACTCGAGAATCGACCCCGAGACTTCATGCTCAGCAGTCGCGCTTAGGACCCCTAGACCAACAAGGCAGATTAGATGTTTTTCACTTTATATTTCAACTACATAATGTTTGGTATTAACAATTTAATTACCATTGTTTTTCCCTGTTTGACATAGCTACTTCTCTTGTAAATTTTTCGAATTCCTAGCATTATTTTTAGCCATTTACAAAGATTCTATATTTGCTGATATTGCGGAGAACTTATGTCAGTTATTCGTATTTGCACTGAAAGTTTTACTTCATAGAATTTAACCTAACATAACAATAATTATGTTATGTATCTATTAATTTTTACCTTGTACAGTTATTATTACAGGTACTACCCAATGCAACAATATAGTCACTTCCTATTAAATATATTAAAGAAAAGATAAATAATGAGGTGTCACCCCCTCTAATTCCGCCAATGAACAATTAAACCATGAAGTTATAAACGATCAAGAATTTCCAATTGATATAGGGAAAGAAATAAGTTCAAGAAAAGAAACAACAGATTAACATTATTTAATTATTATTATTATTTTTTTTATTACCACAAAAAGATACAAAGGAAGGTTAATAGACACAGTGTAAACATAAACCAATTCAGCTTAAATATTATACTTAAGCATTAGAACTACTGTTATAACTCAAAGGCTAAATGAAAAAGCGGGATTTTGGGCTCAGCGGTGCGGGGGGGGGGTTCACTCCAGTGTATCAGGAGTAGGCCTAAATACACGGCAGACTTACTTCGATTACATCCGAGCTCTACTAAATTCCAGAAATACCAGTTGAGACATAATCTATACACATTATAGTGTACTTAAAAAGAATTCTGGTCCGCATTTTGAGAGAAGCAACAGGGTTGGCTGCGTGCCAAGTAAAACAACGGTTGAGTGAGTAGGAATCGTGAAGTACCTATCCATGTTTTAAAAACTGTTTAAGGTTTCGTAACTTTCGATTCATATGGCTAAAGCATAAATTACAGCCAGCATATAGGCTGTAATTAATAATGTTACTAAAGCCTTTATAAATAAAGAAATGATATAAAAAAATCTCCATTTAATGAAAATGTGCATGGGAATTTTAATTGGAATCTAGATTTTGGAACGTGGCAACTATGCAGTCTTGACAATGCAAATACAGACTTTTAAACTATATATTTTTAACATAACATAGCATAGCATCACGCTTGTATTCCCTGAAGGGGTAGGCAGACGTGTACATTAACATTTCACCAATACTGTTATTAAGCCCCATGTAATAGGTAGTGAGCCTATTGCTATTTTATACACCAGGCACAATTTGAGACTTCGGGCTGCTACTGATAATTTCTCAACAGAAAAACCCAATAACACTTTATCTGACCCGGGGACCGAACCCAGGACCTTGTGCTCAGCCGTCGCGCATAGGACCACTAAACCTCCGAAGCAGCCATGGGCAGCGTACATAAATGTTATAAAAAATCTAATATTTATTGAAAATCTGCATTGAGATATTAGTTAATTCGAGTCTACATTTTGGAACGTGACAACTATGTAGTATTTTCCCTTGATAATTCGAATAAACTTCGAAAGTAGGTACACGAACATTACTAAGTGTAGGTCCTTTTCTGTAAATATATATGCCCGCGACGTCTGCGCGACTAAAGCTAGCCTATGTCCTTCCCCAAGATACATCTATCTCCTTGCCAAATTTCATTACGATCCGTTCAGCCGTTTAGTCATGAAAAGGTAACAAACAAACAGAATTACTTTCGCATTTATAATATTAGTATGGATTGATGGATGGATGATGAAATCTCGATCATTAGAAGCGCTGTTTAGTACCCACCAGTTTTCTAAGGTTGTGATTGATAAAAACTGGGAAAGAAAAAGCAACTACTAAGTCTGATAAAGTAATTCAAGATATGTCTTTGAAAAAGCATTAACGCATGCTTAGCGAACTCTAAAGTTACAATATTAAATGGAAAAAGAATACGGTCGCGAACAGGATTCGAACCTGCGCTTCCCGGATAGATACTCCAGGCGCTCTGACCAACTAAACAGAGGTCGAGATGGCTTAGTTGGTCAGAGCGCCTGGAGTATCTATCCGGGAGGCGCAGGTTCGAATCCTGTTCGCGACCGTATTCTTTTTCCATTTAATATTGTAACTTCTGATAAAGTACTTCTCGAAATTGTCACTTCCACGCTCAGACCCCAGTCTATCTCAAAAATCCGTAGCATCTGATGAATACCAGCAAGGCAGCATAGAAAGTACAGGACCGTTTTGTAAAAGCCTTCGTTTCCTTGTCTTCATGTTTCCAATACCTAGGCATGATGATCTAGAGATGGTGAAGTACCTACTCTTCATACTTCACCTTGTCTAGGTGAAAAAACTACAAAAAGCCACCCAATCAATTCATTTCTATGGAAAATTGATTTTACGCAAAGTTATCATTAATTGAACTCGCTAACAAAACAACAAGTTTCGTTCTAATGTCTTAGTTGTCTGAATAAAGATACCGAAATAGTTTATAATAAAAATAACTGGTTACCTAATCCTCGTCATGCGAATGGTTCGTGCCGGCAATTGGTTTGACCATATCTTATCAGTGCTATGTGGTGTATTCTTATCACTGTTTACTTCAACTCTGGCGTGTAACCACCACTTATCATGACCTACCTCCCCCCTCTTTGTCCTATACAAAAAGTTTAACTATAGGTGCATATACAAGGTGCGAAACGAGTCTAATTATAATGGTCGCTATAATATTATTAGTCGATGTTTGTACAAGTGAGGAAGAAATATTTTCATTTAGTCACGGTCGTTTCCTGCATGTTTTGAAACGTGGAATGTATTGCGCTTGCGCAAATTAATAACACCGCTCATGCTACCTACAAACAATGGTAGTCGTTTATAAATACATACAGACAGACAGACAGTTGATAATATCGAATGAATAATCTTGCATGCTGTCTGCGTGTATAATGAAAATGTCCTTGTTTTCAGAAGTATCTAGAACATTCATATTGTATCTGTGCAGAATATTTTTTGTTGGACTGAAATTGTGACGTAGTTATGTGATATTGCGCAAGAGCAAGTTAATATTGCGTCATCTATGTCTTGTTGTATGGTCACGTCTGTCAGCCATGAGGATGCGATAGAAAAGAGGAATATTTATTGTTGAATTTATTCCGTGACGTGCTATAAGCATAGCAGAGAGGGGGCACTGGTTTGATCCACGCGAGTTAACGGTGTCCCTTCAAATGCGCTGCGACAGCCACGTGGTTTTACTCGATAGGAATCACACATATATTTCAACATCAGGTAGTAAGCATTCACGAGAAAATCCTCATGGATGCCTTCTGGATCATTTTTTTCATTATCTTGTGGATATCCACACGATAATAAAAAAGGTACCTTACTTGTACACTTCTACTGTTCTAAATTCCTAATTAGAAAGTAAAAATACTTTGATACTACCAATTAATTTGATACTCAAATGATTCTAATTGATACTGCAAATATATTTGATGTGAAAAAAGAGGGATATTTAGATGAAGCAAGGTAAAAGTCTGATGAAAAAAGGAGCCTATGCTACAAGTGCTTTCTTTGTAGAGCCTTTGCCAGCATTCGTAGCAGAGACACACCCGACGCGTGAACGCGTAGAATTCGAATATAATATAGAATTTTTAGCTCGTAGAACACTTCAATTGGTACGGAGCCGGAGGTGAGTAGCTCTCTCCGTCCCTTTCTTTTAAGAAATATTAATACTTGGCGAGACTGATGTAGACATAAATTACCTACCTACATATTATGGAATGCAAGGATTTGTTGAAAAGGACTTCGATGTTTTCGCAGCATCAATCAGCTATTGTACTCTAAAGTTTAAATTTGTCTGGAAAGAATAACAAAAACCCCATCCAAATCGGATCAGTAGTATTTGAGAAAATCGCGGATATACATACATATGTACGCGTCGAATACAGAACCTACATTTTTGAAGTCGGTTAAAAATACGGCATCGGCATCTTTTATTAAAATATGGAAGAAGAATTCGGTATAGCGATCAGGGGTCCATATGGCTTAGCTGAACAGAGCGCCAGGAGCAGGTATTTATCCAGGAGTTACAAGTTGGAATCCCGCTCACGACCGTTTTTTTCTTTTCACAAAAATTTATAATTTTAGAGTGAAGGAAGGTTTACCTGAACCTATTCGTTGTACTTAGGTTTTCAACCTACATATGAGGATGCAGGACTACAAGATATACCTGAAGTAATTCATATTATCTCAGCCAGTTCCTCTCATACAGAATTCAAAACAGCTTATAGGTGATTTTATATCAGTCACGGAAAGATCTCTCAGAATGCTTCTCTTTCTCCGTTCCCTTTCATTCATTCATAGTAGGCAGTGCATCATTAACACCTTCGGTACACTTGGTGATGAATACTCCTCAAACCAATTTGGTTGAACGTTGATCTGTACACCTATCACATATGACACGACCAAAACTACGGCCATCTTTCCTCAATGCGTTGTAAAGACTTATGTAATAATACTCCTCCCGACCGTATTTCTACCATGGCGGCTTATCTCCACGGAGAATAGCCAAGTACGCAGGAGATATTATAGTGCACAAGTGCACTACTCCACTACCGCAAACTCAGGTGCACTCTCTCTTTCTTCACTCTCATATTCCGATGGGACGACAATCCGACACGACCGAAGAATCATGCGCAGGACCATCGGCTTTACGTGCTCTCCGAAGCACGGGGGTGTTACCACTAGCTTCCTGACCCGGCTGCTACTGTGAATTTCCTAACAGAAAAAACCCAATAACGCTTTGCCCGACCTAGGAATCGAACCCAGGGCCTCACGCTCAGCAGTCGCGCTTGCGACCGCTACACGAACGAGGCAGTCGAAAGACAAATGTACCTAATATGCAACAAACGCAGCTATTGAATAATAAAAATATTCCTGCTGACATCCAACATTCAGATATCGTGAACCAACCTAACAGTACATTTGAAATGTCTTAAATTCTTACATTTATCGGCAAACGGCCAATTTCATGGGCCATTAGCGTTACGCGCAGTCATTTTACACTCCCGACTCTAGCAGTTCATTGAACCGTCAATGATTGCAATAAGGTTTATTTTTGAGTGGCAAGTGCATCAATTTATTTTGTAAAATGGCTGCGCTGAAGCTGCGAATTCGATACGGTTTGAGATTGAACTGTGAACACTGACTGACTACGAGTTGCGCCGCGGTATTTGTGGTAATTTGCTTATATTTAATGGTGGTTTATTACATAGTGAAGTATTTTTGTGGCTCTTGCTTGGAAAAGTTAATTACAGAAACGTTTTAGTATCCGAGAAGGCTAACCTCTTTGTAAATTGTCTTGAGCCATCGAAGGGCCGGTATATTCCCAGTCTCGTCGTTTTAATAATCTTTTTCTCTTTCCAATAAAACAACTTTGACCCGGATTCATTGCGTTGCATCACTGATTTGGCGATGGTTGACTCTTGTATTGTAAGATAGATCAAAAAAGCTGCAAAGTGTTCGAAATGTTAATCCAGTTAAAAGTTGTTTTATTATAATGTGTAACGATCGCGAAGAAGGTGATCAAAACACTGTCTTCTCCATTTTCCTCCACGGGTCTGAGACATGGACATAAGCTGTCGATAGACAAAGAATTGATGCTTTTGAAATGACAATACAAGTTTTTAGTTTTCGAGTTTCCACAACCATGTCGCCAATGGCAAAAAGAACTACTAGTACTATTCTCCTGTCGACCTCTATTTCAAAGTCCCCCACCCCACAGTTTCCTTAACACCAACAAACACCTTCCCCCAAAACATGAAACCGTTCACCACTGTTTTTATAAGCAGTTAAACAAAACATGTAACCCAATAAAAGGCGGGTTCTTCTCGTAAACAAGTTAAACCCAGCATTCAGGGCACTTTACCTGTCGCTAAGTGCCTCTAAATCAGATTACTGTAGGGCTACCACCAAGTCATTTGGCATCGTATAATATTTTGGCCAATTAAAAAGAGCGAAGAAACAAAGAATACTGTACAGATAAATCCTTCAAACGCATTAGCGCATGCGTAGCAAACTTTAAAGTTTAACATTTTGTGGAATGAAAAATACGGACGCGAGCAGGATTCGAACCTCCCGGATAAATACTCCACGCGCTCTGACCACTAAACCATCTCGACTGATGATTGTCCGTGTCGAGATAAACACCTAGGACAAACGAGTAATCTATATGAACATGACGTTAATTAATGTCATTGAGTGAACGCATTCAAACAGCAAGTGGCGGGAGTATCGCGATAAACAAATTAGAAAAAAAGAAAAAAAAAATTGCATCCAAAGCAAAAATAAATGTAGTGCGTTTTATACTTCCAAATAACCTGCAACTGAAAATGGGAAATACTGTTAAAATTAAATACCTTTTGAAATGACAGCAACCCTAGCTGACTGGCCACCCCCGAGGGAGGCTATTGTTACACTCTCGCACCGACTCGATAAGCCGAAACGAATTCGCACTGTGATTTTAGAAAGATATGCACTTACGATGTCAGAAGTACTTCTAAATTCTGATAATGTGTTTTAATATTAGTAGAATAAGATCGTACTGAAAGTTTGGAATAAAATAGCATAGCATAGCATCACGCCTGTATTCCCCGAAGGGGTAGGCAGAGGTGTACACAATTGTACACCCACATTTCACCAATGCTATTATTAAGTCCCATGTAATAGGTGGTGAGCCTATTGCCATCAACCGGGGACAATTCCAAACTCCGGGCTGCTACTGAGAATTCCCTAACAGAAAAACTCAATAACACTTTGCCCGACCCGGCGAATCGAACCCGAGACCTCCTGCTCAGCAGTGCCGCTTGGGACCACTAGACCAACGAGGCAGTGGAATAAAATAATAAGTATACGAGGCGAGTGTAGTAGAGTTTGGTCGGTTTGGTTAAGAATAAACCCAAACCGACGAACTTGCATCAAGAGGTTCATGGATACTCATTACACGAAAGAGGGTGTACGAAAGAAGAAAGAAAAGGAAGAATCGTAGCACGTGGAAATCTCGTGGTCACTCTCTACCCTACCTGGGAAACAGGCGTGATAGTAAGTAACTATGCATGTATGGTTGTAGTTCCAACTGAATCTGGGTTTGTCTCTTCGAATCGGAGAACAACAAAATTATACTTTTTATCAATAGAAATCTATTGTGTCTGTTAATTAATGAGATAAAGAAGTTTCAAAATGATAGAGATAATCCCGTACTTATTTTAATTGACCACTGTCAATATTTCAAAATTAAGCCCACTTAGAAAACACAAAGCTTGTCCAAAACATATCCCAACATATCATAAATCATATTAAATCCGAATATAACCCTAGGTCGTCGCTTACAGTCGGCACGTGCGGTCGGTGCTACCCCTCACGCAACCCTCACCTACCCTCCCCAGTCCCTAACTCCTACCTACTGCATATAATGAAGCTAATAATCATGGCTAACGATATCGGGAAGGTTAGTAATGAACGCGATAACGTGTGTTAGAAATTGATTATGATTAACCTTTTTTTTGTTTACTTTTTAGCTTTCTCCATTGATGTAACTATTGATGAGTTGGTAGTTATATTTTTCAAACACGTTAAAACGTTCAGCGAGCTCTTAACTTAAAGGAATATGGAAAGAAATGACGTCACAATAAGGAGAATTAATGTTGAAGAAGAAATCGGAATCGTGAGCAGAGATCGGAATTATTTTAGTTTCACAGTGCCTAGAGCATTTATCCTGATGAGTTGTTAGTTATATTTTTCAAACATATTAACGCGTGCCACCGAACTCTTATCATAAAGAAATATGGAAAGAAATCTCGTCACCATAAGATGTATTAATGTTGAAAAAGAAATCGGAATCGTGAGCAGAAGTCGGAATAATTTTAGTTGCACAGCGCCTACAGCATTTATATAAAAATTTTTGCTCACGACATTTTTCTCTCTAGCTCTAAAGTAAGTAAATATCAGTGCATTTACACTAATATTAACGACTGCTCCACTAGTCTCTAAAGTAGTGGAAAGCCACTCATATTTATAGTTCTTACTTGTTTGTGAGTTGAGTTACTGTATTGATATATATTGTATTCACGTGTCTTTCACCGAGGCCTATACTGACTGACTTGTATCGACGCCTTCGATTATAAGCTGGAGACGCGAAGTAATCGCCGACGGAAACATTTTGATGGGTAGTTTGTAAGTAGGTAATATATCGATTTGTACCTACAATAGAAGTACCTATTTATCAATGAAGAAAATGATAAAATGATAAACGGAAAACATTGATGAGTATTTTTTTTTATATTGACGTGATCCCACGTGCTGCAAATTTAGAGGCCAACGTTATTTATGTCAACCAATAAAAAAAAATACATTCAACGGCATTTATCTTGCACCTACAATTACTTAGTAAAGTATGATCTCGATTCCCTTTGATATTCTACGCATAGGTAATTCTAACAATGAAATTGATAAGTATATCCAATAGTTCCGATTTCATATGAACTAGTCGAGTAGCTTTAACACAAATTTCAAACAAAACTGAGATCAAATCACCCTGAGAACATTGCCAACTAGCGCCACCTGTTACCCCGCAAGTAAACAAGCGGCGAGACGGGGGACAAGTTGAATGTCCAGCAGTACTTAGAACTGACAATAATGAAGCATAATCATAATTTATACTGAATAGTTATGTATCTAAAGTATAGTTAGTTCCATGAAGAAACGAGTGAGTTTCATTTGAACTTTTTTGTTTTCTAACAAAAATTTATAAATAATTAGTCCTTATCCAAATAAATACGTTATAAAGTTAAAGTTGTTATAAATAGGAGATATCATAGTTTAAAAAAAACGCCGCAACATAATAATGATCAAGTACCACACACGTACATGTATTATGATCTGCAAGGAGTGCGATTATGAGGGGGGGGGGGGCTGGTGGAATATATTTTAATAGGTTTTGCCCTTAAATTAACGCGAGTGAAATCTCGGGCACAGCTAGTTAATTATAAGCTTATAACATTGAACTTATCAAGTAATGTCTCCTTAAAATGTTCTCCTTTTTTAAAGTAAAAAAATAAAAGATGCAGAATATTAATAAATATTAAACATGAAACGTATCATACAGACAGAACGCAGTCAAAGTAACTAAATAACATAATAAAATAGGTAATAACCTAATATACCTGACAATCGAATTTAGCTATAAAACCGCATTGATTTACAACATAGCAAATCACTTTAACACACAGCAAAAACGTGTCAAAATCGTTGTAACAATAAATTGAACACGTTAATAGCCTCGAAAATAATACGTTATAAAGTATCGTTTTAATTAGGGTTGCCACTAATTGGTGTGAAGCGAGACTGCCAATTATTGCGAATCCCGGCGCGGTGTGAAGCAGAGCCGCTGTCACGGCGCTAAATTTACGGACCAAAACAATCCCGATCACGGGATTAACCCTCCCGGGATTTACTAGTGACACTAGCGCGATCGAACTTTTACTACGCGTTTGCGGTATTGAATTTATTATTTACCAATTCGTTAGTGTGTCTGTCTGTTTGTAACAGCTTGACGTTTTGACTACTGAACCGATTTCAAGAGCTTAATTAAACACACACCGGAAAAGAGAAGGATATTTTTATCTTGATAAAATACTTATTTCACCGGGGAAAGTTATTTAAGAAAGTATCTGTAGATGGCGCTCATATTTAAGCTCATACCTTTTAATAAGTTAAATTTAAAAAAGACGAATTACGCGCGGGCTTTGTTGCGCAGCATCCTTGGTTTCAAGAGAATAGATAGAATAAGGACGCAATGCTGCGCTCAGCTACTGGTATGGGCGATATAGGGAAGAGGATCGCTAGACTCAAGTTGGTCTGACTAGCCGGATGCACCCGTAGAGATGAGCCAATATCTATAGGAATGTGGTGGTTGCCGAAAGACGGACGGCGGTACAGAGGTCCGCCAAGGAATGGTGGAAAACAAGTAAGAACAATAATAGGAAGAACTTAACACGAGCGAAGTCGTGACTTTTAACTAGTTGTTTATAATGTTTAGGAATACAATCATGAGTGTCCATGTATTAAACGATGCGGTAGGTACATCTAATTGGCATTCAGGGCCAAGCGTTACGCGGCAATGCTTGGTGCTTTGCATATTGCTAATAAATAAATTAGTGAGTGTGTGTGCCTGTGACAATCACCTATTTTCTGGGTTTAAAAGGAATGTGACAAAGATCGATTTTGACTTTTTATCTCAAGAAAACATCGTCCAATGTACACAATAAAATTTCAAAGAGTCAAAAGTTGTTTAAGGTGGATTTTACGAATGAAACTAAACAATTATGGCTAAGAACAATGGGTCATCAGATAAAACAAAAATTACTTCCCATACGGACATCTTAGTTGCGGTACGGTGATTGTATGGAAGGTCAACTCTTTTTTTCTCTCCGAAGTCCCGTGTTTCTTAGACATAGTTATTCAATCTCAATGATAAAACGAATCTTTAAAAAGATTCGAAAATATATTTCAGTGTTAGACCGTGCAGTGACCGCCATCAACTCGGTGGCACACGTAGAGTAGTTAGTGGTAGTTGCAATTTTTCAACGCTTAATGGACTTCAGCAAGGCAACGCCTATTTATAAAATATATTTACATAGCTATTCTATAAAATATATCTACATTAAGTTAGCAAAAACCGTCTCGACCTGTTTGTTTTTGTTTTTCTACTATACATTCTTCGTTTTTGCTTTATCTTAGGGCTTCAACAAATATGCTGCTTTTGGCGAGCTTTTCCATAACCGAAAGCAAGTCGGTTTCCAAATGGTACCTTACAGCCTTTAGTCGCTGTATTGCTTTTCTGAAATTGCTGATTGCCGGTGTTAAAAGTAGCAGACCTACGGAGGCTTTTATAAAGATTTAAAGCAAAATATATATTTTCAGAAAAAAATAACATTTCCGAACATCAAAATACCGTCCATAGCCTTTAATTAAATCCAGATTAAACGAAATGACGACGAAATTACTTTCTGGACGAGTTGCGGTAACTCTTGTACAGCGCGACTGATGGAGTGCGGTCCCCTGGGATTACGGTAATGCCCGCCAATAGAGAAAACTTCATCCCCTCTTGTTAAAATTTATATAGGTATTTTTGTACCTACTAGGGCATTTCTTGTACTATTTCAGATAAGATTTCATTTGATTTGTAAATGTCCTTTTGAGGAGTTATTATATCAAAATACATTATCTATTAAAAACTAAGAATTAAACGGTGAAACAATTATTTGTAAATGTCATAACACAAAAAAGACAATAATTTGGAAAACTGCCTTTAAATAGTTTTTTATTACTAGATTTTGTTTTTATATTTGAAATGAATACTTATCATTCGTTCTTTGACCCCTAATAAACACCCCCACGAGTTAAATAGGACTTTTTAAAGGTATTCATAGTCACAAATGTTAGACGGATTAAACGAACCCTGTGAGCTGATTGTTAGTTATAATAAAGTCGGATTTTCATTCCCCTCCTGTTACTAGTTTAATGTTTAAATCTTTAATTTTTTAGCTAACATCCACTGTTTGTTTCTTTAGTTTGAGGTTGCAAGCGCGACTGGCTTGGGTTCGATTCCGGGGCCCGGCAAAGTGGAATTGTGTTTTTCTCTTTTAGGCAATCCTCGGTAGAAGCCCGGAGTTTGGAATTGCCCAGTTGATGGCATAAGCTTATCGTCTACTACATGGGACTTAATTAATAAGTCACTGAACACATCCAAATTAAATTTTCTAAACCCAAAAAACATCCATCTAAGTGTCTCGATTACAACACAACGACAAGAGCGTATCGCGCTGCCGTCTCGGGCCTATCACTGGTCAGGCGAACAGCCCAAGTCCACGGCCTTCAGGCTATATATAAAAAAAAGGCTATATATACAGGCTCACGGTGGCCAGAGATCATTGAGTGCCCTCCGGCGCCTGGCACGTCTTCTGCGGCAGGGTTGAGATGAGTTTACCACCTCACCCTTTCTGCCGCCTCCTTCACGAGCATCACTTCCTCGCGTGAATGTGAATTTGAGCATCATGTAGGTATAAGTATTTTATTTATTGTTATACAGATTCATAATCTGGCGTTTTTGAGGTTTTTATATGGCCTACGCAAATGTCCTGCTGATCTGGTATCGCCTTGCACAGGTCGTTGAGCTCCCCATAACATGGTTCAGCTATACGGTGACTGATGCATGTATGCCGTCAGTTAAGACAGGTCAACGCGAAACTGCAATAGCTTTTTCTTAAGCAGGCCATTCCAGATACCCTACATGTTTAATGATGTCTGGACTTTAAAAGAGACCTTGACCCTTGAGTTTGTTTCGGCATTCCTTCTGAGAGGTAGGCAGATAGGAAACGCCGACGGCATCTAGATCATAGTGACATGTAAAAGAGTTTTTAAATTACCTTTTCATTTCATTTCACTTCAATTCATTTAATTTCATTTCGCAAAAGTTGGCGAGCGCGCCCCATGCGGTCTCGCTCCCAACTATGTATCTAATCACAGCCGGAACCGAGAGATCGCTCACCCCTACTGCCCTGATGAGTTCACGGCGCTGCTTTGCCTAAGCAGGGTATGCTGCGCCGTGTCCGCGGGCTAAACTATAAGATCTCCTGCGTATTTGACTAATCTCCGTGGAGATAGGCCACGTGACCGAAATACGGTTGGGAGTATATTATTAATCATCAGCACTAGAATCAATGCAGTTTTCGAATCCTGTCGCTGTCTTTACAACAATACCTAACCTCCGCTTTACAGGCAAGATGCTGTGTATTCCCAAACAAAATATTACCAGAATAAACTATATTATGAGGTTACTTTTTATATACCTATTGGATGCAAATAAATACAATATCTAGCTACTCCCACAATATTGAGGGAACAGTAGTTGGTGGTAGTTTTTAATTTGTGTAGTTAATTTTTCATCGCTTACGTATGTACATATATTTGCGGGCATGACTACCCTCAATATTGTGGAAGCAGCTAGATATTGTATTTATTTGCATCCATTGGACTTCGGCAAGGTAATGCCTAAATCTATTCAATACTTTTTATATATTTTAGGTATTAGCTGTGGAGTTATTTGCGATAATTGTTGGACGCCGCGCCGTGCCTGATGCGGCGCAATCCCGGGGGATTAGGACGACGGCACACGGGAACTTTGTCTTTCCCCTCGTGTAATAACTTTTATTTTTAGCATTTTACTTTTATTTATTTAGCCGGATCTGTAAAAATAAAATGCCTGTAACTAAAGTTAAGCATTTTTTTGGAAAGCAGAATACATTTCTTTTAAATATTATAAGTAGGTAACTTAAATAAGTCATACGTATTTATTTGAACCGTAAATATGTTTACTTCTTTAGGTAGATACTTATCAACTTAAGAAATCGCCATTATCGGGGTACTGAGCTGGTAGGTAGATCGAACATCAGTTCCTATTATTAACAATTTATTTTAGTGCTAATTTAGTTAATGTAATATTATACCATAAGAAAGCAATTTTATCTACGAATCTCAATAACGCGTAGTAAGGTTAATACACAACACCGAATTGGCCTTATCATATTTTATATATTTATTGTTAAGAAAGGAAGAACAAAATCAACAATAAAGTAATATAGAATGACAAAAAAATCTATACTTGTCACTCTGTGCGATGCCAGAAAATGCCCAAATCTCAGCTTCGTGTAACAACGACTTAAAACGTACACAAACTTGACAGTTAAACAGTTTTTAAGCATATTGAGATTGTCATTTAAAGAAATGCACAGCACTTGCAGATTTGATGAAAATGAATCAATCAATATTTTATGTGATTGACATAAAAACTTGAACAGCCTTTCTTTCATATATCATCCACCCCCCTTATCCCAATTTAATTGCGGTCGGCGCAGCATGTCCATCCTTCCATACATCTCTGTCTGCCATCATCTCGGTAGTCAGTCCTTTTTTTTAACCGTAATATGATCCTAATTCCTCTGCATTACATGCCCATACCAAACGGTTTCCACAACTTCCACTCCAGCTTCTCGGCCACCGGCGTAACTCTCAGACTTCCTCTTACATACTCTTCATTCCTAATGCTATCCGTTCGCCTCTCACCACACATCCCTCGTAACATTGTCATCTCTACTGCATGCAGTAGCCTTTCATTCATCCCTTTCTTTCATAAATACACCTCAATCAATATAAAGTTTCTCTTTACGTGCTACTTTCAAAACTGTAGTAAATTCCGAAACATTGAACAAAGTTACTGAACAAACTAAATCTAAACAACAGGTTTTAGCACTCCGATTTAGAAGTCGATGGGGAAGTGCAGTCAGTTCGGTATTGAAAGAAACTTGCCCCTTGGGGAAAGGGAGAGAAACAATTATGACTTTGATGTGGATGCTATGTTTATTTGAACCTGTTCTTGGTTGGAAATAAATCATTATTATGAATTAGCCTATTTTGTTTCACTCACACACGCAAGGTTTTGTGCCGCGTCTTGCACATTACCAAGAAAATCATCCAATTGATCCCGCCATCTCGGGTCTCGGAGTCCCAGTCCTTTGGAACGGGCGGTCATGAAAGGTTTAAATAAAAAATTAAACAATTTCAGTGTAATTACCGCGACAAATAGAGTCATCAAAACGCTATGTAGCGTAACAGCATAATAATATCTTAATTTATGAAGTAAGTAAGTAACTTCTATTGAGATGGGTTTTCTATAGGAATCAAGTACATTATTTACGCTATAAACACAAGTAACGTAATAAAATAGGACCTTGTATACTTACTACTTCATGGCGGTCATTAGGAGACTCGTGTTTATCAATAGATTTTTACGAAAAATGATTTTGCGTCTTGTAAGTATTTTATCTTTTTAGTAAGACTATTTTAATGTTTTGTGATATTTTTGCATCGTTATTACCTAATTCTGCGAGAGGGGTTTACTGGCTAAGTAATATTCATCCAAATCGATTGATCGAGGTTAAGCTACGCTTGTCGCAGGAAACACGTCAGGCGCCTTGAGGACGCTTATCGATCTCCAGCCACCGTGAGCGGTGGGCATCAGGTGATGGACTAGGGCAGTTTGCTGCCCGAGAGGTAGGCCTGAGACGGCTGCGTGCCGCTCAGCACGCGCTACCCTCTGGATGCCTGTGCAGGCCAACTGTGGCCGGCCTGCATAAATATTGGGGTCCGTCGATACTTTCTACGAACCATAACCTACCGGGGTCGTGGTGAATGCAGCTACGATCCCGGGACAGGATCCCGGGATCGTAGCTGCTCACCACACCACCACACCTGCATTGAAGCTTAATGGAGGATCGTGTGGTTTTAAATCAGTAGGAGCCTAGCGACCATGATGGATTTTCCACACTTAGTGTAGCACCTGCCGTCCACAGTTCACTGTTCACGAACTCCGCGTACGCATCTGATGAGATCTGGCACACCTTCTGCGGCAGGGGTGAGTTGGGTTCACCCCTCCTTTTCACCCGTCTCCTTCGCGAGCATCACTGCCTCGCAGAAGTTGGCAACGGCTTCCCATGCGCTCTCGCTCCTGACCATGTATCTAATGACGGCCGGAAGCGAGGTATATGTGAAGTATCTGGGTAATGAAGGTCAGATAGGCAGCATGGCTACTGAAAAGGACCCGGGAAGGTTGGACAAAGTGTTATTGGGTTTTTGCTTTATGAAACTCTTAGTAGGAGCCTGGAACACCGAATTAGGACATAATAATAGGTTCACCACTATTAGCATGAGACTTAATGGTGGCATCGTGATATAAAGGTGTACAGCTTTGCTTAAATCCTTCGGGCAAAGCATGATGCTATGGTAAGTTAAGAAGGAATAAAAAAATAATTTCTTTTGATTATCGATGTCATTTACGGTAATTGGACTCTATAAATTTTTAATAGCGACAAGTCTCACATTCCACTTTATATATCGAAAAATAATTGAAGTCACTTGAGCTAGCAGGTATTACAAGTTTTTAATAAAATTAAATTGAAAAGCTGCTCCCTAACAAGCTCTTACGAGTTACTAGTTAACGTATCGATATGTATCTAATGATGCCTTCCTCTGGGTGGTCGTTACTTAGAAGTATGACGTCACAGCGGCCCCTCAAATGGTGGTCGATGGATAGGTGTCAATTTGTACTAGTCGTACGTGTGTGGTAAGTTCTGGAGGCGTTTTTTAATGATTACCAGAGATAATGTTGTGGTATTAGTGGTTTATCGGATGGTTTAATGGGCAAGGTTTTTGTTTTGAATAATATTATTTTGTGTGGCATTATGAAATAGAATAATCAGTAGTAGGATTGAATCTGCGCAGCCACAATGTGGACTATTTATGAACTCCTGACAAATTTTGTGAAGTAACAGCTCTTTATTGTATTAAAGACCGTTTTCCAATAATTGTTTAAGAAATCGAAATTAAATTTTATAATATCGTAAGAAAATAAATGCACGTGCTTTTAGCCTCCCCCAGAAAAGGTTGAAGATCTTTTGATCTTTTCATATTCCAAATTTCCTGCTCGCGCCAATACTTTTTATCTGATCCACTTTTCATAATACTTCTTGCATTACATTATCGTCGGTTTATTTGATATATCTTTAATATATACAATGAGTGTTAAAAACCACAAAACGCTTCAGTTTATAGCTATAAACCACACTATTGACAATATCATTAAAAGTGCCGCGTTAGTGTCAATTAATGCCCGACGCCGAAGGCCATATAGCCATGAATTAAACACCTATAAAACGATGGTCCCCATAGAATTTATACCAATTAGTTTGCTGATAGAAGTCGTAAAACTTTTTTGTTTTATAATATTATGTAAATTAGACTATTTGTATTTTATCGGTGTGGTATTTATTGCAGTGTACGTCACGATTTTTATATATAATAGTTACTAGGTGATTTCTTTATCATGCTTTTGTCGTTATCGTGATGGAATATTGCTAATATTATCACGCTAAATCAATTAATTGGTGTTCCACGTATGCTGTTGTCCACATAGATCCTGCTTCGACTCTTAGTAGTAGTACAAGTAATTATTTCCATACATTATGTTCTATTTAACTTCACGTGACTATGTTTTATTTAACTTCACGTGTACCTATGTTTAGGTCAAATCTTGTGACTGTGTTTTATACTAGTTCCACCCATCCGATTGAGCTGTCATTTTGGATACGTACGTAAATCGGATGACATAGCAATATTTTGGTGTCGCCGAGCTGGTCTAATGATGGGAGCCGGAAGATGGCGATAGGAACTCTGTAATAAATTAATGTAAGCCTATCGAGATGGGCTTGTTTTATTTGTCTTCAAACTTTTGTTATTTTATTTTTAAATTCTGTGGGTAAAAGTAAACATTGCAGCTTTTACTTTTAACCTACAAAGTCATCACTCTAGCCATGATCAGTCTTGATTATTTTTCTTTTGTTTCTGGTTTCGTTCATTGAGCATGATAGCAAATCTTTTCATTCTAGTTTGGCATATAAATGAGTAAGAGGTTCTCTGTGATAATTATTATTTGGCAGACGTAAGTCACGGCAAATATTCTTAGATTATCTTACTAGTTAATACCAAACAAAAAACTGTTTACATTTTCATTTCCACCATAATAGTTATCGGTGCTATCATTACATAAGTCTGTTATATTAATTGTGTGGCACATAAAATATAAAAAACCGAATAAAATTAATTAGACCCTCAAAATAAAGAGTACGTTGGCCACGGTGGTCGGTCCTGTGGGAAATGAGTTTGATACGGTGCGGTGTTGAAGTATTTTAAGTATGCTATGGTTCTGTATAATTGTTTTTTTATTATTACTGAAGTGAGTTCGGGCTATGAATGATTGGACTGATGTACCATAATATATTATCATCGATAAGATACTCGAAACTACTTACGTCCTGTCAGGGTTGCCGCGATTATGGGATGTACTTATATTGTAGGCATTAGCATTATTATTGTAGGCAAGTCGAGTCCAAGCGAAGTCCGAGACGACGGCTCCGAGCAGACGTCCGAGGTGTGCCCGGTGCCACATCCAATGCACGGATTCAAATCAGTACGAACATTTCATATGACGCTGCTACGTCCCGTGTCAGGGTCGACCGCGCATAATTAACGGACACGGGTCCGTCTAAATTAAATCATCTTTAGAGCTATTAATCGCGAAACCTCGTTATATGTTACACGGGGCACTGTGTGGTCACAAAATATTTGTAGATGTTAAATAGGTTAAGTTGTAGAGCGTGTAGAGCGACTCAGTATTAAGTTGACTGATATTCAAAAAACTTATGACTGAAATAATAATATCACCTTTTGTATGCGAAACGGAACTTTAGGTAATCTCGCTTACACTTTACGGTTTCTATATACCTATATAAGGTCCTAATTTATTAGGTAATTTCCTTTGAAAGGGGTAATATATAAGTCAAATACATTCACTTAAACTAAGAATTACGCAAGACGAAAAATGCTCATTGAACGATGAACATTAAGAAAAGAAAATTGGTTGTAAAAATTTGAATTATGGCTTAAATTAATTCTTATCACTTACACATTGACCCCTTAAAAGGAAATTACCTAATAAATTAAGACCTTATATAAACTCTTCTGAAACGTGTTTGTACATATTTTAAATTAAATTTTCCGATCGAACCGTTACAGTGTACCTAGGCGATTAAGTGTCCTTAAATTTAAAACTAATATATGTAATATCAAGAATGGGTATCGGCTATATAATGGGTATCGTATTCAGAGTGTTCGAGTAAAAAGTTTAAAATATTTAAAACTAATATACGGCATTTTTATACGACATAGGTAGGCCTATGTCGTATAAAAATGCAGTCTTCGTTAAAAAAACCCAGCCTCATTATTCAACGAGTGCACATGAGAATAATTTAAATTAATTTCCTTCGTCCGTATATCCTCCCGCGGATCTCTAAAAGTTAAATAAATTGCCGTTCTCGTGAAGAGTACAAAGCGCCGGGCCGCGTGTATTTCATTCAGCCTATCAAGAGGAATGTTGAGCGGATCGGGCAGCGTTGCGGCTCGGAGTAATATAATATTTAGGTAGGTTGTTACAGCAAAGTAACTTGTAGAGAACACTGTAACCAGTCTTATGCTTTATATTTATGTATATTATTTTTGTATATGTGTATTATATTTTCTATTGATGTAGTTACCTGACAATAAAGAATAATTTATATTATTATTTAAAAAAAACTCAAGGTCAGAAAGACTACTACGTTTAGTTACTTATTCTAGTAAGTTTTCCATTCAGTGATTACGTAAGAAACATGTATTTGGTATTATTGTCATATAAGTATATAATTATGTATCCTGATTTCATAAAAAATAGGTAGGTTTAAAATTTAGTGATCGTTTTTATTTGTGCTTATTCTGTTCGAGCAGTTTTAATAACAAACGCACATGCGTAAATATGATAAAGGAGGATATAAACTTGCAAAAATATTAAGACATAATTTAATTATTTTTTCTGAACAGTAACAATTCCCCGATCCATTAACTCAATGCGCTCGGCGTTCACAACTGGTTGTCGTGGGTGTCTAGGGTATCGATTGATGTCAGAAAAGGACGGCAATATCACCCCATAAACATGCCAAAGGGAGACAGAAAAGAAACCTTCCGAGAACAAGATAGCATCAAGAGTTACGCCAGGAAGAGAGAGACGTCTCAGGCGCACTCAATAAAAAGTTTTTTTATAATATTTTTTACGATATGCTTTTTAATTTTTTTAACGATTGTTAAGTGGTTATTTATTCATAACACCTTTGTCGGTTTTTTGTCCCGCTCATTAACTTGAATTAGTTTGAACAGGCGTGCGGCGTTCCTGATAATGATGGGTAATTATGACTTTTAATATTTGGGCTGTTAAATTTTAATTTTAGACGTCAATTATTTTTTAAGTGATTTTGTATTGAATGAAGGAGTTATGATGATGAAGGTGTTCTTTTCACTGTATTTTAAGACGTGACTAGCAGTAAGCGAACTATATACGCTGTTCATGAACAGTCAACAACATAATTGTATGACGATCTCCTAATAAAAAAAGGGAATAATTATCACAAATGTGTTTAACATAACATAATATAACATAGCATCACGCCTGTATTCCCCGAAGGGGTAGGCAGAGGTGTACACAACTGTACACCCACATTTCACCAATGCTGTTATTAAGTCCCATGTAATAGGTTGTGAGCCTATTGCCATCTACCATATACATTTAACAATAAAATAGTATAGTATAAAAGAGTTTGGTGCTATATTTAAACGAATAATATTAAATAGTGATAATAATGCTCTCTTATTGTAGGGTTAAGGCATCCCCCCCATTTATCTTCTACTCTTTAACTTTCTACTTTCTACTTTCCCACGATATTCAGTAGAAAACGATTTGCGGATTGCATTCGTCTGCCCATGTATCGTCGAAAATGTTTGCCACAAAAGTTGCTGGCAAGAAATGTCCAAAGGCACAGCGAAAGGGACGTTTGTAATGGGACGTTATTGGCAAAAGATATTACAGGCAGCTATTAATCGGGTTGTCTTTTCGAGATTTTAGTCGCAGTCTCTGTCGCATTTCAATCTGACATTTAAACTCTAGCTTACAAATTTTAGCTTTGTATGAACGTCTAGTAAGAAATTGAAAAATCATATTCATAATCCTAAATAATTACTATGTTACCCATACACTATAACAACGAGTATCATTCGTAGACCTCAAGTTTAACTATATATTGAAAAATGCACTCAACAAAGAAACGTCAAATCGGACTTCTTAGATTGTCGCGAGTATAGGTGGCTTATTGCCCACCATACGAAGAAGATATCACTAGAGCGAGATAGTGGAACAGATCTTCAGAAGCTTCGAGCAGAAGATTGGCTTGTAACTGTCAAAACTCAAACAGATGGCTCACTGAGCCGACGGAAAAAGTGTCAAGACGAGATAGTACTTAATCAATGCAAACAAAAACTTGACAGCGCGGTTGGCGCAGTGGTCGAGAGACCGACTGCTGCGCTGCGTGTCGCAGGTTCGATTCCTGCACGGAGCAAATATTCGTACGATCTATGGATAATTGCTCCGGGTCTGGGTGTTTGTGTGCTTGTGAGATTATATGTCTGTAAACGCACCCACGACACAGGAAGACATTCCTAGTGAGGGGCAACGTCTAAAAAAAAAAGAAAAAAAAAATTGAAGTGTCTGTTTGTAATTTCAAAATGATATAATTTTTTCAGGTCATACCATTATTTGCACGATATGCTTAAGAATCTGTATTTAATTATTATTTTCTGTCGGTCTGTCTGTTTGTACCGGCTAATCGTCGAAACGTCTGGATCAATTCCGATAAGATTTTACTGTCAGGTAGCTGACTATATAAGGAGTAACTGAAACCAATTATAATATAATTATACGCGGGTGAAACTGCGGGGCACAGCTAGTTATCAATAAAAGTAGCAGTAAAGAAGCGAATGAACCACTCGAGTGGTAGGTATGGGAATTAAACGGGCAAGTCAAAGTTTGCAGATTCGACCCAAGGCCACTGACTGCGTTGTTATGTGCATAATCTATTCTACATGAATGATCACTTGCTCAAACGGTGAAGGAAAACATCGTGAGGAAACCAGCACACCTGTGTGATGTTCTCGATGATGTGTCAAGCCATGTTAGAGGCTCGTAGGTGGAGTCAGTCACTAGGTTTTTCACCAACCACACGATTGAAAGAAGAATATATTTACATATGTATAAATAGAGAAATATTTCGAACGAATGTACGCATGCGTAGCGAAATCTAAAGTAATACATTTTTGTGGAACAAAAAATACGGTCGTGAGCAGGATTCGAACCTGCGTCGCCCGAGTAAATATTTTAGTCGCTCTGACCACAATAAAATAAGACCAAGATAGGTCAAGACGGCTTAGTGGTCAATGTGCTTGGCTTTTATCCGGGAGGCGCAGATTCGAATCCTGCTCAAGACCATATATTAACACAAATACAGTGACCGATTAAAGAAAAAAAAAAACAGAAGCATGAATTCACTATATGGCAGGACAGTTTTTAAATGAATAATTTTTATTCCATACCTTTTATATACCATAGCTACCATATTTTTAATCTTACAAGCCTAAGTTATCAGGGAAAATGCAAGGATTCTAACGATACACCTAAATCGGTTGAGACGTTTAGAAAAAATCAAAAATGCAATCAGCTTAAAAAAGTCAAAAGTTAAAGGTTTTATTTCATATAAATCATACAAAGGCACTTATGAAAAGTCAGAATTTACGTGCACTTAAAGTGCGGTTGATGAACAACCTAGTGTCAGAGTTCAAACCACCCGTAGGTCTCTGACATGGCTTTACACACCATTGAGAACATCTCTCAGGCAGGCTGGTTTCCTCACGATCTTTTCCTTCACCGTTTTAAGCAAGTGATAATTAATAATACGCACATGACTTCGAAAATTCAGTGGTGCGTGGCTTGGACTCGAACTTTGACCTTTGACTTGTCAGTCCAACGGCCATACCACTAGGCTATCACTGCTAATCTTCTACTACTACTGTTTAGAACTATTTACTGCTGTTTACGAGTTATGGCGGAATAAAGAAACTCACAAACATATTACATAGGTACATGAACTCTGCATAACACTCTTTTTTTGGACAGTTATGTTAAAAGGCACGTTTTGATAATTCATACTTACATCACATGAATACACCTTATGATTTCATTGCTTTAATATTAATTAAAACTACAATAGTGACCTTTAAGAGTCATGTTACATTAGTCATGTTAACACCTGCTTACTCGTGTGAATTCCACAGTAATTAGAGATGGAATAAAGTGTAATAAAAGTACTTCAGCTGTCATCATTTATCCTTGATAAACTTGGAAGGGTTCCAAGACGTTAAATCATACGATTCTTGCTATAGGTATGTATTGGTGAGATATATAGAAAATAACATGCGGGGCAGTCTTTGGGGACTGCCGATAGAAGTGACTGAGTAACTTGTGAAATGTATTGTTGACCGTTCGGTGGCGATGACGCGAGTTTCATGATTTTTGTTCACCCAAAAAGTGCTCAACGCGCCTAAAGAAGTTTGCATTTCAATTTCACTTAAAAAAAAATATAACCTCGTTGGTCTAGTGGCCCCAAGCGCGACTGCTGAGCATGAGGTCCCGTGCTCAATTCCCGGGTCGGGCAAAGTGTTATTGAGTTTTTCTGTTAGGGAATTCTCAGTAGCAGCACGGAATTTGGAATTATTCCCCGTAGATGGAAATTGGCTCACCACCTATTACATGGGAGTTAATAACAGTATTCGTGAAATGTGGGTGTACGACTGTGTAGGTACATTTCTGCCTATCCATTTGAGGAATACAGCCGTGATGCTATGTTATGTTATAAATGCGCGCGTGGTACTTTATCATTATTTCGCTGCGGAGTCATTTTAAAACTATGATAATATCTCATAAGATATTCATTGAAATCAAATGATATCATGGGCAGTTACGTTCAAAATTAAATAATTGTGATGAATAACGTATTTATTTGGATAAGGATTAATATCATGTTTATAAAATACCTTCGCAAATAATGCATTATTTAGAACCAATTTGATGGATAACCATAAAAAAGGTTATAGTGTGTCAACCTTAAAAGATAGACATATGCTGTTGTGGTGTTTTTTAGAACTTTTAAAGGGGAACAATTCTGTGATACATGATTTTTGCGTAACTTTAACCGTTTAGGCAGCGCACGCAATGGAAGCTCTCAAAGGAATATATTTATCCCGTTTTTGCAACACTTTTCATTGATGCTCCACTCCTATTGGTCTTAGCGTGATGTCATATAGCCTATAGTCTTCCTCGATAAATGGAATATCCAACACAAAAATAATTTTTCAATTCGAACCAGTAGTTCCTGAATTAGCGAGTTCAACCAAACAAACAAACTCTGCAGCTTTATAATATTAGTATTAGCTGTGCCCCGCAAACGTTGTTTTGCCATATACATTTTCTGGATAAGACCACCCTTATCACCTAGGGGTATAAAAACTAGCCTACGACCTATTCTCAGATCTACCAAATACACACAAAAAAAAACATAAGAATCAGTCAAGCCGTTCGGAGGAGTTCGATAACAAACACTGTCACACGAGATTTTATATATTAGAAGAATTATGTAAGATTAGTAGGACGGGCTTTCATTTGACCAGTACCTCACCTAACGGTGTGGTCGAGAAAATAGCAACAGTTCTCAATATCTTGAAGACCACCAGATTATACCTATTGGGAGACACTGACACTGCACAGAAAACAGCTAAGCAAAGGGCTAGGTAGAGAGATGTATACTGTGGTTTATGTAAGTATATCATCGACAAGAAGATCGCGAGAACTTGGCTTTTGCTATTCTATACTAGCATTTCTATCATCAGAAAAAGCTAAACTTTTTTTATATGTTAGCAGTAAGGTGATCTACTTTATGTTTGAGTAATTTTAAATTAAAAAAAAATACATCGCCAGAACGAGATTGTATTCTCTACGTGTGACGTAGGTATATATATGCGAATAAATAATTTAATTTGAATTTATTTTTATGAACCTGTATGCGTTCATAGCTAACTTAGTTTTTCTTTTTAATAACCTAGTTTTAATTATTTATCACTTAAAACCTACGTATTTCTCTATTAAGTATACAATGAAAATAATACAAAGTCGAGTTGATAAATTAAAAACGTGACATAATAATAAGCGAGACACGTGTAGAAACTGTAGAAAATAAAGACCGTAACCGAATCGAATCGTGCGCAGTGATGAAATGGATTCTAGATGCGATAAGACGTCTTGATTTCATGGTGTTCAACACTATTCATGACAAATCGTAAATTTTGATTAATATAATAAAACAGAAAACGTTTTTGCTAAAGACGTAGATGCACGTTACATAATATTGTTGCGTAGCCTTCATACTGACGTAAATTAGCATTAATTAATACTCCTCCCGTATTTCGATCTCGACGGCCTACTTCCACAGAGATTAGCCGAGTACGCAGGAGATATTATAGTGCACAAGTGTATGCGCAAACTCAGGTGCACTCTTTCTTCCTTTACTCTCATATGCTGATGGGACGGCAATACTTTATGCGGACGATTTAAAGTTAGTACTTGAAATTACCGAGAATCGCACTCGCGATGATCTTCAATGCGACATTGATCGAGTCTTACAATGGAGTCTAACTAATAAATTGTACTTTAACACTAGTAAGTGTTATGTTATGACGTTCAGCCGTAAATCACGACCTAGTCAAACCGTATACACTGTAGGTGATGCTGAGGTAGCTCGCGTATTCAACATCCGTGATCTTGGCGTGACATTTGATTCTGGCCTGACTTTTCACGATCACATTTCATTAGTAGCCGCCGAATCATACAGGCGATTAGGCTTTGTCTTGCGTAATGCACGTGACTTCCGTAACCCTAACATCATCAAAATATTGTTTAATTCCCTGGTCAGAAGTAGGTTAGAATTCGCAGCTTGTGTGTGGAGTCCATATCAGTCAAAATACATACTAGTAATTGAAAAAATCCAAAAGGCCTTCCTTCGCTACTTATATAAGAGAAACCATGGGTACTATCCATTTATGTATCCCACGGATTTCTTGCTAGGTATTCTAGGATATAACTCCCAAGCTGTCCGGCGGTCTCGAACTCAGATCATCACTGCACTGAAAATTTTGCGGAATGAAATTGACTCCCCAGAATTGCACAACATACTATGCTCATTTTATGTCCCCGATAATTACTTACGCCAGCGGTCTAACCGCCGGCACAGACTATTCGCCACCACACAGTGCCGAACGGTGTCGCGTGCGCATTCTCCGCTGTGTCGCATGCACAGCGCAATCAATTCCCTTATTCTTGACCTACCCAATTGTGATGTGTTGACCGACAGATTCAACCAAATTATTTTATTGTGTTCGATATTTTGTGAAAGACATTGTATATGAATAATATTCTAGGACCTAATTGTTTGTAACAATGTAACTTAATAAAATGTAATTACTACTTGTACTTAATTAGATGATAGTGTAATTAATATAATGGATTAGAAATTAATTAATTAATTACTGTTATTGGTGTATAACCGTTGTAATTAATAATAAATAAATAAAATTCGACACGACCGGAGAGAGATCAGGCGCAGGACCGACCGCTTTACGTGCTCTACGAAGTACCCCCGTGGGGTGCACATGATCACATCACCAACTTCTTGACTCCAGGCTGCTACTGAGACTTTGCTAACAGAAAAACCCAATAAAACTTTCCCCGACCTGGGAATCGAACCCAAGACCTCACGCTCAACAGCCACGCTTGCTACCACCAGACCAACGAGGCAGTCTATTAGCATATAGATAGTTTATACTAACAAGTTATACAAGTCAAAATTCTAATCGCACAATTGGGCACGAATGGAAGTAATATGGAGGTACTACATAATCTTAGATATGAATCGGAAATAAAAAGCAGTTTTCTTTTCTCCCTCATTATATTCTACCGTTGTATTCACAATGCTCTTAAACAGGCTTAAATAGTGATAAAGTGAAACCCTGATACACCTGATACAGAAGACGGCACAGACAGCGGACGGACAGACGGCAGGATGGATGGACGATGGACGGAAGGATACTGACAAGAACTCAACAGGTCTCAAAAGAAATGATGACAAACGATCAACAGCAGAAGCCGATGGGGGAGTGGGGGGGATAGACATGACATTATTATAGGTTCTCTAAAACTGACACTACACGACTATGTGATACGACTTTGTGATATATATCTGCCTAGCCTTTTCCCAATTACATTGGGGTCGGCTTCCAGTCAAACCGGATGCAGCTTAATACCATTATTTTACATGGAGCGACTGCCTATCTGACCTCCACAACCCAGTTAATGGGTAACACGATATCTCGTGGCATGACTGGTTGTCTGTTACTTAGCCACGAGCCCCTCCTCTCTGATACGACTTTGTGATATAATTATAAATTTTATACGAAGTGATAACGCGCGAATATACATTCGCCGTTGCGACTTGCACTTCAAATTTGTATTGAAATGTTTGACGGATTTCATATACCTATACTTCGATGAGGAAATCAATGTTTATCGTCATCTAACATTCCTACCATCAAATAGTTCCAAAATATTTTAACTACGCAGCTATCTTAATAAACTTCACGATGCGATGGTCTAGACACATCGGCCGTGTTTTAAACTGCGCAGATAATAGTAAAATGAACTCAACATCTTCTTTACAATATGAAGACAAAGGATCAACAGCAGAGGCTGGTGGAGGTACTTGTGAGAGGCCGTGATATTTGTAGTGACATCTACCAAGCTATATTAATACAACGCGCATAACAGATGATGTCAAAAAACATGCATCTATTTTGGTGACAAACTTGCATACATATATACGAACGCCCGACTCCAACCTTTGGGCTTTGGCCCACCAGGTAATATCACAGGGAGGATCCTCCCTTTTCAACGAAAGAACAATACACCTCGTTCCTTCATACATTATTCAAGGTTCTCTCTTATAGAAGACGACACTACAATGCCTAGTATATGATATAAGAAGTTTGATGTCCAACCGCGCCATGCGTGGTACTGTGAATTTATATTGAAATGTATGACGCTAATTCGAAATGCATCGCATTTTCGCATCGCACAGTTACCTAAGGCTCTTGGAACTGTAAATACCTCAATGAGGAAATCATAACGTTTATCGTCAAATACCAATGGGAAATCGACACTAAAATCAAATACTTGTAAAAGTTATACGAAGATCTTCAATCACCGCTGGACGATTTCACGACAATCCCGTAGTTCATGATGTACTCTTCTATTCAGAAATACTATTAAACACAACAATGTGGGAGCAATTCACGTTCAAACGCTTGACTGTCATGTTATAGTTAATTTTCACTTTACGCCGTGACCAAACTGTTCCCATCACGCTTATCACTTTTACGACTTTCTTTTATAGGCAAAACACAACGTACATTTTACACGTTTCATGCAATAATTGACAATTATAATTTTATGTTGTCTTCAAATACGATGGATGTCTACTAGGTGGTCGATGGAAGCGTAGGCATTCTATGTATATTTGGAAATGGTTTTGGAATAGCACAAGTTAGGCAGTTGTAGAACCACATTTAACCATGCTAATAATAGTCCCATATACATATTACAATAATGGGGATGAGCCTATTGCCATCAACCAATATCATCACCAAAACCAAAGAACAACAATATTAAATGGAAAAAGAATACGGTCGCGAATAGGATTCGAACCTGCGCCTCCCGGATAAATACTCCAGGCGCTCTGACCACTAAGCCATCTCGACCTCTGCTCACCACCGCGAATTCTTCCTCCATATTTATAACACGTCTTATGGCGACGTCATTGCAATCAATTCAGTACCTATACAGGTGACCGAACCGACACGACCAACTTTGCAGCTAATACAATGTCGTAAAGAATGCAATTACCTTAATAATTCAAGATAAATCTTTAAAGAGCATTAACGCATGCTTAGCGAACTCTAAAGTTACAATATTAAATGGAAAAAGAATACGGTCGCGAACTGCGCCTCCCGGTTAAATACTCCAGGCGCTCTGACCACTAAGCCATCTCGACCTCTGCTCACCACCGCGAATTCTTCTTCCATATTTTAACACGTCTTATGGCGACGTCATTGCAATCAATTCAGTACCTATACAGGTGAAAATTTAATAAAAATAATATACATATTATTGTTCAACGGTTATTACTCACGTGCATGTCGGGATTGCCCGGCTTGTCCCGAACTCGATAGGAGCCGAGAAAAACTTGTCGCGAGTGAAACTAGTCGGGCAATCTCGTAAAACGCACGTGAGTAATAACCGTTGAACAAAAATATGTATATTTTTTTTATTAAATTTTATGACCACTGCAAAACAATACGCAAATTAAAACTGAAGTGGGAGCCCGAGGAAAAAGGTGATTTAAGTGTTCTCATTTATAAAAAAAAAGCCTCTTCTCCTTTGCCTCGGGGTAAATTATGCTCTCCTTTGAAGATATTGTCCTTGGATCTCTTTGTGGGATTACAAAACTTTTTCTCTTTGAGTTCATTCCTATAAATCTCTATGCATAAATAAAATGGTCTGTTAGTAAAATTCTTTGCGTTAGAGGATTTGTACAAACTAAACCTATATGTAACTTTTGTACAATAACTTTCGTGAGACATGTTCATATCAAATAATGAACTTACCTTGTTATTAATAATTACAGATTGTACTCTATATTCTCATACGAGTCTCTAATTTTTTATTGCTTTTCTGTAAAATATGAGTATCATGTGGTTAATAATGTTAAATATTATATTAATATATACATTCACCTGTCTCTTGCCAGGCATTATGAGTTTGTCATGCTCACTAAAATGTCTTGTTGATGGTGGCGTTGTGTATCAGGGCGTTGAGTTCCCTTCAAAATGGTTGAATTCAGCGATGCTAATGCGCACGTCATACTCGTGAACGGGTGCTGTCTGTCGGGACTGGTCAGCTCGTAATTGCCTTGGTAATCCTTTTGGCTTTATAAACTTCTACTATTTCAATCACTTGCTTTTGTTATCCTCTTAGATTATTCTACATTATACTCTATTCTCTTTTAAAAAAAATATTATTTTAATAGGAGTGTCTATGGAGTTTCTTGCCGGTTCTTCTCCATAAGATCAACTTTTTTGGAACCGTGCACAGATTACAGGCACTTATCACGTCAAAGCTAGGTAGCTTTGACGTGATAAGTGCCTGTAATCTGTTCTATTTGAAATAAAAATCGAATTTGAATGTTCAGCGGTTACTACTTAAGTGCATTTTTCGTGACAGCGGAATTTGTATATAATGTATTTACAATTTTTTCTTTGTCTGTGTTCGTCACAAGTGAAGCCGTTTAGTGCCAATTGATTAGATACTATTTTTAATACCTATTTGTCGCCACACTTGCACAACAAAACTACTTACAAAGTTTTCGCAAGACAGCTTCCTTCGCCGTACATATCTCTCAATAAAGTCATTTTTTTAAAATAAATGTTTCATTAAAGTTTCCGTCAAATAGAGTACGAATGTCTCTGTATAGTTATATTTATTTAAAAGAAATACTAAAAGCATCAAAATTACTTAAACTTGTAGGAATAACAAATAGCAGAACACATACACAGACTAGGTTGAAATTGAACACATGCGAACAATTCACCAAAGTGCACCAAGCTTCTCCCAAATTGCCGAAATACCCCATAAAACATTTTCACAGATATTAATTCCCTAATTTTAGAATAATTTGATACGATACCGTATTTCCCTATTCTTGATTTATGTTCATCTAAACAGCCTAATTATTTTAATGGCTGTCTTGAAATTGAAATATAATGTCAGTCGTGATATTTCAACTTCCGAGCAGTACGATTGTTTCTCGATTTATTATCACTCCCGCATCCGAATATTAAAATAATAAAGAAAAGCTTCATTTCATTTGTTTTGATTTAAGTATTATTGTATGACAACACATCAGCAATCTTCACTACGTCTCTACATGGTATAAAGTCCCTCGCCGCCTAAGTCTGTTTGTAAACGTATTTTTCCATAATTATAGAGCCGATTGTATTCGGGTTTTCACGGATAAATCTAGTTTCTAGAAGAGCGTTAACGTAATTAATTTAAAATAATATAGAACTGCAATAGAAATTTCCGACCCGTACCGAGTATGTATGCGGACTGATGTCTGAACCTTATGACTGGGGCGGTCTAACTTGTAATATGACGAGGCATGTCTAAATGATTGTCAGCCATCCTACTAACACTGAAGAGATCAAGAGTTCCGTGATCGCATTGGAAATATTATAGACCACTCTTATAGCATCTCATGCATCTTCCCAAGCTCACCGCAATACCTACTGAATAAATAGGGTTCATAATCTTTAAATTTCTAAGGAACACGTGGACATGATAGCTCAGCTGTTATGGCATGACTAGAGTCAGGGGTTCTAGTTAGTCCCTTTCGCGTCAAATATTTTTTCCTTACAAAAATAAAAATTTATATGGGCATTACATGACCGTAAAACAACCTATAAAAAAAATACATCTTTCATAACCCCTTTGATTCCCGACCCAGAATAAAATAATTAAAAAATCTTACCACGCAATTTGTCTCAAAATATGTTTGGCTCCTGACAACAAACCCTATTTCTTATTGTTTCTGATTTATCCAGAGACAGGTCACTGTCTTGAATTGAATCATGAACATAAATTGCATCCATTAAATTAGTTGAAGAGGTGTTGGTAAATAATTTTACTTTTCGGAACATGCTGTAGCTATTGTCGATACAAAGGAGTTGCGGAATTACTCTCCTGGGTGTAATTTCCATTTGAGAATCATAGGTTTCTTATATATCAATTCAAGAAGAAGTAAGCATGAAAAGATTATTATTTAGAGATACAATGATAAAGTGAAAGAATTAGGTATGTATAGACCTATATACCGGTGTACGATTAGTGATCATATGCCGTAAAAACATGTATATTTATGTACATAATTTAATTAATTGCTATAATAGCATTTAACTGAAGCTTTTACACAATGTTAACATATAAATTATTGTTCACCGGTTACACTTACGTGCATTATTACCTAATGTTATGATTTACATCATAAGAGCACATACAAAATTGAAAATATTTGTCTACGAGAATATAGTTAACCACAGCTTATTGATTACGTCACGGCCACGTCATCCCCACCCTCTCAATTAACGCAGGGGCGTAGGAGTGACGATAAAATGTTAATTGGAAAACGCAGCTTCATAATTGATTTAATTTTCAGTTCAGTATTTTTATTTTACTTTTAACGGTATTGTAAATGGTAACCATGCATAATTATCTTTGTTTGCTATTTTATTAAAAACGTTTTTTTTTATAAATAAGACCGTATGAGGTAATGGAAGAGCGAACATACTTTTCTAGGTCGTCCTTGCCTAAGAGGAGAGCCTTTTAAACCTCCCAGAACAAAAAGATGCATCTATTAAAACCCGTTTTCTAATAATTTATTTGGTTATTAATATATTAAAATAAATGAATAGAGAACGGGTTTACAGGCGCCTGTGTCTTGAGATATAGTATAAAATAGAATCTGAGTTAAAAAAAAACAATAATAGGTTTACATAAATCAGTTGAAACAGAAAAGTTAAGAGAAGTGATTAGCTGACTAATCATTACCAATTTGTTGACAATGAAAACAAATACATTTTATGAATGCAAATTTATTGTCATAGTACCATAACTAAGTTCTACGAGGTTTGACATAACACATAATACCTCTGGTGTTTGTTTGGATACCAACATTTCACTATTGCTGTTATAAAGTTCCATATCATGTGTGTTTATGTGACTTTCGCAAATGTCCTCCTGATCTGGTATCGTCCTGTGTCGGGTCGCTGAGCTCCCTTAGTCATGGTTGAGGTACACGATGACTGATGCAATACGTGCCGTTAGATAAGACAGGTCACTTCAAAGCTGCTATGGCTCTTTCCTCAAAAGGCCATTCCAGATGACATGCATGGTTACACTCACATAGATATGTACTATTATGTTTGGCCTTTAAAAAGAGACGTTGACCTCTGAGTTAGTTTCGGAGTTTCTTCTTAGAGATAGTCAGATAGGAAACGCCGACGCCATCTAGTTTATAAAAATTACTTGTGTTGTCAAAAGATATTAACAGAAATAAAATCATTTATCATTTAGATAGTTAGCCTATTGTGATTTTCGGTTACAATTTAAAGCTCCACACTGTTACAGACGAATAAAAAACTACAGAAAACCAATAACACTTTGCTGGACCCGGAAATCGAATACTGGACTTCACGCTCGACAACCGCCAGTAGCAATTAGGCGAGTCAGTCAAACAATGAACTCAAATTCTGTGACGAGTGTTCCATAGTAGCGGCATTCGAAGTGAAACCGCGTCGCTTTCTACAGCATCGGTGCGGGCGCACGATTCGCGCGCATTTCTATTAATCATGACGTCAACGTCACGACCAACGCGGTACCCGTACGCTACCGCTAGTCACGTGTGATAATAGCAATAGCAATCGAAGGAATTATTTTACAATTGACTGAAAGAACTCACTGTCAAACGGACATGTGATGCGCAGGAATGAAAAGCATGAGAAAAGTTTGGGGTACTTAATGTGGCTGGCTATATTGCCTCGGAGAGCACGTTAGGCCGTTGGTCCCGGTTGTCAAATTAAGATCTATGACAGCCGTTACGGGTAGTCAGAGGCCTGAAAGTCTGACGACCAGTCATACCACGAGATATCGTGTTACCCAGTAACTGGGTTGTGGAGGTCAGATAGGCAGTCGCTCCATGTAAAACACTGGTATTAAGCTGCATCCGGTTTGACTGGAAGCCGACCCCAATGTTATTGGGAAAAGGCTAGGCAGATATAATGTGGCTGGCTATATGGGTATAGGAAGTCGGAGGAAACGATTGTGTGGAAGATGATATGACTTGAAAGAATGTAATTACTGGATTGACGACAAATAGAGATCTAAGAAAAAGACATGTTGCGGTAACCCCAAATAAATTGAAAATGAGTGCAAGATAATGTTGAATTAAAGAACTATTAAGTACTAATTGTGAGATACACACATATATACATAGCACATCATGCCTGTAATTCCGAGATGTACGTATATGCACTAGTAATGCTGTTATTAAGACCCATGTCTAGTAATAGGTCGGGCAAATACTGGGAATTTCCTAACAGAAAACCCAATAAAAATGCTCAGCAGTCGCGCTCGGGACCAACGAGGCAGTAAGCCGAGAGTCAGCAAAGAGAGTTTGTGAGACTGTGGGTAATGAAGCTTTAAATTATGAATTGCACTCACTATTTGGTAACCAAACAGGTTTTCTCAGTAGTGGTCCCAGAGTTTATTTTGAAAAATATATGGCAAATGATAATGTGTTACCAATTCGTGAGGCACAAATAAAGACAAGCTAAAAAAAGGACGCAGACGAGTTCGACAATTCATCGTTATAACGATTAAATAAGGTTCAATATTAGTTTTCTAGCGTGAATGATATGAGACGAGGCTCATTGCGATCTAAAAAGATAAACGTAAAAGTAGAACGGGTGATTATATTGGGAACCGTTAGATAGTTCCTAACAATTCCTGTAATATGAGTTGTGACTTTGATATCAAGTATGATCTATTACATAGAACTGAAATGAAAAATAAATTATAAACTTGGGCCGGGCCTTGACCTAAGTGCGATCAATACCAGGTAATCGAAGCGTGGGATGTCTAACAGCGTGGCAAGTAAATTAATAGAAAATCGTAAGTCTGCGTTATAAGTTATATCTTCAATTGTTGTTGAAAATTACATTTAATGTTTATTGACTAGTTAGATTTTAACAATGTTTGTAATCAATGCATGTAATGTAATAATAATAACTTATTATAAATCATGCCACCTATTGCGCATCCTTGTTCTGGTAAAATGTAAGATCTATTTATAATTACTACCACTTTCATGTACTGCATCTTGCAATAAAAAATATCTTATCTAATGAATTATAGTACTAACATAAGTACATAGCAAAACTACTTATACTAAAATTAACAGTTTTTAATCCTTCATATGTTCAGGAATCTGTGAAAAGGCATTTCTAATACTCCGGAAGGCCTGCCTTTTGCAGTATTAGGAACTTTTACATAATGTAACTTTTTAATAATGGAAGGTTGAAAAGAAGGTTTGGTGCCAATAAGTGTCTATTAGAATTTGAACACGGTCTTGCTTAAACTATAAAAGAAAACATCGCAACGAAATCAGCACACCTGAGAGATGTTCTTGATTGTGTGTGTGTACTAAAACCGTGTAAGAGGTACAGGTGGTTTAAACTCTGACATTAGGTTGTTCATCAACCATAAGTAAGATAAGAAAAATAAGAATTACAACAAAAAGGTGATGTCCAGTGATGGATGGTGAAGATATGGAGTACAGCTAACTGTTTATACATAGTTCTTGAAAAAGAAAAATATATAAGTTGTTGATGAAATATTCTAGAAATGCGTCTTTGAAAAGCGCCATCATTGGCGCTTTTCAAAGACGATGTATAAACAGTTAGCTGTACTCCCATTTGTTATCACACGTAACTAACACCCTGATATTTCATATTTTGATTTGGCCATTAAAAGTAAGTATCTATCAATATATACCGGTTATTGTTACACGACCAGATTTTTTTCCGAATGAATTGAAAGCACATTACTGAATAATTTTTTTTGTAAATATTTTTGTTCATGTATTTTATGTATGAATACCGTGTAAATTTGGTTAAATAAATAGTTATTAGAAGATAAATATTTCCAAACACTAACTAACAT
Organism: Xylocampa areola; assembly: GCA_935421205.1. Lineage (NCBI taxonomy): Eukaryota > Metazoa > Arthropoda > Insecta > Lepidoptera > Noctuidae > Xylocampa > Xylocampa areola. The sequence goes on from OW285206.1 coordinate 14,617,015, forward strand.
CGTAGTTTTATTAAGACAGCTACTTAAACCGAGATTTTATTTGTTACGGAATAGCGTTTCCGATATTTCTGTGAATCTATTATAAAATCGGAGTGCAAACATAATCAAACAAGTTACGAGAGAGCTTGAGAGAGTGTATTCGACATTTTCCCAAGCCCTGAATATGAAACAGACCACACAAACCGCGCCATGATTGATCGACTCTGTTATAAGTATGACACGACACAGCCCAAGCGGCGCGTTTGTCGCGTCTCGCGGTAAGGCGCGGTAAATCACTATGTTTACCAATGCAAATCACGACGTTATTAATTAATTATCGTATTTATTTGTTGTCATGGAAGTGTTAAGTTGACTTAATATAAGATATAGTTAGTAAGAATGAACCTAAAATAAAAATGATAAAAACAACAGTAGGTACAAATTCGTGTTTTTTTGTTTTTTAATTATGCTATTCTCGCCGCATCCCGTAGTTTCATACTCATTTGTTAATACGACATGGTCAGATTGGTCGAATTCCGAATCATTCATTTTTAATGAAAAAAAAACAAAGTTAAACTATTTTTTTTTCTAGGATTTGTGGAGGATTGTGTTATGTATTTTTATGTTTCTTTGCCACAGTTACATGTAGTCTCTGAAAAATTCATCAGGCTGGCTATAACGGTTAAATTATAGAGTCATTTGACAAACAGAAGATATAATTAATACAAAGGCACGCTTGCTAAGTGTATGTTATATTTTTATTTCATACCTTTTTGTGTACCACAGCCGCTCACACACCACATTATATATTTTTTTAAATCTTATTTCTTATTCTAACTATGCCCTATTAATCTAAATCGGTCCAGGCATACTCACAAACATACATATCTACGTACATACATGAACCCTAAAACATAACACTCCTTTTTGGGCAGTCGTGTAAAAATGGACGGACGGACAGATGGTTTGAATTAATAGGGGGGCTTTACCACAAAATGTAGTATATCTCCTTGAAATATTATCTATTAGAATAAGCATTCTCTAAGTAAGTTATATATTAATGGAGCTGCTAAAATTAAGAAGTGCCCAAGAAGTGCCCCATTGGTCTTCTGTTTCATTGGTTTAGTAATAGCAAGGTCGACTGTTGAGCGTTAGGTCCTAGCTTGGATTCCCGGGTCGAGCAAATGTTATTAGAATTTAAGTGTTAAGGAAAATTCTCAGTAGTATTCCGGTCTTTGGAATTGTGCCCGGTTTATTGCAGTCGACTCAACACCATGGGTCTTCATAACAGTATCGTATAAATGTAGGTGTACAACTAGTACACTTTTGCCTACCCCCTTGAGGAATACAGGCGCATTGCTATGTATATAGAAAGAAACTCTAGATGACACAGATATTTTCAATTAATTGTTAATATTTTGAACAACACGCTTGTTGCGAGTCCGTGTGATAAATGCGGTAAATTACTGATTGCAAATACGCAAATGGCTATATTACGCTAATTATTTATAATAATAATTAATTAATTAGTAGATAATTAGATAGCAGTGCTTAACTGTCGACGTTGAGATTAGAAGGACCAAAATTCCAATCATAAACATGTTCTTATTTTCCACAATGAATTCAAAAAAGCTCTGTCCGTGACCCACACATGATACACAGCATTCGTTTTACAAAAAAGTAGTTAAGATAATTATTTGTTTGTAGTAGATAATTCGACGTTTCAAACTGTTATAGAAGACCAAGAAATTCACAATTACTTTATTAGAAATACTAGCGGCCTGTCCCGGCTTCACACGGGTGGACATTAACTTTTTGAACATTTTGGGATAAACGTGAAGTTCTTTGTAGATATTGATATGTTCATTAAGCCGTTGGCTCGCTAATTAGATAGCAAACGCAGACGCAATAGATTTTTATTGTTATGAAGTACGTATTTGCACGTGGCTGAGCGGAAGGGATTTTTTTTTGTTCGATCATCAATCGTTTCCACAGCGCATGCGATGAAAGACATTTCATGGCATTTTTTTACACCTCGAGTTACATTATTAAAGTTTTAGTAAGGATTCCTAGTATTTTCTAGTAATAAATAGCTTATATTACTCAGGGATAATGTAGCATTGTAATGGTGAAAGAATTTTTTAAATCACTCTGGTCGTTTTTGAGTTTATACGATACAACAACATAGCATCATAACATAGCATCACGCCTGTATTCCCGGATGGGGTATCCCTGTATTGAGTGGCATGAACTATACATGAACATGCGATTACAGCAATTGAGAGTGATTTGCTATAATTCATTGAAGAGTTCCATCGTCTAACTTCGAAGGTCTTCATCAGATCTTTACTAAATTTAAATGGGACCACCTCTGGGGACTACTCTTTCAAAAAAAGATATCGACGGACATACATAACAAAACATGGTAGCTACTGTAAAACGTTGAGGAGTTCCCTTGACTGTCCTTCGTCTTCATCATCAGACCCCTAATTACAGTCACAACCCATCTAGGTGTAAAGTTCTCATCAATACAAATTAATCAAGCCCAAACACCAGGTAATTGCTGTATATCTTTAAAGAGTTCCCTCGACTGTCTTTCAGCTCCATTATCAGATCGACTCCACACCTTCATTAAATAGTAGTGCTTTAAAATACTTAATGAAAAAATTAACAAATGCACTTGTCGCCCCTACAATTTTCGAAGGTTTCCCTCGATTTCTCGGGGATCCATCATCAGATCCTTTTCATGGTACCACCACTGAGATTTCTTCTTTCCAACAAAAAAAGAATGATCAAAATCGGTTCATAAATGACGAAGTTATCACCGAACACACATAAAAAAAAAAAAAAAAAAAAATATACGGTCGAATTGATACGGTTGAAACCTCCTCCTTTTTTGAAGTCGGTTAAAAAGGAATTGAGATGATTTTCTTGCTATTTTTTTCAGGAATACCGAAAGCTTTTTACAGAACATTTTTATTGATTAGACCGTTCTAAACACTTATTAGAACGATTTTGTTCTATTCTTTTAGATGTGATATAAACTTAGTCTAGTTCAGCGTGCAGCGTACCTAACAATATCTGGCATGCTGCTAAAGTTTTGGCTATGTTTTATGACCGGCGGCCTGCCTGATGTCAACTCTCATTAGGAATGCTGTTGTTGGTGGTAGCCGTCACTGATACGGTCTCCTACTATCTAGCTATGTCACACCAATTGTTATCCATGCACCAAGTTCTGATGATATCATACTATTACACTCCACTAACCGAGCTTAAACTTAGCCTAGTACCAAAATATTTGTTTGTAAATCTTATAAACATATTTATTCTACTTCCGAAGTAAACATTATGATATAAAAAGCTACAATCCATACAAACATGATTAATCGAGGGTGTTATGTTATGACTGAGCCGCACGACGGCCGCGTGTCGCGTCTAGGCGCGGCGCTGTAAATCACCGTTTACAAATACGCCAGCGGCCACATCACCAATGCAAATGGTTATAGTAACTAATTAATTAGTCCTTGTTACGTTTAATTTAAGATTAGATAAAGAAATAATGAAAGATATTTTAAATAAACGTGATGCTTGTTTTTTCAAAACCAAAATTTTTTTGAGTCCTTCTGCTACTAAGTTACTGTTTTGTATTTTTTTAATATTTTTACACGTACTTGAACGTTAATTTACTCTAACATCATTATGATGCATATTACTACGCGTTGTTACTTACTAGACTTAGTAAAAACTGGCGAAATTCAAGGACCTACTTTATTTACCAACAATATGTAAGTTTAAGGAAGGCCATACAAACATGATTGATCACGGGTGTTATGACCGAGCCGCGCAGTTGTCGCGAGTCACGGCGCGACGCGTTATATCTGTTTACCAATACGCAAGCGGCCAACGCTGGTCACATTAGAAATGCAAATGATGATAGGATAGTAACTAATTAATTGGCACTATATGACTCCAGACTGCTGAGTTTGAATTTTAGGTAAGAAAATAGAAAAAAAAGAAGAGTTGAATTTTTTTCTTTTATTAGACCAAATATATTTTGGAGTCATCTTTAATGATGGTTGGGACAGTTTCTTGGATATTATGGTGTACAAGGCTACACTTTACATTTTTATTGTACATTTTATTAGAATTTTTTTTTTTAGAATTAGAATTGTTGTCAGTAAAATCAGTTGAAACTACTATTGGAGTTTGACTACCGACTAGTTTTACTAAGTATAAGATAGGTACTACAATAAGTATAAGTACCTATCTTATATTGACCAATATTACATGAAAAGGCCATACAAACATGATTGATTGCGGGTGTTATGACAGAGCGGCGCGGTTGTCGCGAGTCGCGGCGCGGCGCGGTAAATCACTCTGTTTACCAATACGCAAGCGGCCACATTACCAATGCAAATGACGCCCTATTGAGCTCGCCTGAGGAGTACGGACAGCATATAACGTTGGCAATATTTTTCAATTTTTTTTTTTTTTGTAATAAGTCTTAGTATTTATTTAGACTTAGTAGTAGACTAGTATTTATGTGGTGTGTAGTATTTACAATCAATCAAATGTTTAGGTTGGGTTTGGTGAAGAGATCTTTAAATAGCCAGCTTACAGTATGCTAGCTAGTATTAGAAAGGGCCTCTATCCTGTAGCAGGACAGAAACGAGCTAGTTTCTTTTTTTGAAAAACGTTACTTTAATCTAGCAATAATAATTAATATTTTTTAATTAATTTATTTATTATCAGATTTACAGGGTTCCGTTTATGTGATAAAACAACAGTATACTAAAAAAGAAAAGTTAAGAGCAATAAGCCATTGTTAAAAACTCCCTCTACTATGCTAAGCCTGTCCTGCAGGAAGTCTTTAACAACAAGTTAATTTCCTGAATAGAGTTACGGTAACAAGAGTGAACATTTTGCATTTGCTTGTAAGGTATACCTTATAAGCAAATGCAAAATGTAACGTATTATAAGATAGAAAGAAGTCTTTATATTCACATAAGTAACATCACAAATGACGAAATCCAATTGATTGAAAAAGGATAGCAAATAACCTTACAGCCCGAGTGTTGGGCATACCATTTATAGATTTTATCTAAACAAGCCGTTTGAGGAAATTCTCTGTGCCGTCGTAGAGGGCTTTATGTTTTTTTTACTTAGGATTCTAAAAGTGTGTCATGACAGTAAATAAATGACTTCATGTAACAGCAAAAGCGTCTTGCAAACACCGAATGTCAGCTACATTTTGGTGTTTAAAGGCACTAATCTCACATGCGTATACGCGTACCAAATCTGATACATTTAATCTTTAGGCTTTGGGTTTTAATACTCAAAGTGTACATAGGTCAAATAAATTAACTATAGTTTCGTGCAGAAAACTAACCCGTGGCCTGAAGCGTAGAAGGTGATCTCTTGACCATAGCTGTACCTAACGTCAAAATGGTTGATGCCGTCTACCTAATTTGCTTTAAGGGTCCCGTTGTGACATTGACGAGTGAACGTCTGTGTTAACAAGCATCCTGGAATTCTTCTTCTTATCATGTGGTTGATGAACAACCTAGTGTCAGAGTTTAAACAACCCGTAAGTCTCTAACATGGCTTTAAACACCATCGACAATATCTCTCAGGTGTGGTTTCCTCACGATGTTTTCCTTTTCCGTTTCAAGCAAGTGATAATAAATTTATAATACGCACGTGACTTCGAAAAGACAGTGGTGCCTTGGATTCGAACTTGCGACCTTTGACTTGTCAGTCCAACGGTCATACCACTAGGCTATCACTATACTCCTGGAATTGATTAATAAGCACCAATGCAGACTGGGTACCTGCTTTATTTGAGCAAAGGTGTTATAAAAAAATATCTTCGTTAAAATAATTTATCACCTGGCTATCTCTATTCCCAATATTTAGGTATTATAAATACTTAATTATTTGAATTAGCCTTTGAAGGCAGTTTTCTTAATTATTTGGTGTGGATGTAGAGGCAAAAACATCGCGCATTTTTTGTTTTTTTTTTTTCGCAGTTCTGTTTCTATAACAACTGCTCCGCAATATTTCTCTCATCCTGCCCATCGTTCGTGTGGATTTAAAATAAGTAAATGAAAGTATTTTTAAAGAAAATCAAATAAACAACTCTGTTTGCTGACCATACATAAGTTTTTCGACAGCGTGTTTTGCTTTTGCGTGCCGAGACTTTATTTGTGTGTGTAACGTTACAATGTACATACACAGACGGGGCTATACGTAAATACCACACACATGGATTTAATGTCCAATGTAACTTGACCTATTACACCTCCCGCCAATATATGTAGGTAAGAACTAGTAAGGGGAGGTTAAATATGCTTGTGGGGTCTTAAAGGCTGGTTATTTTAAATATATGCATGTATACATGTGTGTGTATGTCGTGATCTTGGTGTTAGCACTCGGCTCACCTTCGTGCGACCTCGTGTTTCGACACCGGCGGCCGAACAGCTAGTTATTGTTCCCCCGAAGGTTCGCGCCGGCGAGCAGCGCGCGCGCTGACTACTGATGAGCTCTCAACGTTCTATTTTTAAACTTCGATACAAGTTTGAGATGTATGAATGTTGAAGTATGGATTGTAACGCTCGTTTTAGTTTCTGCATACCCTATTGGAGGATGGGTGACCTCATTTGTTACCTACGTGCGGTTGATGTTAGTTTGATATACGTGATTTATTTTGTGACTTATCATGCGCGTGGGCAACAAGAAGAGGCGTTTGAATTTGTCTTTATCTAATCTTGTAAATAATGAATAAACCATTGAGGTTGACTCGTATTTTAGTGGTTATAGAGTGAAAAATGAGTTTAATCTATTAGCTGGTTGAATTTATGAAAATTATATTCTGGATGTGTGATCAATTATTTGGCGGTTTACGGACTAATTTCTCGAGTACCAGGCTTCGAGATGAAATCTTGGCATGTTGTGAACGTGTTACACATTAGACACCATTAAAGTATGACAAAGGAGGACGCACAGTGACAAAACCTGGAATTCAATATTTGCGTAGCTTTTTCCCAACAATGGGGTCAGCTTACCGAATTAACAGTCAGTTATCAATTACAGTCTAGCCGAATTAAGTTTTCCTAATACCAGTATTTTACATGAAGTGACTGCCTGACTTCCTCAACTTAGTTACTAGGTAACACTATATACCGTTCTTAGATTAATCATAGAATTTGACTGTTATAGATATTCAAGTGACAACCGTCACCGACTGTTTCACGTGCTCTTCGAGGCACTGCTATTAATGGTCTAGAATCCGTACCTAGAAAAAGAGTAATTAACCGGGCTGTTCAAAACCAGTATATCCCTTCTCAGTATGAAAAGAAACATTCGTAATGTGGGGATATTCCATCCTGTCACTTAATTAATTATTTTATGGTAAGACTGCCTTATTTATATAGTCAACAAGCAGGGTCTGCTGAACGTGAGGCCTTGAGTTCGATTCCCAGTTCGGGCAAAGTGATAATCTGCGATGATGAGACGTTATCCTGTCACCACGAATACTGTATCTTATTTTTTTTTGTGTGATAGCGGCAACCGAGCAGACAGATCGCCAGATGGTAAGCGATTACCACCGCCCATGGACACCCCAAGGAGTCGCAAGTGCGTTGCCGGCCTTTTAAATGGTTTGGGCCTCCGGTACCCTCACTCACTCGGCGAAACACAACGCAAGTGTTGTTTCACGCCGGTTTTCTGTGAGGCCGTGGTATCAATCCAGTCGAGCCGGCCCATTCGTGCCGAAGCATGGCTCTCCCACGGTAAAAAAATCATGTAACTACCATACCCGACTATTCATACCCAAGTCGCTATAATGTAGTTCGGCTCACAGAGTTTCACGCATAAAGCTCGAAACGGGATGGCTGACTTATCAGGAACATATTTTCATAGTCATGACATGATTGATATTCATCAAGAAACAATGAGTAAGTTTACTGAATTTATGAATCAACTTTGAATATACGTGTTCACTTCGGTTTTGTTGGATTGCACGTTAGTCCAGGGTTGATATTTCATCAGTCGTATTGAATAAAGCATAGAGATTGGAGCAATAAGTGTCTTTTTTAGCTAAAACTGCTTCAAGGATCTCACCCTTGGTTCGATTTCTGGGTCAGGCAAAGTGTTATTGGTGTTTTCAGTTAAGAAATTGTTGGTAGCAGGATCGGCTTTAGATTTGTTACATATAGATAGCAATGGCTCATCACTTAATTCATGGTGCATAATAATGGCATCGGTGAAATGTGTACAACTGCATAAATCTCTGCATAATATTTCGGAGAATACAGGCGTCGGGCAATGTTATTGCCTAAAAGTTACAAACCCTCAAATAGTACCAATTCTTTCAAAGTACTATTGACGCAAGCAGAGACAAATAGCCCAGAGACACGCAAAGAGCTCTGCGCTCATCGATCATCGAAATTGCTTTTATACTTAGTATCGTATGCAAATGCATGCGGACGGAAGCCTCATTTTCTGAACATTACTGTCTGTTTGATCTTCGAATAAATCTTTATGATGCATTAACGCATACGTAGCGAACTCTAAAGATATAGATTTTTGGAAATAAAAATACGGTTGTGAGCAGGATTTGAATCAGCGCCTCATTCCTGCAAAGCAGCAAACGCTTCTGAGAATTTCCTAACAGTAAAACCCAACACCCGCCCAAACTGAAAATCGAAACCTCATGCTCAGCAGCTGCGCTTGCCACTAGTAGAACTATGATGCAGTTGTTTATTGTATTTTTTTAAATTCATTTTTAGTTATACATTTTCGTGGAAAAAAAATACGGTCGTGAGCAGGATTAGAACCTGCGCCTCCTTTTTTTTTAAGTCTGTTCGCGATCATTACACATTATATTAAAACTTTCAACATTAGTGGTCACAGAATGACTGCTGCAAAGTGTTCAAACGTTAGGATAATCAAAATCATTATTATTCGCAATGCAATCTAAAAGTAGTTTTATTAAGAGTCTGTATCCATACCCACCATCGAGCTCGAACGGCATTTTATCGAATTGGAATTTGAAACGCAGATATATTAATCACGTCCAGTCGTAAGCTCAGGTACTGTTAGTAACCAACTAGGATTCGTGATTTTAAGATTCTTTGGTCTGAAATCATAAAAATTAGCGTTTTTAACCAAAGCTGAGCTTGGAAGCAAATTAGTACGAGGATGTGTTATAGTAATTCTATTGTATAAGAAAGTGTAACGGCGCTGTAAAGTGGTATGACCACCATTGCTGTGCGGGAAGGCTGAGCATTGCGACGATGTGTACCGGAACTCGAACGTACCTTTTTCACTTCAGATGTGCTGGAAGAGCTATGCTACGGAGTGTAATTCAGTTTCGTATACTCCTTCATACACATCCTTCGCTTTCAGCAGTTATGAGATACTTGGTCGGGAACGAGAGCGCATGGGGTGCGTTCTGCGAGGAGATGATGCTCGCGAAGGGGACGGCGGAAGTGGAGAGAGAGGCGAACAGAGGTGTTTCCCACACAGCCATCGCCGTGCTCGAGACGGCCACGCACCGCAATTCAGCAAGTACGTCACGGCAAAGTGTCTATACAGGCTGGCCACAGTTAGCCTACGCAGACAATTTCGCTGGACCGAAATCCCGGAGTATCTGTTGAGACCCGTTAACGTTTATATCGCGGGAGAGCCATGTGTCGGCACGAATGAGCCGGCTGGACCGGAGTGATACTACGGCCTCACAGAAAACAGGCGCGAGTGTCGTGCGTTGTGTTTCGGTGAGTGAGTGAGCGTACCGGAGTCCCAAACCTTTTAAAAAGGCCAGCAACGCACTTGCGACTTCTCTGGGGTTGCGGGTGTCCATGAGTGGCGGTAATCGCTTACCATCAGGCGATCTGTCTGCTCGGTTGGCCACTATGCCATTTTTTTTAAAATGTACCCTTTTCTTCGGGGGTCGCGGTGAATGCTGCTGCGGACTCAGGGCCTCAGTAAGGTTTAGAGTAGGTCCGTGTGGTTTTTACTTGGTAGGAGTCCGGCACAGCCGCCACAGTGAATTTTCTACACAAAAAGGAAATGGCACACGTCCCTCGCTCGCCTTCCGCGCACATATTCCTCGTTCCCATTTGTACGCCACAGAAATCTGGCTCTTCTTAGTATTTCTAGCATTTCCATCAATGCTTTCTTGGGTAGATTTCTTCCTCACTCAACGCTGCGCTTCTTGGTATGCAAATGCGGGGTGCACTTCACACGCATTGCTTTCGTGGAAAACGTCACACAGTATGATAGCTCTGCTACATTTCCTCGTACTACACACCTTCCTCGCAAAGCTTTGGTGGAGACTCAGCCTTAAATGTCTGTCAAAGAGAGATTACAGACCTTGGATGTATAATTAACAAGATGATGATTACTGTGTCTTAATCTGTCTATGTACTTACTTTAGAAGGCAAGGTTACTAGTGTACATAAGAAATAATATTGTAGGGACAATAAATAAGTATGAATGGTGTGTGTCAGCGTTTTGATGTGTCAAAGAGATGTATGCGAGGTTCGATCGCCACTTCGCCAGTTTCTGCGCACTGGTCGATCTGTGTGTTTATGACAGGATCAGGGTAATTTTAGGAATAAAATAAAAAAAATCCATTCGTTATCCAAGTGAAAATAAAAGAGTTTATTTTGAGTATTGCAGTAGCTCTCCTGACATTATTGATAGAGGGCCTAAAATATTTCAAATATAATCATACAAATGAATCAATATTGAAATAATCTTCCCCTAAGCATCGAAATTCACAGCATATTATGCTAAACCAAATCATAAATCTTACCAATACTTTTTTGTTTTTTTTTTTTCTGTTTTTAGGAACTATTTTTTAAGTTCATATTTTCATAACTTTTCAGACATGAACGCTTGTTCATTGCTTGTATTTCATATATTCTCGGTCCAAAACTTCGAATACGTTTTATCGTGTGCAATGTGCACCGATAAAACATAAAATGGATAGTACAATATATCGTCTACTTTATATTCCACTCAGCGTTGAAATCAGTTTTATTTCCAAGTATAAATAAATTTATTTGCAAATCTTTGCATATGGGACCGCGGCGTCTGAGTCGGACAAAAAAATAATACCCTTGAGGAAACCTTTCTGTGAAGATTGTGTCAGGCGATCGCGGGATTGTGTTGTTGGACAAAACGACATCGTTGTGTCAACAGATTATTGTGTCTATAGTTATATATTGGAGGGGTTTTCCTTAAGTTATTATTGTATTCGTACATAAATAGAAAACAACGTGTCAAAGGAAACTCACTTTTAGGGAATTCTGGAACGGGGTACCCCTATACTAATACCACATTTTTTCATTTACTTTTCCAGTGCGGAAATTTTTTGAAGACGCTGTGCCAGACTTCGGCGGACTAAAACCTGCTAAAGTATACGTACGGAATAGATTTTGCAAAGCTAGAGGCATCTAACCGCCAAAGTGGAGAGGCAAAGCATATTTTTTGTAAAAACATGCAAATTTTCGTGGCCGACTGACAGGAAGAAGAAGAAGAAGTCTGACTTAATGTAAAATCTTCTATAACTTATATAAAATACTGAAAAAAAAAACCGAGTACGTGCGCGATTTTGTTCCTAGACACGATAAACCTGCACTATGAAAATAATGAACAACACAATAACAGTTTATACACACCTATAAACGAAAACATGACAATGTAATCATATTTAATGATCTTTATATACATGTTAAGACCAGAATTCACGGTAGTAAGCAGAGGTCGAGATGGCTTAGTGGTCAGAGCGCCAGCAGTATTTATCCGGGAGGCGCAGGTTAAAATCCTACTCACGAGCGTATTCTCTTTCCATTTAATATTATAACTTTAGAGTTTGCTTAGCATGCTTTAATGCTTTTCAAAGATATATCTTTAAATGTTAAGACCATTTAATTTCCCGGAACATTTTTTTTAAGTTTTATTTTTCTTATATTTCGATTATTATTCATCCCGAATTTCGGGCACGGTGGCCTATCTCCACGGAGATTAGCCAAGTATGCAGGAAATATTATAGTGCATAAGTAAATGCGCAAACACAGGTGCAGAAGGAGTGCACAATCCTTAACTCCTAATAGAAAAACCCAATAACACTTTGCCTGACCTGGGAATCGAACCCAGGACCTCACGCTGAGCACCCGCGCCTGCGACCACTAGACCAAGTCAAGAATTCAGTCATTTTATCCGAAAAGGTTTATAAAGGAGACATATTTATACATCTGTTAGAAACATTACTACCTACATCCCAAATCTTACAACGAGTGTCGGAAAAAGTGAACAAAACAACGATGCCGCAGCACTGACGTCAGTCTATGAATATTTCGATTGCAAATAAAGAGAAAATTTCGGCATATCATGAATGCAGTTACTGGTAAGCTTGCTAATGAACACACAAACGGTTCATTGAAAATAGCGGTTCCTGGCAAAGAGCCAGAAAAACGCACGAGACAGATGAAAGGAAAATAATTCGAACAACCACTTTTGGTGCACTTAAATAACGAGTTCGACTGCCTCACTTGATCATTAAGTACTTTCCTTTTTCTTATTTTGAACTCCTGTTATTTCGAAACACTCTTGACTCCCTCTTATGCTTCCTTCCCAAGATTTCCTCACAAATAAGTGCCTGTAAATAAAGTACTTATTTGATTTTTACACGGGGTTTTCTTTCAATTTCACGGCTTCCGCCCTCGATTTTCTTTTTTCTTTTGTAGTGAATAAATAATGTTGCCACCTCGTGTTTTGCTTTATTTTGCGGTGTCTGCCTTTGAGGGGATTTATTTTGTTTAGAGACGTGAAAAATGCGATGGGATAGCTTCGTGTGATGTGCTTAGTTTATTTACGGGTTACGGTGGTTTGACTTGTTTATTTATTTGGAGAGAAAAAGGTCGGATAATGCGATCAAGGAATTTGGTGTCAGTAGTTTTCTTTAAAACAAATATTTTTGTACTGAACAGGAGGGTGAATCTAAAATGAATCTGTTTTCGCAATAGTCAAGTCTTACCACCTCCAAATTCCTGCGATGTAGTCCATGTATGATGTAGATGTAGATGATAATCAATGTAGTGCACTTAACATTAGGTACGTAGGTAAGTTATTGAGAAACATACAGAGATGTATGTGTCCTGTCTTTTACTAACGGTTAACATATGAGCAAGATGAGACGCTTCAAGAGATGTCAAATTGGAATTTAGGCTCGTCAAATTAAAATATCTGAACGGTTTTAGTAGGCACAGTTTTAAATTGCTACTAAAATTAGAGACGTCACACGAAAGTTTTATGTAAATGATAGGTTGACATGATTAAATGCGAAATTGACGTCATCGTGTCCCGCTCTTATAGTTGCTCTAAATTTAGATGATTTTGCTACATTAGAATTGACACCAGTATTTTGTAATAAGATATATTAAAGGATCTGGGAAAGGATTCTGCCTCGTTGGTCTAGTGGTCCCAAGTGCGACTGCTAAGCATGAGGTCTTGGGTTCGATTCCCAGGTCGGGCAAAATGTTATTGGGTTTTTCTGTTAGGAAATTCTCAGTAGCAGCCCGGAGTTTGGAATTGTGCTCGTTTGATGGCAATAGGCTCACCACGTATTACACGGGACTTAATAGCAGCATTGAGTTTTTCCTGTTAGATAATTCGCATCAGCGCTGAGTTTGGTACTGTCCCCGGTGAATGGCAATAGGTTCACCACACCACTCACATGAGACTTAATAACTGCATCGGTGAAATGTGGGTGCATAGCAGTCTACTTATACCTCTCTGCCTAACCCTTCGGTGAATATAGGCGTGTTGCTTTGTATGTATTTTAGATCTTCAGTTGTTCAGCAGATTATATCAAGATATCATGAGGTGATTTAACCAGAAGTAGATTTACAGCAACTCGTGATAGTGGTAGGTCTTCCACTATCACTAGTAGGGTTGCTAAACAAAAGCATCAGTGTGAATGAGCCTAAATCCTAATCAATCACATATAAAAAAATGTAACGGGTCGCTGTCTGTACATGGAAGATATATGAGAAAAATTATTATTGAGACCTTTATCAACGCAAATAGCACCCAAAACAATGATTGTTAGAATAATTGTCTGTTTGTCTGTGCGTTTGTGCACGCTCATTTCAGAAACGGCTCACCGATCCGATTTAGATGTGGTTTTCACTAATATATTGTGGCAAGCTTCACTTAACATTTAGTGTTTGTTTCATGTAAATCGGTTCATACTTAAAAAAGTTATGCCTATTTAAAGAGTCACGTCGAACATTTGTTATTTACGACATCCACGCGGACGGAGTCGCGGGCATAGCTAGTATAGCATATGTCTCGAAGGGTTAGACAGAGGTATGCTAATGTATTATCAGTGTCAATTCTGGCTGAGCAGTTTCAAAACTTTTTCGTTTGCAAGTTGGTTTTGAACTAGCTCCGCCTCCCGATATTGCCTTTGTTTGAGTCCCTTTTCTCTCCTTTGTTTCGAAATATCCTTTTGTTTTTATGATGTAAAGTCTCCATTCCATTCAATAACAGATGGTCAGTGTTATCTAGGAAGTACACTATTGGTGCACAAATAAAAAAAGGTCAGCGTCTGGTCACACCACACAAAATGCCCCCCTAAGTTGGTTTTGTATGTATGTATTTGAGAGGAGAGGAATAAGCGGCTGTTGGTCCTTTAGTCACTGGGACCTACAAAGATCTATTGTGATACCTCTCTTAATTACAGAAAATCTCCTAGTCGTGTCTCTAAAAAAATTGACTATATCCCTAGGGTTACAGGATTTGATCTCTAGTGAGATGTTGTCTCCTCTAATGTGCTGGTTTCTTGTGAGAGATGGGCATCCTTTTCGCAACAAAATCTGCAGACTGTTGTGTTACTCAGGCCCGTTCTGTGAAGGTGTTTATTGAGTTTGTAGAGCCCATTAAATTCTTAATTGATTCCGATTCAGCGAGAGCGCCCTCTTTGTAAACCATTTTTACAAGCCTACGAGCGCTTTTACATATTCTTGGCCGGAGATTACTACCAAATTTTTATGCTTTGGTTCACCCCCAGGTTTTTAAGTGGGCAGGCGTGGAGCATTTCGTAATACTAAAAATTTTAAGGTCCAATTGGGGGATATTCCGCACCAGCCGTGGCTAACTCATAAACGGCTTCATTACCAATGATGCCACTGTATCCAGGTAATAGTATTTCGAATTTGGTAGCACTATATAGGATAGGTATGTAGGCACTAGGTAGGCTCCTAGTAAACTTAGGAGATAGACACATTCTTTTACTAGCTTGGAGTTAATTTCTACCGAACTCAAGGCTTTAAATACAACCGGCTTTTTTATAAGAAAGGCTTTTTAAAAGAAGTCGTTTGAGGTGGTAACGCGGTGCTGACGCTGATAGTACATCGACATTTCAATTATTAAATCCCGTGAGTGCCTAGCAACTGAGTCTACTGCCATCTATTGGGCACAGATTTAAACGCTGGGCTGCTACCGAGAATTTCCATACAGAAATCCTTGAAGACTCGTGAATAAAACCCAGGATTTCATGCTCAACAGTTTTTGTTCAACTAGAGCAACCAGATTTGATGGCGTAAATTCCGGGACAAAAAACAAAACCACTTAAAATACCATAAACTACCTAGTATAACTCAAAATCGAATATATAAAAACCTCGTGTCACAGTGTTTGTTATCGAACTCCTCCGAAACGGCTAGACCGATTGTTATGATTTTTTTGTGTATATTTGTTTGATCTGAGAATAGGTCGTAGGCAGTAGATTTTTTTTATGGCAGAACAAAGTTTGCGGGGCACTAATTTTAAATAACTATCTTTATTAAAATTACTTAATTATATTTTTCATTACTACATGGTACCATGCGAGATGGAACTCCCATTTTAAAATATTTTTTAGAAATACGGGACTTTTTTGAAAAACTCAGGGACATAGGCGTTCATTTCGGGACAAACTCGGCTGTCCCGGCCATCTGGTAACCCTACACTAATGCAAAACTTTCTGTAATGTGTTCTAGGTGACAATCAGCTGTTACACTTTAATCTATTTCTTTTGTTTTCATATCAAAATGAAGATTTTTGCGTTATTATTTCTTGCTCGCAATCAAACAGCAAGATATCTTCTAACTTCATCTTTGAAATGATAAATTCCAAACAAATAAGTGATCCATCATGTTAATAAGACAGCAAACAAATTAAACTTCAATCTCTAATTACAAGTTAAATTATAATTCTCGTTCTTGTCTTGAAATACACCTGTACATGAAGACGGTGCGAATCGACCGAACTTGTTCGACGCCGACGCCGATTCATTAACGGACTTCCAGACGAAACATGAATATTATTCCGGTCGAAAAGACAATGTAAAATAATACCTTATAAAGTACAAACTAAGGTTCCTAATCGTATGCACAAACAAAACCGATAAGACAAACTGGAATCGGACATCGAATGATTACTAGTCTCGCGTGTTTGAATTTGAACGTCGTATTCGTTTCGAATGCTAATTAAAATGTAACTGTAACGCGTCGCGATAAGGTTACTTTTCTAAAATTTGGTGGGCATGTAGGTTGTTTTAGAAGCGCGCTTCGGCGAAGCAATGAGAGAGGGCGTGCGATAAATAACCGCCTTTGTGCCGTCACCGGTCGGCTAAATAACGGCTATTAAAATGTGTTCCGAGATTGCTCATGTTTTTTGCGACGGTTTTTGGATCGACTGGTATGCGGTTCGGACTTGGCATTTTTGGGCAAGAATTTCCGAGGGTGCTCATAAATAATGAAATTATCTGTGATGTGTGGTGATTTGATTATGGGTTGTTTAAAGTTTGGAATCGTTTTCCTGCTGTCCTCTAATCGTGGGTCTTCGACTTCGTGTATGACTGTATTATTCCAATGAAATAAAAGCTCAATACTAGATTACATGTTATGCACATAAACTAAAATCAATATTCTAAGAATACTTATAATACTGATTCCAGATAAAAAAAAAAAAATTAGCAATTAAGTAGTCCTTGAATCTCTTTCTTACAGTTTTCCTCAGGCGTTTCGATGGTGTTACTAGCGCCATCTATGATCGAAATGGATTCTGATAGGCGCTATTTTGAGATGCATTTTATCGAAGTAGCTCTTTTTTATGCCGTATTAAGTGTAAGATATTGTATTATGTAGAATAAAATATATTTTATTTTATGATAAAGTAATTTTTACAAAGTAATATCCATACATTATAATAAAACAACTTTTAACCGGATTAATCGCGTATATTATTGGTTTTTTGTTTTTCCTGACGTTTCGAACACTTTGCAGCGTTCGTGGTCGCAGGAGGACTAATATCCATACGTAGAACCTACCTTTTTTTTCGGCTCAGCCACGTACAGAATTATACGTTGTAACAATAAAAATCTATTCTGTCTGCTAATGAGCGAGGCAACAGCATAATGTACGCTTTGCCGGATGCCTGCTGACTAAAAACCATACGGTCCACCGTTAACCTTTACCGGGGTCCCGGGTTCCGTTTCCGTATTGCGGTTGGATTCACTAAAACTACCTAACATCGGTTGGTTTAAATCAAAAATCCATAACGATACATTAGCTTATATTTTTTTTTTTTGGAATATTAAAAACTGTTATTCACAATATCCATTTTCATCCTCCAAGCTAACAAGTCTTTGAAAACCAAGAGAATAATCCATTCAGAGACTGGCAGCAGCTTCATTTGCGCGATATGAGAGAATGGCCTTCGTGGTCATACACATTGAGTAATTACCAGAAAAAGAAAGTCTGAATCACTACCTTTCTTTTTATCAGTCGTAAGTGCAGCTTCTGAATATCCTGGCTTTCGTCCTCGGATTGGGCAAAGTAGAATTTATCCGTTTTATAATTCTTAGTAGCAGCCTGAAGTTTGGGTCCGCGCCCGGTTGAATTAGGCTCACCACATATTACGTGGGACTTGATAGCGTAATCGGTGAAATGTGGGTGTACAACGAACTCCACTGCCTACCCTTCCTGGATAGAGACGGATCCTATGTTTCTATGTAAAAAAGAAGATGTCTAAAGTTATAGTCATATTTGTAACTTTAGGGTGCACCATGCATGAGTTTGAAATATTAATCTGTAAGAAGACATCAATTCTCTAAAATATTTGTAACATCTTATGTTTGGAACGATATTTACATCATAGACAAGACTAGTGTCCAATAGGCCTGTTTTAAAGATTACATTGAATTTGCACAATGATTGTTGATATCGCTGTCTTACATGGCGAGACAGTCGATATAGATAAAAATATCTGGACTAGGTCGGTATCTGGGATGAAGATTAGCCGATCTCTGAACTGATATAGATCTATTCCTATAGTCTAATTATCTAATAGTTTAGAGCCTTGCCGTCTCTGCCGTCTTCTGTATTTCTAGATATATATTTGAAAAAAAAAAAAACTTCTGTGGCTAATGACATGTTGTCTGTGAATTCATTTGTAATGTTCTCGTATGAATTGGGTAGTAACTATAGCATTCAATACAGCACGAAGAAATTTACTTAATTATAATCCTTACTCAGACAACGAATCTATGCAGTAATGGCTCTATACAATGATAACGTATCATATCAGGTTTATTGATAAGTAAAGAAGCAGGTGCGCACACTATATTCATCACTGGCTAGATGTGAACTGAAAAGATAAAACGCGATACTTTAACTTCGTCTTATCCAATTAACTATCCAATATAAATTGAACTAAGAGACTCACTAGACTCATAGTTCATTTATCACAAACTAGATTGCTTACCAAGATCGCGATAGCCAATCTCTCTATTAATGAACTCGTCCTGTCGTAGACCACTAATGTACACACGTGCACCAATGGACTACGATACATGGAGCTCCTATGTGTGTGTGAGACCTGCCTGAAGAAGCCAGTCTCTAAGTCACTGGTGTGACTTATAGAGGCCTCAAATAAACCCATACAGGCGCTCATATAACCACTAGCAGCATCTGGTAGTAAAGGATAGTTGAATTCAAGCAACACTTGGCGCGGGTACTCCGTAGATGAGTGATCGTTAGAAGTACTTTCATCAAAGCATCTCTGTGTTTCGGAGGGCACGAGAAACGGTCGGTCTTAGCTGTTATTAATCCAACATGGCACAAATTGCAGTACCTCAGCCAATTCAATACAGACTTCCGTAATAGTAATTAACAACTTTCTCTTGATACTGGGTAGGAGCTAAACACACAAAGAGGATGGCTTTCTATGGCTTTCGCATTCTATGAGGTATCTTCTACAAGGCGGTTCATACACCATACGGTAAGGAAACGAAGAATGAATCCTCTAAAAAAGCTTAAAGCCATAAGTCAGAGAACTACTGTTCATAATTTTATGAGACCATCAGCTGTCCATTATCTCTTTTTCGGAGTTTCTGTTCATCAGCTGCTTACTGATGAATTTGAAGAAGTTCGACATCTACATCCTAATTGATGATCCTTACTTCATCTAATATTAAGTAATACCGCAGTATTATAACTACTCCAAAACCTCCGTTTACAAGTAAAAAGGAAAAGAATTCTGCAAAAATAAATCTGCTGCAAAACCTGTCCTCTGTCACCAGCAATTCGCCATCAATAAAGTAGGAGCTAACCCTATCCAATATCCAAGCTCATCAATCGAAGCGTGAACATTATCCTGTGGATAGCGGATAGTGGGTAGGCAGGGTGACAGGTGGTAAATCACAGGGAACGACATTTTTTCCGCTGCTCGCTTCGATTTCGCCCCCGCTGTCGAGTGCTGTCTCGAGAGATATGGTTAAGGATGGTTTGCAAAAAAAACGCAAACTTTTAAGTATATTTTTTTTGTTACATGTATTTATTCAGTAGTATTTACGTAATTAGGTTTCTCTATATAAAATATGAAGTCGGTTACATTGAAGTTTATTTTAGACATATTACTATTATTATAGATAAAAAAACGTTTTTCATTTTTTTTCATTCAATTATGTTTTTGTCCATAAATTATTATCGCTTAAACATCTTTTTTCGTGTGTTTAATAGCCAACTCAGTATCCAAGTTGTTTAAGCGAGACTTTGTTATAGCAACTGCTTTATTTAACAACAGCCGGGACATTTAAACATGATTTTTATTTAATATACTCTATTATATGATCAGTGACTGAGTTGCCCGCGTCCGTAAGAATGCACCCTTAAAAAATAAAAAGTAATCCCAACACGTGGCCCCTGGGTGGTGACAGGCAAACAGGCAACACAACTCTAGTGGGAGGCTGCGGCCGGGGCTGGTTGTCAGCCGCCGGACGATGCCATGTCGTGGAGCAACCTAGTCGTGTTTCAAGATGTAGTCCGGTGCAACCGTTGTGAGAGATGAGTCTGGGCAGTTGCATCAACTCCCTAACTATCGTTCTCTTCCAAATCTAACCACTCTATTTAAGAGTAAATAGATTTATTCTAAAACAGTCGCTTACCATCAGGCGAGTTGGTAGCCAAACGTGAGTAGAATAATTTAAGTTTAACTACTACGTTTGAGATCGGTGGAATTTCTTAACCTCTGACACTACCATAAAAACTGTATCCATTGCTTGCCATAGTGAAATGTTCTGAAGAAATACGTAGTAATTATTAGAAATGACAAATAAAAGTGATGCTTCGATAAAAAAAAATCCTCCACACTTATTTTCTTAAAAAAATATATAAATTTAACAAATATAAACCCTTTTTGCTATCGCTGCATAGTGAGGGCGTGGCATGGTCCTCATTATTTAGATATTAATCCGGCACTTTCCCTCGCTATCCATCGTGCATACGAGGGTTGAGGGATGCGGGGGATGCTTGTAGAGGGGGAGAGGGTGGCGACGCGTCGTCTCGTTTTAATTAATATACGACACTTCTGGGACTTTGAATAGTCCCACAGTATAACTTTTAGACTTTACATTTATTTGAGTTTGGTAAAAGTTGGGAATTGCGAGTTTGAATGTGAAAGTTCAAAAGTATGAAAAGTTTGTGCTGAGGGTGTATTTCGTGTCTCATTGCAAGGGTAACTGATAAGTGAGCTTAAAATACTTATGACTAGAGACCCTTAAGTATTTTAAAATATTACTTAATTGTTAATAACAGTAGCTTTTAAAAATTCTTCAACTTCTTCATCACGGAAAAGTTAATGAGTTCATTAACATAGTTTGTCACATAACACATAAAGGTGAATTTTCTTTTTAGTATCCTTATCGATATGTACTCTAATGTGAAGTGGTGAGCTTTTTGCCAATCACCAGGCACAATGCTAAACGCCGATGTGTTACTGATAATTTCCTAATATAAACTCTGCTGAAATTTGCGTGTGGCGAAGTTTTGGCTGCCCCTTCGGAGAATACAGGCGTGGTTTGTATGCATAGTCAGAAATTACTGAGAACTGGAACTACTAGATTGACCCGAAACTGCCTAATCCCAGCATTTGACATGGAGCTCCACAACCCAGTTACTGAGTAACACGATTTAATACAATCAACATACTTCTTTGTAAGATTGTTTGTTAGACTTTTGGGGACCTGACTAACCGAAACGACTGTCGTAAATCTCACTACATTACAAATACGAAACAAAACAATCGCACATATTTAAGATGCTCTACTAAATTGCATTCACATCCGTTTCCGAAGAAGGGTAACAAGGAGAAAATTAATAATTCCCTTTAATTGTTAACATCTTATCACTTGACCGCCTCGTTTCTCTAGTGGTCGCAAACGCGGCTGCCTATCGTGAGGTCCTGGGTTTGATTCCCAGGTAGAGCAAAGTGTTATTGGGTGTTCCTGTAAAAAAAAACTCAGTAATAGCCCGGAGTTAGGGACTTGGTGGTGTGACACCCCCGTGCTTCGGAGAGCACGTAAAGCCGTCGGTCCTGCGCTTGATCTCTCTCCGGTCGTGTCAGATTGCCGTCCTATCGGACTATGTGTGTGAAGGAAGAGGGAGTGCACTGTGTATGCGCCTACACTTGTGCATTATAACTTGCGTACTTGGCTAACCTCCATGGAGATAGGCCGCTGTGACCGAAATACAGTTGGGAGTATATTATTAATCATCATCCACAGCCCGACTTCACCCACTGCTGGGCATAGGCCTCTCTCTGCTTGTGTTACGCTCTTGTGCTAGTCTCATCTAGATTTTACCCGCTAGGGTAGATAATAGTAGGTATCATTCACACATTACCTACAGTGTGTCAATAAGTATTTCGATTATCTAATAGTAATGGATTGTGCTTATGGTATGACTTCAGAAATGATTAAATATATATATGAAGTAATCCAAAACGAAAAAAATAATTTCTATATCAATTATATGGAGCCCGTGGCTCCGCCCACTAGTAAAATCTCTTGACTTTCCTGTCTCATTTAGATTTTTATGATGTGTTTTGTGCCACTGTCACTGCTTATTGAATAGTTTTACTACCAAGATTCCTTCCAATCTGTTGACTAACATTAGAAACAGTAGTTTTATTATAGGTCACTTATAATAATGAACGCAACAAAGCCCCGCGTGATATTGACGTATCGTGTCAGCCAGGTTTCGATGAACGGAATGTAGGTAAAGATTCGTAGAATAATTGAACCATAACCTATCTTTTCAAGGGTCTTTCCTAAACTTTACCGGGGTTCCGGAATCGCTGCTGCATTTACCGCAACCCCAACAGGTTAAGGGATGTCGCTGGTAACGATGAACTCCGTCATCAACTGGCTTTCTATGGCCGGTCTACACAGACACTCCAGAGAGATGCGCACACCAAAGCACGACGAGCCGCATCTTGGGCTTAGAACTGATCCCTTAAGTACCCAGGCATCCGAGCATGGATCTTAGTCGCCCTATCGTCGAGTCGATAAAAGTTTAAATGTATTGAATTTTATCGTTTTATCAATATCTAATGTCAAATTTAACGTTAATAATCGACAAATGCGTCGATAAAAAGAACCAAGATCGAAATACTGGTCTGTCGTCCAAAATAAAAAATGTTGCTCGCCTCTCTCTCCTCGCTTCCGCGGCTTCCTTCGCAAGCATCATCTGCTTGCAAAACTTTGTAACGGCTCACTTTGCGCCGTCGCTCCCGACCATGTGATCATAGCTCGAAGGGAGAGATGCCCCAGCCTCTACTCTCCCGATGAGGTCATGGTACTGATCGGCCTAAGCCGGGCCCACCTCTTGCGTGTTTTCAGAGCAGTCGTATTCTATGAATCGCCTGTAATAGAAAAGAAAGTAATAAAAGCTTTCATTTTGGACAAGTACAGGAATTGAAAATGAGCAAAACAATTTTCTTTAACCTGTGTTATCCCACAGCTGGACAAAGGTCTCCCCGATTTCTTCCATTTATTTATCTTACACAATCCCAGTTCAGCAAAATGCCAGACCACTAGTGCCTGACGCTGATTTTCAACTGGACCTACATTAAACTTGCCTCAATTTTAAAGCATGTTGCATTATTATTATTCATAACAAAAAAATGTAAAAGGTGATAAGGCTATCTCAGCAGAATGCCTGCCGCAGTCTGGCGCGGAGCTGATTTTTAGAAAGGTCCGATTGTGATTTTATATGAAAAAACCAAATCAATAATGAGAAAAATAATAACTCCGTCCGTGTATTTGTTACGATTTACGATTAAAAAGCTGAACCTACATGATTTATTGTTTCTTATCTAATTCTCTCTAAAAACAAACTCTTTAATAGAACTAAACGTTACTTGTAAGTCCATTTCCAGGTATCTTTTTAAATAGTTTTGATTATACGTGAACAATTTAGAATTTAAGAGTTATGTCTGGAATAAGCCTTTGAGGATAATCCCAGGAATTTATTTTTATGCCGCAAGTGGGAAGTCATACGGCCAATCTGAAGGCAAACGGGTACCGCCTATGAACGCTAGCAATATCTTCGCATGTGTGGAAAATCCATCGTGTTTGCTGTGAGACACAGGGACCATGATAGTTTTCCACACATGAAAAAAAGGTACCTACTTACCTAGGTAAAAAATCGCTGTCCCGGCAACATACACGAACAACAACGGTCCTCTCACGGAAGCTAACACAAAAGAGTATTGTGATATGGCTACGATTATCTGCAAGATTGAGATTCTTCCTCGAGTCGGCCATAGAGATGGGTAACACAGCGCTGCGCTGCGCAATTGCACCAAATCAATTCACTGCGCCGCGTCGGTTGAGTTGACTCATTTCTTAGAAAAGTATTCGCGCACAGTACTTAAATGAAATAGATACTGATGACTCTATACTCGTATATTCTAACATACTCTGATGTCAACACATCAGAGAGCCGACCTCTCTTGTTCATTGTGTTACTCAATCGTGTATTAATATTGATTGTAATCAACGTAGGTAGTACGACTGATCTGTACTGATCATTGTCTGCGAGCGCAGGGTGTAGAAAGCATGCTGCGTTATGGTGCAATTTTGAGTTAACTCAAAGTACGCCGGAGGAGAAAAGAAGCGGCGCGGAAGAAGTGAGCTGCGTCTGAATTACTGAGTTGACGCAAGGAATTTTGCTGATTTACCACTTCTCTAGTCGGCCAACACCAGTTGTACTGATTTCTACGTTTCTTGAAATGTTGTGGTCAAGATCAGAAACAGTAGTTTAATTCATAGTTAAGGGCAGTCTATAATACTGACCGCAACAATGCCGCTAAGTATGTAGATTAATAAATTCTTATCATACGCACGTGTTATTGACGTATCGCGACGGTAGCCAAGTTTCGGTGGGTAATTATCAGGATTATTTTGACTAAGCTGGTTTAATAATAAATAACATCAATAGGTACCTCTTGATGCTGTTTATGAAGTTAATTAGATATCAAGCGTAACTTGTGATTTATTTTTTGCTTTTGTCGATACTTGGGAAGGGGATAGATGGTAGATAGGTATTATCGCTGTATAAAACGATGGAACTCTTGCATTGTTTTAGTTGGCAGAATAAGTAAAAAATATGAAATCTTGAAATAATATACGGAAAGTGCATTTAATTTGTGCAAAATTTTACGGCTGAGAACGAAGTGAACACTAAGATAAAGTGGAAAATCGACAGAGAGAGTATCAGCTAATTAAACAAAAAAAAAAACAACAACACACTGAAATGACAAATGTCCAGAAATAGATACTGACGTAAACCAGAAACCATAATTCTCCGGCACCCAAAAGACCAAACCGGATGATAGGGAATGTTCCACTGGTTCCACAATACGTGGCAACACTACAGAGCCCGAGGGTGAATCCCCATTTCGTGTATTTATTTGTCATTTAATTGCTCACTTCTAACTCGACCCATTTGGTGTGTCGGTCTGACCGGAATATATTCCCTCGTATTTTCAATACTGTGTTTAGGAATTCTACAAATATTCCGTAATAAAGGGAAATTTTATAAATAAAGAGAAAACATATATACAGTATCGTAGAAATTAAGATGGGAGAAGAAGGAAGGATGGAAGTAAATCAGACGTTCCTCGTCTGATTTACTTCCATCCTTCCTTCTTCTCCTATTACTTCGTCCATGTGAATGTAGCATTGAGTTAGTCATAGCCTAGGCTACGTTAA
Organism: Xylocampa areola; assembly: GCA_935421205.1. Lineage (NCBI taxonomy): Eukaryota > Metazoa > Arthropoda > Insecta > Lepidoptera > Noctuidae > Xylocampa > Xylocampa areola. The sequence goes on from OW285206.1 coordinate 14,642,603, forward strand.
TGAGTACTTTTGATTATTTTATGTTATCGTAACATTCGTAACCTAACACATACAAAAAAAAAAAAAAACTCTACAACATAAATACAATAACCAAAATTTATTCATCTTTAATTTTGGTGACTGTCCGGGTAATATCGACGGAAGAACCCCCGAGAGAATCTCTCGGTCCCTTTGTCCGTGTTTTATTTGTCATTCAACTGGTCACTTTATTGTGTCCCGTTTCATGTCCCTATTGTTCGTCCCGCGATAATGCTTTTGTTTACATACTGTACAGGAATTCAGATGAGTGTTGTAAAGTCTGTGTTAATCCAATTTGATAAACAACAAAACTAAATATGAGAATTAAAATGTGGATGAAGAATTCGGAGTAGTGAGCAGAGGTTTCGGCCTCTGTCGGCTGGCATGGTTCAGTGGTCAGAGCGCCTGGAGTATTTAACCGTGTTTTTATTTCCACAAAAATGTAAGTAAAACTAAAATATTAAGATGTATATTTAAAATAATGAGCATAAATCGGTACTTTTATTTTTGGCTAACCTGTGATAAAACTGACCAATGCTCTGTAACAAAAGAGATCCCAGCTCAGCAGTAGGACAGGAACGGGCTGGTTATGTTACGATAAAATAAAAAATAGACAAAAACTATATTTCCTACAATAAATTGGTTTAGGTAATCTTTCCGTCGTTTTTATATGTATTCTGTAACTTTTTTTGATAAATCGTTACATATTTATATCTATTATTTAATATTTTTGCAATTTGTTTCGTACAAATCAGCTCAGTAAAATAAAAAAATAAAAACCACGTAAGTTTAATATAAAATAGCCCAAGCCGTACTTGAAGTACCTGGTTTATGAAGTCTTCAAAATAATATTGAGACAAGATAACCCATTAAACTAAAACTATCTTTAATCATCCCGATACTCAAATGAGTAACGTGAGTATGTTAGAATAGGTATCTGGTTAGTTTCAATAAATATTTAATTTAGTATAGCAATAATAGCCTAGTGTAGTGGTGTGACCGTTGGACTAGCAAGTCAAAGGTCGCAAGTTCTAATGCAAGGCACGCACCACTGACTTTTCGAGTGATGTGCGTATTAGAAATTAATTATCACTTGCTTAAAACGGTGAAGGAAAACATCGCGTGGAAACTAGCACGCCTGATGCTCTCAATGTGTAAAGCCATGTCAGAGGCCTACGGGCGGTTTTAACTGACACTAGGTTGTTTATTAACCACACGATGAGAGAGTGACTGAAATTTGTCAGATATTCTGACATATTATTACTCGAATGGCGACTGTCTGCCCCTACGCATAATATAAACATCATGGCCTGTATTCTCCGAAGGGTTATAGGTGTCCTGACCCACATTTCACTATGATTTTATCTCCTATTGCCATCTACCGGACGCAACCCCAAACTCTGGGCAGCAACTCGGAATTTCCTATTAGAATAACCCAATAACACCTCCCCGCAACCCGAGAAACAAATTTGAGGATCATGACCTAACGCTCAGCAGCCGCGCTTTTGTCTACTTCACGAATGAGGAAGTTCACATAATCCCGTTCTACACCTTTACTCTGCATGGGTGCATGAAAGGAGCCTTCCCGAGTGACGCGCTAAATGCTACCATGTCCGGCGCACCTTGGGCAATCAGTAAAGTCTTTAAGACCGATTGGCTTATCCTTTCACCACGATGGCACATCCCCACCTTCGAAGCAGTCCAATACCCTTACAATCCCGTACAGTTTCAACATGAATAAATTTTTTGTATATTAACAGTTAAACTACCTCTTTAGCTTTCTCACAGTCCCGGGATTGTCCGGGATTTTGTTTTATAAAGTACCTACATCCTGTATACGACTTTACACGGATACCGTACCAATGTAAATGTTAGAGGTATAAAAGGTACAGGGACCGGACTCAAAGGGAAATGGGCCTGTATTTTAGAGTTGTGTGGTTTTATTATATGTATGATAATTATTAGTGTTGTAACCGTCCTGTTTTAAGTTTGTTGGTAGAATATTTTGATGCAAGTAATGTCCACTTGGTTATATTTTGTGGTGTATTGGCATCCATTTACGTGATGAATGGAATTATATACGTCAGAAGTTATATTATTGTTTCGTGTTAAGAAAAATACGGTCGTGAGCAGGTTTTGAACCTGCGCCTCTCGGATAAATACGATAAATAAAATATATTTATCTGTATAGTCGTTTGCTTAGCTACAGTAGTAGTACCTATTATGAGCCAGTCCTAAGGAATTGGTAGTAATAGCGATTTTCGATAAAAAAATTGGTGTACATAAATTAATTATATTTTACCGATCTACCTAAGCACCTTCATCAGTAAAATAGATCTAAAGTAAGTAGAAATGAACAGAAAAGAGTTTAGTATTTTATGTTTGCACAATTTTGAAACGTTTATATTTATCGAATATTAGTTTCTGCCCGCGACTTCATCGTGGTCTTCAGAATTGGGTCCAGCTGAGATAAAAAGTATCTTATGTGTTAACTGCGTCGTTGGTCTAGTGGTCCCAAGCGCGACTGCTGAGTATGAGGTCTCGGGCTCGATTTCCGGGTCGGGCAAAGTGTTATTAAGTTTTTCTGTTAGAAAATTCTCAGTAGCAGCCCGGAGTTTGGAATTGTGCTCGGTAGATGGCAATAGGCTCACCACCTATTACATGGGACTTAATAACAGCATTAGTGAAATGTGGGTTGACGACTGTGTAGATCTCTGCCTATCCCTTCGGGGAATACAAGCGTGATGCTATGTTATATTAAGTGTTAATCCAGGTTATAAACTATCTGTGTGCCTAATCTCATTCAAATCCATTCAGTATTTGTTGCGTGAACGAGCAATAAACATACATCCATCTCTTATCCGTCCTCATTTTTTTTGTTGAATATGATACCCGCAACTACGTCCGCGTAGAATTTGATAATTCCATCATAATCAGATTATGTCCCTAAGTTCATAGTTTTTTTTTATCGAACTCCAAATATTTTCGTCTATAAAATTTGCCTAAGTTGCTATTTATACATATAGTCAGCTACCAGCCAGTAAAATCTTATCAGAATCAGTCCAGCCGTTTTGAAGACTAGCTGGAACAAATAGACAGACATATAGAAATTTTAATAACTGTTTTTTAGGCATTGGTGTTCTGTAAATAACTGGATGAGCTTAAAAAAAACTATTATTTAAACGGTGCTTAATTGTATCTCAGAGCCAGCTTTGAATATATAGCCCCTTCATCTAAACTCCACAATGTGTGGACTAGCAAAGATAAATACGTCCAGACGAAACGCTCGCTGCTTATTGCTATAAACAGGACACAAATTTACGATCATCTTTGATGACTTTTATACAGCACGTGTTCATCGTTAAATCTTTATTTCACGCTTGATATACTACGAGTCCTCACTCTAGGTTGTTAACCGACCATCTATGAGTAGGTAGGTACCCATAGCATAAAATAACAACGCACTTCAAATTCATTTACCTAGGTACTGCGTCAATTACGTGATAAATATTACGTTTCCGAATGTAGGAACGTCTCCGTTTCATACTATTACATTGCGCTTTCACTTTTTGATCGCGGTATGTAGGTATCTGCTTAGCCCACTTTCAACGAAGGCGGCTCAAACCCAGACAAAACTTCCTTTGTTAATACAAGTGGCGCTAATAGTCACTAATATGGTTATATGGTTCAGCTCTTTAGCCTCTTTAGCGCCTTAAAGTCAATGCAATGCAACGCAAATGCACGCGCTATCGTTCTGGCTGGCAACGCCGCGCGGCTATTATTACGTAAGCGACGTTGCCGTTCCGCCAGACACCGGTCTCGCCGCTCTCGCCCTGCCCCTCAGTCTCGCTAGAGCGCTTTCGATATTACAACGTCAATTTCGACATGATGGATTCAAATTCGAATTCGTGCGATATGTATTCGCCAAAAATAGAAATTGATTCGGAAAGTGAGCGAGAGTATTTGCGTCGCAGTCAAAGTACAAAATTTAAAGTGCATTGGAACACTGAGAACACGTTGAAGTTGATTGAGACAATGGAGAAGGAGTGTAGAGAGTTGTGGGACTTAAAGAATCCGTTGAATAAAGATCGGAACGCGAGGCAGGCACGGTGTGAATACTTGGCGGATATATTTGGTACAACGTCAGAGGAGATAAGCCGGAAGATTCACAATTTGCGGACACAGTTTAACAATGAGTTGCGGAAAATCAAGCGGCGTCAGGTGACACGGAGCGGGTGGGAGTATTTCGATGCCCTCTCGTTTCTGATGCGTACGCCGTCTGCCGACCCCCTCGAGACTGTTGACGCAGTTAATTTGGAGGTACGTCATGCTTTTATCGCCCACTCGAGTTCCTAGTAGTTTATCAGTGACGATTTTTAGTTGATTTTGTTGTCACGTTGACGTTTTATCAACATTAATTCTATGATTTTATCACCTTGCGGTATGAAACACATTTGTGTTTGAATCGTTATTTCATTTCATTGACCGACGTTGCTAATTGCGATCATAACTTAATCCGATTGAGAAATATGTTTCTATTTTGTGACTGTTGATTTATAATGTTAGTAGGTAAGTATCCATAGTTGGCATTATAATACTATGAGTTGACTTATTATATTTTTTACTTCAAGGACAGATTATTACAAAAAAAAACTTAGGTAATACATAAACAATCGCTTGTTTGGAAAAAAGTTTTGATGTAGCTTTTCCTATTTGATGGCACACTTTTATTTTTATAATTCGTCCATCTCGTTCTCCATAGGTATTGTTACCTAAGTAGGTAGGTAGGTACTCTAATTGTTTGTATGAAATTTAGGGAAAAACGTACTACAGTGTATTAAGTATTACCAAACAATTAAAACCCGAATACGATCCATATTAGATAGGAATACGTTTTACTGACAAGACGGCTTTTTTATTTAATTTGATCCAAGAAATGTAACCTATTTTGCACGAATTTGTAAGGTTATTTAAAACCAAACCTTATTGTTAACAGGACAAAGTCCTAATTTCTTTATTTCTTTATGTAATCAGTAGCTGCCCGATGAAAACTCAGGGCCAATAATACTCAAGAGAACGAGCAAATTCAGACCATATTGATATCAGATGAGGTTCAATTTCGAATATCTTGACTTCCTGTGTTCCGTTTCCGTACAATATGTGTAATGTTAGGTCTACTACGCGGTCGTGATTTAATATCCAGATAAGAAGAATGAATGAAGAAATTTTTTCATAGGTACCCGTATTTATTTTGATAAACGGGTCAAAAGAAAAAAAGGTAGGTATACATGGCGTGGCTGAGAATGATAAGTAGGTAGGACGAAGTGTAAAATACTGATTTAAATTGTAGTTTAATTTTAATTTGGGGGAACATGTCACTTTCCTCGGACTATTCAAGTTAAGCCTTGTCTATTCTTATGAATACATAAACGATACCTGCTTACGTTTAATTTTATCATCGCGGTGACTTGTTCGCAACACAATACATGGGTACACCTATCTTTAATTATTTATATTTACCCAAAAATTATGTGGCTATCGTCATAAGGAATATATCTACTTTTGTTTATTTACTTGTAAGAGTTCTAACAGGTAGACCATACATCTCTCCGGTGAAATATTATCATTACCGCGGACGCATAGCTGCTTCTAGATTGCGTCTATCTCTATCCCCTTGTCCCCGCTGCCGCTGACGCCTTCGTTTAGTCAATAGTCATGCTCGAGAGCTCAGCGGAGACTGACGTAGGTACCGTTCTTATTTTGATCTTACAGTGTTCCGCCAAAAACGTAAGTATACATAATATTCGTAGCATAAAGACAAAACTACGTTAATTTCAGTAGCTGCTATGTCTCATCTATGGTTCATTTGCCTTTTTGCAAACTCATTTATTGTGTGTGCTTTACGTATAAAATCAACACTATCCAAGGGATACAATATATATCTACATATCTGTAATAAGTTGTGAAGTGACGATTTTGTACTAACATATTGCTTAATTTTTTTTTATTTATTATATTTTTAGTTTTATCATGACGGTGTTATAATTTGTTTCTTTTGAGGTGGCGTTCTATTATTATTAAAAAATAGTTTAAAACTCGGACCAATTATCTTGGACAGAGGCTCCGTTACAGAAGTGTGACCGTTTTTTTATTAGTGCGACTAGTGAAGCGACTACGGTTTAAAACATATCGATAGAATACGTTATCATATTACCTATATTGAATTCATCATAATTATATTTTTAACTTATTGAGGGACAAACAACAACTATAACAGTCATTATAATAAAACATCTATTGTCTCTAATCATGGTGTCTAATGTTAATATTTATTAATATTATGCTTGTTAACATTATTTAAAAATTATAATTTTATAAGTATTTACTGGTAAATTAATGTTTTAATAGACGCATAATCTTTCAAACGACCTCCGATAAGATGTACCTAATATCAATGATAATCAAAGCTTTATAAAACATAGTGTGTCGCAGTAGGGAACGTAAATAAAAAAATAAACGGATACGATTTAAATACACAAGCTATTGTCCGTTAATGATTTATTTGTCATATAATTTAAAAAGAAGTATATATAGTATTTTAATAGAAGGGGCTCGTGGCTAAGTAACAGCCGCACAGATCGATCGATCGAGGTTAAGCTACGCTTGCCGCGGTCGGTCTGTGGATGGGTGACCATCATTTCTTACCGATACTCCTCCGTGCCTCGGAGAGCACGTTAAGCCGTCGGTCCCGGTTGTCAAATTAAGATCTATGACAGCCGTTACGGGTAGTCAGAGGCCTAAAAAGTCTGACAACCAGTCATACCACGAGATATCGTGTTACCCAGTTAGTGGGTTGTGGAGGTCAGATAGGCAGTCGCTCCATGTAAAATACTGATATTAAGCTGCATCCGGTTTGACTGGAAGCCGACCCCAATGTAATTGGGAAAAGGCTAGGCAGATGATGAGATGATGATAATTTAAATAGAAGTCACTCCTAATAGTTAGTTAAATGAGCTAAAGATGGCTATAATGGTAATAGAATCTCTTTGGTACTTCAAATAGGTATGCATAATGATTTTATCATCGAAACAAAAATACACAGACGTTAATGTGTGTTTACCGCGCTCCTAGTAGACAACAACTGGGACACGATGAGTGGCGGAAACACACGAGTACTTGCGACACCTAGCACGTCATCCGCGCGATGCAGAAGCATTTGTTATCTCATTTACTACTTGCTAGGGTTCATGAAACGAGAAATGATCATTCGCTTGACTCATGGATACAACATGCTATGGTTACGTCCATTACGATAATTGGTCCGAGATCCACATGATAAGATCATTTCTGTGGTTTGGTGGACTCAAATAGTTCACCGAAATCAAATTATACCACTAAATTGATAAAAAGTGACCTACAATCACTAAGATTTTCTAATAGAAGATAATATTGGCAAAAAATAAATAAATATAATTCCTCATTTTTCTGTTTGCATGTCACTGTCTTACACTTCTGGTCCTTGAATCGTTTTTAATTTAAGCCTCTACTTTATATATTGGTTATAGAATGCCAAGGCCAAGAGTGATAACTATAGAAGAAAGACTTAAGAAAAGGAGAATAAACGAAAGAATACGAAAAGAAAGAATTAAAAGAAATCAAATTACACGCGAAGTGTTGCTTAAAAAAGAAAGAGAGAGGTATGCCAGAAAAAAACTGCAGGATTAATTATTTCACGAAGTCAAAAGCCGTCCCGCAGTCTCAGAATATTACAGATCAAAAACAAGCTAAGTGCTCGCGCCTATTACCGAAGAAAAAAAAACAGAGCAGCTGCTAATGTTCATACTAACAACATACATGACGTTTGTATAATGATTAACGATGAAGAAGAGCAATGGTCGAATAGCAGCGAAGAGGAGCCTTATCAGGCATCATCACCGAATTTTAATGAAGATAGTTGTTTAGATTTGCACCTGAACAGCAATTCTGGTCCAAGCAGTTCTCACCACCACAGCAATTATATTATCAAGCCTAAATCAAAAGATCCACATACTGATGAAGGTAATGAGTTTCTAAGGCTACAATTAAACAACACTCGAGAAGACTTTACGGCACAGTTTACGATTGAAGAGCGAACAGAATAGTGATCTCGATTATAGATCGGTATCGAGAGATGTATATAGTGACGCAGATGATGAGCCTCTAGTACTACAATCAAACAGTAGACCGACTCCAAGAACTTCAAGCTGCAATACATTACGGCGCAATTTGCGACTGAACAGCCAGCAATATAGTGATTGCGTTTTTACGCCAAATATAAAACATTTATGTTTTGTGTCTACTAGTTCTCATCACGTACCCAAAAACAGTTCACTAACTACACCCTTAACTACACTAAATGTGAGTAACATAAATACACCTTAAATCCTGTATTTGTGTGTGGAGAATTCGTCATGGACGCTGTACCTGATTCCTACCGACTAAAAACCACACGATCACACATCCCCTATTCCTTTACCGAGGTCCCGGGTACGTTGCAGCAATTACCGTAACACACCTTTATGCCGTAACAGTCCTGTTTTTAGGTTCAACTGATTACATCTGTAAAAATTCCAACAAAACTTTAAAGTGAATTAACGGATATATTAGAAATGAAATACGAGTTTAATCATTCGTTTAGTAACAAAGAAATATTAAAAAAGATGTAATAAACTGCAAAATTGTTTCAAAATCACAAAACAAAACTCAAAATGGCTTGGCTTTTGCCCAATAGCTTGAAGACGTTTATGGAAACTATCTAAGTTCACCAAATCTGCATGGCACTCACTTTATGTGCTGTACTGGAATGGAAATTCTGATGCCAGCAGATAGCATGCATGGCTTTCATGAGTTGACTATGACTCAACAACAATTAGTATTAGTATTAACAGAAATCTAAAAAAAATGCCCATCGGATCAGCCTAATTATTGTTCCCCGGTTACTACTCACGAAGATAGAACAAAAAAATATACTACATTATTAAAGAACATATCAATATCTACAAAATACTTCGCATTTATCCCAAAATGTTGAAAAAATTTATGTCTGCAAAGCCGGGACGGGCCGCTAGTAGATAATTAATACGAATATGCCTTATGACCTTGGTCTTTCTCAACTTGTGCTTAAGCAAATGCTGCTTCAATTCTCGCATTAAGACTTGAGACTACATTAGTATTTTCACAACGTTCAATATAAGATTCTGTTTGCCATAACTATCTGAACTATAAACTCTTATTCTAACGCAATTATTCCCCCTAGCTGGCAGAATTCCAAGCTGATGAAGAAGAGGAGTTTGGTGCTGCAGCGCGGGCGCATGCTGCTCTCAACAACGCTAATGACAGCCCAAACCGCTCGAGGCTGCACAAGCCTCTTAGAGTAGCAGCATCAGCCCCGCCGCCTTTGCCACCCAGTGCTAATCCTCTTATGTGGCCTGAAGAACCTAGACCCAGGATCAGACCTGGACTCAATGCAGATGAATGTCAGGTAAGAGAACGTGGATGAACTTAGACTCTAGTAAATGTTATTTTGCTAATATTAATCTCCATTCGAGATCTTGGACTAGATGGTGGCCGGTCAGTCAGGTTCAATTGCTAGACATTGCATTGCTTTTTTCTGTTTCTCACGATTATTTCTGACCAGTTTGTTATACACTTAATTAACTAGTTAACTAAGTTAGTTCCCATCTAGCTAGGGATCCACTTTTCACAATTAATTATTTTAATCGAATGTAAAACCAGAATATCCGCGTAAGAGGGAAAGATTTCATTTTAAATCATTTGAATCATAAACTTGAAACTGAAATTGAAATGTCATATAAAAAAGCCAGAAGAAATTAAATGCTTGAGTTCTGACCTCAACCCATTGTCCTCAGATATTTGGTGATTTTGTCGCCTCTGAGCTCCGAACTCTTCGCTCCAGCGAGTCTCGCAAAAAACTGAAGAGGATGATCCAGAAGGCCATTCTCCAAATCGGAGAGGAAGAGGATTTCAATATTATCAGTGGATGACAGCGACGGTTGTCACAGGATTCCACCGAGTAAATGAGTACTGCAGTACTAAACTATAGTTTTCTCGGAATCTTGTGATGAGTCTCTCGAGTATTTATTGAAAAATTCTTGTGATATAATCGAGAATTGAGAGACTACACAGTGGACATTCTGTTTTATTGTGTGGAAAATTTGTAGGGTTTTTAATATTTATTTATTTGTCGTTTCCTGATTATGCTTTATCAAGTTTCTTTTTACGAATCATTGGTGTACATTTTACGTAATTTGTAATTTATTTAGGCATAAGTATTTAAACTAAATATCTTAGAAATAAAGGCTTCAAAACCTTAAAGGAACACCCTAATTTTATGAACACTTACTACTGATACGTTGTATTTCTGATTTTATGTATGGGTACAGTATTGACAACAAAGTCTAAGTAGGTACTTAGCTTTGTTCTTAATATTTTAGATACTCCTCTATGTAAAAAATTGTAAACAACTTACCCTGTAACCAAAGTTTGATTATGAATTGGTAACTTCAAAAGCAAAGTTACATACAAGAGAAAGTTTGTGAACTAACTAATTAAACACATCGTTGCGTCTCACTCGAGTAGACCGAGAAACGGATTGATGCGAAACTGCACAGTGGTACTAAGTGTGCGAGAAATTGAACAAAATAGTGTGATAGAGATTTTATACTTGATTTTCGATGTATGCCTAGTAGTGTAAATATAGTCATATTTTTGCTTATAAATTATATGTAATTTTGTTCATGGCATTGACCGCGCAAAATTGCCTACTTTCCACAAAGGAAAACTGAACAGCTTCGAAAGTTTTAAGTTTCTTACTTTTTCATTGTAAATATTGTTACTGGTATAATAAAATTCCGAATCGATCCAAGAATTCAATGGAAAATGAAAAGAAAATCGTCTTATCTATAAATACATAATAACGATGCAGAGTTTCAGGATCGACATTTATGGTGTACAAATAAAAGTATACCCAATGCTAAAAGACCTGTAGCATTCTTGCATATAATGCCTATAATGTGTTTATGTGATAACCTAAATTGAAGTATGGTCCTTATTCTACATATTTTAGAAAACTGATTCGTGTTTATAGAAATCACGGACTGAATATTTAATTTGTTCGTAGCTATGTAACTTATTACCGTTAGTCTTCAAGGTTAAAAATTTAAATAAATCATCTTAAATATAAGTAATTACTGAGCAATACCACAGGTTTTATTTAATAGGAGGTAGCTTAGTTTATGTAAGTATGGTCTATCCTTTCCAAGTATGAGGTTTGGCAAAGATTGATTAATGTTTCGTCCTAAAAATGTGGTTGAAAAACGTTGTAAACTTGTAAATTATTCTTGTAATAAATAACTTGTGCTAAAATGTATACATTATTTTTGTATTAAATACCCTATTAATTTCTTTATTTGAAGTTATACTAGTTTAGTAACAGCTTCAGCTGATGTAGGTACAGCCAGGAACAAAAGTTCTTGAATGTTTTGAAACGTTTCTGAGTAATTTATGATACAGTAGAGAATGATTTAAATTAAAGAAACATTTTGAACAAAATAAGCTTTTGTAATAAATTAATTTAAAAATTACAGAAATGTTTATCAATTCTTATTGGTGACTGTTCGATCGTGATGATTGCTCAATATACCTACCTAAAGCATTCCCTACCTTATAAATGCACGCATGTGGATTGGCGCACATATTATTAATCCGAAATAAAATAGAACTTATTAGGCAATATTATTATTTATACTTATAACTTGTCAGTATATCCTATTTGCTATTCAAAATTATTCTATCTTAAAAAACCGGGACATGTCAAAAAGAAAACCAATTTTATTAATCCTATATGTAATATGAGAACCGTGTATTCTTTATCCTGATGCTCAAATAAACATAAAACGTGTATTCCATAGACGATTTGAATTAATTTAAAATCGTTTCCTTTCGTATAAAGATGAATATGAAAATCGCACAGTTTCTGAATGAATATAAAAAGACACAATTATTAATATTGATGCTTCGTCTTCCAATCGATATTATAATTATGAATACATTAGTCTGCATAAAATTAATATTTTATATCCTGTACAGTGGGTAAAGCTTATAATTTATTCTAATTAAGAACTTGTGCAAGAATACTTGCTGGGAATCGAGTATATATGTGATATTTATTACACTCGACGCCGCAGTATCTAATGACTTACGATTTGAAATTAAATACCTTTGGATATTCCACTACGCGTGCTGTTTATTAGAGACATTTGAATTCTAAGCTCGAAAAATATCCTTTCAACACGGAAAACCGCTGGACATTGTGGATTCGTAATATCTAATTTTGTCCACACCGTTCTTGAAATGGAGCAACGTGTTCATTTAATGGTATCACAGATAGGTTAGTAATTTCTTTAAATGTGAACATTAACACGTGTCTTAACTATTAGGTATAGTGTGATTTTTGGTGTGATTGAAGGGAGTTATTTAAATAACGTATTTTTTTTTGGAATTAATTGTTTTGCGTCTATTTAAAAACCAGGTTTTTAGAAATTCCTTAGTGTCCGTTCGCCAAAAATATTTTTGTGGTGTTAAAATAAAAATGGGAATATTATTTGGTCTTAATCCAAGCTTAATAAATTGGGGCTACACTATCATACAATGCTTACAGTTATATTTATGTGGTACTCAACCTTTTCACCAGGCCGCTATTTTCGGATTGCTATGAGTTGGTTACAGTACCTATAGCAACTAGAGGATGTTTTAAGATAAGCCGAGCCGGATCTGAACTATGTGATGTTCGGGGCATAGGTGAGGAACGAACTCAAATCAGTATGATATTTTTTTAAACGCAGTTGCTGCACCGTGTCGTGACCATGTCCCATCCGAGGTTAGGCTGTATTTATGTCCAATCAACACAGTCAATTTTCTCTACAAATCTATCACTATTCATTTACAATAAGTAAAAAAAGTTCATTGTGCCGAGCTCTCTTCATTAGCTTTACTTGCCTTTATTCTTTCCTTTATGTTTCGGATCTCAAAAAGGGTCGAAACAAGAAAGGCCGCACATAACGCAGTGAGCCGCAGTTTGAGTGCCGCTGGTATTTTATCTTTAGTTTACACATGGATAAACACCGGTGCGATCATTAGGGATCCGCACTTCCGTTGTTAAATAAAATACTCTTATCAATTTGAGACATACTTAGATACCTAAAAAAAATTTTGCTTTAGATAATTTATAAAGTAAGAGATAGGCATACCCATTAAAACTAATATAAAAAAAATATTAAAAATTAAGAAACAACTTATTGCAGACCTAATAAAAATATTAAAAGTAGGTTGTTATTTGAAACTTCTGCGACAGGTGTCATTAAATTATTGAAATTCATAAACCGATAGAATTGATAAGGTGTTCATTCATTAGATTACACTTATTATTTTACTTTTGAATTAAACAGGCTTAAGTACCTATGTTTGAAATCTCATTACGTAGCCCCCTGATTAAACTATTACGAAAAAACTATATCTATTTACTATCAATGACGAGTGTTAGGTACTTCAATATTATTACAAAAGAAAAAGAGCCGATAAAACGTAACGTATCTACAGTATATTACAATAACGTAAGTAAATTGCTAAAATAATCAAATTAATCGTTACAAATTCCAGAGAGCGTTCGAGTTTGGACACTTCAAATAAATCGCGTCACAGTGTCAGACAGCCGACCCTCTTGAAATAACACGCGGCGCTTTCCTATCACCCTTTTTCGAGTCAGTTCACACCATACAAACATGCACCCACATTAATTAAAGAATTGCCACTTAAAAATATTTTGAATCATACAGTTATGGATTTTCGTGATCCTACCCATTATACTCCTATCCTACTCATTACCGTGGGAGAGTCATACTTTAGCACGAATGGGCCTGCTCGACCGGAGTGATACCACCTCACAGAAAACAAAAACCGGCGTGAATGAACGCTTGCGTTGTGTTTCGCTGAGTGAGTGAAGGCACCGGAGGCTCAAACCCTTTAAAAGGCCGGCAACGCACTTGCGACTCCTCTGGAGTTGCGGGTGTCCATGGGCGGTGGTAATCGCTTACCATCAGGCGATCCGTCTGCTCGGTTGCCCCCTATCCCATAAAACAATACTTTGCATAATATAAATTTAATAATGCCCTAAAAAACATTTCATGTGAAGATTGCTGCCATGTCTTACAAGTTCATAATGCTGTCACTATTAAAATTTCAGCTTTCTAGCATTATCCAGACTGAAGCTATGACGGTTCGAAAATACGACGAAACGCTTCCAGAAAAGGTAGGTAGTGCCCCGCTTCTTTCGGCTCGTCTTAGTTACATTGGCAGACATTATGTAATAAATATCGAGTATAGTAAATAATAAGTGTTATAATGAATCCTGGTTCAAGATAAATCTTTGAAAAGCATTAATGCATGCTTAGCGAACTCTAAAGTTATTATATTAATTGGAAAAAGAATACGGTCCGTTCGGTCACCTATATAGGGACTGAATAGATAGCAATGTCGTCGCCAAAAGACGGATGAAAGATGGATGAAGAATTCGCGGTGGTAAGCAAAGGTCGAGATGGCTTAGTGGTCAGAGCGCCTGGAGTATTTATCCGGGAGGCGTAGGTTCGAATCCTGCTTGCGACAGTATTCTTTTCCATTTAATATAATATTTTTTAAATCCTGGTGTGGACAAGTCGTGGTATATCGTGGAGACAAGTGGGATTTTGTATAGCTCTTGAAACAAGTAAAAGTCGCAGTAAGTTCGGGTTAATCAGATCTGAAAAGATGCGTGAGTTCCAGGTGTTGCAAGTAAGTAGTTGAAACCAGCTAAGTATGGTTGCGGAGCGGTTGACACATTATTGAGCATATAATGTCTTTTCAATGGTCCAGGAGGATAGTAATTTAGGCAGTGGCGTGCGTTGCATATAGGCAAATAAACAGTGCCTACCTCAAAATTATTACATAAATGCAACCTACATCACAGTTAGCCACATTTGTTTAATATACACAGTTTACTATATCTATATAATATAAAGATATAGTGAACTGTGATATAGGTTGCATTTATGTAATTATTTTGAAGTAGGCACTGCTTATTTGCGTATATGCAATGCACACCACTGAATTAATTCACGATAGGAAAATCACCGATCTTAGACCACAATAAAACAAAGAATATAGAATCGTCAACGCAACTTCCTTGCTTGGGTGTCAGTTCTTTGTGACAATGACCCACAGTCGGGGCTAAAAAGTATGATGATAGGATTTTATTTTGGTACCTAATTAAAACCCTATCATATTATTTTATCAAATAACTAAATATTTTCACCCTTACAACGATTTGAGTATATTTTTTATTAAAGAAGGAAAATGATGTTAGTGTTACCATGCAATATCGCTATATCACCGTTTATAATAGCAGTGTAGCCCGAACGAGCCATACCAAATTATTTCCGCCACTTGACTACGAATAATAACTGGTAGTTCAATTGTTCGTCAATCACAATTTTTTGGTACAAAGTTCAATCGGTGTCAACTCGGTGGCCCTCCCTCATCGATTCTACCCCTATGTTTTGTTAATGTTAGGGTTGAATGTCAATTATCGTGGATATTTAGTGACATACTGTTACTTTATCTGTTTTAAAGATTACTTTATCTTTGTTCATTCTATGCTGACCTGAGAAATGTTGATTAACAGTGGAACGAATCGGGCTGCGTTCTGTAGGAGTTACTTACATATTGTTTGAATAATAATGCTCTAATAAACTTTATGAAGTGAAAGAGAGGAATTGAAAACCAGCGTTTATCAGTGCTTGGTTATAATGACTGTGCACTGCCAACATTTGATGAGTCCGTCCCATTTGCCATATTTTTACGGGAAAAATATTTATGTACATATGTGTAGTTTCCTTCCCATTAAGTCAACCATTTTACGTGTTATTTATGGTAATAGATTTTCTTTATCACTACATAGTATAAAACTCGCTTCCCGCTGTCTGTCTGTCCCTATGTATGCTTAGATCTTTAAAACTACGCAACGGATTTTGATGCGGTTTTTTTAATAGATAGAGTGGTTCAAGAGGAAGGTTTTAGTATAATTATTTGTCAAGTTTTTGTATAGATTAGCTAAAATATTATGATATTTGTTGGAAATGTCGGAAAAAAATAACCTGTCTGAGAGCTTTCAACGAAAATGCTGCCTAAACCCTTTGAGATATAACAAAATGATGTATGGTGAAATTGTGTATCTTATATAGGTCTACAGAAAAAAATTCGATGGAATATGTCTATATCTTAAGGATAGCATACTCTATCAATTTGAATACTTTAAAAAGTGGGCAATTATAAAGCGGTAATTGGAAAGCGGGAAAGGGATCAAAATTTCATGATTACTTTTGGTCGCGATAACCGACATCCTCGCGGGCGAAGCCGTGGGCATCAGCCAGTCTTTGATAAAAGTCGTAATCATGGTGCGTAATCCTATAGGCAAGTATCATTTCTAAATGCCCTCACTGTTAGACAGAGACCTCTCCCTAGGTTTCCTAAACATATCTATAATTTTTATCATGCTTAGAAAGGTAGGTATGCCTTTAAGCATGATAAATATTATAAAGATATGTTTAGGAAACCTAGGGACATATGCATATCATATCATATCACAGAAATACTATAAGGACCAAAGAGATCTTTCTTGGTAGGTACTTGTGGGTTTGAAATTTAATTTTGGACTCAGTGCTGAAATGGTTCAGGTTTTTGTGCAGTAGATTACTTACCTGCTAAACAAGACTAGCTACTGGTCATGTCGCTATCTATTGGCCCAATTCCTTTTTAATTAATTAACCGACTTCCAAAAAAGGAGGAGGTTTCTCAATTCGACAGTATATATATATATTTTTTTATTTTTTTTTTATTTTTTTTTTATGTGTGTTCGGGGATAACTTCGTCGTTTATGAACCGATTTTGATAATTCTTTTTTTGTTGGAAAGAAGATATCCCAACGGTGGTACCATGATAAGAAAATCAGAATCTGATGATGGCATCTCCGAGAAATCGAGGGAAACCTTCGAAAAAAATTTTTCATTAAGTATTTTAAAGCACTACTATTTAATGAAGGTCTGGAGTCGATCTGATGATGGAGCCGAAAGACGATCTAGGGAACTCTTTAACGATTTACAGCAATTACCTGGTGTTTGGGCTTGATTAATTTGTATTGATGAGAACTTTACACCTAGATGGGTTGTGACTGTCATTAGGGGTCTGATGATGAAGACGAAAGACAGCCAAGGGAACTCCTCAACGTTTTACAGTTGCTACCTTGTTTTGTATGTATGTCCGTCGATATAATTGTTTGAAAGAGTAGTCCCCAGAAATGGTTCCATTTCAATTTAGTGACGATCTGATGAAGATCTTCGAAGTAAGACAATGGAACTCTTCAATAAATCACAGCAAATCACTCGCAATTGTTGTAATCGCATATCCATGTATAGTTCATGCCACTCAATACATACATAGCATCATGCCTGTATTGCCCGATGGGGTAGGCAGAAGTTTCCACTGTTGTACACAAACATTTCACCCATGCAGTTATTAAGTCCTAGCGGCTTTCGAAGGCCTACCCATATTATTAAATTACTAAATTAACTTATGTATGAAGCATACAAACTTATATATGACCTATACAATATATTTATTAGACTTAAAACTAAAAAGACTAAAATAAATTAATTTTAAACAAAAAATAAAAACCGCCTTCAAAAATCCACTACACTAAAAAGTTTAAAATAATATCAAAATTTGCTTATAATAAAATAATTTTAAAATAACAATATATAATAATAATCTGTTAATTTTGGAGTCGGTGCCTGATGTATGTGGGGTTTACAACCAGATACAAAGGCCGGTAACATAACGACAGCACAACGAACATAAGTGACTAACAAGAGGAAACAATAACCCTCTCCCAGTACAGGCACCGACTCCAAAATTAACAGATTATTATTATATATTGTTATTTTAAAATTATTTTATTATAAGCAAATTTTGATATTATTTTAAACTTTTTAGTGTAGTGGATTTTTGAAGGCGGTTTTTATTTTTTGTTTAAAATTAATTTATAACTTTTATATGTCGTTACTGTTTTCTCTCAGGTTTCAAAGGACCAATTTATCTTGTAGATCTGTGATCAAAACACTAAGCTTTCAAATTTTATTAACTTTTCATAAAACTAGCTTTGATGGCACATGAAACTAATATATATATATATATAATAAATATATTCCCTCGGTATAATTACTCAAAACAAATGTCAGACGTCGTAAAGTTCCCAAATTAATCATGAGCGGTTCCGTACATGCCACGCGCAGGTGAGAAGGGTCCGTGTGTACCTACCACTTGCTCAACCCTAATTGCCTTGTTTCGATTGTCCGGTGTGTGTGTGAGTGTAAATAATAGCACATACCTACATTAAAATTACATTAAAATACCTACGTTAAATTTTTGATATTTCATTAACTTTATACAGGCTGTGGTTTTGAACAATGGCCATATTGTAGGAACATATACAGCAACAAGTTATATGTTGTACAAAAATAATTAAAACAATAATAGCCAAGAGGTCAACGTCCTATTAGTCTCGTAACAGCTAACGCTTCTCTGTGAAATTTTCGTATACGGCCTTTGTCGGTGCACGGTGCCGTCCTTGTACCTACTGCGCGCGACGCGGCGATGGCTATGAAACGACGTATACGCAAAAAACAGTAAAACTGCGAAATTAATTTGATTTTCTAAGGTATACTTTTTTAATTGTTTTGTAATCAGTTACACCTATAGATCCACCTCCTTCAATTTGGCCACTGTCTAGAACCACAGCCTGTATATGTGAGTGAGTAGAGTGAGCAATTTTTTCGCTTTGACTAAGCAGACAATTTCTTTTAGAAAACGGCACCCCACGCTATGAGTTTCTTCCTAAACTGTGGGTTAGTTTATAGACACATTATCTCACATGCACACACATAGTCCGAAACAACTATTGGTAGATCATACAAATATTTGCTCCATGCAGGAATCGAACCCGCAGCGGCACAGCAACCGAACTGTCGACCACTGCGCCAACCGCACCATAATAATGAAACTGGCCCTACTGGTCTAGCGGACGCAATTGCGGTGTGTAATTGGCAATTGAGTGTGGGTTCCCGGGTTCGATTGCCGGATCCAGCTTTTTTTTTTGAAAATCTTAGTAGCAGCCCGATGTTTGGTATTGAATACAGTTTATGTTTTACATGGATAATAATATAACTTACGAACGTGTGAAAAAAATATTTCATTCGAATTCCTTGTTAAATATCTATTAATGTTCACCGGTTACTACTCACGTGCATTTTTCGGGATTGCCCGACTAGTTTCAAACTCGAACGGAGCCTTTAGTCATGAGCTGAGCCCGCGGCGAAGTCGCAAGTCAATCATTCTTCTTCTTCATGTATCTATCTTCCTACTAATAAGGAACAACATTATTTTATCATAAACTAGCTGACCCAGCGAACTTCGTACCGCCTAACTGTCGATTCTTAATTTTTTTTCTTTTATTTCTATGCAATTAAAAAAAAAACACTCCCTAAGAACCATCCTCGTACTTCAAGGAATATTATAAAAAAGAATTAGCGAAATCGGTTCAGCTGCTCTCGAGATTTGCGCTTAGCAACACATTCAGCGATTCATTGTTATATTAAAAGATGGTAAACTTTTCCAATCTTAGTGTGAACAAGGAAAATCCTTCAATAACATCGCTCAACAGAACTTCGATATAGACGGGAGGAATCGTCCCGCTCTACCCATTGTTTACTTATTAAAGCCATTAGGGTAGGTCGACCAACATTAATTACCCTTTTGAGGGTAGCGCAGCATTGGAAAAGGCTTTTGTGGAAATTAATTGTGTGTGGACGTGTATCATCTTTTCAAGTAGCGAGGTTACTGAAGGTATTGTAATATAACATAACATATCATCACGCCTATATTCCCCGAAGGGGTAGGCAGAGGTGTACACAGTTGTACTCCCACATTTCACCAATTCTGTTATTAAGTCCCATGTAATAGGTGGTGAGCCTATTGCCATCTACCGGGCACAATTCCAAACTCCGGGCTGCTATCGAGAATTTCCTTATAGAAAAACCCAATAACACTGCCCGACCTGGGCATCGAACCCAGGACGTCATGCTCAGCAGCCGCGCTTGCGACCAGTAGACCAACGAGGCAGTCATAGTAAACACAAACATATTGTGTTTAAAGTTACAATCTTAAAGAATACGGTTGCGAACAGGATTCGAACCTGCGCCTCCCGGATAAATATCCAGGCGCTCTGACCACTAAGCCATCTCAACCTCTGCTCACCACCGCGAATATTGTGTTTACTTGAATAGGTTATATAAGCTTTTTGGCGGCTTTTTCGCTTAGTTATATTCGTAGTAGATCTTATACGAAGTGGTATGCGAGTGCTGCAACAAATATACAATTAAAATACAATAGCCGCAGCCAATTATGACACACGTAAGTATATTAAGGCCCAATTAAAACATTTCTTACGTCCTGCAACGAGATATCGTCTCACGCTATCGATAGTCTCTCATTAACATATAAAAGAGAAATACCTACCAACACACGCTATATTACTATTATTCTAAATATCAGAACTAGTTGGTTTAGTCGCGACTGCTAAGCATGAGGTCTCGGGTTCGATTCCCGGGTTGGGCTGTGTTACCTATTGAGTTTTTCTGTTAGGAAAATTCTCAGTAGCAGCCCGGAATTTGGAACTGTGCCCTGTTGATGGCAATAGGCTCACCACCACATGAGACTTAATAACAGCATTGGTGAAATGTGGGTGTACAACTGGGTACACCGCTGCCTACCCCTTCGGGGACTACAGACGTGATGCTATGTTATGTTAGTGAAAAACCAGATTCGTGATCAGTGAACGTATAAGCAGCTTGAGCGTCAGTCTTAGGTCCAATTTTTGGGTTGGGCAGTGTTATTTCTGTTAGGAAATTCATAGTAACAGTCCGAAGGTTAAATTTGTGCCCGGAAGGTATCAGGGCACAATTGCTCTCCTCTACTCCTCTGCTCTGCTCCAGGGTATGAGCCTATTGCCATCTAGCAAAAGGGTCATGGCAATTTTCTATATTTAATAAATGTAGGTTTATATCAGTACCTACACCTCTTAAACTTTTTGAATTCGTGTAAGCGTCCTTCAATGCCTGCCGGTACTAATATACTCCCGACAGTATTTCGGTCACGGCGGCCTACCTCCACGGAGCTAAGTACGCAGGAGATATTATAGTGCAAAAGTTTATACGCAAAAACAGGTGCAAATACTCACTTCTTTACTCTCAAAGACCAATGGGACGGCAATCTGACACGACTGGAGAGAGATCAGGCCGACGCCGACGGCTTTACGTGCTCTCCGAAGTACGGCGGTGTCATACCGCCAATTTCCCAGCTCCGGGCTGCTTCTGAGAAATACCAAACAGAAACCCAATATCACTTTGCCACCTAAGATCTCAAGCTCAACAGCAGCACTTGCAGCCACTCGACCAATGACGCAGTTGCATACCTGTATATAAAAGTGGAAACATTGGCCTTTTATAGTAACGTTTTCAGGATATTGATGGGGTTGCCCCGCTTCTGTAGTGCGTCTGGGATGTTTGCTGAAGCTCGGGTCGACTGTTTTTATACAACGATGACAAAACGATGCGCTTCTCTGGTGCGCCGCGTGCGGACCAGCCCCAACCTTATTCTGCGCTGTATGGCGAGTAGACTCGATTCTTTATATGTGAGTCGCTACTGCGAGCTGTCCACGTCGGTGTTAGGCGTGTGGCAGTGATTCACATGTATTCATGGAATTAGGTTAATGTGACTAGGAATATTGTTACTAACCCAATTGAGTCACGTTACTTGAATAAATGATAAATTAATATTATTCTCAATTATTTATTACGCTTTTTTTTTCGTGTGGTTTTAAGCAAAGCTTGATATCAGTCGAAAAAGGTCTCTGACTTGGTTTTATTACTGCTTATCTATTAACAACAGCCAGCTGTTGCCAACCGATAGGTAAACTTGTCCCCCCATGCACGGAGACGTCGTTTCGTTTTAGTCCGACATTAGGTAGGTATAATGAACTTTGGATATCGTGAGATCTTGGGTTCGATTCTGGTGGGCAAAGTGTAATTAGGTTTTTATTTAGGCTAGGTTTTTATAGGGCTGTTGGAAAATTTCCAGTAGCAGCCCGGAGTGATGATTTACCTAGGACTTAATAGTTGCATCAGTGAAATGTAGGTGTACAAAAATACTTCTCTGCCTGGCCCTTCGTGGACACAAGTCTAATGTAATGTTTTGTTATCCCAAATAAATATAGTTATACATTATTTTGTGGAAAGAAACATACGGCCGCGTGCGTGATTATTAAATCAATAATTAATCTGGCACTCTAACTACTAAGCCAATTCGATCTCTCCTTACAACTTCGAATTCTTCTTCCAAATTTTATTAAGTATTTTTCTTTCCACAAAAAAACATATAACTTTAGAGTTCGCTACGCAGCCGTTAATGCTTTCGAAAGATTTACCTGTATTTTGATTATAAATTTGAAGAATATGAAATATCTAATAGCATCATTCCTGTTCTGTCCACTGACCGAATATAATCCCTTAGCCGCGCGGCGAAAGAGGGATGGTCTATACTTATTCAGACACACACAAACATACACCCCACGCCAGACAGGTGAGACATACTCAGTACATACTGTTTCCTTTATATATAATACTTTCTTCAGCAGATGTATTATAGAAACGTACATAATATTTGCGATGTCATGCTGAGTGATATGGTTTTAGAAATTTATCGGTTATTCACACCATCTTCTTATTGTTAAATAAGACATCTACATAAATATCAGAATAAGAAGACATCCATAAGTGATCCCATCATCATCATCATCATCAACCTATAGCAGTCCACGCGCCACTGAGCCTGGTCAAATCAAATCATATCAAAATCATTTATTTCAAATAAACCATTTACGGTGTCCTATTATCTACTTACCTAGACGTGGTCTGTCACTCCAGTACGCGTTTACTTCAACGATTGTTGGTTCGTCGGCATAAATGGCCGGCTCTTGGGCCGGTCGAGTTGGGCCGGGATAGATTCATAGACGATTCAAACCTTCAGAGTGAGTGCGGTGTCTCTCCGCAGACAATGGAGCAGCCTTGGATCTTGCACTACATGCCCTGTCGCTGTGTACCCAGGAGGAGCGTATGATCGCTTCTGAGGGGGCAGTTCATGTTACAGAATACTAGGCCGATAAAAGAGTTATTTTGCCGTGGACTCGCGAAAAAGAAGAAGTTGTAGATATAAATAAAAATCGTGTGTGTGTGTTCTCTGAAGTGGTAGGCAGAGATGTGGAGATAGGTACTACCTCTCTCCACACATACTATCGGGGCTATAGTGATAGAATTCATGTTCATGGCTAAGGCAAAACTAGTTACTGATTTTTAACAGACGAAAAACAAATCGATTTCAATTTCCTTTTCAGCGGTTCAATTTCTTATGAAAAAGGTTTTATTTGTTAACGTTTCGTCATGACAGTATTTAATATTACATACCTTTCACTCGCGGAAGTAATAATGCAGTATGCTGGCGTTTTACTTAAATTATAGGCACTTCTTCCCTTATAGGTTTTGAACAGCCTTGTGTTGAAATCACACGTAGGTCTCTGATATGGCTTTAGGTATACCATCAAAAACTATCATTGGCGTGCTGGTTTCCTCACGACGTGTTTCACTATCGGTTTATGCAAGTTTGTAATACAAGCCTAATTTCGAATAGTTTGCGGTGCCATCGATTCGAACCCGCAACCTTTACCTTGTCAATCCAACAGTCCTACCGCTAACTTGTTAATACTGTCGAGGTCTACGCCATAATTATTATTAGCTTTTTAATGTATTGCTTAATTAGATTAGGTAATGCCATCTTTACCTACGTTTTATAGTTCTTTTTTACGTTTCAAACAAATTAATGAAATTCCCAGCATCGCACCAAAATATTCAGGACTATATTGATGTCAGCCCTAACAGAATACCGGGCACAAAGAATGAAGACCCATTTTTTTTCTTTCTCCAACTTCTCGTTCGCCTACTTTGGTCAATTGATATCGCTACCACTACTTATTTGTACAGAAATTATTCCCACAAATTTTAGGCCTCAAGCTCAAGCAACTTCTAAGTCAAATCGAACAAAAAGCACAAACCGTGTTTTACTTTACGACCGTATTTGCCAGCACTTCTCGTGTAGCTCTCTCACTCTAGCACGTTGAATTAGATATATCGCTCCTTATTGCACGGCCGTCGACCCGACACGGCACCATTAGTCCGCACGGTAAAAGTACATACAATCATACAGAGATTGAATTTTATTATTGGACACGTTTCATTGGACATGATGCAGTTTCAGTTATTTTAAGTGTCCTGTGTTTCTATCTTGTTACTTATTCTTAAACAAGAGTTTAGTCCTTGGAAACACATTTCAATGATAAATGTCTGCATTTAACGAAATTCTTGGAATCGAATTGCTATGTGGAATACTATTTTGTACTCTAGTAAAGTAACAAGCAAGACAGTTTATGCAGAAAGTCTAACAGGACTATAATTATCGTTGCCCCATCAGGAAATCATAAAGCAAGAAGAATTATTATTCTCATCAACTCCAACATTCTAAGAACTAAACGAGCGCTCATTCAATTTAATTTACAAAGAATGCGCCGTGAATTATGTTCCGAATCCGTCATTCATTTCAACAGGCACTCGAGTTAAACACCAGGAGCGCATGAGTGGCGCGGCGGCAGTGGAGACAAGCTCTTCCTGCGAGGACCTGCGATGACAGATAGACATGCTAATTGCACCCGGCTGTCGCTAACGCCATAAATATTTAGCAGACACTTAAAATGTGACGCAAAGCTTGGCCATGTTTAGTATGCTTCAACAAAGTGCTGATAGATAATCCTTAAGAACGCAATTTGTTTGGACAAAGATTTTCTGAAACAACAATAAAGTCTTGTCTCGAAAGACCACTCGAAATAGATTGAATATGGAAGCTTTTGATATTAAATTCAACATGGTGATATTAAAAAGCACTTATGTTTCAATTCTTCAGCGTAATATCTTTATAATGAATGTCGGGAGCACATGTGACTGCGGTATGTAAACACATGTTTGAGATATTATTTATTACACGCGATAAAAGACGGGAAGGATCTATAAAGACTGAATCTTTGTGGTTTATAATAGCTTGAACTATTTCGTGTTTAAGAATCCTATGCACTTTGCCAAGTGTTTACCTAGAGGTTTAAGAATATAGTCTATGTTTACGTCATTGATAGTTAATAATAAGAATTCAGAGACAGGCTTGGATTGGAATTTATTTTAATTGAGTTCTCATTTATTGGAAAGCTTTATTGAAATTGGATTAACCGCTATTTGTTTGTATGTATGATGATAAATGCATCCAAAAAAATGCCTTCGTTTCTGGCGATTAATTCAAAGTCGTCAAGATGATTATAATCTTTACGGAATCCGTTTGATCTATTTAAATTTCCCCTGAGGTGTAATTAAAACTTAAGCTAGAATTCAGTCCAGGTAGGTATCTTCATTCGTAATTTTTTTTTTTATTCAACTACGAGTAATTTTGATTTCAAGAAACCCTCAGTTTTGCTTACTAACTTTTGGAAAAGTCTAACTAACCTTTAAAAAATTAACCCACAACTTTCGGCAACCGCTTTCACATTGCTTTAGGCGTTGATTTAACAGTTGAATTGAAATTTATTTAAAGAAAAGCTAATTAATGGCGCATCAGCAACTCAATGGCGTAGAAATCCATTTGTGAAATGACAGAGCTGCGGTGGATACGCAGCAATAAACAAGGACCATATGGCAAGAGAAGAGAGAAGGTTAAATACAGAGCTATTATCAGATTCGGGCACAAAATATTGATTTGGGTTGCAGATGATGATTTTTTTATTCATATTGTCATCTCAATGCTCGATGCATCGAGAAAAGTTATGTAGGTACGACGGTTAAACTCATGTTGATAAGAATATCTTATTTTACTCAACAAAACTTTTTGATTAGCCATATTAATTTTCATTAGTTTCGACATGTAAAATGTTCATGCACAAGGAATTTTTACGACGCGCCTGTAATAGTTTATTCAGCATACGAAATCTTTATCGGTTTTTATGGTGGTCAAGTAACATTTTCTTGCCTCACCCTTTGTGTCAAATCATCGTTACAGATTTAAAAAAACAATTTTTAAGTAGGATAGCAGATAGTGACTTGTCTTTCACTTGTTGGGCTTCATCAAGAAGCCCGCTACTACGAGTTTAAAGTATTCTTTCAAGACGAGATTTTCAACGCGATATTTTGTGGTGTTGTGTTATTTTCACAGTTTAATTGCATGAACTTTATTAAATTGACATGAGTTACTCATGTGTAAATTATCTATGAAAGTCTTTAATTTAAACTCGATGTCCTTTGCCTTAACAAAATGCGAGGAGATTTTGTAGAGAATGCAGATAATTAAAAGTTTTAATTAAGTATAACAAGTAAATTACTTATTTGTTGTACCTAATATTAAACATAGTGAATATAGTGTCATGCTTGTATTTCCCAAAGGTAGGACCCTTATTTTATCTACTGGTGCTTAATTTAATACCAGTCTAATAAGTGATGAGCCTATTGCCATCTACCGAGCACAATTCCGAACCTCGGACTGCTACCGCGATTTTTTTAACAGAAAAACACAGTTACAGTTTCCAGATTGGCGATGTCCAACCCAGGACTTCACGCTCAGCTCCAGACCAATGATCAATTTATGGCATTTTAATACAAATCTGCTATACAATTAATATTGTTGAACGGACAAATTATAATTGCGAAGGTATTGGACAATATAGCTGCAATAATTTTAGGTACGCTATCCAACGGCGCCTTTTTAAATTTCGCAAATCAAGGACATGACTAATTTATCAATTAGTGTTTAATACCTCTTGCTATAACAATGTCTTTGCAAGAGTTGCGACACAAGCTGCATCCCTGTTGCCTGTATCATCATTCAACTTCCCAGTGGCCTCGTGTTACGCAATTACAGCTTTTTTATTATTTTCATTCATTCCAATGTTACGGCGCATTTTAATCCGCTGCCGCAGCCATTCATTTTGTTCGGGGCCCGTCAACCGAGACGGGCTTGTGTAATGTTCCGGTCCTTTAGCCTCCCTTTCACTCCTATACTAATTTGTATATTTTGGTCCTTGTCTCCGCACCGCATGGTTCCTTTGTACCTTCAAAGGCGATCAGGGGGACTTGGCACACTCCTGAGAAAACGGCAGATGTTGAAAGTTTGTTTGCTTCGGCGTCAGAAACTTTTGATAATATTGGGATTAGAAGAGTTTTGAAGGCTTAATAAAGTTTTTACGCAGGATCTTGATGTAGTAGGTATTAACGTGTTTATAGAAAGGGACTGTAAAAAAATCTTTTAAATCGGAAGGCGTCGTGACTTGTATTTTTAACTACCAATTCAGAGAAGAAGTCTTAAATCGTAATCTTTATACTAACTTTAATACAACATTATGTTTATTACAGCATGTTTACCTAATAAAAGTGTAATAAAAAAATGCAATCCTTTAAGCAGATAATCTTCAAATAACTTGAAAGAACTCTGTGGGCCCATCTCTTATTCAATCATCTAAACAGAGTAACCTGTAAGTACATAATATACTTAGGTATGAAAATATGCGAATCGGTAATCAAAATGATTCGTTATAAATAAAGCTAAATGCCACCACGATAATAAATTAACGCCTCCCATTCACAATAATGGTACACCGCCCACACGCTGCCGATCCCCTCTCTGCAATTTCACGGGATTCCAAGAAGTCCAAAACGTAATATGACTAATCATTTGGTTGGTAAAAATTGCGTGGGTTACCTACCGAAACCTTTAGCTCTATTGTTCATTCAGTTAAACAATAGCAGTTCATATATCTTCCTATTGCAGGAACAAAGTATTTATTGATCTGTTTTTTATCTCAGACCTTTTATTATCTGAAAAAAGTCTATTACAAAATAAACGTTTTGCGCCAATCGCCGTAGATAATTGAAAACTCATAAAACTTCGAAATTCGAAAAACGTTTCCAATAAAAATTCTAGTAAATACGTTCTCGATCAATAAAACCCATTTGTTTGGTATTATCATTTAATTTGTAGCGACAACAGATAACTTTGTGGAATGAACTCGGCTATCTACAGTTTTATCGTGTGCGTGTGTGCGCTGCCAGTAATATTGGAGAGACATTTCCCGGCTTCCGTCGGCCTCGAACGTACTTCCTTGTGCGTTATGCGGCTCTGGTACTTGTCACCAGTTCCGATTGAGCATTTAACGCGCCAGTCTCATTAACTTTTTCGGTAAATGAGAAAGTTTCACTATTTGAATTAAACTTCGCTTTGTCGTCACCATGATTAAATTTCGTGTGAGTTCCATTTTTTTTTATATATATTTATTTTTGTGACACAGATCACAAGCGCAAACTTGACAACTTCTTTAATTATGTAAATCTTTTAAAATTTTCTTTAGATCTTTTCTTCTAAAAGAGCTCGTTTCCGAGAGCTTATAGACTTGCAAAAATAAAGGCCTACGTCCCCTACGTCTTTATAATTTTTATTATTCGTTGTATTTTTGAACGGCCTGTTCTTTCCTCTGGTTTTATTATGGAGGTGAGATTTTCATTTACATGTTAAATATCGTGAATGACTATTCATTAGTATGGTCAATCCAAATTGGTCTATTTCAAAAGATCTGCCTCGAAGTTGAAATCTCGTTTTGTAACACTTTACAGTCCAAATTTAACATTTTAATTACTTTTCATTCGTGCAATCAGAATTCAAAGTAATTCAAAAATGCCCAAGTGCCTCTACATTAACTGCTTCAAGTTTGTCACGAACTAACTTGGCATGGCAAACACCATAAATTGTTAGCTCGTAGAACTTTGCAGACTTTTGCGGAGCTATTAAATATGGAGTTTTGTTGGCGACTGCCATTTCTCAGTTACTAGTTCCGCATTTAGTGCTGACTGTGTTATTTTTATTTCAACCTTCCGTTATGTTAGTCGGAACGCGAAGTTTTTATGATTTATTTTCTATGACGACTATGTTGTTTGTTAGTATTATTCTGTGGTTTCCTTTGGGATTGTTTTTTATTGCTAGGTCTAAAATCAATCTCAATAAAAGTTACGTGCCAAGCCAATAGCGGGTTCTTCAGGCAGGTCTTTGCAAACCAACGCTATTATATTTCCTTGAAATGTAAAAGGTGCGCTGCAATATTCAGATTTCTTTTGACTTCAGTTATCTGTATTTCGATATATAATGCAACATACCATTAATAACACTAGTCCCATAACGTACAAAGGATAGAGGAAAAAGTATAAGCCGCTAGTGTAAAATTTTTAATGTTGATGTTGAGTTGTACCTTTAAAAATGTAAAGTCAATAAACTTATTTGAAAACAGTTTTTGTTCAAGTATGCATATTTCCGTTTTATTGGCCTATTTGTGAAATGGGCCAATAAAACTGAATATAATAGAGTTATGATTATATTTTTCTTTTAAAAGCGCTTGATCATAATTATAATATTAAATTGACAATCGGGCATAAAAACCCTTTGCTGTTAGATTCAACCAATTCCATATAAACTCATGTAAAACCACTAAAATCTTCCAAACAGGAATGTGGACATAGGTACTCCGTTGAATCCACAAGCGGTATGCTGTCCCGTAAACGACGACCAGATAAAGACGGTAATTGACGTCCACGGTTGCTCGCTGTGAGACATTCAGCTCACTCGTCCACTTCTGTTTCTCGACAAGTCCTGGCACAATCAAAAATAGACTTAGACCTAAGCAGAATAAGTCCCATAGTTGAGGAGTGGAAATCACTTGCGTCATTACGCGCCGCAGAGGTAATTTGAAGCCGTATGGTTAGGAGCGAACAACATATGATTTATGTCAGAGTGTTCGAGTGTGTATAGAGGATTCGTTTCTATGTGTGCGTGCGTTCAATATTATGGGGCATGCGCAGTGATCGCTACCGCCATCTGTTGACAGCCACGTGGTAAGGCGCGGTTTACGCGTGCGCGACCTCATCGATCCTCACCTTGACTGCTTAATAAATTCATGTACACAAGCACGTTTCGTGAGTAACAAACGCAGTTTATGACTGAAGTGACGTTTCATTCGGCTGGCGTCATTGGAGATTTTGTTATGTGCCTAACCTTAGGTTGAGAGGCACCTTTATTTGTTTTATTGGTATTACATCCGCATTGCGATAGACACACCTATTTATAGACACGTATTTATTTTTATATGGAGTAGGTATTTATAGCTGCGTCTCGAATATGTTTTCTTAAGGGCACTCTGTGATCCTGTTAATTGTCAAAATTTTGTTTAAGTATTTTATAGGCTCAAACTTCTCATTTTGCAGGGCTTCCAGGAGACGGGAGAATTTTAAAAAGTACCATTTATGAAAATGCAATAACGGGCTACGTTCTGCTACACCTGCTCTGGGGCCACTGTATACACACTAAGTACTTCGGTAGCTCAGGTACACTCCGAGATCTCGCCAGCAAGAATAAAAGTCTACTGTCCTTTTTTGAGGAGTTAGAATGGATTGAATAAATTCATTACCACCTCGGATGGAAAACACTTGCCCTAGCTAGAAATTGCGGAAAATAGATCGTAATACTAACACCAAGTACCTACAACACAACACAACTCTGGTGGGGGCTTCCGCCGCGGCTGGTTACCACCCACCGGACGAAGCCATGCCGTGAAGCCATCTAGTCGTGTTTCGGGATGTAGTCCAGTGCAACCGGTATGGAAGACGGGTCTGGGCAGTTGCATCAACACCCCAACTATCAGTCTTCCCAGATCTATCCACTATACTTAGAGTGACATACTTAGTGTTGTTACTCAGAGTGAATAGATTTCTTCTGGATCTACGTGCTCCATCCTCGACCACACCGTCGCTTTCCATCAGGCGAGTTGGTGGACAAAAGATGAACCATTTTTGTTAAAAAAAGTATTCCATAAATGTACTACTACTAAAACTCTAACGAAAAGAACTCCTTGAATTTTGGACATAAGGACCAAAGATTTTGACAATGACTTTGGTCTTATTCTTAGGATTGCTGGATACCAGTATACGCAGCAAAGCTGAATGGCTATCGACTAGATAAATACCTGAATACCAGAATAAGCAACAATCCTCGTCAGAAATGGTTAACACCGTATACCTATGCAAACCAAGTGATATAGAGAAAATATACGGCTTTGTCCATAAAACTGTCTATAAGATGGTTGGACGCATACTTTTTTAAATTTAGGAGTCCTTCATTGATATCTTGCCAGAAATTCACCAACTAAAACCATATATTCGTCTACTAACGTTTAGGGGGGTTTTGAGATCGCACCTGCATTTGCAACCTCGACAGGTTGAGATCCATCGAAGATGTTGACGTCATTACCGAGCCGGTCAAAACTTACCTGCACAAACATATACTATATGGACTATTCAAGATAAATCTTTGAAAAGCATTAACGCATGCTTAGCGAACTCTAAAGTTTTTTTTTTTTTTTAAATATTTGTGGCTATAGTGTCACTTAGACCATAAGACGTCTATTGTGATCGCCACTTTGAGATTAAATTAGAGTTCATCCCTGAACCCTGCCGCTGTGATGAACTGCAGGATTTTCCTATGGGTGAGCTCCCCCATTTCATCCGGGCCCAAAATATAGGGAAGCATATTTTGGTCATCTAGATGAGTGTAGAGCTTGTGTATCAGCGGTCCACATTCCCCCAAAAGGTGAAGTGGTGTTTCGTCAGCCTCTCTACACCGTCTACAGGTTTGTGTCTCGCTTAGCCTCAGGTTGAACATGTGCTTATTTAAGCAGCAGTGTCCTGTTAAGGCTCTTGCCACTACGCGCAAATTGTTCCTACTTGGCGCACGGACATTGTTTGTGTACCTTTTGTCATAGGCTATAATGAGGACTTTAGAGTGAGTCATGCCTAGCGATTCCGTCCAGAGCTTGATTGCACTTTCAAAACATGAGTCCATGAGGGATTTTTGAGCTAGGCTTTTAGGTATACCACAGAAGGGCTCGGGGCCTTGCTGTGTACCATTTGCTCCTGCTCTTGCTAGCTCATCGGCACGTTCATTTCCAATGATGCTCGCATGACAGGTACCCACCTCAAAACTACTCTATTCCTGCTGCCTAGAGAGTTTAATCGAGCCATTCAGTTTTCCACTAGCTTTGATGAGACTACGTTTGAGTCTAATGCCAGGAGAGCTGCTTGGCTATCCGAATTTATGTAAATGGTATGGTTGATGTAGCGCTTTCGCAGGTTGGCTTCCGCACACTCTACAATGGCGTATACCTCTGCCTGGAAGATGGAGGCGTAGTGTCCCAGGTTGACGCAACTACTCTAAAGTTACAATATTAAATGCAAAAAAGAATACGGTCGTGAACAGGATTCGAACCTGCGCCTCCCGGATGAATACTCCAGGCGCTCTGACCACTAAGCCATCTCGACCTCTGCTCACCACCGCGACTACTTTTGCCTGCGCAATTCAACTGTATATATACATAGCATAACAATTGTATTGCTTTGTCCAAATGTATGTAAAAGGCGAGGAGACTATCGCCATCTACCGGGCACAATTTGAAACTACAGACTGCTGTGAATTTTCCGACAGAAAATTCAAATAACACTGCTCGACCCGAGAATCGAAACTAAAACCTCACGCTCAGCAGCCAAGCTTCTGAACCCTAGACGAATGATATACCTACTGTATATACCGGCAAAACCGTGCAGGTAAACCTTCCAATATACTAGAGCTAGACCATCACTTGTGTCGAATTCGACGGCAAAAGAAACCTTTATGGTCCGGGTTGGGCTGTTATGAAACGTCCAATAGCGAAAAAATGCATTTCTTTTTATAGTCATCATGATAATTTAGGGCCGTCTTATGCAACTAATAAACACACCGGGGTGCAGGCATTGCCTTTTATGCCATAATCCTGACCAGCAGGATGATTGAGCAACGCGCGTGCAGCGGTAATAGTTTTCTATGTAACTACACTATATACAGTATATTCTAAAAAGTAAAAATCCTATCCTACCATCTAAATGCCAAAATGTTATTTGAGGCAATTAAAATTAAGTAGCGCGATTGCGTGATTGCGCGGCATTAGGTATCGGTATTCGTAGGACTATTCCTGTGAATTAGATAAGTCTTAACTAGGGTATCAGAAAAACGAGGAAAAATTAGGAAGTCCAAAGAAACATATTATTTTTTACATGAAAACCTTTTATTGAACTGCTAAATTTATCAAGGTTCTACTCACCTATATCTTTATAATAAAACTATTTACGGAGACATACTTAAATTAGATACCTACCTACTTAAAACTGTTGTTGTCAGCAATGGTATTATTTAGGGCTTGTGCCGTTGTGGGAGACGGGTCTGGGCAGTTACATCAACTCCCCAACTATCGTACTCTCAAAATCTATGCGTGAATAGATTTTTTCTGGATCTACGTGCTCCAGCCTCGGCCACACCGTCGCATACCATCAGGCGAGTTAGAGGCCAAACGTAGCTCCATTCTTGATAAAATATATATATTATTGAGCCCCATTTACCATTACTAACAGAGCTAGGTACTTTTTACAAACTGCGTACTCAAGACTTGGACTGTATGAATGTCGAAGAGCATCATTATAGACATAGGTACACGCGTTAACCAAGCCATGATTTGATTGAAAAATATATATGTTTAATAAGTCTTCGTAAGATTCATCACTTTTTCAAAATGTGCCAGATGCTGCATGAATAACTGATTGACTGCAATCCAAACGTAGCTTTCATAAATTTCTCATTATTCTAAATGTCTACCAGAATTACTTATTAATCGGTTACCAATAATCCTATAACCAACAGCGGCAGTATTTCTTGTATTGTCAGTCTTTGTTGTATTAACCAATTGCTGAACTGCAACGTTCTAAATTAGTTTTATAAAGCAATCTTAATTAATAAAAACCTGCTAATTGTATTATTTATTAACATTAAAATTACACATTAATTTCAAATTATCTAGGTTTTATATAAATGACAAAATAAAGTTACATTCGAAACGACAACGCCACCCGTCGGACCGGCGCGTTTCTCCCGCAGGTAAAACTGACGTCAAAGTACCAGGATCGCAGAAGTTTACAGAGGTGTATTTCTGTCTCACCACTTGTGGATGGACACGCCCACGCCCCTTCCTCTATCTCGCTCTAGCATTAGGGCCGGGGATAGTGTGTGTGTCGAGTTTTTGAATAGGGAATAGGTAGATTTTGGTGTTTTTGTTATCTGTTCTATGTTTTGTGTTGGCGCGGTGATTTTGTATTCGAGTGTTATTTATTACTGGAGCTATTTTCATAAGACTATCTACGTATATCACCGGTATTTAGACTATTAGGCATTATTTAGCAGATTTCAAGTTAAAATGTATAGATATGTTCTTACTAAACGAATTAGTGCACAATCGCTTTACTTATGTGTGTAGTTTTAACTGCATCGAAACTTTCATATCCAATTAAGTACCTATAATAAATTTTCAAATAAAGGTATATTAAATGTTTTACGCTGTTTTTAGCCTGAAGACTTCTTTAATTACATTTTAACATAACCGGTCTGCTGTACTCAGTGATAAGTACCTACATACTGCAAACACGATATTGCATCCACCTTTCCTGAATTAGGATCCAGAACTGAAAGAAGTAGGGAAACACTGCAATAAAGACGGCTATTCAACGCAAGAAAATACCTACCAAACAACTGCAAGAAAACCGATGTTAGAGTTCAATATCCCCTATAACAAGGGCGACGCAACGAACAGCGCCACCTATTATTGCGATAGTGTAAACTACCTACTTACCTACCCATTTCCAAAAATAGTAGTTAAGTAGGCCCATTATATAAATACAATAGTATTTAAGGCGTAACGCAGACGGCAGACCTTTTACGACAAAATGTCCACTTTTGCGATCTTAATAACCGCGGCAGACATTTTGTCCGTGGCGTTCCTGAGAAAATACCTAATACGTAGTGCTTGGAGTAAACTGTACCTACACCACACCATCTGCATAAGCAAACATTGAGTGGTCCAAACGCATTACATAAACAGCCTTCTTCCTATAGGGGTAAAAAGAAACTACAGAACGCCGCCTGCTAAAATGCTTAGGTACATAAGTATTTATCTACTACCTTTGCTAGGTGCACGTCAAAACGTATCACTGTGATGATCTCACATACATTACTGGCATTCGACAGCGAATGCACCGGTTTCGGGGTACACCTTAAACTTTACCAGAGAATCGGATTCCAATAATATAGTTAACGGTATCTCGTGGTGCTAATAGAGGAAGCTGGGCGGCCATTTGTGAACTACGAACATTAAGAAACCAGTTTGTTGAGTCGACGGCGGACATTGCGAATAGTTCTGTCCTGTCCACTGGTTACTGGCGAGCACCAGCGGACTTTTTTACCGGTGTTCGTTTGTCCTACGTAGTTGTATAGGATTCCACACGTTATATCGTCGCGGACTATAAGTCAGGTCAAGCCTATCCTGTCTTCTATCTGCGTAGCACTTTATACTTAAGTACATTTTAAACTGAATGCACACCACAATCCGCTGGACTTTTTTTTTGGTCCGGACGTCTGTGCTAATTTTATATGACCCTTCTTTATTAACCTTCATTCTCGCTCATTTATGTTCGTTGTTAATAGTACCTAAGGTGGGTAATTAAACAATTTATTAGTGCCTATAATGAATATAACGCAAAGCAAAGCATTTTTATGTATAGATTTTCGTTTGACCACACCGCGCCTGATGTAAAGCGACGATGCGGTCTACGATGGAACACGCTTGCCTAGAAGAAACCTATTCACTCGCGACTTGAAGACGCCCAAATTGTAATTATCAGGAAATAAAGACTCCAGCAAAGAGTTCCATTCTTTACGTATGATAAATGTGGAAGCAAAACGCTTTGCACGCACAGGAGGTATATCTACCATATATCGATGACGCTTTGCCGTGCGTCTGGTTGTCTGATGATGGAACGGACTTTTTGACTAAATTAAGAAAAAATATAACATAACATAACATAGCATCACGCCTGTATTCCCCGAAGGGGTAGGCAGAGGTGTACACAGTCGTACACCCACATTTCACCAATACTGTTATTAAGTCCCATGTCATAGGTACTGAGCCTATTGCCATTTACCAGGCACAATTCCAAACTCCGGGCTGCTACCGAGAATTTTCTAATTGAAAAACTCAATAACACTGCCCGACCCGGGAATCGAAACCGAGACCTCCTGCTCAGCAGTCGCGCTTGAGACCACTAGACCAAGCAATTAAAAAATTTAAAAAATATAAGCACTAAAAATTACTGATTCTATATCAATGTCACCAATTTGAGACCAGTAAATCATCAATACATATAATAAAAATGTAACGGGTCGCTGTCTTTACATGGAAGATGTATGAGAAAAAATATTATTGGGACCTTTATCAAGACAAATAGCACTCAAAGCCATGATTGTTGGAATTTTTGTCTGTTTGTCTGTGTGTTTGTGCACGCTAATCTTAGAAACGGCTTATCTGATTTAGATGTGGTTTTCACTAATATATTATGGTAAGATTCACTTAACATTTAGTGTTTGTTTCATGTCAATCGGTTCATAAATAAAAAAGTTACGCCAATTTAAAGAATCACGTCGAACATTTGTTAATTATGAATTTATGTTCATACACGACATGGTGTTAATTTACGACATCCACGCGGACGGAGTCGCTGGCACAGCTAGTATTGAATAAAAGCTAATGAATCATCAGTCTAAGTTAACCTTTTAAAGTGGGATGTCTTGCTCACATCGATAAGCCACGCCTTCTTTTCCATGGGACTCGTAAAAGGCCACTTAATTAAGTACGTACATAAGACAACAGGTAGATATTAATCATCTTGTGATAATAAAAATATTAATGAGAAAATCTACCTAGCCGATTCCCAACCACGTTGGGGTCGGTTTCCAGTGTAATCGAATACTTAAAACCACATAAAAAGTGAGTCAAATCTCAACCCCCTCAATGCTCATGTAGCGCCCTCCCCAGAGACCGTTGAATGTTGAATGTGACCAGTCACGTTGAATCGTAAAAAATTTAGGTAAACTTTTAGAATTTACTCACATTGTGGTTTCCAGAGATATCTAAAATTAGCTGAAAAATCAATTTATTTACTGACCAGCAAAATGTTAGTTCTGATAGGTCTAGCAAAGTTCCAAGTCGCAAGGTACGTCTGCATCTATCTATTCAACCAGAAATACCTAGCCGACCAGCGAAAACGGTCACTGAACATTTAATCTATAGGTATTTATAAAATGTTTGAGTTGAGAAGTGGTCCCAAGCGCGACTGCTCAGCAGGAGGCCCCGGGTTCGATTCCCGGATCTTGCAAAGTGTTATTGAGTTTTTCTGTTAGGAAATTCTCAGTAACAGCTCAAAGTTTAAAATTGTGCCCGGTTGATAGTAATGGACTCACCACCTAGTGAAATGTGGGTATACAATTGTGTACACCTCTACCTACCCGTTCGGGGAATACAGGCCTGATGCTATGTTATGTTTGGGTCGAAGAACTATCGATTAACTAAATTATCTGGAGTAGCTATGTACAAAACATTACAGCTGGTCGTTATCGTATCACAATATTTATTAAGTAGATACAGTCGGTGCAACTTTAATGCGTGTTAATTGACTTCTGTCGCTACATGTACATCTGTGTACATCTAGATGCAAAAAATCATCTCGAAATCCTTACTTCTTGCATCTGAAGATGTATAACATAAGAAATGAGACCACTATTTCAAAAGAGAAAGCCTATAGTAACAACAAATTACCTACCAAATCAACAACATTTCAAATCTATATAAAAGTTTAAAATACCATTATAATTGTTACAATCATTAATTACAACGTAAAAAGTAGGTATCTAGAAGCCCTTTTAGAAACACTACCTTCACACTAAAAGCATTGTTACTAATCCTTCATCTTAAACTTAAAACTCATTTTACTTAGACACATCTTACATCAAATACTCGCAACTTCAAATTCCTCCCAAACCTATTCATCAGTCGTACCTTGCCGAAGGGCCGGAGGGCGGGGCGCGGGGCGGGGCGAGCACCATGCTCCGCCCCCGGGAGTGGCCCTGCGCCTGCGCGGGCGTGCGCGCTTCGCCTTACAGACCCCACCGGTAGGCACCTTAAGTCTACCATACGATATGGGCTTATAGGAAATGTGAGTATAAACTATAGTAATAAAGCTAAGAGGAAAATAATACTAACGTAATTCTTGTAGCTGAGACTAATTGTAGAACATTTTTATATGACAACTAGCGGTCCGTCCCGGCTTCGCACGCGACTATAATTTGAGATTTAAACTCTCAAGTTGGATCGAACTGCACATGGTGTGCGAATTTTATTATAATCGGTTAAGTGGTTTAGGAGTCCATTGAGGACAAACATTGTGACACGAGATTTATATATATTAAGATTTTTTTCTTAAATGATTGAT
Organism: Xylocampa areola; assembly: GCA_935421205.1. Taxonomy (NCBI): domain Eukaryota; kingdom Metazoa; phylum Arthropoda; class Insecta; order Lepidoptera; family Noctuidae; genus Xylocampa; species Xylocampa areola. Next base: position 14,681,452 of record OW285206.1, read on the forward strand.
GGTTCCAGAACAATCAAAATGTTGGGGTTTTACAGTAAGTACCTAGCTACAATCATAAAGTATTTTTATTACTCATTAGATAGACGTAAAGTAACACGAGCAGTATGCATACGATAGGTACCGTTTCGAGACCGTTATTATTTAATTATGAAGATTTTTTTAGAGTATCTACTTGTTGAGATTTTTGGCTAAGGGTCGGGCTGGTTTTTAGATCAGTTCAACTCCTGCTGGTTTTGGAAAAATAATGTAAAGGAGTTTAGAATAGGTGGAAAATTATTGCAGGCTATGTGTGGCTTTACATGATGATTATGATGATGTCATCCAAGCCGATTTCGACTACAACGACACTTATTCCCGCCTAAATGTAGGTATTATGAACGTTGGTGTGCTCTGGGATGGTTTTACATGAGCTTGGGGTAATAGTAAATTCCACACGTTACAAAAATTACATAAAGTGTTGGAGGTTCGAGTTCTATTTGCAAAGCTAGCGTTAATTCAATCATGCTACATAGGTTCAGACAACTTGACAACAGCCAACACAGCCGCAAAAGGGAGACCTATAATAATTGACCTGCGTACCTATTCGCTATCTCGGTTGCCAACCGAATTATGGACACTTTGTAGTACATTGCGTCGTAAGGTTTTACTATTGTTGCTCATCATAGACAAGCTGTAACACACGACGCAATGTACTACAAAGTGTTCATCAATTCGGTTGGCAACCCAGATAGCGAATAGGTACGTTGGAGTACCAACTGATTTATCCAGAGTGCGCAGATTCAAATCCTGGCCACGACAAACACTTCTTTTTGTTTTCTCCAAACATTTATACTTAACTTTAGAGTTTGTTATTATAAAAATATTATATAATTTATTTATAGATAATTGGCTAACGGTAAGAAGACAACCAGATATCCATCATCATATCACGAGATATCGTGTTACCCAGTAACTGGGTTGTGGAGGTCAGATAGGCAGTCGCTCCATGTAAAATACTGATATTAAGCTGCATTCGGTTTGACTGGAAGCCGACGATAAATATTACTTAGCACGTGCTTTGGTATTATTCTTGTCACTCTCACACAACTGTCAAACTACAATAGCAAGACAGAGACGGAAACATAGCTATATTTATCTTAGCCGTAGACTCGCTAGGGTTCAACATAAGAACTGAGATGAATTTAATTTATAAAAAAAAGGCACGCCTGCCATGCGTGAATTATATTTTTATTTCGCACCTTTTTGTGTACCATAGCCACTATATTTATATTTGTTTAAATCTTAATAGCCTATATTACCTGGAATAATTTAAGGATTCTATCGAACTGCCTCGTTGGTCTAGTGGTCCCAAGTGCGACTGCTAAGCATGAGGTCTCGGGTTCGGGCCCGGCTCGGGCAAAGTGTTATTGAGTTTTTCTGTTAGAAAATTCTCAGTAGCAGCTCGGAGTTTGGAACTGGGCCCGGTAGATGGCACCTATTACATGGGACTTAATAACATAATTGGTGAAATGTGGTTGCACAACTGTGTACACCTCTGCCTACCCCTTCGGGGAATACAGGCGTGATGCTATGATGCTATGTTCTATCAATACCCCAAACAAAATTCAAATTTAAATTGGTTAATCCTTTAGAAGAGTGGAAGGTGAAATAAAGAAACTCAAACATACATACATATAAACCTACCCATACCTGAACCCTAAAAACGTAACACTCCTTTTTTGGGCAGTCGTGTAATAATTAAATAATCTGCCTGAATTAACGTCGTATCGTAGTAGGTAGTTTCAATAGTATGCGAGGCTAGCTTATATTAAAGATAAATCTTTGAAAAGCATTAGCGCATCCTTAGCGAACTCTTAAGTTATTATATTTTACTTTATTCGTCCATAGACGAATACCTGGAGTATTTATCCGGGAGGCGCACGGTCGAATCGAAATCATTTTGCGAAAACACGGATTAGGAATTCCTTCTGCCCGCTCGTGACAAATTTAAGGTCCTAATTTATTACGTAGGTAATTTCCTTTTAAGAGGTCAATGTGTAAGTGATAAGGGGTAATTTTAGCCATAATTTAGCGATAATTGCAAAAAAAAATCTTTACTGTTTGCTATTCGAGGAGCAGTTTTCGTCTTGCTGGTGCTATGGTAATTACAAATAATGTGTTATTTCCATTTAATTCTTGGCTTAAGTGAATGTATTTGACTTACATATATATTAGGCACCCCTTCAAAGAAATTTACCTAATAAATTAGAACCGTATATTTGATCATTTTACATATAATTCTCATATGGTTTCATAGTTTATAATAAAACAACTTTTAACCGAATAATCTGGTGTATTATTGGTTTTTGTTATCGTGTATTATTGAAACAAAAACAATAATAATACACGCGATTAATCCGGTTTAAAGTTGTTTTATAACAATGTGTAGTGATCTCGAAAACCTAAGATATTACTATACTTTCATATTTATTCTGCGCTACTCATGCGCGCGTGCCACACAGGAATGTGTGCACTGTGCAAGCGGTGAATGAAGCTGCGATTCCACAACCCCAGTAAAGGTTACAGTAGGACCGTGTGGCTTTCGTCAGTAGGAGTCCGGCACAACGTCCATGATAGATTCGAGACATGCAAAAAAGTCAAGGAATTTGTTTTTATATTATTAACTAGCTGTTCCCCGCGGTTTCACCCGCGTATAATTATATTACTGCTCCAGTCTAAGTTACTCCTTATATAGTCAGCTACCTTCCAGTAAAATCTTATCAGAATCGGTTCAGCCGTTTCGAAGATTAGCCGGAACAAATAGACAGACAGCCAGACAAAAATTTAAAAATTGATTTTTAGGCATACGAGTATATATCGTTCAAAGATGTGTATAAGCTTAAAAAAAAACATTATTGTGACATTACAATACACTTCAATTTTATTTATTTGTATTGATGATGATAATAAGGGAAGTTGTAGAAATACAGATAAGTTAATCTTTAAAAAGCATTAACGCATACTTAATAATACAGTTATCATTTTTTGTGGAAAGAAAAATATGGTCGTGAGCTGGACTCAAACCTGCGCCTCCCGGATAAATACTCCAGGCGCTCTGACCGCTAAGCCATCTCCACCTCTGCTCATTACCACGAATTCTTCGTCCACATTATAATACGTTTTTTGGTGACGTCATTGTCATTTATTCAGTCCCTTTACAGGAAAGTAGAAGTTTGTAGAGTTAAATCTAGAAGGGCGCCGTAGCAAGTCCAATTGTGGCACATTACGATAAGAAGACAATTCTATTTATATAAATTTCATTATTACATAACATAACATCACGCCTGGAGGCAGAAGTGTACACAGTTGTACACCTACATTTCACCAATGCTGTTATTAAGTCCCATGTAATAGGTGGTGAGCCTATTGCCATCCATCGAGCACTAATTTAATTATTATCAATCAATATCCTTTCATGGTAATGTGTAGGTAACATAATAATTATGTATTATTAAAAGGTTAATACACAAATAGAATTTTATGTTAGTGGCTATGCAAGAATAAGGAAAATTACATACTTAGGACCTAATTATATGTTATAATATACCCACAGGAAAAAATATATTACAGTTTCATAATAACATTCAATCATCAATTCCTGAGTAGGTAAATAATAGTTAGGTAGTGGGTACATACACTGTGAATATAAATATTATAAGCCGTTGGCTCGCTAATTAGCAGACACAATAGATTTTTATTGTTATGAAGTATAATTCTGAACGTGGCTGAGCGGAAGCAGCATTTTACATGAGTGATCCATAGCGAATTAAAGTTTCGTCACTATTAAGGAGTTTTATTAATGTCTAAAATACTAAATTCTACTTTTAAAACTAAGTACCTATACCATCTTGCCGCGGTTGGTACGGGCCTATTTTGTTAATGGAGGATCTATTAGCTAGATAGATTTTTCTTCTAGATATTTCATTTCGAGACCCCATACCACATTAAACGGCCAATCACTTTTGTCAAACGAATATGGACTACGACAGTCGTTAGTCTGCTGACTATGTCTGTCGTAGTGCTTGAAAGGTTGCCACCAGTCTATAGTGTTATCCAGTAGGGGTGCAGGTCAAAAATTTTGCTTGGATTCTGATCCCAAGAGCTTTTTTTATTCTTCTTCTTGTGCCTAACCTCAGCGGATGTCGGCGACCACCTCACGGAAAGCTATTTTATGTTAGTCTGTAGTCTCTCTCTGGTTTTTTTACCGTCTGTCTAGCCTTCTAGTATTTTTTCTCTGTTCTCGTTTCTATAAATATGTCCTAAAATTGGTGCATAAATCAAAAAGTTTAAAAATGAATAGCAGTACTTAGTATTTCGAATCTCCTAATATTTATTAAAGATACATCTTTGAAAAGCATTGATGCATGTTTAGCGAACCCTAGAGTTATAATAGTGAATGGAAAAAGAATACGGTCGCGAGCAGGATTCGAACCTGCGCCTCCCGGACAAGTACTCCAGGCGCTCTGACTACTAAGCCATCTCGACGTCTGCTCACTACCGTGCTAATAATATAACTTTAGACTCCTCATATTACTTGAGCGTTTGTAATACTTATAATAAATGTGAATAATTATGTTGTTTCCATCTGAAGTTCGTTTGCCGCTAGGACGGCATGTAACCTAAAGTCACACTTTTTTGTGTCTTCTCTACCTGGAAAATACAAAAAAGCAACCTTAGAATGGTTGGAGCGAAATCAACTTGCTAATGAGTTTTTTATTGCTGGCTGCATATATTTTAATAAAGTATTTTTAACAAAACCGTATATAGGTACCCTCTACGGTTAAGGGTTCGAATGGGTACTACCTACTACGAGTAACTACGCCAAAAATATTCTAAATATGTATTAGCTTTTCAATATTGTTCATCACAAAGAAGAGATAAAATTTAGATAACTTTATCTATACTTGAAATATAATTATGAGTTCTTTTGCAGCATTCTCTAAGGTATATCATCAGCATCCCCCTACCCTTATCCCAATTTATTTGCGGTCGGCGCAGCATATATCTGGCATGCTGCTAAAGTTTTGACTATGTTTTATGACCGGCTATGCTGGTGTTGGTGGTAACCGCCACCAACATGGTCTCCTTCTATCAAGCTATGTCACACCAAATTTTAACCATGCGCCAGGTTCTGATGTTATCCTACTATCACACTCCTTTAACCATGCTAAGGTAAGGTATATATGTAGATATTATTATATAATTACATCTATTATCAACAGCTTGATGGATAAAAGTTTAATTCGACCTTAACCACTACTGGATAACACGATAGACTAGCGATAACTAGTCTTTCAAGCACCGGACTAATGACAGCCCTAGATCTTGGTTTGACAAACGGGATCGGCGGTTTACCGTGCCATCGAGGTGTGGGGGGGTCTCGATATGTAACAATGATCATCCATTCACAGAGTAGACCGAACGCGCCAAGATGATATCGTCTTAAAAGTTGAAATTAGTATTTTAGAAATGAATAAAACTGTTTAATATTCTCGAAACTTTATTTTGAAATGGATGTATAGACCTTTGACTTAACCAGCCGAGCGGTGAGTGAAGCTTCGACCTCGGAACGTGTCGCTTCTATTGTAGTGATGGGGATGTTAGTTTGTAGGTAGCATCCAGAATGGGAATTCCACATAAAGAAGTGTGAAAGTATGCAGGTTTCCACGATAACTTTACTTTCACAATTTTAAATATTGATAAATAGTGAGAATTAGTGTATGATTATGAAGTCAGAGGTGAATTTTTTGTTCGAGCCTGTGACGAATGGAATCTTAGATTCGCCAGTCCATTGGTCATGAAAACTTGAATCGCGTGCTGTACCAGTGAATGCATTCACTTTTCCACTTCCACTGTTTCCTTTTTCACAGCAGCACGCCCGTATTCCTCGAAGGAGTAGGCAGAGGTTGTTGTACATACACATTTTACCGACGCTGTCATTATGTCCTACATACGTAATATTGAGAGGTGGTAAGCCTCGTTGGTCTAGTGGTCTCAAGCGCGACTGCTGAGCAGGAGGTCTCGGGTTCGATTCCCGGGTCGGGCAAAGTGTTATTGAGTTTTTCTGATAGAAAATAGTCAGTAGCAGCCCGGAGTTTGGAATTGTGCCCGGTTGATGGCAATAGGTTCACCACCTATTCATGGGACTTAGTAACAGCATTGGTGAAATGTGGGTGTACAATTGAGTACACCTCTGCCTACCCTTTCGGGGAATATAGGCGTGATGCTATGTTATGTGGTAAGCCTATTGCCATCTACCGGGCACCGTTCAAAACTCCGGGCTATCAAGAATTTCCTAACGGAAGAACAGAATGTGACACTGCCTATCTAAGAATGGAACCTAAGGCTTCACGTCTAGCCTATTAGTTTCCTTTTACATTGTATTAGTATAACTGGTAAATCCCAAGAATTGTTGACTGATTCTTAAATAATTACTATACCCGCGAAGTTGATAATGCATCAAATAAAGTATGAACTCCAACATCTCTGCCAAATCATCATCATAAACCAAAGGTATCTGGTCATCATCATCACCATCCCGCTGGCCTTATCCCAATTTAAATGAGGTCGGCACCGCATGTTTTCTCCTTTCATATCAAAATCAAAATCAAAAATATCTTTATTCAAATTAGACCATTAAAAATGGTACTTTTTGAACGTCATACATAACAATAAGACAGTCCCCCAAAACGCCCACCCTTCACCGCTTCCTAGTGCTTCACTATACATCTCTTTCAACCGTCTAATTTGGTTCCAAACATTACTCAGTATTGGCCTCCTCCAGTTGTGTGCTGCTTCCCTGGTCTTTGCTCATCATAATTACTGGAACATTACAAGATCACATTTAATGCTTATCTACCTGAAGTATCTCTATCATACAAGTAGGCACAGTTTACCATAACTGTCATACTGCTAGCCAAGGAAGGTTCTCTTGTAGGTTATGTAAATATCTCAAAATTCAACATAAAAATCTAAATTTCCAGAATAAGATTAAAGTATAACGAGATATTAAATTATATTTCTTGCAAATTTCTTCAATATCGCTTCATTACTGCGTCTAACGATTGTAATTCAAAGAAACACCCACAGGCCCCACGGCTAATCACCCACGTACCTACGGGGAATGTTGGCTGAAGGGCGTCTGTGGAGGGTGGCGTATCGACCGCTAGGATTACCTCCCACTGGGCGGGTGGAAGGGTTTTTAGACCATGCGACTTTTTGTAAAGAAATTGTATAATATTAGTCGTGACGATCTCGTAGTTAATGACATAGTGAGGATCATTTGGTTTTATCAGATGATTGATTAAGCAGCCAAGAGCATGAAAAAAAGTGATGACCTCGTCAGCGATGTATGTACATAAATTATTGCTATGGCATTTAAAGGGACTAGCACATATCAATAAACCGCTTAACATGGCGATTAAGAGCAGTATTCGATAAAAGTTAATCGCTATGTCCTCATGTCATTGGTGGCACCTTGATGGGGCTGGCACAGCCTGACCTAGAGAATGGTACGTGCGAAGAGAAACTGCTGAGTTCTGACATCACGCCTGCATCATCCAGGGCGTTAGGCACCGTTGCCGCCGTCGAGTCCATGTAAGTAATATAAATATAAACAAAATATTGGTGAGCCTATTGCTATCTACCAATCATCACTCCAAACTCCAAGCTCCGATTGGGAATATTCCAACAAAAAAACTCAACAATATTGATCGACCCGGAGTGTTCAATGTAGAAAATAATAGCCGCGCTCGTGACTAACAAGAAAAATGGGGTTAATTAACACGGTAGGTATCAGGTTTTGATAGCAATTTCGTATCTTATGCATGGATGAGCCGATATTGGTGGTCGGTGACCAATCAGTTATGTAAATAGAAGGGTCTACGAAGGGTGCGTATCGACCGCGCGGTTTATCGACATGGCTGGATGAGTCAGATTTAATTTACACTGCACGATTTAGACACGACACGACTACTAAGTATTTAATTACGTCGTTTCGTCGTGAGAGTCGGATAACAAATATAATGCAGTTAACGGATTGTAAAAATATAGCGACAAGCTGTGGCCAAACCAATTGCGATTTTTTAGTCACTAACCTAACTAATCATTAGTAGCGGTAGCAGCCGGTTCAATCCATGATGAAAGGATGTAAAGTATACAAAAACATAGTCATTTGATTGTATTAAATTATATAGTGATTGTATTAATGTTGATTGGTCTCAAACCGTAGTAATTAAGTAAAATAAAAAAAAAATCAAATTAATGAACCAAATAAAATTATTTATATACCTATCTAATACAAACCAACATAATAAATATATTATCTATATGATTAAATTATATATTCAAATTATTTATACTAAAATAACAACAAAAAAATCTTATTAGAAAAAAAATATATTACTCGATGACCCGGTGTACTTCGTATCACCTCGAACGTCAAATGTTTGACAGGAAAGTAGGTAGAACAGTTTATATGGACAAATGAAATTGTTGTTTTTACTATCTTTCTCGCAATTTTTCTACATTTTCTCACCATTTAAACCTTCCCTGGACTACGACAAACATTTCAAAACCAAAATCAGCTAAATCGGCTCAGCCCTTCTCGAGTTTTAGCGAGACAAACGAATAGCAATTGATTTTTATTTATATAGATTTATTAATAATTTAATATGAAAATAAATTTTATTTTTTAATACTTATTAGAGCATATTTTAAAAATGTTCAACATAACGTATTATTATTTTGGCCTTTAAGTTACTAACATGATTCCAATAATTATTACTTATGTATGTAACTACAGCTTATTTTTATAGATCATTATTAAAAGTGAGATCAACACGAACTGTGTGAAATCAACTATTGACGTTAGATCCCCGTGGATCAAACACGCAAAAAAAAATTTGAATAAAAAAAAATACTATTGACGTTACTGGAATTTGAATATTGCCTTCATTTTGTGTGCAATGTTAAATTAAATTTGCTTTCTAAGAATACGAGACAGAAAGGCAATACATTATTATAAATAGTAGAAATAAATAAAATTTAAGTGCCTGTTTGTAATGTCAAAATAATAGTTTTTATAAGCTAGCTCATACAGTTATTTGCACGATACCTATGAGACCACTGTCTGTTTGTTCCGGCTAATCTTCGAAAAGGTTGGACCGATTCTGATAAGATTTTACTGTCAGGTAGCTGACTATATGAGGAGTATTATTATAATATAATTATACGCGGGTGAAACCGCGGGGCACAGCTAGTATTACATAAATTATGAAAGAGGTTATCTAGTCACGTTTTTTTTTTCTTACTTACCTACATAGAAGTTGGTTTTAATTTTTAATATTCTTTAGCATTAGTATCACAATTTGCGTTTGCTCACTGAAAGCTGTAACTGTCTCGCTGACTTAGTGGTCGCAAGCGCGGCTGCTGAACTTGAGGCCCTGGGTTCGATTCCCAAGTCGGGAAAAGTGTTGTTTGAATTTTCTGTTAGGAAATACTCAGTAGCAGCTCGGAGTTAGGAAATTGGTGGTATGACACCCTGTACTTCGGAGAGCACGTGAAGCTGACCTCTCTCCGGTCGTGACGGATTGCCGTCCCATCGGACTAAGAGCGTGAAAGAAGAGGGAGTGCACCTGCGTTACACGCATACACTTGCACTATACCTAATATCTCCTGCGTACTTAGCTAATCTCTGTGGAGACAAGTCACCGTGACCGAAATACGGTTGGAGGACTATGCTCTGCAATTATTATCTAAAATATTTCTCTGATTCAGATTACATAATATATTACCTACATGGCTAAGTAACAGCCGCATCGATCGATCGAGGTTAAGCTGCGCTTGCTGCGGTCGGTCTGTGGGTGGGTGACCATCATTTCATACCGAGAACCCTCCGTGCCTCGGAGAGCACGCTAAGCCGTCACACCCGGTTTCTCAAATTAAGATCTATAACAGCCGTTACGGGTAGCTTGAAAGTCTGACAACCACTCATACCACGAGATATCGTGTTACCCAGTAACTGAGTTGTGGAGGTCAGATAGACAGTCGCTCCATGTAAAGTACTGGTATTAAGCTGCATTCAGTTTGACTGGAAGCCGACCCCAATGTAATTGAAAAAAGGCTAGGCAGATTGAGATTACATTACCTACCAAGGTTTGAGTATTTGAAGATTATTACTTATTATTTTCTATATTTATGTTAACCATTCAGGTAACAAACAGTAGGTAAGTATTGATCATTTGAGGTGTTTGCTTTGTCATCATCAGTTTACCAGCCCAGAATGTTCGAACTGTTGAAAATCCTCTTTATTATCAGCTAAATAAATAAATCGACTTTTTGTGTAAATGTACCTTTTCATTATTTTATTTGTTTGTGCCACGATCGTGACCACTAAAAATGTCGTGTCGTCCGTTATAAATATATTTTGTTCATTACATTTTTAATCAAATTTTGTGATTACTCTGTGGCTATTTAGAGGAAATTTTAATTACTTTTACAAGATAAAAATGTTCTTTTGAGGTTTGTTTATTAAAGTAAAAAGTGACGTCATACAAGTATATCTATTAGAGATGATCTTTTGATTTCTTTGCCTCCCATGTTCCTATATACCTACATCTGTAGATAACTGTATTTCATATATTTGGATAAATGTGTGTTTGGTACTTTCTGATACACATAACACACTACTTTTATTCTACAATGCTTATTAGCTACAAAAGATTTTTTAAAGAACAGCTCCTGTCGTTACAACGCTTATTGAGAAACATTGTATTATGATGCTAGATTTTTATATAATGATTATGGATTATGATTTGATATTGTATAATTTTTATTTAATACAAATTTTTAGATTCATTTGACTTGTTAATAGTATATTTAATTTGCATGCTTGTTTTACTGGTGAAATATGTCTTGAACTATTATTTTATTTGTAACATCTTATGCACCATATTTCCAGCAAATAAATGAATACGTACGAATACGAATAACATAAAACAATAAGCCTATTTGCCGTATTCGAAATCAGCTGGAAGTTGTTGAATGGCTTTAACTGTAATAAGATAAAATAAAAAGATAAACACTACTAAGGTGCTTAAAACCCACCTAGTGACAAAATAAAGCTTCAATTTTTAATAATTTTCCGGATGATTTTAACACAAGAAATAGGATCAAAATCATGAAAAATAAAACATAGCAAAACATGAAGCTTAAATTGAAAAAGGCCCATTTTTTTTTTTTTCATAAAAAATAATCTGTACTTCCTTCGGTTAAGTCGTGAACCATTATTTCTTAACAAAGGTATCAGGATCAGACGGGTCTGGTTCATAATATCGACTAAAAAGGTAAAGTTATTATATAAAATGGAAAAAGAATACAGTCGCGAACACGATCCGAACCTTTCCTCCCGGATGAATACTCCAGGCGCTCTGACCACTAAGCCATCTCGACATGGGTCGCGAACAGGAAGGTCCGGGAAGCGCAGGTTCAAAACCTGTTCGCGACCGTATTCTTTTCCATTTAATATAATACCTTTAGAGTTCGCTAAGCATGCGTTAATGCTTTTCAAAGATTTATCTTAGACTAAAAAGGTATTTAAAAAAACCTCCATGTAACAATAATAAGTTCACATGATAGTTTTTGTTATTTTTTTTTATATTACACGAATCTTTGTTGATTTTTCAATCATTTTATGTTAGTTACATCAAAAACAAGCATTATACAAATTTAACAAATTGTGATTAAAAACGTTGAAAAATTTGTTTTTTATTTAAATTTGGCTCAGGCCGAGCAGTCAATGCAGCGTCCCATCGATATGGTGTACTGTTGATACAACGTATTATCGATATGGTATTCTGTCGATACAGCGTATCGATTTGGTGTACCTACTGTAGATGTAGCGTACCGTCGATTTAGTGCACTGTCGATATAGCGTACCATCGATTTGGGGTACTGTCGATTCATTAAACCGTCGATGGAACGTTTTCGATACAGCGACCGTCGATGTAGTGACTGTCGATATTATGAACCAGACCCAAATATAGGTACTCAAATGAGTATGTATGTAAAGGTACTTAAATGAGTATCTATCACCAGTTGTACGTAGCTCTATAGTCTGATCCTCATTTGAATGCCTATATATAGATACTCATATAAGTATATCACATTAACAACGATAATACATAAACATTAATACTAAAAAAAAAGTGAAAAACCATTATGAAAACCTTGGGGAGGCTTTTTGCTATGCAGTGGTATAGTAAGCACCTATGCGTTACTATAAAAAAAAAAAAAACAATCTAACCCAACTAACCACTAAAGGTATTTTTAACAAATCCTCAATTAATTAAACTTAATATTGGACCACGAACTCAATGAAGTAGTGATCTCGATATAGTCAGGAATCGCAAAAAATACGGAAAAAATATCAACTGGTCCAACCGTTATCAACCTAATTTGGGGAACCCCAATATGGTAATAGTTGCACAAGAGATAAACCCGTGTCTGACAAACTTTAACTACGTGTCGATCAGCCCCATCCCTCACCCTCCGAGGGGGACCATGGCGTTATGGAGGGCACAGCTTTGTAATTAATATTGCATAATTTTAGATATTATGTATGCTTGTGTGTTGCAGATAAGAAGGTTTAGGCATAGAGGTTTATATTGTGAATTTTGAGAGCTGATTATGCAATTAGGTTTTTTATGTTTTTATCTCGGAATGTATTGTCCAGTAGCGATGTTATGTAAAGTAATAATAATCTTTTGACTGCCTGAGGTCCTAGTTCTATTCCAAAGTTTTAATTATTGCGTTTTTTTTATTAGGAAACTCTCAGTAGCAGCTCGGAGTTTGGAATTGTGCCCGGTTGATGACAATAGGCTTACTGCCAATGGGACAATATTTTGCATTGGTGAAATGTGGATGTACACGACACCCTTACTACTTATATTTACAAGCGTGATGCTATGATAATATATTTGAACACAATTACTGGCTTTTGAAAAAAGTCCATTAGATTATAGGTAACTAGCTGCGTACTTAACTACCTTGAGATTGGTGGTAAATGAAGGAACACCCGTACGGTTTTATTCAAAGAAAGTCTAATATTTTAAATATATAGATACAACCCAGGAATAACTTTGGATAAGAGGCGAGTTTTACGGAAAATAAGTCATTAATTAAGAAAAAGTCATTGAGATTTGATAAATTTGAGGCAGAGTTATATACAAATAACTTAGAATTGCAGTCATGACACTATATGCGCCTAAGTTTGCGTCGCCTTCTGGTGCCTACCGCTAACAATATATTATTAAAAAGATCATCTAAGCCGTGTTTAATTTGCGTAAAAACCTAAAAGATCTGTGAGAAATGGTATGTCTTGCATTCATCTCTTTCAGTGAATTTTATAAGATGAATTCAAAGAAAATTCAATAATCTTTAATTTTTTAGAATAGACGAAACCTTTATTCCTTAAACTGAATGAATCCACCTACAAAATTAACTATTATTCTATGTGTTTGTATTTAATATATATTTTTTTAAAGACCTACTGGAGCTATGGGCTTGCATTTGAATATAATATTTGGAAAACCATTAATCCCCTCATAGTAAATAATGTTTATTTGTTACTGTCTTTCTTCTAGATATTATTCTGATCTCTGACCTTGGAAGATGTATTGGTAATAGCAATGTGTATGTTATTACTAATTAAATGTTTCACCAATGTCCAATGTGTAAAGTTTTATGATGCTGTAAGTGTAGTCAAACCGATAATACGGTTGTTTGGGACTTATTTTTAGTAATTAAGTTGTTTCTTTGTATCTTAAATAAATAATAATATTCCCCTTTTAAAAAAGATCAGTGAAATTAAAATTTCATTGATCTCTACGATCCTCTCTATCAAGGCTTCTCGGTCGGTACGTTTAGATAGATTACACAAAATATTATATCTAAGTACGGAATAAGTTTCATTACTTCTACAATACTAAATATGCTGTAAACATTAACATGATATTATAAAGTTAGCATATCATTGTTATGGCACCTCGAATCACGGATAAAACTTGGGACACTCGCCTATTTTTTTATTAAAACGCATCACAAAGAAACTTGTACACAAACCTGGTGTCAAATCTAGACATATATTATCTTCCATGTATTCCTATTTCCTGATCACAATTTAACAGTATGAATATCGGATGGGAAATGATACAAACAGTAACTACCCATTTAAGAGAGACCTTTTCTCGAAACGGATAGTTCAATTTGCGCTTTCCCTTTTCCTGAAAAGATTTTGAAGCTATAATATTCTTCTAATATAAACGTAACTATAATCCTAGTAGAACAACAATATTTACAAAAGTCTTTCTTTAAAAATTACTTGAAGCTTTTCGACTCTACCAACAGAACAGTATTACTTACACCTTTTTTATTCTATCATTCCTTGTAGCAATTAACGCTTAATCCAAATACTGTATTATAATAGTGCAAAATAGGACTTTGCAATTGTATTCCAGAGTCAAATCATTCCCCTAAACAAGTTGCGCGCTGCGCTCTCTCGAATATTTAGGCCTAAACGGCGCGGCGCGGACTGGCGAATTCCGCGCTCCGCTGTTAGCCTAGTACATATTGTTATAATTATTGCTTCATTATTAACCATAACGCGGTAATAACTAACAACCATTATTAATGTTACTCGATGTAATAAATCTAATATTAATAAGCTATTATTGCCAGTTAAATTATGAATGATCACTTCCAAGAAACTCTGTAATGTTTTGTTTAACTTCAAATAGAGAGCTCGGGGTTTATTCCATCTTTTTATTTCAATAAATCTTTATGATTTGTAGTTAGTAGGTTAAGATAACTGTTTACCTAATTAAAAAATATTTATTGCTATGATTACAGAGTTGTTACAAGGTTATTTTATTTTATGTAGTTCTGCTAATTAAAACCAATCGAAAAACGTTCAATCAATACGTTTTTGTTTTGAAATAAACAGTTCTTACGTTAGTAATAATACACAATAACATCTGAGGGTGTCTGACCGAATATGCTGTACTTATGCTGAGGATTAATTTGGTACTAATAGAATAACAATCATCATAACATTGGTCTGTAATTTCCGAGAATTGGTCATTTAGGCCTAAAAATAAGTACTTTACGCACGAAACTGCCATAATAGCCTGCATAGTAGCATAATAGCCTTCATTACATTCGTTGAAGTTAATAAAATACTTAATCCTTTCTAATTTATTCTCAAAATTCAGTTTGTACCAGCCGCTTTCTCGCGGGTCACGACTTCACAACATCCGTTCTCTTCTGAATGCACAATAGGAATGTTGACATCTCTCTCTTACACATTCAAAACTTGTTTATTTGTCTCTTTTCCTTCGTCACGCGACGTTGTCAATCCTCCGTACCGTACGCGGTGACCTTGTAGCGGTGTTGACGATACAAACACTAGGTATAATTACTGAAGATTTATAGTTTAATTTGCGATCTGACATTTTTTTCTTATAAATAATGAAATCCTGTTCATTATGTGTGACGCAATTGGGCAACTTGTTTTGTATTTTATCATGTTTATCAAGTCAAGTGATATGTCTAATAATGTCGTAATCGTGACATGGTGTTTTAATTAACGCTAACTGAAATACTTGTTTGGATAATATTGAAACTGGTAGATTACGATCATGATAAAAAAACTGGTTGGGGAAATTAAGTTTTTTATTTTTTTATTTAATTTAAACTCGTTCACATGCATTTTGTACTGTCTATTGAAAGAAATTTGATAAATATTTATTATCAAGCTAGCTACTGCCCGCGACTTCGTCTGCTTGGACTTCAGAGTAGTCCAGTCGAAATAAAAAGTATACCAAGTATTAATCCAGGTTATAAACTATCTGTGTGCCAAATTTCATCTAAATCCGTTCAGTAGTTATAGCGTGAAAGAGTAACAAACATCCATTCGTTTTCACAAACTTTCGAATGTTTGATATTATTAGGATTTAAATGATTACAGTAACTAATGATGCACCAGCTAAATCTTACCATGACTGACTTCGGAAGTTAACATGGGCGAGTATACTAAAGATAAGTTACGATGTAAAGAATTCCACTAGAGTAACGAAGCATTGTGCTCAGTCACGTAAAAGTGGAGAGTTCTATGATCGGCAATAAACTGCTAAATTTATAAGCTGATGATGGATCCGTAAGAGAACCAAAACTTGTAAACCTCCCTTTATAAGGGAAAGAATGTTTGCACCCCGCAAACGTTGCAAATCCAACTCGGTAACCGATCGTTAAAGTCAAGTTTCCATCTGAGCGCCTACGTGCGTTGGTACACATGTTAAACCATGAGTCCCAGCAAGCAGTTGACAATGTTCTATTTGTATCAGCGTGTTTAGTATCAACTTGGACATACATTACCGGTGCATACAAAAATTGGGCTGTGTCAGCGGCTGGTGTCTAAACGCAAATAGCACCCTTAAGTTGGTAACTCGGCATTGACGCTGATCGTGCAATAGTTGTCGTCAAGCCAAGTCTAAGGCCTATGGGTAACTTGAACAACTCTAAAATACATTGGTTCTAACCTCATGAAAGAAGAAGAATGCAAAGCATAAAACAAGATGAAATTAATAAAAAAATAAAAAACACTATTGTTTTTTCACTATATTTATTATTCACTATATTTTTTGCACCCTTTTTTGTGTACTATATTCACGGTATTACTATTTTTAGTTAATCTTAGCCTAGCCTATGTTACCCGGGATGATGTCAGGATTCTAACGATACCCCATACATCAAAATCGGTTCAGGCGTTTAGAAGTTATGCTGGCATACAGAAACTCACAAACACACATATAAAAAAACATATACGAACTCTTAGTACATAGTCCTTTTTTAGGGCAGTCTTGTAAAAAATCAGCTCAATGCTTCATATCACCCTTTAATTTAATTGATTAAAACAGAAACAGGCTATCCAAACACTGAACACACAAACTTGCCATATTTTAAACGTAATGATAGCACGCAATATTTTATTTATAGCTCTGACCTAAAGTATAAATTCCTAAATAACTTTGCTAGACCTTACGGTCATAATTCATTACGTTTAATAATTAAATTCATCGAGCTACTTTAATTCAATATTTAAAAGTACGGCCAGCGACAAAAGTATTACCTTCAACATTATAAAATGTCTGAATTTAAACACTATCCATCAAAATATCTGTCATACAATCATGTGTCGCGGGGTTTACATTAATAATTAGGACATGTAGGATTCATCTTGAAAATTAAAGTTCTCGATTGACATTGGAAATATGTCAGTTCATAGTTTTCAATGGAAAAACCGACATGCTTTAAAATTAAGTTAACTATGATTTATTTTAACATTATTAATTGTTTTATGGCTCTGATTTAATATTGGAATTGGTATTAACTTCAAGAGTAACCCATAAGGAGTTAGATGAAGAAACAACTGCCACGCCAGTGACGGAGTAAACTCGCTGCATCAGTCTGCTTGTGATCACGTTTAGTGCAAGCAGCGGACCTATTGACAATTTTGGTTACCAATATCGTTGGCCTAGTGGTCGCAGACGCGGCTACTGAGCGTGAGGTCCTGGCTTTGACTCCCAGTTCAGGAATAGTGTTATTTATTGGGTTTTTCATTTAGGAAATTCTCAGTAGCAGCCCGGAGTTAGGAAGTTGGTGGTGTGACACTCCCGTGCTTCGGTTAGCACGTAAAGCCCTCGGTCTTGCGTCTGATCTCTCTCCGGTCGTATCGGATTGCCGTCCCATCGTAGAGAGTAAAGGAAGAGGGAGTGCACCTGTGTTTGCGCACACACTTGTGCACTATAATATCATCTGTGTACTTGGCTAATCCCCGTGCAGATAGGTCGTCGTGACCGAAATACGGTCGGGAGGAGTACATATAGTCGGTATACTTAGTATACCAACAAATTGATGTTCACTTTGTACCTATTACAAATACTTCGATGGTAACCATAACAGCCAATAGGTAAGCTGGTCGAACCGTCAGAACTCAAATACTGTTACTTTAAAATAAAATAATTATAATCTTGTTATTGTACAAATACCTACCGAAAATGCATAATGACATTTCATCATATCACATTAATCAGTACTAGGTGCTGTTTTGGTGCGTGATAATCGATTTCTGCCGCTGACTGTAGCTACTATCTGTATATTTTTCATTAAAAGTAGTCGATGAACAACTTAATAAATATTAACCATGAATTCGTAGTAAATTACTTTTAACTGATAATGTCATATTTTTTATACGTGAAAAGAAATAGTTTTTATTTTTGATAAGTGTTAATTGACATGATAGCGCTACTACAAGGTTATACGATCCGATTAAAATTGCTTCGTATTTTTATTTTAGCCGTCACTTCATAAATAAATTGTTTATTAACTTACATGAAATTTTAGTTTAAGTAGGTACAGTGTTGCGTTGTGGATTGGCGTTTTAAGCTAAGATAGGGATACACTTGTGTTGGGTCGTTCTGCTCTTCCATATTAGTCGGTAAAGAAAGAAAAGAAGGAGAGAAAGAAAGTATGAATACTTAGTCATATTACCTAGGTACATTGTTCTCACATACTATTTTGTAACAAAAACAGTGTAACCAATACCTACTATTGTAAAAACCTATATGATGAAAAAGAGTAACCGTGGAGTTTCTTGCCCGTTCTTCTCCATAGGAATCTACACTTTGGAAGTGGCAACTAACTTCTGCCAAATAAAAAGTGTAGTGGTTTATTTGAAATAAATGATTTTGATTTTAAGGTCTCGGGTTCGATTCCCGGGTCGAGCAAAGTATTATTGAGATTTTCTGTTAAAAATTTCATAGCAGCCCGGTGTTTGGAATTGTGTCCGGTAGATGGCAATATGCACGATACCTATGCCTAAATATTAGTTTTAAAAAAATGTGTCTGTCTGTTCGTCTGTGTGTCTGCTTGTTTGTTCCGGCTAATTGTCAAAACAGCTGGACAGATTCTGAAAAGATTTTACTGGCAGGTAGCTGACTATATAAGGAGTAACATAAAACAAGCTAATTATTATATTATTATACTCGGGTGAAACCACGGGACAGAGCTAGTAGTTAATACATTCAACTGTAAGACTGTAAGACTGTAGTAGAGTGTACTTTTGCAAATAACTCTACAAAAGCTGTTGTCTATATAATTAACGCTTTTCCTATTGTTTTTCTTTACGGGCTGCAGTCACAAATATAGTACCTACGAGTACCTACCACATTTAAGACATTTATTTCAAAACTTCAAACGCTATTCCAATATAAACTAATAGTTACCCATTCAATTTCAAATGTAGTGAAACCCAAATAATACGTATCGCATTATTATCAGTGGCCCAAAAAGCTCGCGTGCGCCGCGTTATTCAAAACCTTCTGTTAAACACGTCCTGGGAACCATTTCTTCTGCCAACATGTAAACACGGATGCTTGGCTTAAACGCACCAAAATGTCTCAACTCCTTCAGCAAAGCAAGTCAAAAGACACTCTATTACCTTTCAATCTACAGTTGAAAGTCGATTGAAAGTTTTCCCCATATATTTTCTGGGATTTAAAGGGTTTGTATTGATTCTTGGTCTATTTTTGGCTGCGGTAGGCGGTCGCTCCAATACATCTTGATTTTTTATATCTTTTTAAGGGCCTTTTTGTAGCCCGAGGCTATGTCTGGATTTAGTCCGTGTTTCCGGCTATTGTTTTCACGTAATTTTTTAATTAAAAGTTTTTGGAATTGCTTTAAGGGTTCATGGGTGTGAGATTCAGTAATTTTCAGAGTTCTGTTATTATAATTATATAACCTTTCTTGACATCACAATTAGTAATTAATATAGCAAACAACAAAATTCTTACACTGTCACTTATGTATTCGGGTAAGTCTAAGTAATGTGTGTCCCAAAGTGCCAAGTAAATTTTCCGCCGAAAACCTATTTGATGATACATACCTACAGCTAAAACATAAATATAAGTATACTTATACAAAACTCGCTTTCGAAATTTATACTATCTAAATATTAGAATCAATGAAAATAATATATGTTTTACTTTCTTAATTTTTATAACTTTCTTTTTTAATTATAAACCACACCGTAACATCTCCATTCTGTTATCATCAGTTTATTCACTTAGCTTTTTCTCTTTATTTTGAGGGGCTCGTGGCTAAGTAACAGATCGATCGATCGAGGTTAAGCTGCGCTTGCCGCGGTCGGTCTGTGGATGGTTGACCATCATTTCATACCGAGACCGTTAAGCCGTCGGTCTTGCTTGTCAAATTAAGATCTATGACAGCCGTTACGGGGAGTCAGAGGACTGACAGTCTCACCACCATTCATACCACGAGATATCGTGTTACTCAGTAACTGGGTTGTGGAGGTCAGATAGACAGTCGCTCCATGTAAAATACTGGTATTAAGCGGCATCCAGTTTGACTGGAAGCCGACCCCAATGTAATTGGGAAAAGGCTAGGCAGATTGATTAATTAGAATTAATGAAAATATAATGTTATTTCCTTCATACCTTTGAGATGACAAGTAAGCATTATAATAAGATTTTCTTCTAAATAGAAAGGTTAATTCAGAAAAAAAAACTCAAATGGATCATGAGAAAATAAAATAAGTATACAGGAAATTACATGGATCCTAAATCTATTGCAAAAACAACTTGACCTAATAGAATCGAGAGTGGTCAGTGCATAATAAATTCATTCTTTACAGAGACCTCAGAATCGAATTGAGAAATATATGATGTCCCCAAACATAAAGTTAGCATTCCTATCTTCATTTCCAGAAGGTGCGAGAGCTCCGAAAGCTATATATAGCTTATTGTTGTCTAAGCCAATAATCATAAAGCATATTCAAACCTAAGGCACGTTTCACAGTATTTTTTAATTAGAAATTAAATACTAGGAAACTACTATTTTCCGAGACATTTTTCAAGTTCAATGGTTTGTAAAAGTGCCGGCCCGTGGCTCGATTTAGGGTGTAGCGATGTAAATTTTTAGTGACTCCTACACCTTCACTTTTTACGGCAAGCATTGCCAAAGGCACCCCTTGAACCTTGGCGTCTAGAGCGGCCCCTCCGTTCGCCCTATGGACGAGCCGGTCCTGGTGTTTAAAGCCATGAGAGAGGCCTACGGTCGGGCGATTTAAACTCTGATAGCTACCTACTAGGTCATATATTCAATATACGTTATGAAAGAAAGAAAAACGTAATGTGCGAAAGATGCTTCTTCCATACGTTTCCAAAAGTTAAAGCCGTCCGTAAATAATAATCGTCTTTGGTAAATAAAGAAAAATGCCTCATATAATTCTAAGCAAATAGGTATATGAAAAATCAGTAGTAGTTTTTTCTTCAACAGCTCATCAGGTCATTACGGGCCGTGCTACGATTTTTAGGTTTTAGGTATAATGTGACGTGACGCAGACTGTTTTTAACTTTGCTGTTCATCACCGCCACCTTTAAACAGTTCGAGTTCGATGCTAGCTAGTATCGCTATCCAGATTCTGGAGACTGTAACCAAACGGATAATTCAGCATTCAATTTATTTCAATTGCGAAGAATTGTAAAACATACAGCTCAATACACAACAAATACTAAATCTATACCAATAGATATCTAATATTGAAGTGTCTCCTGTGATATCGAAATAAATGCCAAAATTTCAGTGAAAACTGCTCTTTATACGATGTCTAATCATAAATTACCATATTTGGAATGTATGAAAGTTTGGCTCCGAAACGGTTAAGTTTTAGGAATTCTAACTAGAATTTCAACAAGTTCCATCCACCTTACATCAGCGGTCGGCAAGCCGCGGCCCGCGTGCCTCGTTTTTGCGGCCCGCAACTATTTCGTAAACAAGGTCTTATAATTTAGAATTATTTTAATTTCGAACCAGAACTGAAATCAGTGCTATCCGCGAAAGCCGGCACTGGTCCGCAAAACTACTCCGCGGGCGTGAACGTAATGATTCGACCCGTCCTGCGCCTCGCGCATGCACAATTATTTCGAAGATCTCATATAATTTCTTTATTTTTTTTTTCGTTTTCTTTGTCATATTTCCTAATACTTAATAAATAGATGTTAGTAAATATTTTTGGTTGTTGTAATTTTTTGAATTTTTAATATAATCTATATAGGTACACAAAATTATGAACAAGTGCGGCCCGCCTATATTTCATTTTGCCACTATGTGGCCCGTGCCTGCTAAAAGGTATCCGACCGCTGCCTTACATGGTTCAGCAGATATAAATGATTGTAAAGCTATTAGTGCTGCCATCTACCGGGTTAAAAAGTGATATGTGTAAAAGACCCGCGTAAACCAAGTCACAGGCATAGCAAAAATAAATCATTTTTGAGATTCTAAGGTGTTATATTAGATAAGAATATGTTTTACAAATACGTAATAGTACCTAAATAGCAAAAAAGCATTGAATTTTCACCTTGGTTGAACACACTGGGAGTATTTATTTTACAAGCTATAATATTTTATGGTAACCTATAAAAATACGCCATACGCGATGCCATCTCAAAGTTTATTGGTAAGACATTTCAATACTTTGAAGAATTTGCGTTTAATATCCATTCCACTGTAAAAGTTTATATGGACGCTGCATAAGTTTAAAGTAATTTGTTTTGCTATACAGTTAACGTACTTGCGATCACTTCAGCCGTGAATCATGGAACCCCGGTAAAGGTTCTGGAGGCACTATGGGATTTTAGTTGGCAAGAGATGCATTGTATCCAAGTTTGTCTCACAAAACGTAAAACCCAGATGTGTTGTGATTTGCATAAAGGAAGTGTAGCAACTAGAAACTTAAGATAAAATAGTTTTTTTTTAAATACCATTGCCCAACTCTAGTAATTTCTTCCTATCGTGGGTGTGTTTATAAACACATAATCTCACATGCACACACATCACACCCAGAAAAACTAACTGTTGATCATACAAATATTTGCTCCGTGCAGGAAACGAGCCTTCCACACGCGGTGCAACAGCCGATCTCTCGATTATGGCGCCAATCGCGCCGCCATATTAGTTTAAACTTATTTTAAAGTTTAAATATGTAGTAGTTAGTCCACTGATCTTTCACTAATAAGGCATTATTCAGTTAATTGCCTTGATACTAAAAAATCACATTTTCTCTAAATAGACCAGAAAGAAAATAAGAAAAATCTGCGAGTACCTACCTACCTATACGGCATTATTTGGATCCGAATTTGGACAGTAGGAGATTAGGTAGTTGCAAAATAACGGGTGATTTTGCAACCAATCTCTCAATCTTCCGACTTTATTCCGACGAAGGAAAGTTGTTAAGAAACATCCACTCCTAAAAACAGTTGAGATAAGGCTTTCATACATAATTCCACGAGATAATTGAGACATTGCACAAGTGATGCTCTCACGTGCGCTTAAGCTACGTGACATATCAGATAAGAGGATGGAGATACATCCGTAATAGAGAAGTTAGATAAGAAAATGTACTGCATGACAACGGCTTAAGAGATATTGGGAGAGTTGGAATGGAAACGATTCCATGACGATAATTAAACGTGGTAAATACGTACCTATATTTTCTTTGTTTAGAGATTATCTAATATATAAAATTCTCGTGTCACAGTTTTCGTTGCCATACTCCTCCGAAACGGCTTGACCGATTTTGATGAAATTTTTTGTGCTTATCCGGTATCTATGAGAATCGGCCAACATCTATTTTTCATCCCCCTAAATGTTAGGGGTAGTCCACCCCTAATTTTTTTATTTATGTGGAAAAACAACGTTTGCCGGGTCAGCTAGTATATTAGAAATCTTAGTTATCGCGAGTCCGTCAAAGTTTGATCCTTTAAATACTTTAGCCTTGAATATGCCTAAATTGTATTCCTCAGGAAACAAGGAATATAAACCTTATGAAGGATCAAACTACCTACAGATTTTGACGCACTCAACGTAACTAAGATTTCTAATACATCATCTAACATAACATAACAGCATCACGCCTGTATTCCCCGAAGGGGTAGGCTGTGTACATCTCTGTACACAGTCGTCAACCCACATTTCACTAATGCTGTTATTAAGTCCCATGTAATAGGTGGTGAGCCTATTGCCATCTACCGGGCACAATTCCAAACTCCGGGCTGCTACTGAGAATTTTCTAATGTACACAGTCTTACACCCACGTTTCACCAATGCTGTTATTAAGTCCCATGTAATGCCATTTACCGGGCACAATTCCAAACTCCGGGCTGGCACGAGAATTTTCTAACATAAAAACTCAATAACATAATCTAAACACAAAGAAATATATTTCTTCTGGACCTACGTGCTTCATCCCCGGCCATACCGTCGCTTACCATCAGGCGAGTTGGTGACCAAACATAGCTTTATTTTTGATTAAAGAAACCCCTGTACAGCGATCAGTTCCTTGAAAATAAAAATAGATTCAGCGACTGAGCTAGTGGTATATTCCGATTTTAAGCTTAATTATCTGTTTTACCCTTCTTCGCATTTCCTAATTTTGCTTATTTTTTTATAGGTCTTCATTTTGCAGCTAAAATCACTCACTGATCAACTTTCGATAGGTTTTATTGATGCTTCAATGAATGGAGTTTTTAGATGACCTTAAATTCAAATCGCTTCACCTTATTATACATTTCCAGAGCCGATTTGCTAACAATTCGCATTCAAACGATAATTTTATGTTAGAAAATGCCAAGCCGTTTAGTCACTTTTGTTTTGGTATAATAGTAATAGAAAACTTAAATATTATCCAGCATTGTTTCAGACAAACAATGTCTATTAATTATTGAAATTTTTGAGGTTTGGTAGAAGAAATGGACAGTATGTGCTGTGCGGGTTGCAAATTAAGCCATAGGTTATTCAATTCAAGCTCTAAAAGGTGATAATGATATTAGTTATGTCTGTCAGTTTGATTCACGACATCGCCGCGGCTTCAGCTCATGAATGAGGGCTCCGTTCGAGTTCGAAACTAGTCGGGCAATCCCGAAGAATGCGCGTGAGTAATAACCGTTAAACAATAATGAATATGAATGTGTCTCACGAAAGTTATTACACAAATATAATGACATTGTTTAAGAAAACTTTAACAGGAAGGTGTGTGTTGTAGAACTTAAAGAGAAATCTAAACCAAATTCAATAATGCGAAAATGACATGATGGAATGGAAAAATAAGTGCTTGGACGGGAAAGTTCTAATTAAAGCGTAAATTATAATTACGGTTTGGTTTCCTATACTATGAATAGAATTTGTGGCCCATATATTTAAAGATATTTCTAAGTAAAACAAGTCTCGTATGAAGAACTGTTTCTGACTTCCACTAAGTAAATTTGACTGCCCCAATAGCCGATAATCCTAAAAATATTTTAAATAAATAAATGCGAACGTTTGTGATGTTGGATGTGTGTTTGTTACTGTTTCATGCAATAACTAGTTAACGGATTTAGATGAAATTTGTCACACAGATAGTTTATAACCTGAATTAACACATAATACTTTTTATCCCGGCCGGACCCAATTCCGAAGTCCACGCAGATGTTATTTTCTTTAGCCTTGGTATAAAAATATTTTCACGTAATGTGTAGATGGTAATAGTAATGAGAGGTACCTACTTACATAAACGTACAAGAATAATATTATTATAACATCAAATACAATAGTAGAATAATAACCATTCTAATCTAGGCCATGCTACCTCGCGTATCAATTCGTAATTAAATAGCTCTATTACAAAAGCCGATACAATGGAAAGGTCAGAAATCAATTGATCTTGCCAAGCGTGCATTCCTGCACGAACACGTTTGGACAACAACAACTAACGCCATCTATTACAATAAATGCAAACTACCAAGTCAGCGTGTGGCGCTTTTCATTGGACGAAAATGACGTCGTCGTCACCTTGACGGCTGAGACAGATCTATTGGACGTTTTTGATGTGAGAAGGAGATAAAACAATAACAAAGAGGCATCGATTCGGAGGTCAGACGCGCATGTCAAGTGCATTTCGATAAAAATAAATTGAGTTGCGACTGGCTGTTCGTACGTTTGATATTGGCTGATAAGAAGTCTCGGTGTAAGACTAACATGCTGATTCTACTACACGTATGTTAGAGGGATTAGATTTTAGATTGATGTTAATTGAGAACGAAATTTCGAATGAAGGGAATTATGTTTCGGAAAACGGTTGTAAAAATAACCTAAACAAAGACAAAAAAGAAATTAAGTAAGTGGCATTCCTTTATAAATCTGATTAAAATAAATCAAACAACACAAAACAATACAAAAATAACATACAAAATAAAGATCCATTCGCCAAAGGTCAAACGTGTTTATTTGCACATAAATAAAAAACAATTTGTCAGACAAAACCTAATCAGAGCCAACACATACGCAAGTACCATGAGATTCATCTCTACAAACGAATGATTCCATAAATGTCGGACGTGTCGGATTGTACAAATAAAGATAAGTCAAGACCCATTAGTACTATACCACACATACAAAATTACTATCAGAGCACTTCCATATATCATCATCTCTTTCTGTCAAGCACTTATATCGTATTTCCATCTCTTTCACAGTTTTCCTTTCTCCTCAAATAACAAATTACCAAGGAAAATATCCTTGTCACTGTATTTTGAGTTATCAGTAATTGGAAAAAGAGTTAAATTTTATTTGCAAATCGTTTAGGAACAGATGAAATATTGTTGCGCTAATTTCAGTGTGTGAGTGTTTAATTCACTCGTACAAATGAAACGAGGGAAGTACCTACTAATGGAATTAATCTCGACGTTATGAGAATTCTCGCTTTGGTAGATCTAATGTCTCTTTCCCCAGTATTAAATTAGACACAGAACGAGATAGGGTGATTAAAGGGAAAAT
Organism: Xylocampa areola; assembly: GCA_935421205.1. Lineage (NCBI taxonomy): Eukaryota > Metazoa > Arthropoda > Insecta > Lepidoptera > Noctuidae > Xylocampa > Xylocampa areola. The sequence goes on from OW285206.1 coordinate 14,708,437, forward strand.
TTCGTGAGTACGTTGAGTAAGGTTTACCCTTAAGTGCTCCGATCGATCTTTTTCAGCGGCAAGGTCTACACGGCATAAGATTTCCACAGATTCGGATAAACAGATTATTTAATTTGAATTCTTAAAATAAATGTTATTCGTTTACTGGGTTACCAATTAGTAAGAATTAGAGCTGAGACGCTTATAATTAAAAATAAAAAGATTAATGTACCCACATTCACGCAGTCAACACTTTTCTGGTTGCGTTATTGCGTCTATCTGGTTTAATTTTATAATAACGGTCTATTTTTATATTAATGAATGATAATTATATTATAGAGTATTGTTGTCCTAATGAATACTCGGTGCTTTATTTACTTAATACGTTACTTATTAAGTAAGAAAAAAAGGCGTTTTAAAATACGACCACCATCTATGTACTATACCTACTTACTCTGAATGACAGTGGTACATAGATCGTGCTCAGTAACCTTTAATTGTGGCGTATATCCAGTCACTCTTGGTAGACCACCCGACTGCTAAACAGGTACATTTTAGAAAAAAAGGGTTTTAATCATAAACAAACACTTGCAAAACATATAAAATTTATCTTATAAATCTTTATCTCGTATGGCCCAGCACTTACTCACACACACAAAATTCTACCCCACACACCCTTCCTCACATTACACAAGCAATTCACACAGGCACAATCCCCATGACGTTGAACTTCGCACACACTCATAAAATCACATGCAATATTCAACCTTAAACTCACAGGGTTGCTCTCAATGTGTCCTACATTTGCCGATCCCTTAGATAACCTCAAAATTTGAGTTTTTGACCCGAACAGATCATGTTATCGACTATGTACAGTTTCCTTTGGACTTGAGCCTTTAGTGCTTCAAAATATTCGTAGTATTTTTTTCGTTTTTATTGTGTGTGTGACAATTTGTGGCGTGGGTGTGTATCGCGGCTTAGTTTTGGGACGTTTTAGCCAATATTCGGTTGTGTCTGGATGTTGGCAGTTGTAGGATGTGGTGTGCAGTGAGATGTTCATTTATCTTCGCCTTATGATAGTGTTGGTTATCAGTTAAATAAGGTAAATGACTGGCATCGGTCCTTGTGGAAGAGAATGAGCGTAAGTATTAACCTATACTTTAATTGCTTGTATTATTTTATTTATGTTATCTTAAACTTTTCTCGAGTTTTTTCTTGTCATTAGCATTATCGTTCCGTCTGTTTATCAGGATTCATATTTCTTTAAGTATAATATTATATATTTTCAGGGTTAGCGAGAATTTTATTTATTTTCCCTACATTGTTTCGACCGGTCCTCTGTCGGCACCTCCCCTCCTCTTTAATATTTATGATGTTTTAGTACATCGATAGTGACGACACACATACGTGTCCTATTATCAAATAGTTCAAGGTAACGCTATCAGTCGATCGCAAAACTCAATATATGAGTGGTTATGGTAACCATATGGATGGACAAGGAAACAAAATTATTTTGCTAGATGTTCGGACCATTTCAAAGACTATACAATTCAGTAATTAATGACAGTATTCTGAGTATCTTAATAATTATACAAAAAGGTTTATTATTTATTTATCAAATTTTAGAGGAATTTTGTATTCAAAATATTTTTTTCTGATTTAATTGCAAGACAATATTTTGTAATACGAATCACACTTTGAATGATTACTCATTCAAATGAAATCATAATGTTCATGACCCAAACAATTGCGAAAAATATCATAGGTTCGTCTACATAAATCTCGGAAAAACTATTTAATCATAAGATATTTTCACACCTGTGGCAAAGCTGAATTTATACCTTCATAGTTAGTTTAAGTATCTACTTACCACCAATCTTACCACTGATCTTTTACGGATATTTATACTCCGTATAATTTTTACGGATATTTATATAATATACTTTTACGGATATTTATACAACGTATAAAAAAATTTTGCTATGGTCCTTACGTACCCCTTTTGTTTCGTCCACGTTCATAGATAGAGATCGTAGCAGGTGGCGTTCTATGGGTTTGCCTGCCCATTGGTAAAAGGCGTAAGTTAATGTACCGATGTATGCATGTATAAAAAATCTGACTTCATCCGATTTGTCATCATTGTATCAACAGTAACACATAGTAAGCAAGCATAGGTAATTGAAAAACGAGCAATGACGTGACGATGAATACTACATCCCGCAGTTTCAGCTGCGAAATTCCCTTTTCTCGCAGGAAATCTATATTTTCTCAGGATAAAACATACAATTTGTCCCACTCCAGGACATAACTATACAACGCGTGACAAAAGTCCGAAATAAAATTTAAGGACATTAATGTATATCAAGTAGAGAAACACTTGTAAAAATTTTGAATAAAAAAAGCATATATTTTTGCTTAATTTATATTTAACTAAAATTTTAAGACCGTGTTTTAAGTTTTCTTTTTTTGTAAAATATCTCTGTGGCTTACTCAACTACTCGTGAGGAAACCAGCACACCTGAGAAATGTTCTCGACGTTGTGTAAAGCCATGTCAGAGACCTATGGGTGGTTAAAACTTTGACACTAGGTTGTTCATCAACCACACGATAAGAAGAAGATGCAGTAGATTTTACCGGCCCAGTTCCACATAATATTAATAAAAAGTAGGATAGGAAGTAAAATAAAGTTAAATAATAAAGAGTGCATTAACCATTGGAAGTTTTTTTTAATGTTAAACCACACAGTAACCTCTCCATTCTGTTATCATCAGTTTATTCACTTAGTTACTTCTGTGTCTTCGATCGAGGTTAAGCTGCGCTTGCCGCAGTCAGTCTGTGGACGGGTGACCATCATTTCATACCGAGACCGTTAAGCCGTCGGTCCTGGTTGTGAAATTAAGATCTATGACAGCCGTTACGGGTAGTCAGAGGCCTGAAAGTCCGACAACCATTCATACCACGAGATATCGTGTTACCCAATACCTGGGTTGTGGAGGTCAGATAGACAGTCGTTCCATGTAAAATACTGGTATTAAGCGGCATCCAGTTTGACTGGAAGCAAACCCCAATGTAATTGGGAAAAGGCTAGGCAGATTGATTAATTCTCTTTATTTTCTCAATCTGCTCTCGCAGGTCTGCTGGAAGAGATTTCTTAAGAAATAAGCAGCGCCTTTGTACTTCTATTTCCTATTTCTTCCACTACTTCTTTACTCTTTTTTGTGTGTACCTACATAAACTATTAAATGAGTAAAATTTAAAACATCAAACACTGCTGGTCAAGTAAAGTGCAAAGTTTACATTAAGTTGCCTGGACGCGGCGGATTCTATTGGCTTAAACTTTGTTATGCATTTTGCAAGTTTACCCTAAGGCTTTTCTGCTTCGAATACATTTTTTTACTAACAAGTTGTGTAATTTTTATTTTTAAATTTTACAGCTTGCGAAATTATTTCTGAGTCCTTTCTTTCCTGCCATAACTGGTGTAACCAACCTACACTACAGTTATGTATTTATTTTATTTTATTAAATTTATATTAGTTTTTATTTTGATTTAGTTAAACCACAAGTATTCCCCCTATTCTGGTTATCATTACCAGGTATATTTACTTACTTTATTAGGATCACGCCTATATGTCCCCAAGAGGTATGCAGAGAGTGTATATAGTCGTACACCCATTTATGACCAATACGGTCATTAAGTCCCATGTAATAAGTGGTGAGCCTATTGCCATTTGCCGGGCACAATTCTTAACACCGGGCTGCTATCGAGAATTTCTAATAGAAAAACTCAATAATACTTTGCCCGACCTGGGATCGAATCCAAGACCCCTTGCTCAGTAGTCGCGCTTGGCACCACTTGACCAACGAGCCAGTTATATTTACTTAGCTATGGGTAACCTTTCGTGGTTGCAGCGAACGCAGCTGCTATCCCGAAATACCAACCCATTGCTGCACACTATTTGAGGCGACCCCAGTCCCGCATCCAATTCTAAAGATACTGCCTTTCTAGCACATAATAACTAAAGTAAATAAAAATTTTTTTGGTTTAAATTATCACACGGCCTACTTTGTTAAGCTATACTACTGTATCGTTGAATCAAAATTTGTTTAGTAGTTTTGGCGTGCATCCACTTATCTATCTTGATAAACTATCGCATTTATCATTGTAGCAGGATGAGCAAATATCTCCAAAAACATTATACTTGTATTTCTTTTACTCTACTTTCCTAGTAAAAAAAGGAAACTCCAGTTACTGTAATTTACTTGGGATTAATGAGCCCTTAATTGGAGACAAACCAGACGAAATCACGGCGTTTGTCTTTGGTTTATTTTTCGTGTAACGACTGCTCCGATTGCGATAAAAATCAGACCTTAATTAACACATTGTGAGTCTAATATCGGCCTGTCTTTTAAAACAATGTTTTATAAATCTGGTACCTACTATTATTTACTAAGTGTCTCATTATCATCATCCCCCTGCCCTTATCCCAATTTATTTGGGGTCGGCGCAGAATACCTGTATCTGGCATGCTGCTAAAGTTTTGGCTGTTTTATGACCGGCCTGCCTGACGTCAATTTTCTTTGGGAATGCTGTTATTTACTAAGTACCTATCCATATTAATATGATAAAACAAAAACTTTTTCTTTCTTTTCTTCTTTCTATAAATGGGAAAGTAACTCTATTTGTTTTTTACCTTTTCACGACTAAACGGCTGAACGGATCGTAATGAAATTTGGTAAGAAGATAGATTGGACCTCGGAGAAGACATAGGCTACCTTTTGTCACGCAGATGAAGTCGCTGGCAGCACCAGCAAAGTTTTTTTTTTTTTTTTTGTTAAAAATATCTCAGTAGCAGCCCGATGTTTGGAATAGTGCCTGGTTGATGGCAATAGGCTCAGTTAATTAGCACGTGTAATAGACTACGTGATGGGATTTATTAACACTTTATGCCTACCCCCTCGGAAAATACATGCTACGTTATTTTTATACAAATTTACGTTGTATTTCGTGCTTAAACGTATTTGAATAAAATTTTTAACTAACATCTTTATTTAAGTATCAAATATTAAAGTAGTAGTTAATTTTAGACGGAAAACACAAAGTATTTGATTAAACGAAGAAACCCTTGCAGTTCACAAAACCCACAAATTATATACCAGTCTCCAGTAGGTTCTGTAAAAAAATTAAATAATAATTACTTTATCAGAACGGATGTTAACTCAGATATATCACAATCCATCATGTAATACTATACATTAAACACATTTATCTCAACAATATAATATTTGCAGAGCATTTGTCACTAGTATGTTTGTGACAAAAATCTAAATACCTAATATATATGACATTGACAGGATTTTAGAAGACTCTACGCTCTAGACAAATTTAAATAGGTACATACTTTATAATAGGTAAGTCCGGTTATATAGAGTAATATAAAAATGCAACTAAAATGTCAGTATTATGTACATAAAGATAAGAAATATTACTTAAATAATTTAACAGATATTTTATGCATCAAAAATTTCAGAATGCTAAAAGCTATTCCATTTTTTTCTTTGGGTAAGGGGCCGTCCATTATTCACGTGAGGCTCGCAGGGGAGGGAGGGGGGTCAAAAAAAATCACGAAATATCACAAGGGGGGAGGGGGTGTAGTAAGGTATCAGGTGTATTTATTTTCTGTATTTAAAGATAATATTAAAAAAAAATAAGATTCTTTGTAGGTACCTAGTAAAAATACACGTGATTTTGGGTGGGGGTGGGGGGTTAGTCTTAAACCTCACCACGTATCACCAAGGAGGAAGGGGGGGTTAAAAATGCTAAAAAAACATCACATGATTAGTGGATGGCCCTAAGTTAATACGGTGTTCCCATAGGTATGTAAAGTTACTATGAAATTTAACAAAAAAACATGTTCCCAAATATTACTTCTAAAACCATATTTCCACAGAAATAACCTTGTATCGTGCTCTTATGTCCTTTGGGACATATGTAACGGTCACACATTCCACGCGATGATGCGATATCTATTATATATCTACGGTTCGCCCTGTTCGACCTCGCTTAACGACAGTACCGCTCGTAAAGCATTCGATAACAACAGTTAGATTAGATTACAATGCGTGTTTATTGTTGCAGAGCATTCGAAAGTTTGTTTTCGACACGCAATGTAAACGTTATTCATGAAAATGGATACAGCTTATAGCAGCAGTTTAATGTTTTAAGATTCGATTTTATGTTCGGAAGGCACCGCATGGTCGTGAGCTAACGAGCTAATGTGGTGATCAATGCTCCTGCCTTCTCTGTACGAGAAGGGACCCTTGCCCTGCAATGGGACAGTTATTAGATATTTTAGACTGGATATGTAGGTATGTTAAAAGGGAAAAAAATAATACTTAATGCAACTTCTAAAAATACTTACATGAATACCTATTTTGTTAGGTACCTACGGTATATCTCTGGAGATATACCGTAGGTACCTAACCATTTTTTTTATTTATTGCACCTGGTTCCAAAGCGGTGTTAATTGGTTTTACTGTTAAGAAATTATCAACAGCAGCCCGGAGTTTGGATTTGGCAATAGGCCCACCACCATTACACATGGGATTTAATAGCATCAACCGCGAAATGTGGGTGTAAAACTGTGTACACCTCTGCCTTCTCCTTCCGGTAGTACAGGTGTGATACTATGTACAATTATACGTTATAGGTATTGGCATATCCAAGCCGAAAGGATTAACAGATCAAAAGGAACTGACGGCTTCTACAAAGATAAAAAATCTCTAATCTCCGACTAAAATAAATAATTTATAAGAAAATTTCATCCGCCGCTTTCAGTAAAGCTATTTAATTCCCCAGTCGTTTCATAACGAGGATTACTTTATATACATAGGTAGGTATATTAGGTGGAATTCTACCTCCAGGCTTGGTCTTAATAAGGCGTCCTCCAAATTTTCGATGGATAAGTTGATTTTGGCGTGAAATTTCGGTCTGTTTAATTTATTTATATAACTTTTTCTCTAACCAAGAAGCATAAATATTAACTGGAGTACATACTCAAGGTCCTGCTTCAGTAAGGTAGGTATTGGAATGAACTCCAGTTAAAATTTCAGTTTCTAGTTTTTATTTGAGTCAGTTACGAGACAAGTATTATTGAGTTCCTATAAAATAAGGCTAACTTGTTAATATGACGTCATCATACATTATTTCCTGGAACTTTTGTGAACACGAGCCCGTTTTGTTTGTTAGGTTTGTAAAATTGAAGTTACCGGAATTAAATCGGACATGTGCACGTCGAACTTTCACATCAGAGGCTCTAATTTAAGAGTAAATAATCATTTATTAAAAATGGAAAAATAAGGCAGTCCCTTCACCTTCCTATGTGTTTTAACTGGAAAGAAAAAGCGGTGAAATAAATTAAATTCCCCAGCACCACACCCCAGTCCGTCATAAAAAATACTTACAAAACCAAACATATTTATAAATAATGTGAATTAATGTCACAATTTAAATTAATTAAAGGAATAGGATTGTCAGGATTATCAGGTCGGTAACGCATCAGGGATTCCCCTAAGGTTTGCGGATATATGGTAGGTATGCAAGATCATTAGCCCACTACGCCACAAAAAAAAACACGTTTTTTGTCTCAAAAGTAGTGGAGCAGAAACATGAATAATCAAAATACCTTTAAAAGTATCCCTGAGTTTGAACCATACAGTCATTATGAACATAAAAGCAAAGTAAGTACTCCCAAACTTAAGATCACTTAAATAAAACAGGATTTGTTGGTAACTCCTGCCTCAAAATTCTCTCAAAGTTCTAACTAACAGAAGGCACCTCTATAAATATTCTAGGGAGCGACTGTCACTAATACACGTACAGACAAGGGTCCCTGTCTCCAAGACAAACAATTGACAAGCTCAGCAGTGACCTGTCTGACGTAAGCCCAGCTGTGGGCGGACACAGAATGATAAATGAATCGAACACACACAGAATATAATGGATTTTGAACACTATGGCCTGAACTAACACTATGATGAACCGCGACTAGAAACTTCATGCATTCCTAATAATATTTATTTAATTCAAGATAAATCTTTGAAAAGCATTAACGCATGCTTAGCGACCTCTAAAGTTACAATATTAAAATGGAAAAAGAATACGGTCGCGAACAGACCTACAGACCTCTGACCACTAAGCCATCTCGACCTCTGCTCACCACCGCGAATTCTTCTTCCATATTTTAACACGTCTTATGGCGACGTCATTGCAATCAATTCAGTACCTTTTACAGGTGACCGAACCGACACGACTAACTTTGCAGTTAAAACAATGTCGTAAAAATATAATTACCTTAACAATTAAAGATAAATCGTTGAAAAGCATTAACGCATGCTTAGCGAACTCTAAAGTTACAATATTAAAATGGAAAAAGAATACGGTCGCGAACAGGATTCGAACCTGCGCCTCCCGGATAAATACTCCAGGCGCTCTGACCACTAAGCCATCTCGACCTCTGCTTACCTTCTGCTTTACCACCGCGAATTCATCTTCCATATTTTAACACGTCTTATGGCGACGTTATTGCTATCAATTCAGTACCTTCGGTCACCTGTATACGTATTATGTTAATATTTATTTATTTATCATAAACAGGTAACACTTACCCTTACACGTTTAATAACCCAATGCGGTAACGCTTAAATTACTAATTATAATAAAAATGCTTATAATGCTTTGTTGTAGTAGGTATTAAGGTTAATAGGTAACCTAAACATAATATCAAAACAGTGTCGAACACTTTACAATAACTTCTAGTCCACCAGCCTACACACGACAAAATGATGCTTCCGTATCAGAAAAGCAATATTGAATAAACAATAACAATTTATAGAACTAGGTAACTACGTAGTAAAAGGGAGGGAGTGTACCTGTGTTTGCGCATACACTTGTGCACTATAATATCTCCTGCGTAATTGGAAAATCTCTTCGGAGATAGGCCGCCGTGACCGAAATATTGTCTGGAGGAGTATTATTACTAAATGCCGAAGTGACTCGGTCTGTTTCATAATATATTCCACGGTTCGAAACCAGAACCTATCTGAATGACTATGTTACTGAGATACTTTTAATATATAGAGACAATACCATGATCTTACATTTCATTACGAAAAATTTAATTTTTCGTTTTTCATACATAATTATGTGGACAGAACATAGTCTACATTTCACTATAAAAAGCTTAAATCTCAAAACAATTTTTTTTTTCAAATAGGCCTGTTAGCTAGGTGCACGGAAATTAAAGTTTTCATTTTTATACCTATGCACTGCGGAGAACAGTTTGTGAAAATATTTATTCGCACCATTATCCCTTCAGGGTAGGAAATATTACTGAATGGCACATGCTACGACGACGACCCTTGCATGAATGAAAGGGTCGTCGGTCCTAATACATGATACTTTTTCATTTATTCATAAGCGTGGAGATGATCGATGTTCGATCAGCCGTCCGATGTGGACGGCTGATCGAACATCGAATGGTCATTCGTTTATTTGAATTCTGTACCTTTAATATTAGGATCGAAGGTATTTAATATGTGTATTAAACGAATCATTATGTAACTGCCTCATCAATCTAGTAGTAGAGTTTATGATTTCGAGGTTTTTCATTTCTCGGGTCGCGAGAATTCTCGTACTCTATTTATTGGGACTTGCCGGGAAATCTATTCATGCACTTTTAATGTAGTTGTTGAAATAACGAAACACTCATTAAAACGTCGTTTATTTGAATTGGACAAGAATCAACAAAATGTATTAGTAAAAATTACAACATTCAAAAAGATTTTCTGGGGCGAACTTGCTTGTACTTTTTTTGGCGCTGAATCTTTTAACTGGGCGAACTGGTAGATGTTTTGATTTATATAGTGTCAATTCCTGTGAAATCCTCGGATGCGTTTGAAGCTTTAAATGCTATGGTTTTGCGACATTTTAAACATAACGCGTTTTCAGCGTCCTTATTTTTCCTGAAATATTTCTAAACTTTGGAAGTTTCCATTTTAGTCCTCGACTGTGGAAACATTAATGAATCAGTTTTAAAAGTAGGATTAAAATGCATTATTAATTATAGCTTGCTATTATTCTTACAACTGAAACACATCGTGAGAGAATATCCCGACTGAATATTCGGTCACGACGGTCTATCTCCACGGAGATTAGCGAAGTACGCAGGAGATAATAATACACAAGTTTATGCGTAGACATAGTTGCACTCTCTCTCCCTCTCATTCTTCACACTCACAAAGGGACGGCAATCTGACACGACTGGAGAAAGATCAGAAGTAGGACCAACAGGTTTGCATGCTCTCCGAAGCGCGGGGATGCCACACTGCCAACTTCATAGCACCGGGTTGCTATTAACAATATTTTAACACAAAAACCCCTTAACTCCTGACCCAGACGAACCCAGGACGTGACGCTCAGAAGTCGCGCTTAAGGCAGTTAGATGTCCTATTACCATATACAAAATCTTTCTTTTTGCTTTTCTAATAATAGTAACTAAAATTGCCTTCACTCATGAAACACAGTTGTCCCTTTCTAAACAAATACTATAGCATAAAAATGCATTTTGTTGGCTCTGCATCCAGCAACGTGAAATGTATCCCAAGCTACAGTGTTCTATGTCCTGTACTAACATGGCGAGAGTTAAAGTTAAGACAAATAAAACGAAACGCAGGTATCGTCAGCGGATGGAGCGTTTATCGGCATGATAAAATAAAACGTACCACCCTGTCAAAAGATGCTGCCGCCGTGCATCTAAACAGTAACCGGAAAATTTTGCGAGTACTGGGCATTCTTAGAATTATATTTTTATTTATTTATATCCCAAACTTACATCTATCATTTCAGGCAGTAAACCTAATGCGATAGATAACTAAGCTAAATATAAGTTCTGATTTATTGACTTTCTCGACATGAATTTCTCGGGTACCAGAACTAATCATGAAATTCCCGGAACGGAAATTCCCGGGAATAAACCCTATCTAGTAGTCACAAGCGTGTTAGCTAAGCGGTTCTGGGATTTATACCGGGTCGGGCAAAACTACATTGGGTTTTTTATAAGGAAATTATCGATAGCAACCCTGAGTTGGAATTGTACCTTTAAATAGCAATAGGCTCACCACCTACTACTACATGGGGCATATGTACGGCCGGCATTGGTGAAGTGTAGAAGTACAACTGTATGCACCCTTGCTGACCCCTTCGCGAAATACATGCGTGATGCTAATCAATGCAGAGACGCAAAGCTTGTCACTTTAAAAAAAACTGATATTCAAGCGCCGATCATAATAACAATATTATATCTTATCAATAAAATATGAATTCATTATATTAATACATTTATCAAGAATTATCATATCGGCTGACGACAATGATATGATAAATTATAATATATTTTTGTTAGGTTTGTTTGGGTCTAGCGTAATTTAATAGATAAACTAAACAACAAACAATAAAAAGTATTAACAGATAAATCTTTGAAATACATTACCACATGCGTAGCGAACTCTGATCAAACCATTACTCAAACTCTACCCAACCAAAAGCCGTTACTCAAACATTAATCTCCTAAAATTTACTCTAATTAAAACTGAGTTCCCTCTAACAAAAGCTAGGGTAGCCACAATTTATACCGTTCGAGTGGGCCGAATTTATTAATTTATGTGGAAAGAAATATATGGTCGTGAGCAGGATTCGAACCTGCGCGTCCCAGATAAATACTCCAAATACTCTGACCGCTAAGCCATCACATCAAAAGACCTTTTATTAGTGTGGAAAATCCATCATGGACGCTGTGTCAGACTCATCATCATCATCATCCCCCTGCCCGTATCCCAATTTATTTGGGGTCGGCGCAGCATGTATTCTTCTTCCAAACATACTCTCTACTTTTACTGGAATGCTGCTAAAGTTTTGGCCAGAGAATTTCCGAACAGAAAAACTCAATAACACTGCTCGACCCGGGAACCGAAACCAAGACCTCCTGCTCAGCAGTCGCGCTTGAGACCGCTAGACCAATGAGACAGCTCACACACCACACACATTATATAATACACATATACATTAGTATACCAAACAGCCGTATGTACCTAATATCTGCCAATAATGTCGTTCATTTCTCGAACAAATTGAGGGTGAAATGACGTACACGCACCACGACGTAGGATTCGATTCCGAGCTATTAAACATCAATTGCCTATCAATATATTGGTATGTAAATTAGTTACATATACAACGTGCAACAAAAGTCTGTAGTCGTACTTTAGGAGGTTAATGTATCCATAAATACGAACAATTTAAACTAAGAAACAAAATACGAAAGCACAAAAGAAAATCAGCAGCTCCACATTCATTTTGGTCGAGTAGGTATAAATAAACAGTTCTATGGACCATCTAATTTTTTTTTTTTCACGCTTTCGACGATGTTTGTATAGTAAAAGTTGTCCATATAAATGGGTACATTGACCTCTGCTACACCTTGTATATGAGAGAGATACCTATTAGGGAGATAAACTTGATAGCAGTGTAACCAATACTATTTAAAAAACCTATATGATGAAAAAGAGTAACCGTGGAGTTTCTTACCCGTTCTTCTCCATAGGAATCTACACTTTGGAACGTGGCAACTAACTTCTGATAATTCAAAGGTGCCTGTAAATGGTTTATTTGAAATAAATGATTTTCATTTGAGGATAGTTTCTATGGGAACAATTGTAATTGAACATAAGAAAAATGGGTCAGCAGTAAACAAAATAATTGATTGATTAATTAAAATAATAATTCTATATACAAGTGAGTAGGGTCGTGGTGGAATCATGAAAGTGTAATAATTGTTTACGATAATTGGCCTACAGGCCTGAGGACAGAGGCCTATATGTAGTTTAAACTCTGGCAATAGGTTGTCCGTCAATCATACGATAAGGGGGTGAAAAAGAATGAAAATTTAATTCTCTCAACTAATCCATACTAATATTATAAATGCGAAAGTAACTCTGTTTGTTTGTTTGTTTCCTTTTCACGACTAAACGGCTGAACGGATCGTAATGAAATTTGGCAAGGAGATAGATTGGATCTTGGGGAAGGACATAGGCTACCTTTAGTCACACAGATGAAGTCCCGGGCACCAGCTAGTTTCATATATTTTAGTCTTCTGGACTAACTATCTAAAGTCTAGAGCTACTGAATTAGTTTTACTTCACCCATCAGTATAAATTAATCTAATAACTAGCTGAAAGTGCTTGTAATTTTTTTTTTTTACAAGATCCTGTTGGCTGGTTTTATAACATGACTCGCATTTTTCTCGAAATAAGAAATGATTTTGTTAGCACACCCTCTAAGGAAGCTATATTTTAACATCACATACCTATAATAATCGGCTTATTTAACGGCATATATATCTACTGTGGGACAGGTTTGTTTATTGTATAGGTATATTAAATGGATAGTCACCACTCAAGTAAAAAAAGATACTGTATTCTGATTTGACTTTCCGTGGCTGGGTCAACGGATCACGGTTAGTAGATATGTACTTGCGTTTATAAAGTATTTTTGTCACCATACAAAGTAAAAAGATGTCCCATTCACCTCATTCATAGAAGATTGAAATTTATGTTATTATGAATAGGTATTTATTTTTTGTTCGTCTCTAAAGTAAAGGAAAATAAAAAAGGGTGCTGTATTTACATATAAAAACGATCTAAATATATTTCTGTTGACATAATAATCCTATAATAACATGTGGGTAAAACATATTTTCCAATTTAGGTGGAAAATGGCGTTGTGCTAGGGCACGGAATAAAATATAACGTGCGTGGGTAATGTTAGGGTAACTTTTACGAGGGAGTTACTCGGTACGTGACCAAAGCATTGAAAATAGAAGTTTGTCTAGAATTGTGGCCAGTATTTATTTATATTGCTTGAACATAATAAAAATACATAATAATAATAATAAAAATTACTATACATAACTTCAAATCCCTGGTGATTTTATATGTGAAATAAAAATATTGTACCTGTAATGATGTTCATGTGCGGGATTTGAAACAGCGCCCCCAGATTAATGCTCCAGGCGTTCTACCGATTAAGTTATCCCGACCAATACTCAGTATTCCTAACTTATTCATTCCTTCTTTCACATTTTTAACACATAAACATCAACATTGCGCCTGTATTCTCTGTAGGGGTAGGCAAAAGTGTATACAGTTCTACACACACATTTCACCAGTGCTGTTCAATCAAGTCCCATATAATACATAGTGAGCCTAATGCCATCTACCAGGCACAATTCCGAACTCCGGGCTAATACTGAGAATTTCTAACGGAAAAACTTGCCTTGCCCAACCTGAGAATCAAACCTAGGACTTCATGCACCGCAGTCGCACATGGCACCACTAGACAGTTCGAGTTTCGAGGCAGTTTTTTAATACATAGTATGGTGACGCCATCGCTATATTTATTTACTCTTCCAACTTACTTAGCAGTTTAATGAAATGTTGTAAATTTATCGTGATTCGTGATCCCTACTAGAATGGATTATATTTAAATGGTCAATTATCTAGGTGTTTAAATCTAGGCAACTTATAGAGCAAAAGACTACTACACTTTAGTAAAAAAAATTATAGTAGGTTAACACTGAGCGCTCGCAAACTACAGACCCCGACTCCCTAACTACATGTGAAAATTGGCTCAAGAAATATATTCTACGAAAATTTTCGCACTCCACTGTGGTCATACATAATCAAGTTTAGTGCCATTGAAATCGTAAAAATTATGCAGTTCAATTTAATTCAAACGTTTATTGCGAATGTAGGTCAGATAGGTGTCACAATATACATGTTTTGTGCGGCTATTCTCTGCCATTCAGCATGCAATACAAAGTTTACAGTTTTTCGCTAAGCTAATAATTTAAACCAATAAATCATAATCTCCCGGATAAATAAATACTCCAGTCCAGTGGACAGGAGTATTATGTTCCGGCATTTGACTACAATTTAGAGTTCGCTATGCATGTGTCGCAGATGGATTATAGAATCCGCCGTTTTACAAAACTGCTAGCTGCAAAACAGTACTGTTATGAAAAAAAGCTGAACGACGTTTAGCGGTTTTACATAATTACTGAACTATAATACGCAGAATTGTATGAACTTTTTGCTTTTATCAATGCAGCGGGTCAACGGTCAGATATTAAGTAAAACAGTGTGAAATGAACTGTCAGATTGTTGATTTTAGTTCGAAATTTTGTCGCATGTGGCTCTGTATGTCTTAACTATAATAACCTAACTTTATTTTACTTGTCAATAGAAAAAAAAAGATGAAAATTTTGAATGACGTAAATACTAAACCACTTCAATAGTTGACAATATATCGGGATTATGAAAGAAAATAAACGAAGTTGATGCATGAGCGAGCGAAGGCAGCTCGTTAGTTTCGTGTATCCCGACACGGACAGGTTAGGTTCGAAGAGAATGACGGGGGCCAGTGAGCGAGCGTAGCGAGCGAACTACCCCCGTCATCCTCTTCGTGTTTAGATTTTTTCTAACCTTACATGCACAAAAATAGGAGCCCCGCTAAGCGGGGCTCCGTTGACCCAGCCACGGAAAGTCAAATCAGAATACAGTATCATTTTTTACTTGAGTGGTGACTATCCATTTAATATACCTATACAATAAACAAACCTGTCCCACAGTAGATATGTCATTCTGCATTACGTCTAAAGGTGGGTAGCTGTTTTGTTAAACGTATCGCAATGGTAATCCAGCTGAACGTTGTTTAGCTGTTTTATAAAACAGTACTGTTTTTTAAATCAGCTAGCACTTTTGTAAAACGGCGGATTCTGCTATCCATCTGCGACACAAGCATTAATGCTGTTCAAATATTAATCTGTAAATATACCACACTTTTAAAATTCAATACAAAAAAAAATAGAAAACGAATCAATACTGCCAATCTAAAACGTTGAATAGACATGTTTTTTTTTGCCACGGGCCCCTTCACCCTCAAACACCAGTTGAATGCGACATTGACCCAATTCCGAGGGGACGGGGCCCATCCGACCCGTGTTGAAACGTAATGTTATGGAAATTACATTTCTTTTCACTTTACATGCATATTGGATGGGTCAGTAATGGGACGTTAACTAGGTATTTGAATATGGAGTGAGTTATGTATTTCGTGAATTGATTTTAGTAACTTATAAGTAGGTATTTACACTTTTTTTCTTACTTTCACGTCCATTCATCCATTTATTTTCAATATCAATGTAATTTATTCCACTTAAATGTACATTGGATAAGTAATCGAATCTAGTTTTTTAAACTAAAGAACGATTTTAAACGAAATAAGTTTATATTTCGTACACATAGAAAATGCGCATTGGTATGGGGTTGTTTTTAATTTACGTTTTGAGAGTACCACTGACTTCTAAGTCACAGGTAATCCTATTCCATTACTTGGTCCATTACTTGTTGCATGTATTCAATATACATATTTTTCCCTTTTTTTTTCTCTTTCTCTTTTAGTAGTAGTTTAGTCAATATAATTTAGGTTTTGTTTTTTTAAATATTTTAATTATTATATACCTATCTAATATCTGTTATACATATATTCATTGTTAATATTACCTACTAAGACCATGGATATTATGTGTATCTCGATTTTTTCGACTTTTCGATTTTTTTACCGAATGTATTTTATCTGTGAAGTTTCGTTTCTTTTTCTGTCTTTCATTTTATCACGATAACAGTTGAAGCCCTTTTAGGAACGTACGGATATTTTAGATGAAGATATTATTTATTATAAGTATATATGGCTACAAGAATAGAGCAAAGCCAAGGGACCGGTAGATGGATAGTGTGAAAGACGGCATGGCTAGAAAGGGAGTGACTATTGAGATGACGGCTTCCAGAGATTCCTTAAAGGAAGAAAAAGACTTACTGCGCCGACCCCAAATAAGTACGAATATATTGGGATAACAGCAGGATAGTTAATATTTTATGATGAAGTTCAAGGTACCTAATGAAGTTAATGCATAAACGACTAGTTAGAATTCAGAAATATAATAATTAATTTATTACTATTAATTACATTATGAAGGCAAAAAGTTTTCTTAGCGTCGTTAGGTTAGCAAATACAATTATTTTTGAGTATCAAAATTATAAATTAGGGATTTTATATTTTAAACGCGAACCAGCGGAGCGAGCATGGTTCTTTTTATCGACACGTTTGTCGATTTTAATCGTCAAAATTGACATAACGTGTTGATAAAACGATAAAATTCAATGTATAAAAACTTTTATCGAGTCGACAAGTTTGTCGAAAAGATCCGTGCTTGGACACCAGGCGTGCAATTTATACAAAAACAATATCCAAATTTCCGACTCTTCTGTTTGATTTTCTAAAAGCATTCTTTCATACAAACCATGGATACCCTTTCCTGACAATAACGAACACAACAAAAAAATATTAATTCGCCAAATCGGTCGAGCCTTTCTCAAGCGATGATATTTTAATTTCAATTGACTATTATTTGTATAAATTATTATTATTGATAGGTATAGTTTATAATAAAAAAAAACTCGACTGGAAATAATTGCATAGAGATACATATACGTGGATTTACATACAGGAGTATATATGTGAATGACGGTTTAACTACATAATATATTAATTAATTAAAGAATAAGTTATATAGCCCCTTTTTTAAACGAAAACTGCTAAGAATTACGTTTGTTAGTAATATAGCAGTAAAAGTAAAGATTTTTTTCGTGTATTTTTTACATACAATAAGAATTTGTACTAAAAGTCCCACAATATACTTACCTGACATCTTTAAGAAGAATCTCGAACTAAACGTGACGACGGTGACGACGGTACGGTACGAATTTAGTAGCGACACGGGCGACATGCCCTGAAAATTTACGTCGACGGTTTTCCCTGAAACGTTGGCGCGTCATTCCGATGTCGGGCAATAGATGGCGTTAGTATTAAAATCTCTGTAGAAATATAACCCTATTAAACTGTAACTTTTAACATATTGAAGATAATACTTCTCCAGAGCGCAGTATTATTATATTGTAGATAATAAACATCACGCGTGTATCCCCGATGGGTTAGGCAGAGATGTACTGTTATTGTAAACCTATAGTTTACTGATGTAGTTACGTAGTTACTAATTCCCATGTCTTATATGTGGTAACTGACCGAGATTCAATCCACAAAAAAAAAACTTTTGGTAATCGCACTATAAACAATAAAAATATATATAAATAATATCTCGTGTGTCTAAAGTATTAATAATAATAAGTAGGTAGGTACGTTCTTACAACGAAAGCATGAACGTTTCAGTAACTGCCTTGGGCTTCACAAAACATTCTATTCATTATGACACAAAGAAATATAAAATATTATATTGTTTCAACTTAAGTAGGTTCTTTAATAAATTATAAAGGGAAACCTTATATTTATTTTACGTTATTAAATTCCCAGTAAGTAGGTACATCAAAAGTAAACTTCTAAAAAAAAAAACATTTGCTTTTAGGTTTTCAGCATTCAAATCATTTTATTTTGTTTTATATCCAAAATGGGTCTACGTTTGGCCACCAACTCGCCTGGTGGTAAGCGAAGGTGTGGCCGAGGATGGAACACGTATAGGTATCAACACATATAATAAAAATGTAATGGATCGCTGTCTGTACATGAAACATATATGAGAAAAATATTATTGAGACCGTTATCAACGCAAATAACACCCAAAACAATGATTGTTAGAATTTTTGTCTGTTTGTCTGTTTATCTAATATATTGTGGTAAGCTTCACTTAACATTTAGTGTTTGTTTCATGTCAATCGTATCATAAATAAAAAGTTATGCCAATTTATAGAATCACGTCGAATATTTGTTAATTATGAATTTGTGTTCATACACGTCAATGATAGTATACGACATGGTGTTAATTTACACATCCACGCGGACGGAGTCGCCGGCACAGCTAGTCCAGAATAAATCTATTCACTCATATTGGATAGATTTTGGGAGAACGATAGTTGGGAGCTACCCAGACTCGTCTCCCACAACTCTAACAAGCCCGAGCGTTAAGGTTGGCTTCCAATATAAACGGATGCAGCCAGGGGCGCTAATTCTCATGGCCTTTCATTATTCGTTTAAAATAATTGGCGATGTGTGAGAACAAAAATACAAACCGACCGAAAAATAAACATACCCTACCTAAATAATCGTGAAAATCGCTTCTAAGTCTTCCAGTGGAACCCATATTATAAGCGAAGAGACAGGAACAGGTATGAATACAGTTACTGCCTCACTAAGATCCGTACGTTCGCAATCTGGTCAGTTATTATGTCTATAGTCATGGGTGCCCCCCGCACCCATTATTTATCTCTCGTGGGTGCCGGACCCCTCAAAGTCCCACCCATGGAGTTGGCGCACCTGGAGGCAACTACCTACGTGTGTTTTTAAATAAATATATCGATTTCTGTCTTGCTTTCTTTTTTTATTTCTTTCTTCGACGACCCAGTTACTGTGTAACACGATATTTCTTAGTAAAACTGATTGTCGGATGTTTCAGCATATGGCTACCCGTACCGACTGTCGTAGATATTTGTTGACAAACGAGACTGACTGTTTAACTTCGAGGCATGGTGGGGTATCGATATCAAATGATGTTAACCCATCTACAGACCAACTGCAGTAGGCACAGTTTAATTCTGATCAGTTAATGAATGCGGCTGTAATCTACCTAGCTGGGAGCCCCTTATTAGTTTTCTAGTATTATGAACACAATATCTATTATGGATATCATTTTCGTTTCACTGAATCAAATAGTAGATACTATATATTGACAATAATAGAGCCAGATCGAGAGTTGAACGGGCGAATCGTTCATGTGAAAATACATTTGAATAAATAACCGTTACAAAATATTGTTACCTACGTTTTCAGTCGGCAGGTTTTTTCTTCTATTGAAGTTTGTAGTACCTACTTAGAAAACCGTTATATATTATTGTTGAATTTTGTGTTGTGATAATATTGCCTTTATTGTGTAAGTGTACTCGGCGAAATAAAATCACAGACATAGGTTAGGTAGACTTTCAGTTTCATTAGCCCCATCGGTCTAGTAGGCGCAAGAGCGACTGATGAGCGTGAGGTCCTGGGTTCGATTTCCGGATCGGGCAAAGTGTTGGGTTTTCTTTATGAAAATTCTCAGTAGCAGTCCGGTGTTTGGAATTGTGCCCAGTCGATAGAAATAGGGTCACCACCTGTTACCAACATAGTAATTACTAAATAACAGCGTTGGTGAAATGTGGGTGTACAATTTGTGTACTGTTGTGAGATGTACATCTCTGCCTACCCCTTTATGAATAGAGGTATGATGCTATGTTGATGTTGTTGTTCAGTTTGTCAGTGATTTTTCTTAGCAACAAAATAGTACTATAAACATTATGAATTAGGTACTTATATCATCAAAGGAATATATCATTCTGTAGGCATTTTGTTTATATACAAAATAGGTACTTACAGGATGGATTGTAGGTTTCAACATAAAGGTCAGGTACCAATTAATTTCCAATGCTGAAAGCCTATTAAAAAACTGAACTGGGGCACTTATCGTTAAAACGTTTATTTTGAGAACAGGCCAGTTAAAAAGGGTTTATTTTTAAGAGTATTTGTCCATCAGATTCTGAAAGCAATATTAAACGAAAATTATTTCTCCATAACATGAAGTATTCACACACAAATTATGTACTTAGTAATTAAGTAAACGGACCTCTGAAAACCGTTTTAAAAATATTACAAATCATATCAATCAATCTGTCAGTCATCAGATAATAAATTTAAGATTTTAATATAAATATCATATCACATGCATGGAAAGACCTATAATGATATATATTTTTCAATTTATATGTATCAGTAATACATTAATTAAAAAGAACATAATAAATATAAAAAACTATAACTTAACAAATAACCCACCCCTGCGTAACTATTCGCTATCTCGGTTGCCAACCGAATTGATGGACACTTTGTATTACATTGCGTCGTGTGTTACAGCTTGTCTATGATGAGCAACAATAGTAAAAACTTACGACGCAATGTACTGCAAAGTGTCCATCAATTCGGTTAGCAACTGAGATAGCGAATAGGTACTCTGGTCGCTCTTGGCACAAAGGTGCCCATAACGCTTGTTGCGTTCCCACGCTGAATGGCAATGGCCAACCTCTGCACCAGAAACGACCTTGAGCGGGAGTCGCCACTCACTTCGTTCAGCCTGCGCCCAAATTAATTAACAAGCATCTTAGCGTTCGTACTCCAACTGCCCAAGGTCTCCACTGCTATGGGCAATGAAATAAAAAATGTTTAGCTGAATTTCTTTAAAGTAGGTACGCAGTTAAGAAAGACGAAATTAGTTTAATGGGACGTAATAAATATTGAGAAAATCACAGTAAAATGTAGACACATTAATAAACACTAAAGATACAAATATTAGCTATAGTGCCAAAAGGCTCGGCATAATGTGAGGAGGCAGAGACCATCTGACTCTGGTTTTCAGCTGCAACCCACGACAGCTATGCGCTCGAAACGAACACATAAAAAACAAGTAGGTAGTAAATATATATATATATTTATACAGGTATCTACAAAAAGCGTGTGTTTAAGTCCTAATAGGTATACATTAAATTGTGGTAATCCTGTGATAAAATCTAACAAATAAATCTCAATTTGAAATGGTCTGTTTATATAGCTATAAATCGCTAATATATGAGCAAACGTCCATAAAAAATGGAGAAATGTAATGACCACACTGAATTTTCCACTATATGTAGGTACTAAGTAGTCATTGAAGGATACTACAAGGTGTAAACTAATTCGCGTAATATATTTCTTTCCTTCTAACTTTGATTGATTATAATAATCATATACATATATATATTTCTATTAAATAAGTAACAGAAATAAAATTAAATATTGTTCGATTCACAGCTAAGCATGAGGTCTCGGGTACTATTCCCGGGTCGGGTAAATTGTTATAGAGTTTTTCCGTTAGGAAATTGTCAGTCGGAGCCCGGAGTTTGGAATTGTGCCCGGTAGATGGCCACAGGCTCACCACCACAACACGGGTCTCAATAAAAGCATTGGTGAAATGTAAGTGTACAACTGTGTAAACTTCTGCCTTTTTTTTATTTTTATTTTTTTATGTGAAGAAATGCCCTCGCATACCTCTCTGACACGGGGAAACAGAGCGGTTATGTGGGACTCGAACCCACTAAAACTCCACAGTATACCTCCTCAGCTGCTTGAGGGCGGGACGCGGGAACGCTCTCGCACACAACCGCGAACCCGCCCGCAGCCGTCCGTTGCCGGACTCCCTCACGGGGTTGGGTATCGCACCCCCCGCTACGGCACTCCAGACTAACGGCGTGCCGCAACCACCTCGGAGACCATGTGCAATGGGCGCCAGACGACCCCGTGTCCGGACGCCCTAGGTCCCCTGCGACGGGTCAGGTCTGTGGCCCCGCCGCCTGCCACTACGGCCGCAGAGGATAGGGAGAGCGGCGCCTCGCAATACCGGCACTCCTCTTCTCCTGCGGCCCCACCGCGTCCGCCATCCAACGGTGGCGGCCCCGTCAAGGCCGCGGCAGGTAGGGAGAGCGGCGCATCGACATACCGGCACTCCTCTCCCACCGCGGCCCCCATTCCTCAGCTGCGGTGCCGCCCATACGACGCCGCAGCCCACCTCAGTTGCGACACCCCCCATAAGGCCCGCAACCTACGCCGGCGCCGCTCCAACATGGGCTTGAAGGCAAAGCCCTGAGGAGCGGCCCTCCTCGGGTTCCGTTAGCTTCACCGTGGGTGACCAAGCCACGGCTACTAGAGCCCCCCCACCACGACAAGGTGGAACCCCTGGGGGGGTGTAAACTTCTGCCTGCGTACCCCTTCGGGGAATACAGGCGTGATGCTATCCGAGTACGGGAAAGGTTTAGGTATGTAGTTTCTTAAAAAACTTTGATGAAATCGTAAATAAAGTAGCTATTTACAAAGGTTAGCTGTCGTGTGTAGCCAAGCGGCCTTATAAAGTAGCTATCAGCGGCAAAAATCAATCGAGAAACGGATTATACTAAAAAATACAGGATCGTTGGCATGTAAACGGGCGATTACCTCCCTCCATTAGAAAGATCTGCCGCGGGCTGTTTGCGCCGCCATCAAAGTGTCGTTTTGCAGAGAATAAATAAATCTTACGATAAAATGCTCTACGTGTAACGCTCATTTTATTTAAAGTTACAATATTAAATGGAAAAAGAATACGGTCGCGAACAGGATTCGAACCTGCGCCTCCCGGATAGATACTCCAGGCGCTCTGACCACTAAGCCATCTCGAGATGGCTTAGTGGAATATTCAAACTTTAGAGTTCGCTAAGCATGCGTTAATGCTTTTTCAAAGACATATCTTGGCTCATTTTATTTGCCGAGTAAGTAATAGTATAATAGAAAAACTGTAACTCTTTAGATTCTGTTTTTAACCGTCTTCCAAAAAGGAGGAGGTTATCAATTCGGTTGTATTATTATTCAATTATATTTTGTTAAAATTCGTAAAACACCATCGTTAGTTTGGTTAGGTTTTAGTGAATTGTGAAAAATATAAAATGCTGATATTGTTTTATTAAAGTATTGTCCAAAATTATTTAAATCGAAATTACATATTGTGTAAGTCGTTATTTTATATTAATTGTAAATTCGATAGAGTCATAGAGAGAAACATGTCGTAAAAAAATAATAAATCTTGCTTAGTGAAATCACTCTGGCATCAATTTCAGACTGATAGGTTGTCCAACCACCATGGAAAATATGATACATTAGGATGAATCAATATGAAATAAACTATAAATTAATTTTAAACAAAAAATAAAAACCGCCTTCAAAAATCCACTACACTAAAAAGTTTAAAATAATATCAAAATTTGCTTATAATAAAATAATTTTAAAATAACAATATATAATAATAATCTGGTAATTTTGGAATCGGTGCCTGTACTGGGAGAGGGTTATTGTTTTCCTCTTGTTAGTCACTTATGTTCGTTGTGCTGTGGTTATGTTACCGGCCTTTGTATCTGGTTGTAAACCCACATACATCAGGCACCGACTCCAAAATTAACAGATTATTATTATATACATTTTATTTGCCGAGTAAGTAACTCGGCAAATAAAATGAGCCAAGATATGTCTTTGAAAAAGCATTAACGCATGCTTAGCCAACTCTAAAGTTTGAATATTCCACTAAGCCATCTCGAGATGGCTTAGTGGTCAGAGCGCCTGGAGTATCTATCCGGGAGGCGCAGGTTCGAATCCTGTTCGCGACCGTATTCTTTTTCCATTTAATATTGTAACTTTAAATAAAATGAGCGTTACACGTAGAGCATTTTATCGTAAGATTTATTTATTCTCTGCAAAACGACACTTTGATGGCGGCGCAAACAGCCCGCGGCAGATCTTTCTAATGGAGGGAGGTAATCGCCCGTTTATATGCCAACGATCCTGTATTTTTTAGTATAATCCGTTTCTCGATTGATTTTTGCCGCTGATAGCTACTTTATAAGGCCGCTTGGCTACACACGACAGCTAACCTTTGTAAATAGCTACTTTATTTACGATTTCATCAAAGTTTTTTAAGAAACTACATACCTAAACCTTTCCCGTACTCGGATAGCATCACGCCTGTATTCCCCGAAGGGGTACGCAGGCAGAAGTTTACACCCCCCCAGGGGTTCCACCTTGTCGTGGTGGGGGGGCTCTAGTAGCCGTGGCTTGGTCACCCACGGTGAAGCTAACGGAACCCGAGGAGGGCCGCTCCTCAGGGCTTTGCCTTCAAGCCCATGTTGGAGCGGCGCCGGCGTAGGTTGCGGGCCTTATGAGGGGTGTCGCAACTGAGGTGGGCTGCGGCGTCGTATGGGCGGCACCGCAGCTGAGGAATGGGGGCCGCGGTGGGAGAGGAGTGCCGGTATGTCGATGCGCCGCTCTCCCTACCTGCCGCGGCCTTGACGGGGCCGCCACCGTTGGATGGCGGACGCGGTGGGGCCGCAGGGGAAGAGGAGTGCCGGTATTGCGAGGCGCCGCTCTCCCTATCCTCTGCGGCCGTAGTGGCAGGCGGCGGGGCCACAGACCTGACCCGTCGCAGGGGACCTAGGGCGTCCGGACACGGGGTCGTCTGGCGCCCATTGCACATGGTCTCCGAGGTGGTTGCGGCACGCCGTTAGTCTGGAAACCATGGAAAATATGATACATTAGGATGAATCAATATGAAATAAACTATAAATTAATTTTAAACAAAAAATAAAAACCGCCTTCAAAAATCCACTACACTAAAAAGTTTAAAATAATATCAATATTTGCTTATAATAAAATAATTTTAAAATAACAATATATAATAATAATCTGTTAATTTTGGAATCGGTGCCTGTACTGGGAGAGGGTTATTGTTTTCCTCTTGTTAGTCACTTAAGTTCGTTGTGCTGTGGTTATGTTACCGGCCTTTGTATCTGGTTGTAAACCCACATACATCAGGCACCGACTCCAAAATTAACAGATTATTATTATATATTGTTATTTTAAAATTATTTTATTATAAGCAAATTTTGATATTATTTTAAACTTTTTAGTGTAGTGGATTTTTGAAGCCGGTTTTTATTTTTTGTTTAAAATTAATTTATTTTAGTGTTTTTAGTTTTAAGTCTAATATATATATTGTATAGGTCATATATAAGTTTGTATACTTCATACATAAGTTAATTTAGTAATTTAATAATATGGGTAGGCCTTCGAAAGCCGCTAGGACTTAATAACTGCATCGGTGAAATGTTTGTGTACAACAGTGGAAACTTCTGCCTACCCCATCGGGCAATACAGGCATGATGCTATGTATGTATTGAGTGGCATGAACTATACATGGATAAGCGATTACAGCAATTGCGAGTGATTTGCTGTGATTTATTGAAGAGTTCCATTGTCTAACTTCGAAGATCTTCATCAGATCTTCACTAAATTGAAATGGAACCATTTCTGGGGACTAATCTTGCAAACAAATATATCGACGGACATACATACAAAACAAGGTAGCTACTGTAAAACGTTGAGGAGTTCCCTTGACTGTCCTCCGTCTTCATCATCAGACCCCTAATGACAGTCGCAACCCATCTATCAGATCGACTCCAGACCTTCATTAAATATTAGTGCTTTAAAATACTTAATGAAAAAATTAACAAACGCACTAGTCGCCCGTACGATTTTCGAAGGTTTCCCTCGATTTTTTGGGGATGCCATCATCAGATTCTGGTTTCCTTATCATGGTACCACCGTTGAGATACCTTCTTTCCAACAAAAAAAGAATTATCAAAATCGGTTCATAAAAGACGAAGTTATCCCCGAACACACATAAAAAAAAAAAAAAAAAAATATACGGTCGAATTGAGAAACCTCCTCCTTTTTTGGAAGTCGGTTAAAAACTATTACGAGTTGAGACTGTTCTGCGAAATCACGTAGTGGATGAAAATAAATTGCATTAAATAAACCTCATACACGAATCATCAGGATTCGACACGAAATGGAACAAATATGTTTTAAATTGCAAACCATAGATTTCATATAAATATTAATTTGTTACAATTTATTTAAACTATCAGTTTACCGTATTTATATACAAAACAATAAATTGGCACACGCCAACTAAACCTACGAAGGACCAAACATTAGACCCTTAAGGATCTCCTTACGTGTCCTATTAAAGTTTACAGGTCCCTTCGGAAAGAGCTGTCCCAATTTAGTACCTACAATTTGTACCGGGTCATCTGTGGGACGTTTTTTTACTATACGCGTGTGGGACATTTGATAACACACACTGAGTCATTGTGTACGAGCATGCTCGACAATTTTATGCTGACGCCCGCGATCACTTGTACTTACGTTCATATATTATTACCTACACATTATTGTAATAAAGGTTAGTTCAATAAAGCTGCTTGGTGAATACACATGTCGGTTTTTTCTTCCACATTTTACATAAGAATTCCCGGTACACATCGCACCTCAGCTGTAGGACTCTACATCTTTTTGGTCCTTCGAGACTTTAAGTGAAGTGTGAGAGAAGGTGTCTTCACCAATAGCGAATCGGTTTGACTGGCCTCCCACAAGCGGGTCTCACCAGTCAAGTTGAGAAGGCGCATATATTGGTGACGGGCATCTGCTCGCGCGGAACTAACGAAACCAGTGGATACACAAGTCTACTACATACTCTTTTATCAGTGACAGTGATTACTACAGACTGCTAGTTTCTTCTGCACATCTACTACAATGGAAGGGCTACTACAACGTCAACAAATCATCGCTGAAGCTGTAAAGAAGATTTCTACAAACATCAAGAAAGATCCTGCAATTCGGAAAACTGCTGAGTACGCGAAGAAACGTATAGTGTCTCTTGAAGAATTGTGGGATGAGTTCGACAACAATCACAAAAAACTTACAGTGCTTTGTGATAACAAACATGAGTATATTCAGTCTGGAGCTTACCTCTCCGTGAAAGAGCTCTACACAGCTACATGTGCTCTACTGATGAACATAACACAGACCGAGGCCATGGCTAAACAAGGTACGAGTAGTCAAGGTCAAGGTGACGAGCAACCCACGGTCAGCACGGAGGAGAAAGGTATGTTGTCCAAAACTGATGAGCTGATTAGTCAGCAACAAACTAACTTCCGAGCCTTTTCAAGAGTCGTGCGAGGTATCGACATTAACACTATCTCTGAAAAATGGGAACTACAAGATAAACTGCAGATGATACAGGCGCGCTGGAAAACTATTGACGATTTACATTGGCAAATAGATAATCTACTTATAGGTACGGAAGTGGATTATGAACAGCAGTATGCAGAGCATGAAAAAGTTTACGAAGCCATGAAGAAACAACTCAACCAAAAACTCAGCCATACATCTTACCAACAACAAACTATGCCGAAATTGGAGATTCCGGCATTTAATGGCAACTACGCTCAATAGCCAACTTTTGTGGACCTTTACTCTGAAGCCATCCACAACAATCCCATGCTCAGCAAGGCTAAAAAAATGCAGCACCTCAAGGGCAGACTGAAAGCTGAGGCAGAGCGGCTAGTGCAGCATCTCAACGTCTCAGATGAAAACTACGACGCATGCTGGGATATACTCACCCGAAGGTACAATAACCAACAGCTGCTGTTTACAAAGCAAATGCAAATATTCTTAGGCCAGCCGACTGTACACAAACATTCTGCCCAAGAACTGAAAAGCCTCCACGATACGACCTTGGAAACGATTCACGCGATGCACAATCTCGGAGCCGATACCACTACGTGGGATCCGTTTTTAGTATGTGCACTAAAAACGGATCCTTGCTTACAGAAAAAATGGATGCAGAAACCTACAGTGCATACATGGAGTGTCGAAAAGCTCCACGCAGTCTGCCTTCATTCGACGAGCTTATGACATTTTTGGAGAGCAAATTCACGGCCCTAGAGCCAGTCAACAGAAAAAATAACAAGGCTGGTACCGCGAAGCCCGAGGCCATGGACAAAGACCATAGTGAGGCCAAGGAATTTTCTTCCAAACATCTACCTAAGAAGTTCAACAACAGAGGAAGAGCTTATCATGCTCGATCTGAAAGGAAATGTCCGTTATGCAAGTCAGACCACATTTTGGTTTCTTGTAAAACATTCCAAAGTATGGCACCAGAAGACAAAATAAATACAATTGCACAATTGAAAGTCTGTGAGAATTGCATGTACTCCCACAGTGATAAACAATGCAATTCCACGAAAACTTGTAAGGTGTGCAATAACAAGCATCATACGACGTTACATGATGCTATACAACAAAGGGCTCAACATACAATTCCAGCTAATAACATGACACCTAAAAACGTTCCGACAGCAGCGCAACACAAATCACATCACGTTGCTGGGAATGTGAACGAAGTTCTCCTTGCCACAGTGGAACTTTATGTTATGGCTATAGATGGAATGCCTACAAAACTTAGGGCTCTACTTGACCAGGGTTCCCAAATCAACTTGATAACGGAATCGGCTGCTCAAAGATTGGGACTTCACAGGCGTAAACAAGATGCAATTGTCTCAGGAGTTGGCATCTCGAACAACAAAAGCCATGGAACCGTACTACTTACTTGCGAGTCCATACAACAAGACTACAACTTCACCATAGAGGCGCTTGTCATGACAAAAATGCTGAACAACTTACCCAATTACACGTTTGAGCGCCAACAGTGGCCACATTTAGAAAACATCAGTCTCGCGGATCCTAACTACAATATCTCCAGACCAGTCGACATTTTACTGGACGCTGGAGTTTACGCTCAAATAATCATGGATGGGATTCTGCGAGGACCTATACACGCGCCAATAGCTCAACAGACTAAGGTCGGATGGGTTCTATTGGGCAACACCACAACATTTCAATGCCATGCAGTGCTTAACAACCTGGAAGACATTTCGTCTTACTGGGAAACAGAAGAAATAACCGAACAGTCTACAAGGCTGACGTCAGACGAACAATATTGCGAAACATTATACGCAGCTACAACAACAAGGAAAGCTGACGGCAGATATGAGGTCAGAATACCTATGAAACAGGGCTTCGAGACACAGTTAGGTTCTTCAAAGTTACGGGCATTGGCACAATTCCGACAATTGGAAAAACGTCTAGTTCGAGACGAGTCTCTTGCCGAAAATTACAAGGCATTAATGGCTGACTACATACGTCTCAATCACATGAAACAATGTTTTATCCCACTGGAACCAAGCTGTTATCTTCCACACCACGGTGTCATGAAATTGGACTCCACTACTACAAAACTCCGAGTGGTGTTTAATGCCTCAAACAAAACAACTTCGGGCCACAGTCTAAATGAACTAATGGAATGTGGGCCGAACCTTCAACAAGACTTACAGGCATTAATCCTACGCTGGAGGGGGTACCAATTTGTATATTCCGCTGACATTGAAAAATTTTACAGACAAGTCGGAATACAAGAACTAGATCAGCATCTACAGAAGATTCTGTGGCGAGATTCCAAGGAAGATAAGATCCAAGAGTATCAGCTGTGTACCGTAACATATGGCACTAAAGCTGCTCCTTTTTTGGCGATGCGCACAATAAAACAGCTGATTCACGACGATGGTGCTCAATACCCGCTTGCGGCTGAAACATTAGACAGTCAGCTGTACGTCGACGATCTTCTCGGCGGACACAATGACATTCAAAAGGCCACAACCACTCAACGGCAATTAATTCACCTACTCAAACAAGTTGGATTCAACCTACGTAAATGGGCGAGCAACGACGCACGAATATTAGAAAATCTAACACCCGATCAAATAAGTCAAAACATGATTGACTTTAAGCACGCTGAAACAAACAAAACCTTGGGAATTATGTGGAATCCCTCTACTGATCAATTTACATTTCATCATCCAGTGGAAATAACAAACAAAGGCGATATCATTCCAAAAAGATCGTTGCTATCGGACCTATCGAAGCTATACGATCCACTAGGTTGGCTTTCACCTGCTACGATAAAGGCCAAACTTATTTTCCAACAATTGTGGACTACAAACCTCAACTGGGACGACCCCGTACCACAACATGTACAAAAACAATGGGAAGACTTCAGGGACGACCTGAAATACATAGGTCAGATCGCTATTCCTAGATGGGTGGGCGCTACACACATCCCAGTTGAATTACACGGGTTCTGCGATGCATCAGGGAAAGCATACTCATGTGTGATTTACTGCTGAAGCATCAAGGACGATGGCCAATACATAATTCGAGTAGTTGCGGGGAAAACGAAGCTCGCACCGATAAAAAAATTGCTGACACTACCTAGACTCGAATTGTGCGGCGCACACTTATTGTCCAGACTTATGAAAAAGGTCATAGAGTCGTTAAACAAACAGACAGTAACAATACAAGCTTGGACTGACTCTACGGTTGTTTTGGGATGGTGACGTGTCCCGCTGGAAGACATTCGTGGCCAACCGGGTTACGAAAATTTCGAATATTTTACCGCCATCGTGTTGGAGACATGTTAAATCCAGGAAAACCCTGCGGATTCCGCTAGTCGTGGTTTACTTCCGTCACAACTAGTCAGACACGAACTTTGGTGGAAAGGACCTACGTGGCCGACACAAAACAACATCCCAGATCACCCGACAGAATACGAAGCTCCTTCATTAGAACAGAAGAGCAAGAAACAAGTCTGTGCATCCCAAACTACGTCATCGATTATCGAAGAGCTTCTATGCAAACATAACAAAGGTTTAAAGGTCTAACATTGTTTATATAATATTAAGGGAAGTTGCGAGGCAAGCCCAATACAAGTATACTAATAACTTACTGGGATTGTGTCAATTTTTGTAATGCATGACAATGTATGAGTTATAATAAAAACTATTTTTTTTTTTTATAACACGATTACACGTGTCGTCAGAATTATAGGCTGGATTTTACGAGTCAAGGTTAACAAAGACAATGCGCGATCGCCTTACTTGACAAAAGTGGAACTTGAGAACGCATTGAATATCATTATCAAGACAGTGCAAAATAAACACTTTGGCGAAGATATTGGACATTTACAGAAACATGGCAAGGTGCATTCAAAGAGTTGTCTGCTCAATTTAAATCCATTTTTGGACACACAAGGTCTCTTCAGAGTCGGGGGACGTCTAACAGAATCAGCCTTGAAGATTTCACAAAAACATCCGATCATTTTACCACACAAAGATCGGCTCACAGAACTTTTGATCGACAAATCACATATTTCGACGCTGCACGGAGGAGCAAGACTCACCTTGATACATTTGCGAAACAAGTATTGGATACTCAGAGGTGTAAGAACAGTAAAAGGCCACCTACTCAAATGTATCAAATGTCATCGCTTTAAGACATCTACTGGCAAACAGCTGATGGGAAACTTAACAAAGCCTCGAGTCACTCCATCGCGTCCATTTACACACACAGGCGTTGACTTTACGGGACAAGTGGAAGTCAAGGCCAACAAGGGCAGAGGCATTAAAACATCCAAAGCCTACATATCAATATTCGTCTGCCTATCAACAAAGGCCATTCATTTAGAATTGGTCTCAGATCTGAGTACTGCAGCCTTTCTCGGCGCGTTCAAACGTTTCTGTGCCCGGAGAGGAACACCAAAGTGTATGTACTCTGACAACGGTACGAATTTTGTAGGCGCTGCCAAAACACTCGTACAGGAACACAGAGAGGCGTTAATGCATTACGTCAACGAAGAACTCTTGAGTGAGTTAGCGAATCTAGGAGTGGAGTGGCAATTCAACGCTCCAGTTTGGCCGTCAGCAGGAGGACTGTGGGAAGCCGCAGTCAAAAGTATGAAGCACCACCTGAAACGCGTCATTGGCGAACAGAAACTGACATTTGAGGAATTTTCCACATTGATAACTCAGATTGAAGCGTGCCTAAACTCTAGGCCATTAGTTCCTCTGACAAACGACATTGACGATCTGGATTGCCTAACGCCTGCACATTTCTTGGTAGGAGGGCCAATACTGTCAAGCCCACTATCACCAGACGAGGACATCAGAAACATTAAAACTAGGTGGCAGCTACTGGAAAAAATGCACAAAGATTTCTGGAAGAGATGGTCATCTGAATACTTACAAACACTTCAAACACAAAGCAAATGGCATTCTGCATCAAAGAACCTTGAGATCAACGACATCGTTTTGATAAAAGATGATCACTTGCCGCCCTCGAAATGGCTCTTAGGAAGGGTTATTGAGACACATCCTGGTAAGGATGGACACGTTCGAGTGGTGACCCTGAAGACGAAGAATGGCACCCTAAAACGCCCCATCATCAAATTATCGCGACTACCTGTCGAACAAAGTGATACAGGGTGCGTAGAGAGTGAAGGTGAAATAATGCCTACCGAACCACAAGAAACTGAGAGAACGAAGCAGAAGAAACCTGTAAAAAGATCTCTAAACAGTTATTTATGCACATTTTTCATGTTTGTCTTGTGCATAAATACGTCATTGCAACAAACTACAGTGAACGTCACCACATTATCGTCAGCAAAATTAGTCTACTTCGACAAAATCGCTGACATGCAAATACTGCAAGACGATTGGAAAATGGTTGTGTATTACAACATGACTACTTACTGGCGAAGTTTACAAAACATAGCAGACTACGTCACACATTTGAACAGTCTGACTAAGGAAGAGCCAACTTTGATATCTATCGCCTCTCAACTTGAACATGAAATCAAAGAAATACAGCACTACAATGATGGTTTGCAATCGGAACACGGAAGGCGCAAGAAAAGAGGTCTGATAAATGGAATTGGTTATGCAGCAAATTATCTATTTGGAGTCCTTGACGAAGACTTTGCCAAAAAATACGATAATGACATCAACCTCATACAGACAAACGAAAACCATTTACTCAATCTCTACAAAGAACAAACATCGATTGTGGAAGGCGAATACAACATTTTGAAGAGAAACGAGGATATCATGAACAAGCAATTTACGATAATAAACAAACGCTTCCAAGAAACAAACGACCGCATACACCTGGATCACAGCAATGTACTCAATGTGATGTCGTCGGCAGTAGCCGCCAGCTTAATAATTTCCAACATAAGGAGAACCCAACAATTACTACTCGACTTAGTGACTGATGTCAAGGACGGACGCGTCGATGCACATCTACTGAAACCAGATCAGTTACAAGAACAATTAAATATAGTCTCTGGACAATTGCCTAGTGATCTGTCGCTACCCTGCACAAACAGCCATCAGTGCATTCGACAGATGTATAAATTGTCACGAGTACACGTCAAGCTCACAAGGGACTTCTTTATCTTTGAAGTCAAGTTGCCTTTGGTGAATAACGAACAGTACGAGCTAAGCCGAGTCATACCTATTCCTTTCATAGAAGGACGGACAGAGAAACATATTGTCCCTACATCGGAATATTTGGCAGTCAACCTCAAGAAGGACATGATGATGCCTCTCACATACGATGAGCTAAGCACATGTATCCAACTGAGAAAACACCTGTTACTATGTGCACTAAGTCTACCTGTTTATGACATAAAGCAAGCCGCGACGATGTCATCATCCCCCTGCCCTTATCCCAATTTATTTGGGGTCGGCGCAGCATGTATTCTTGTTCCATACATCTTTATTAGCTGTCATATCGTCAGTCACGACGATGTGTGAGGCACATATTATTGTAAACAATAAAAACTTATCAGCGTGCCACACGACCGTATCAAGTTGCAGCGACAGGTGGATACAGTTACACAATGATGGCGCGTGGCTCTACTCATGTTGTAAACAATGCTTGACTCGCATTTTCTGTCCATCTGGCACATCTTCAAAACAATTAAGTGCTACTGGTATTATCACACTTGATCCTGGATGCATGTTGAAAGGAGACAACATTATACTTCGCTCTCACAATAATTTCCACAGTGAGATAAGCGTGACTGAAGACGAGCTTTACTTAAGAGAGTCGAGTATAAATCACTTCATAACAGACAACAACTATACTTTTGAAGCTGAACATCATGAAGTTATTATGAAGATGCACCAAGAGACTCTAAATGAGGTGGCAACATCCCACGACACACATCGCTATATCATGTATAGCTTTATGCTCGTTGTCGTTATTGGGACTTGTATATGGATCAGTCTCAAACTGAGGAAACGCTATCGTGCAGTTCTTGGAGTCACCTACAAACCTGATAAAGCGGACCAGGAGCGAGGCACCAGCGAACTACAATCACGTACGAGCCAGGACACTTGCTGCGCGCACAAGGTCGACCAAGCAACCTCGCCGGCGGCGGCGAGTTCTTAGATATAGATGTTTCGGAATTAATGTTTTTTATTTACATTGTTTACTTTTACATTTGTTTTACTGTGTGTACATTTTAAGATAAGGTCTGCCTTTACATTTTGATTGTTTTTTGTGATTTGGGAGCATGTACGAGCATGCTCGACAATTTTATGCTGACGCCCGCGATCACTTGTACTTACGTTCATATATTATTACCTACACATTATTGTAATAAAGGTTAGTTCAATAAAGCTGCTTGGTGAATACACATGTCGGTTTTTTCTTCCACATTTTACATAAGAATTCCCGGTACACATCGCACCTCAGCTGTAGGACTCTACACATTGCATTTATTTATTTGATGATGACGACAGTTGATTTAAAATATTTGTACACTCAGCAGTCTAAAATACCTGTATAAAATATGTATGTACATGTTAAATTTGTACATGTTAAATTTGTACATATTTATTTGTGTTTGTGTCAAATGAAGACGATTTTACAAGCTTTTATTTTTAGATTTATTGATATAGTTGCTGTTACAAATGATATGAACAAAAATACACTTTTGTAATCTAAAATGGTTTAAAAAAAAAAACTTCGTGTGGGTATCGTAGTTATTTATGGTTGAGACAATCTCCAGTTATCATCCATTTTTATACGTACAAGGAAATTTTCTTTATAGGGACGCTGGCTAAGGGATAATTTATACTAGACCGAGCTGTGTCAGAGCCGTACCATTAACGCACGGCCTAGCCTAGGATGGGACGGGTGGGACGCTGTCACCACACACTGATTCGAATCCATGTCTTATCCGTGTCCCCGGATGTGGCACGGTTCATTCCTAGCATAAATCATTCCTTTTTTGTTGCTGATTTGAAAATCCTCATGTATGATCTCCTCCACCTTAGAGCAGGTGGAAGAGGACATAAATGAGAGCCGTATATGCCTTATCCGGCTCTTACTGCCTAAAACCACTCCAGTATTCTCTCGCACACTTAGGCTGCAAGCCCTTCGAGCAAATTCATATTCAGCCGTCCCTGACTGCTGAAGATGAATTCGAAATGCTGGGCAGTCTAATGCGGGCCCTGCCCGGTCATCATAAATCGTAGTAGTAACGTTAAGAATTCTAACAAGTCAGGTGAAACTATACCACTACTTAAATGATAATAATAAAAAGTCTGTAAATGAAGCTTTTATCAAATGTTACTTAAATTGATTCTTGTTTATAAATAAGGTACGTAAACAAATTGAGCAGAACTCCTTCCAACTCCCACCAATTCCCGAGAACAAACAAGTGGGGTAATCGAAAAAGTGTTCAGTAATACATACATCTTTCTTAAGTACCAGAAAACCAAACATGTTATTTGCTTTGATTATCATAGCATAACGCCTGTATTTACCGGAGGCTTGAACAGAGATGTTATTGTGTTGATGTTATTAAATCCGATGTAAGGTGGGGCCTGTTTCTATCTATCCGGAACAATTCTATGGTCCCAGCTATAACTGAGAATTTACTAAACAAAAAACCTAATAACTCTTTACTCGACCCGCAGGCTTATTACGTATCTTGCAGAATCCAAGCAATAGCAAAAATTGCGCAATAATTGCTCTTGAATCGCAAATCCGTATCATGTATCAGCGATAACCACACCATAGCAAACTAGCGATAGTGCTGCCTCTATGGAACAATGGGTAAACTAAGATATGCATTGTCCTCTACTGACTAGCGATTATTTCGTATTACGTATGGTTTTTGACAGCAAAGCAATAGCAATCGCGAAGCAAATTTGGCTGTCAAATAGCGTTAGCCTTTACCCTAGTTGTTGATCGATTGCTTATCGCTGTCCAATTGCTGGATACATATTTTTATAAATTAGTACTTTAATCTGAGTATTATATGCCTAATATTGTCTATAAATATCATCGTAGGGTGTTAATTTTCATTAAATGAATTGTTGTGGAGTTTTTAAAGGATATAATTATTTTTTTGCGTTCGATTGGAAAAGATGGCTCGTGCTGCTCTTTTCATTTTGTACATAGCAATTAAGTAATGTGTAGACAATATCAACAGTTAAAGTTTTGTAAGTAAATAATTATTAGATCTGTTCTATAATTATTATGTTTGTTTGTTAAATTAATTACCACTTTTAATTTTATAACTTGGTCTGTAGTTTATAGCTATGGGTAATTGCGATCAATTAAGTTATTCTGATTCTAAAATAATGGTACTTTACAATAATAATATATTATCTCCTTAATTTCTATTTAATCACCTTTCATCATCTACACACAAACAACAAATATAATAATTAATTAATCTAATGAGAGTCCCTAGCTGCCAGTACACTGCTTAGTTGACGCACAACCTCTACGACTGCGTTCAGCCCCTCTAACTGCTTGCGAGAGTCTCAGCATTTATGAGAGATGCCTCAACTGTCTTATTAGCAGCTAAAGCCAACATGTAAGCAGCATCAGCCAACTTGTTCTCTGCCGAACTCTGTTCCTTTCTAATTCCATGACCCATTCGGTTTCGCCTCTGGTTTGTAGTCCTGTAAACAATAATAACAACGTCATCATTCACATCAAAGGTGTAACCCTGTTCCTTTGTATACTATAGTTTGCCAGTGACATTGTTTAGGTCCCATGTAATAATAAGTGAGCCAATTAACGAAATCGTAATTCTAAACTATGGGGCTGCAACTAAAACTTTCCTGAGAGGAAATCTCAATAAAACTGCCCATCCTTGGAATCAAACCCAGGACCTCACCCACCCAGGCTCGGCAATCGCGTTTGTCACTGCCGAATAATGTGAAACTAGACTAACGAGGTAATACACATATTATAATAGGTAATTCATTGTTAGATTTACCACCAATAAATCAAGTTGTATCTCTATTATCGATATAATATACTTACTAGTACTAGTAGTATTTGTTAGACTGTTTTAGGTCTGTAATTTGTGCACTATAATAAATAGTGCCTGAAATTAAATAGTAGGTACACAACATTAACAAAAAAATAGAACAGGGAGGCCATGTTTAGGAAAAACATCATTCTAGGTACTCTACTTTTATAGGCATAGAAATTATGAAACTTGATTAAAGTACCTAATTAGTAAGTATATGTTTCTCTATCATAGATTTAGTTATTATTAGATTCTGCTTATTTGACTGTGGAAAGCTACATTTCGCAAAGTACATTTCACTTGTGACTTGACTAATGTACGAATTTTATTATCTTACCTGATATCTGGCATTTCAGGTGTAATGCTCTAAAACAATTATTACGAATTATTAAATAAAATACACATTCATTCAAAGACTAAAACATACATTATAATAGGGTACTTACAAATACAGGAGCTCTATGCTGAACATCACTATACACAGCATTTTCCCAGTGATCGTCCAGACTTTTTTGTCTATCTCTGACAGATCCTCTTCAGTAATCGGACCACCACCAGTTCTGGCTCCCTTTGGCGATCATGATCTTGGATTTGTGTTTTATGTCAGCACAGTACTATAAAATAAATATTTAACACCTAATTCTATTAATTAAAGCTTGAATGCAATTATTGGAAACTGTTAAGTATCAGACAAGGGCACAGGAAACAGGGCATTTAATTTACCTTTTTCCACCTTCATTCCACTGTCAATAGTATATTTTGATCTTGCACCAAGGCCAACGCCTTTGGCTAAATTAGGATACTCAGCAAAACCTCTCAGTTCTTTGAGTTGCTCATTAGACATCCTGTTTACCATTGTATACTGAAACAGGATATTTAATTACGTATATACTTTTAATCCTACAATTATTTTTGATGCACTATAATACATATTTGTAAACTTACTTGTTGATGGAGCAGCCGAATATTGTTAGCAGAGTCACTACGTTCTAATCGTTTGAAGTCCAAATAAACACTGATTTCGTAATTTCGTCCACTTAAAACCATCTTAAAGCTGATGTCAAGCTATTTTGGGTAAAATTCAAGTGGATTTTAAGTTTTTTCAACCTGTACATAAACAAAACTTTTGCCACATCTGTTTGACTTATTATTAGATTAGTTCCAGTGAAGGCTACTAAATTGTTTTCGGCGCTAGTTTCGTAGCGATAAGTGCATATTAGCAATCGGCGAGCGATTAGCAAACGAACTTTAGATAATACGCATTTTTTGAACAATAAGCGATTGATTGCGCGATGACTGCGCAGTAGATGCGCAATTTTTGCTGATTGCTGTTTCATACGTAATAAGCCTGCCGGGAGTCGTACTCAAGACTACACGTCAATAAAGACCGATGTGAGTGTGACAGGCAATTTTTATCGATTTGTGGTTTGTTAAAAGTTATTTTCCACAATTATAACGTGTTTACTTCTCAGTAGTAATAACGAGTAAACATCATTTGTTTCCCTATAAAATCAATAGATAGGGTCCGACGGACCGAGAGCTGAGGTCCGGACGTCAAAGTAAACAACGTCGAGCTCCTCTATAATAATAATTAGTCAATATTGGCCAAGGATTCTTGATAAATCTGTTATGATACGTTTGTGAGAATATTGCGATGAGCACTTCTTGCCAAAACAAATGTTTACTTGGCAATTTAAAATATTTTGACGTTTTAAAATATTGCTGTGTCCCGAAGGTAACAGTCGGCCAAATATTGGTCCAAAACTTAACTAATTAACACGAAGAGTAGTTTGCAGAAGATTCTTAACACTTTCACTGTCCACTATACAAAATATTATAGCATCACGCCTGTATTCCCCAAAGGGGTAGACAGAGGTGTACACAGTTATACTCCTGTCTCTCATCTAATAGGTGGTGAGCCTATTGCCGTATAGGTACCGGGCACAATAGGGAATATGCATGTGATTCAAATTTAGGTCAAATATTTTTATTCGTAATCTTTATTGCTGTAGAATGACACCTATTCAATTACTTTTTTTAATTAATCGCGATTTAACTATTAAGTTTAAATAATAAAGTTGAAAAGTAAGAATCATACGAGGGAAATTTAAAATGTCAAAACGATCGCTATTCGTTGGAGTGAAACGTGACGTCACTCTGCGCGATGACAATATCTCGAGTATGTTATTACTTGGTGTTTATCATGTTTTGTGGTTCTTTATGAGTTTGAAGGTTATTCTTTATAGAAAATCCCTTCATAATTTATAATCCGTTAATTAAACACTCCATACTATACAAGATATCTTTTAAGATGTGAACTCTGACGTCAGAGAAAGCGCGCCAAGATGGCGGCGTTTCAAACGCCCGAAACTGATTGCAGATTTGTTTGAAAATTTGAATATTCAATTATCATGTTATATTTTTTCGCGGTGTTGTACCAACGTAAACAATAAAAAAAAAAAACATGCATACGAGAATACCCTATTCCAAACTAACAATGTGACATACGAGTACCTACATTGAACCCTGGTTTACTGGTCTTTTGGGAGTTGCATGCGATTGCCTTTACGGGTACATACCATTTAGGTACCTACCTATATAATCTACATATATACTCTATAGAGTATAGAAGAGCCTTTGATGTCGTCACGAAGACATCCACTTATAACCCGATACCTGGCATTTATAGAAACTTCAACTGTATTAGGTTACTGGGGAAGGCAGGAGGGTCAGGTTTGAAGTCAATATATCTAAAGGTTCCGTTTTCTGTTTAGTTTCCTAAGGTTGGCCTCACATGCTCGGTTTCTGAATTCATTTTTCGTATTCGAGCACCTGAATGCTATGAAACTTGATTTCATAGTAAAAACGCTTCTCTTTGGATTTTCTGTTCGGAAACAATTCCTGACGTTTGTTTTACTGGCTGTTTTGATTTGTAATGGAAAAAAATAGTGATGCGCTTGGTTCACGGAATTCTGAACTTTATGTTTGCTCGGTTTTCAGTTATTTCATAAGTTATGAAAAAAAGAAACTATTGTAAGTCACGCCAAGATTTTGAAAATAATGTTGACGTTTATAGTTAGTTTCCTATGCTTAGTTTTACTAGGTTTTTTGTATGAAGTTCTTTTGTTAATAACATTTTAGTTAGCAGTATTTGTTAAAAAAATGTGTAAAACATAATCTTCCTTTTCGGGCAGTCGAATAAAAAAGCATAGTAGACGTAGCATTTTAATGACGTACATACACATTATAATAAAACAACTTTTAACCGGATTAATCGCGTGTATTATTGGTTTTTTGTTTTTCCTGACGTTTCGAACACTTTGCAGCGTTCGTGGTACAGGAGGACAGTCCTCCTGCGACCACGAACGCGCTTTAACACGCGATTAATCCGGTTAAAAGTTGTTTTATTATAATGTGTCGTGATCGCGCAAACCTATGACGTACCTACATATAATTAATAAATAAACTGAATGAATCTATTTGCACAAGTAAAGTGTATTTGGACATATTGGCTACTCGGGCTATGAAGGTGAGTTTTGTTCGTGTCATTTTGTTCTTTATTAAAAACATATATCATAGCCGAAAAACGTGTACCAAGAAGGTTATATCCAAGATATCGTTTATTACAAAAAAAAAGAAATAAGATTTGAACAAAAGGATCTCATTTCAGAATAAGTATGTCTGAAACTGATTATTTTTATGTTGACTGGAATCCAACTTTCACAGATCAAAAAGGTTAATGTTCAACTTACATACAACATAGAAAAATATGTAGGTACCTATTATTAAATATAAGTAAAAATACCTAAATCTATGTTGAACAGGACTATCGATTTATACCAAGCAATTCACAAATGTTATGGAAAATATCTTGCATTTGACAATCTATTGAAAAATCATGTCCCTCCAGCAAAGAGGTTTTTCATCAAAGTGATCTTTCCTATTAGATATATTAATTTCACTTTGATGTTAGATTTATTTGCCAAATAAATCCGACATATCTGTAATATATAATATATAATGAATTTTCGGAAGTAATTTGTCAGATAGGCTTTTAGTAGTTAAGCCATTTTATATCCATGACTTTCTCGATATATTTTTATTGTGAGTTTGTGATATTTTAATAATTGGTAAGCGTAACCGAAAACTACACAACTTTAGCAATCAAAATCCGTTCTATATTTTATGTATTTTTTTAGACTCAAATTTTATCCCTTTAAATTATCTAGATTTGTTTGATAATATATAGATTTATATTTTTTATTTCATATCTCCTTCAAAATCAAATGAAAAATCTGGATAACTTTGTTGAACTAAAAAAAAACTGAACGCTATGACTAGAGTGCTGAGTTAATTTATCTTTTTATCAGATTGAACGCTGACACCGCTGACACTAGATATGCCGAAAGGTGACATCCACAGTAATGAAGATGACACCTAAAGAATTCCAATTAAATCATAATATAATGCGTAAAGCAAAGACAAAATAGATGTATTTATGATTTTTTATTATATTATAGCTACTAGTCCCTTACCCCGGCTTCGAATGGGTGCGATTTATAAAACAAAAAAAAAACAAACTTCGGTGGATTTTCCAAAAAAAATATTTTATGGGAACCTCTTTGGTCTAGTGTGCCCTAGCGCGACTGATGAGCATGAGGTCTTGGGTTCGATTCCCAGCTCGGGTAAAATTTCTGTAAGGAATTTCTCAGTAGCAGCCCGGAGTTTGAAATTGTGCCCGGTTGATGGCAATAGGCTCACCACCATGGGACTCAATAACAGCGTCGGTAAAATGTGGGTGTAAAGCTGTGTACACTTCTGCCTACCTATTCGGGGAATACAGGCGTGATGCTATGTATGTTTAGAAACCTCGTCATGACGATTACGAACACTACTTAGAAATCAGCCAACTCGGTCGAGCCGTTTTCAGGCAATGATGTTTTATACATCTGACAATAAATTTTCATTTAAGTATTTATACAATTCTAAGACGTTAAGTAAATGTTCTATCTCAAATAGTATGCCGTATATTAAGCGGTATAAGCCTAGTGGTATGACCGTTAGACTCAAAGAAATCAAAATCCGCAAGTTCAAATCCAAGGCATGCACCACAGCATTTTCAGTCACGTGCACGCAAATGACGTCGCCAAAAGACGTGTTAAAATATCGATGAAGAATTCGCGGTGGTGAGCAGAGGTCGAGATGGCTTACTGGTCAGAGCGCCTGGAGTATTTATCCGGGAGGCGCAGGTTCGAATCCTGCTCACGACCGTATTCTTTTATCATTTTATATTATAACTTTAGTGTTCGCTAAGCATGCGTTAATGCTTTTCAACGATTTATCTTTAATTGTTAAGGTAATTATATTTTTACGACATTGTGTTAACTGCAAAGTTAGTCGTGTCGGTTCGGTCACCTGTAAAAGGTACTGAATTGATTGCAATGACGTCGCCATAAGACGTGTTAAAATATGGAAGAAGAATTCGCGGTGGTGAGCAGAGGTCGAGATGGCTTAGTGGTCAGAGCGCCTGGAGTATTTATCCGGGAGGCGCAGGTTCGAATCCTGTTCGCGACCGTATTCTTTTTCCATTTAATATTGTAACTTTAGAGTTCGCTAAGCATGCGTTAATGCTTTTTCAAAGACATATTTTAAGCAAGTTATCATTAAAGATAAATCTTTGAAAAGCATTAACGCATGCTTAATGAACTCTTAAGTTATAATATTAAATGTAAAAAGAATACGGTCGTGAGCAGGATTCGAACGTGCGCCTCCCGGATAAATACTCCAGGCGCTCTGACCACTAAGCCATCTCGACCTCTGCTCACCACCGCGAATTCTTCTTCCATATTTTAACACGTCTTATGGCGACGTCATATATGGCGAGTTCGCTAAGCATGAGTTAATGCGTTTTCAAAGACATATCTTGAATTATTAAGGTAATTGCATTCTTTACGACATTGTATTAACTGCAAAGTTAGTCGTGTCGGTTCGGTCACTTGTAAGTACTGAATTGATTGCAATGACGTCGCCATAAGACGTGTTAAAATATGGAAGAAGAATTCGCGGTGGTGAGCAGAGGTCGAGATGGC
Source organism: Xylocampa areola (assembly GCA_935421205.1). Taxonomy (NCBI): domain Eukaryota; kingdom Metazoa; phylum Arthropoda; class Insecta; order Lepidoptera; family Noctuidae; genus Xylocampa; species Xylocampa areola. Next base: position 14,752,398 of record OW285206.1, read on the forward strand.
TTAGTTGGTCAGAGCGCCTGGAGTATCTATCCGGGAGGCGCAGGTTCGAATCCTGTTCGCGACCGTATTCTTTTTCCATTTAATATTGTAACTTTAGAGTTCGCTAAGCATGCGTTAATGCTTTTTCAAAGACTTATCTTGAATTATTAAGGTAATTGCATTCTTTACGACATTGTATTAACTGCAAAGTTAGTCGTGTCGGTTCGGTCACTTGTAAGTACTGAATTGATTGCAATGACGTCGCCATAAGACGTGTTAAAATATGGAAGAAGAATTCGCGGTGGTGAGCAGAGGTCGAGATGGCTTAGTTGGTCAGAGCGCCTGGAGTATCTATCCGGGAGGCGCAGGTTCGAATCCTGTTCGCGACCGTATTCTTTTTCCATTTAATATTGTAACTTGCTTAAAATTGTGAAGGAAAACATCGTGAGTAAACCACATTCAAGCACAACACACAAGCACATCTGAGGGATAATTATCGGTTATTACTCACGTGCATTCTTCGAGATTGCCCGACTAGTTTCGAACTCAAACGGAGCCTAGAGAACGCGAGTCAAACTCTCGACATCGCCGTGGGGTCAGCTTATGGCTTCGTTCGAGTTCTAAACTAATCGGGCAATCTCGAAGAATGCACGTGAGTAATAACCGTTGAACAATAAATAATAATGTACCTATGTGTCTCACAAAAGTTAGTATACGAATCATTAAAAACACTTATAAAAATAAAACTAAATTGTAACAAGATTTTAAACTGTATTTAAATAAGTGCGTTACTTAGATTTTGGCTAGTAAAGTCGTAGCAATTTTCCTCACAGATATTATATTTTTCACCAGAGTTGTGTTGCCTGTTTTGCACTAGCCAGAGGCCACGTGCAAGGAATCCTTTTTAAGGGGGCACTCCTACAGACGCGGGCAACTAAGCTGTCCTCATAAGTCCCAATCATTAAAAAAAAATCTGATGGACATTCCGAGTACCAGTGACAAAACATTTGTGAACACCACTTCATTTATTTATCACATCATCATTATCATTTCAGTCCGTTTATTAAATCTTTAACATGCTTTTCTTTTTCGTAACAGCAGTTGGCAACAGACGACAGCATGAGCGACGACGTGTTTGAAGACGACACGCTGCGTGCGCCTGCTCAATCTGCACAACGAAGTACCCCCTCTCCCACCGGCTATAGGGACTACCACCCGCCCGCCGTCACTCCTGCGCGCGTGCAGGAGGACGATGACGTTTTAATACACAAGGTAAGAATTAAAGTCTAAAATGTATTACTATCATAAACTACTAGTTACTCTTAAATAATCGTTTAACTAACATTAACTACTACTTCTGTAGACCTCGGTAAAGAATAAACCATCTTGGGTATATTTATTTGTGAGTGATAAAGGGTACCTACTTACCTAAAAAAAATCTCCACCAGTACCCAATGAAAGAAAAGAAAGCACGCAGCTAGCGACAATGTCAAATTAATTATTTATAAATCATGTTTTATGTTGGTGCGACCCAAAGGACCAAAAAGAATTTTGACTACTTACTGTAACAAATAATGAATTATTAGGAGAAAAAACCTAGAAACTAATAGTGCCAAACGAACCTTACAATTGTATAATATTTACCAATGGGTCGATGCCGTGACCAAATACGCCAAGGTATAGTTATAATTACAATACGTGGGTTGACAGACTCAAAGCTCAAATTAAACAAGAACTTTAGCATGAAATCTGTTCAACGATTATTCAGGTTTGCACTGCTGTCCCTGATATAATAAGTTAAAGGAAATGTTTCTTAATTTAAGTCTATAAGAACTGAAAGAGCGACCAAGTCACTACTCAAAGACGTGTCTTTACCCTCAACGAAATACAGAAGTTATTTATAAAATAAATGTTGATTTAGGTGCCTTTATAAATTATAATTTCTAATCTAACGATAAATGGAATTATTAGCTTTACTGCTTAAGCTCTAATCATCTTCAAAGGCGTATAAGGCTTTGTCTGGCGATCTTAACCTTCTTGAACTTTCGAGGTCAAGTTAACCTGTCGGAATGTACGACAAATAGAGCTCTTTTGAGGTACTAAGAATTGTATCGATTGGACATTGTCGTGGCGCCTGAAAGCATTGTTGAAGTTTGAGTGATTTTAGACCATGAATTCCAGGTTCGCTATCTTTTTCTTCATAATATTCTAAGTCTGAGATTACTAATGGCTAAACCGAAAAGTAGAAGTCATAGGCGATCCAAAAAGGCAGCACCTGCAGCTATAGTCTACTGTAGGTATATGGTTTTCGTGGCTTCACTGATCCCCTCACAACTTTTTGCATTCTGATAATTGCGGTTCGCGGATAATTATTGTTGTAAAGGTTATTCAATCGGTAAATATTAATTTGACAGGTGTTATCTGTTACTTATACCCATTTAGATATTCCCACCTAATGCTAAGAAGGTAGACATGACATTGAACATGCCCAACAAGTACTAGTAATGCCAGTTATACTTTATAAAACTATTATTACTACTTGTACTATTACTAATTACTTACAGAAAAAACAGTAAGTTTTAAGTTTTGCTTTTTACCGTGACCACTCAGCCGCCATAACATAACAAAACATTACATCACGCCTGTATTCTCGAAGGGGTAGGCAGAGATGTATACAGTTGTACACCTACATTCAATCAATGCCGTTATTAAGTCCCATATGAGGTTGTGAGCCTCTTGCCATCTACCGGGCAGAATTCCAAATTCGAGGCTACTACTGCCAATTCCTTAACAGGAAAACCGAATAACAGTTTACGCGATACGGGTATTCGAACGCAGGACCTCAAGTTCAGCCGCCACACTTGCGTGTGTAATTCTAATATCACCATCATCCCCATGCCCTTATCGCAATTTATTTGGGGTCAGCGAAGCATATATTTTTCTTCCATAGGTACATATCATCAACCGTCATATCGGCCTTCACTCCTTTTCTAGCCATATCTTTAAAATAACATGACATAGCATTACGCCTGTATTCCCCGAAGGGGTAGGCAGAGGTGTACACAATTGTGCACCCACATTTCACCAATGCTGTTATTAAGTCCCATGTAATAGGTGGTGAGCCTATTGCCATCTACCGGGCACAATTCCAAACTCCGGGCTGCTACTGAGAATTTTCTATCAAAAAAACTCAATAACACTTTGACCGACTCGGGAATCGAACCCGAGACCTCCTGCTCAGCAGTCGCGCTTGGGACCACTAGACTAACGAGGCAGTTCTTTATAAATTGACAATTTTAATTCTAAATAACTATCATCCTAGTACATGTATATGCATGGTTCAATGACTTTACTGCGGTAATCAAGGTTATTTGATGAGATCATTCTGTTTGTTTAGGTCAGGGGTTCCCAACCTTTTTTTGTCTACTGCCCACTTTAAGAATAAATTATTTTTTAACGCCCCCCTTTTTAAACATACTTAAAAATCGCTAAGTACTTATAACTGATTATTGAAACGCAAATTTATAGTATTCGGACAGAGTATCTTTTATTGAAAATAAAACAAACATAATCAATTCTTATATAAAAACTAATGTGAAGGTTGAATCTGATGCTGTTCAATAAGTTTGTTGATATCAGGTTCCAATTTACTCAAAATCAGCCGCAAGTCGCCACGTTCGGTAACACGCAAACGATTTCTCTTTTTAGTAAGCAGCGTTGCCACAGCACTAAATCCACGTTCACACAAATATGACGATGGGAATGCTATCAAAAATCGTTGAACAATTGACCACAATCCAGGGTACAATTGCGGGATCGGTTTTTGTAGCCAAAATTCTTGATATCCATTTTTGAACTTGATTTTTATTTCTTCGTTTGTTGTCAATTCTATAAGTTCTTCTTCCAGCTGAGGTGACATTGCTGTGTTGACATTTGAAAACGGATCCAACACCCAGTCTGGTATTTCCAAGTTTAAAATGTCCTGGTATCGTTCGGTGAAGTCAATGTGGAGGTTTTCCAAATGTTGGCAGTAGGCAAACAAGTCGTCGTTACTGCAGTATACCGATAAATTCGGAAAATTGTGAAACTCACGTCTGCCCATATTCTTTTTGTGCAGAAGCAGTTTGGCTGCGAAAGCAGCAACGACATTTTTTGTTTTAATTAAATTTAGTTCATCGCCTTGCAGTTGGAGGTTCATGTCGTTGAACATTTTATACAAGTCTGTCATGTAAGCTATATCATTCTTTGATGTTATGAGCTTGTTGCGCAGTTCTGTATCTTTAGTTTCCAAGAACTCTATCATAGAGTCAAACAGGTTGTAAAATCGAATCAGACAATTGCCTCTTGACAGCCAACGAACTTCAGTATGAAGCAACAAACGGTTGAAATCTTCGTCATTAGTAACACAAAGCTGAGGAAATAATCTATCATTCAAAGAGCTGCTACGGATTTTATTGACTGCTTTGATGACATATTGCAGTGATTGAAATAGTCGTTCACTTAAGTTTCTAGCAACCAAATGTTGTCTATGAATATAGCAAGGACATCTGGAATTTTATTCTTTAAGTATGCTATGAAGCCTTTATGGCGCCCTGTCATAGCCGGAGCGCCATCCGTAGCAACTGATATAATATTTTTCAAAGGAATCTCTTTCTCTTCACAAAACTTTTCCAATGTATTGAATATGGTTTCGCCTTTTGTATCTGTCTCCAAATTTCTGGCAAACAATAGTTCTTCACGTATTTTCTCATCTTTAATAAACCTCACGTAAGATAGCAACAACGCTTCATTAGTTGGTAAAGTGGACTCATTGAGCTGAATTGAGAATTGACTAGTCCTCAGATGATTGCATAATGATTCTTCAATGTTTTCAGCCATTTCACCAATTCGTCTTTGCACAGAATTATTACTCAAAGGAATTTTTCGGATAATATCTGCGGCCGGTTTATGAAGCACAGTAGTTATTACTTCCTTTATTGCTGGCAAAATTAACTCTTCTCCGATGTTGTGTGGTTTGCCTTTTTGAGCAATTAACAAAGAGATATTGTACGAAGCTCGAAGTCCGTCGTCATCTTGCTTAGCAGCCGCCGAAAATAGTTTTGATACACTTGGCTGAGTATTATGCTTCTTCTCTAGGTCTTGAAAATATGCTACATTCTTTTCTGTCTTATCTGGATGCATTTTATTCAAATGATCTTGCAGTCTTGAAGGCTTCATTGCTTCGTTCGAAAATGTTTTTAGACATAGAAGACACAAAGGCGACGACGGGTTTGTGGGATTTTCAATAAATCCGAATTTAATATATTCCGCAGAGTATTGCCGTCTCTTCTTTTTTACTTCCGACATTGTTTTGTTTTAAGAAATACGTAAGTGTTGAAATCAAGTACTGCTTATCTATTATGCGCGAAACCGCAAATGAAAATAAAATAAATTTACGTCGTTTATATAGGATTGCATAAGCAGCACGCACCAACAGGAATAAGACAAACGTGCATAAACTCGTTTATCTCATTCGACGCCCAATCGTACTCGACAAGCAAGAACAAGTATTATAGAACCAGCCGATTGGTATAGGAATGTACAATTCGGATTATTTAACAAAAACTTGTTAAAACATGATTGCCCGCGGTCTTTTATATCGAACCGAGTTTGAGCTATATCTTAATTAATACTAGTTGATGTTCACAAGATGTAGTCGAGAGTCGAGAGCTCAGTCGGTGTCTAAGAGTCTTCCTGGCTAGGTAGATGAAATTATAAATCGACCCCAAAGCCCTACACAATGCCCCCTTTTTTTTCTGGGTCTCTTACCGCCCCCCTTTAGGCCTGCAGCGCCCACAAGGGGGCGTTATCGCCCACGTTGGGAAAGACTGGTTTAGGTCGACTACCTGTGGTTACATATTCGTACATAGCAATATGACATGATTAATTCTATGACACCACGAATGCCGGTGGCGTGCATTGCATATAGGTAAACAAGCAGTGCCTACCTCAAAGTTATTACCTAAATGCAACCTACATAACAGTTTAGTATATTTGTATAATATACTGATATAGTAAACTTTGTTATAGGTTGTATTTAGGTAATTCTTTTGAGGTAGGCACTGCATATTTGCGTTTATGCAATGATAAATGATAAATGATTTTATTTCTGTAAATAGATAATTTGAAGACACTTTTACAAGTCATTTTTATAAACTAGATGGCGCCACTGATGAATACTATAGAATTGTACACCAACGCTACCTCAGATACAGGCTAACGCCCAATTTAGGGATCCCCGTGCATTTTACAATATGTACGACCTATACATTGACTTTTGTATAAAAGGCATGTACTGAAGTATTGTTTTTTTTTATCAATCGATTTATGTATTTTTTTGTAAAATATGGTATAAGTAGGTACATGTTGTCCGCATACTAAATGCAGAACTGCCCCCTGGGACGTGCAAATTTAGTCTACTAATTGGATATATATAGTATAGTAATACTATAAACATTTATGTTTTATTAATTTAATCTTTATTATGATAATCTTAGACTATAATAATATTTTTTACATAAAAGGTAGGTAAATAACTTGTTTTTAAATTTGGAGAAAGGTGTTTATTTAATGTCTAGTGGAAGATTGTTAAATATTTTGATTGCCATACAATCTACGAATAACAAATGAAGGACATAATACCTCTGAAATCCCGGAATTTTGAAATTACGACCTATTTATTTAATATTGCACTAAACTAACTAACTTCCGTGAAGACTCGGTAAATATACTCAGGAAATAATTACATTCCCGACTACCTAAATAACGTGGCGGGCTACGTTCGAGTTCTAAACTAGTCGGGCAATCCCGAAAAATGCACGTGCGTAGTACCGGTGAACAATATTATGATTAATGTGGCGGAAAGTTCAAAATGATTCATTAGTCATTATGAAAGAAGAAAGAAAGAAAGAAAGAAAAAGCTTTTATTCCCCTCAAATGGGCACACAGTAAATAAGAAATAGATTAAGAATTATAGACATTACATATAAAATTTTCAACCTGTAGAAACAGTATTTTTGATAAATTACAAATATAAGATAAACAATAACAATTCTGATACACTTAGAGCAGGACAAAACACAATTATGTGGTATTCTTATTCCGATGTATCAGTAGGGATTTTAACCGCAATCAATGGGGTTCGTTTTGAAATGAATGCCAATATTCCAATCCAATTCCAATGTTAAATCAACGCCTTAAAACAATGTAATCTTCTTCTAAAATACACTGGCCTGCCAAACTAAGTACTACACATTTAAAATTTCAATTTTATTCTAAGCTATAGAAGTTAGATATTTAAAATAAAAAAGTTTTATAGCAAATTTTATCAGGTTTCAAGATAAATCTTTGAAAACCATTAACGCATGCTTAGCGAACTCTAAAGTTACAATATTAAATGGAAAAGAATACGGTACTGAATTGATTGCAATGACGTCGCCATAAGACGTGTTAAAATATGGAAGAAGAATTCGCGGTGGTGAGCAGAGGTCGAGATGGCTTAGTGGTCAGAGCGCCTGGAGTATTCATCCGGGAGGCGCAGGTTCGAATCCTGTTCGCGACCGTATTATTTTTCCATTTAATATTGTAACTTTATCAGGTTTCTTTGAAACTTGTAAAATATAAAATAATATCATTTTTAATTTTGTATATCTTGAGTACTTAAAAAGTTATTCCAATTTTAAAATAGTGATACTTAGTTTTGCAGGCCAGTGTATAAAAATCTCGTGTCAGTCTTTGTTATCGAACTGCTCCGAAACGACTTGACCGATTTTTATGTTTTTTTTGTTGTGTATAGGTCTGAGAATTGGTCGTACGCTATTTTTATACCCCTAGGTGACAAGGGTCGCCCTATCCAGAAAATTTATATGTAAGAACGTTGCGGGGCACAGCTAGTGTTAAAATAAATGTTCCTACACCACACAATTTGAAGCTTGTTGGCTTACTAATATCCCAATTCTATAATTTATTTTTATGACATTTTGTTGTAAGAGGGTACAAACTGACGTATTTCCAATGGAGCGGATTTATTTTCAAGAGTATCCTACAGGTAGGTATTCTCGATGCGTAATAGATACCTACTATAATTTTCTGCATATTTAGCACACAATAAATATAATTCCACCGTGATATTAAGACTACCTTCAGCTCAATATCACCGGCTTTGTTTCCTGCTAGCTCCGCCAGAGCGAAGCGTATTGTCTGTTAATCTTGTTGGCTCAGCATACAAATTAATTGAAGTCTGCTATTCACGAGTATATGGAATTACTGCCCTATTGTTTGAGAGGCTATGTGACGTTCTAGGAAAATGTTAGTACCTACTTCAGTAGGCTTAGGTACTGACTAGTAGTATTTTTTGTACGATATTATACATTACGAGATGTAAAAAATACAATATCGCAAAGGCTATAATTGAGGGCGCCGTTCGAGTTTGAAACTAGTCGGGCATATAGCCCGCTAATGGTGGCGTGTGTGTTGGGTCATTAGATTCCCTACAATATGGTTGAGCTTGGTGATGCTGATGCATGCATCATGTTAGTGAATGGTCGCCGTCAGTTGAGGCTGGTCAATTGGTCATCTCTAAGCTCTATGAGAGTTTAAAAATCAAAAGAATCATAATTTTGGAACGCGGCAACTAGCTTTTGAAAATTCAAAAGTAAATGGTCTAATTGTAATAAATGCTTTGACTTTGGCATACATAGCATCACGACTGTATTTCGTTTATATTTTAGGCAGAGTACTATTCTAAGTAAACCCACATTTCTCTGATGCTGTCTCAAGTAGATACTAAGAGTATTTCTTAGATACAATTTTGATAACAATACATCTGCCAAATACCAGAATCAAGTCTCAGATTACACATCACTCATATACTCATAGACAACAGCGGTGTGACTATAAGATGAAATACATGTTTTAAATCCTATATATTTGACATTTCCGATCGCAATCTATCATCATCAATTGAAGTCGAACGCAAGCAAGAACGCAAATGAAAAAATCACAAAACAAATGGTAATATTTGTTTTATTTTGTAAATGATACCAATATGTCAACTTCAAAGGATGAGACATTACTAATGTGTTCTCAGAAACCCATATGACAACATACATATTAGATGGCACGAAAGGATTCTTTGAATAATGAAACCTTTTAATTCTCTTCTTAGAGACTGATGAATTATGTCTTTCTTATTGAACCGTTAGATATAATCCTTCTGAGTGATGCTCGAGATTTCCATTATCCCCAAACCCAATCATAATACCCAACTATAATAATACTAGTCAGTAATTCTCCCAGAACATGGCGAATGACAAAAGGCTCCTCTTCTCATGAGGATCAAGGCATTAGGCACCATTTCTATTCACTGCGTATTGTGGTAAAAGGTCAAGATTTGATCAATATGTTCCTCCGATATACATCTGTGAAAACCTCTCAAGAATCGGATCCGTGGTCCTTCAATTGAGGATTATAAACCAGCAAAAATCATTATATTTTTAAAATATCAGTAATAAATCCAAAAGTGCTGTTTAAAATAAAAACGTTATGGTTACATACTATTTATGTATATCTCTACGAGTAGGTATATATGTACCTAAATCAAAAACAAAACTCTCGTCTGCCTGTGTACGATTCTCTATGACTGCTGAATGGACTTAATTCGTATTTTCATTAATAAACTGTGTGTTTTAAGAGGAAGGTTTAAAGTAAAAAATTTATTAACTTAAGGACATTTTGAATAGCGTTCGCGAAGTTAGCGAAGATACTTTATATATATGTACTCGTAAAAAGATGTTATTTTGACATTTCAAACAAACACTTCAATTTTATTTGTTTGTATACATAAATGTATTGATCATATTTACCAGGATATATTTAAAATACGCCTTTAAAGGTGTAACCCTATATATCCCTAAAAGAATTCTATTTTAAAGAGAACAATGCATGTAAATTACTCAACAAATAAAACTCCGCCACCAGTAGAATACCATCTATAAACCCTTTGCGCATTAATATTCTGTGCTGAAGCCCACCCTTCACAAATATGGAGCGCAGTACAACGTGCTCTTATTAAATGATGTTAGCGGACGACTAGCCAGCCATAGAGGTTTAATAACTGGGTTTATCCTTTGAGAGGGACCTTCTAAAAGCTTACGTGTAAATCAGTTGTTGCAATATTGTGGCCTGAATAGTTGGGTACAGTAGAAAGGATTTATTGGACAATAGAAAATCATGTAAAGTTAAGACTGGATTATACTGGCAACAATAGTTTGATCTTGGTGAATCTTCAACCCTGATATTTTCGCGATTTTCAGAGGTAGACCAAAGTCTCTTGAAGTATTTATGAATAATCGGTAATGGTTTTGTGAAAGGCTTATGGTTTTAGTTGGTAGAAGTCCTGGTCAAAGTCTTTAATGGATTCTTATATACATAAAAGAGAAAGATTTATGCAGTCAGTACACAAGATTATACGAAAATCTGATACATAAAATATGTGCTCAGTGTGACATATGACATAATAAAAAAATGCAAACTCAAGAAGGAAACTTATTAACTACATTCTTGGTTTACTACACTAATGGTTAATTTATAAAATTGCACGAAAAAAAACGTTAATAGAAACACAACAAGTTAATGGTAATAACAAACAAATAAATTACCTAGGTACCTACTTTGAATCCCAGAATTTTAACAATTTACGATGAGAAACATTTCTTTCAAACTCTTCAAGTGTTCGGTTCATTAAAATGTTACCATTAATTAACCTTTTTTTCGCAACGAATTGCCTCAAAGAAAAAATATAACTTTTTCCGTAAAAAAAAAGGAAGATTTTTTGAGATGTTGGCAACAAATGTAATAGGTAAATTTTTTACAAAGCAAAACGGATAAAAGGACTAATTCTTAGAATGTATGCATAATGTTCATTTTTACTATGTATATATAATTATTATGTAAATATGTATATATCAAATCGTCAGTTGAAAGGTATTTATTGGACTTGAAACGTGTTACTTTTTCCCCGTTTTGCTCTGTTTATTTTCATAACTGAAATGAAAGGAAAACATGACTGGTATTATAGGCTTTCATATTGGATGTGGGAGTCAATTGCTGAAACGATGTTGCTACATACATTTGTACCTATATTTGTGTTAAATAACTTTCGTACATATGAAAATTTTTTCAAGGCGGTATAGAAACGGCTTTGGCAATGTTAAATATACTGAATTTACTTGATGTTATTTTTGGTCTTTAATCTTTTAATTCAGCTTTTAATTGCAAGAATTATAAAATTCCGTGTTATACATATTTATATAAAATGGGTCCCATATAGAATTCAGTTATTTTCTTCTTCTGATACAGATGCGGAATTGTCAATCTACGTTAAAAGCCTTTGGCTACCCGTACAAGCAATTATCCGAGCGAGCGTCCTAATAAACAATTACCATTCGATTTTCCATTCACAGACGATACTGCTCGGTGACAGCGGAGTGGGTAAAACCTCTCTATTAGTGCAGTTCGAGACTGGAAAATTTCAAGCTGGCAATTTCTCTGCAACCGTCGGTATCGGATTTACGGTGAGTGAACGCATCAATTGTTTTATTGGCCACAACACGAACACGCCGATTTTGAATTCCTATTCGAATGTGGTTCGAAATTTGTATTAGATCGAACTTCAAACGCACGTTGCCGTTGCAGAAAAATAATTGAAGATGGAATTGTTTTGATTTTTCTGTTGTTTACCTACTGAGATTGACGTGTTATGCAGTAGGTACTTTTTTTAAATGGTTTATAACTCAGTATAGTTTTGAAAGCAATAACTGGCTTATTATTAGACTCGTGTGAAAAAAAATATTGAACATTGAAATTTTTGTTTGGTCCTTTTTCCCAACTGGTAAGTTATTATTTATTTTGCAAATAATCGAAGAAAATATGCCACGTCATTAACATATATACCTACGAACATTTCGTGTGATAGCTTACGTTTGGATTTTATAATGATTAATTGTGTTTACAGATCTACTACATTTGTTAGTTACATATTAATCTCTTTTTTTATGAGCTATTCAATTATCGTAGATTAAATATGTAATTACTATATTATTTTAGATTCTACATAGCTTACTTCTACTGTTAAAGCGTACACCTTAAATTTAAATTATATGTAGCTACACGTGAAGAAGGTAAGTAATATGGGGTACTATGTTTTTGAAATCATTCAGAAATAATTAATAATATAAAGATCCATTAAAACAACTCGAATTATCAGGTAGGTACCTTTATAATTACTACCCGGAGGGCCCCCGACTAATTGGTATCATTAAGCCATGCCCTACTAATGCCAGAAACAGTTTATTTAAATAATTTCTTCGTAAAATATTCTGAAAACCTTTGTTTGTAATGTTACAGAATATAAAAGACGATTAAAATGTTCCTCATATTCGTGTTTCACAGATGTAAATAAAATTGGTATAAGAGGCACGCATCAACATCATTAACTTTCGTTATGTAATTATATGGAATAATTTCTGATCAAAACCTGCTTATTTGATCTTGTTTGATTTTGGACAAGAGGCAGAACCTCTTGTTCAATTCCCAGGTCGCGTAAAGTGTTATTATATTAAGGTTTTCTGTTAGGATATTCTCAGTAGCAGCTTGGAATTTGGAAATGTGCCTTACCACCTATTAAATATGGGACTTAGTTCATAACTGCGTCAGTAAACTACAGTACTTGCTTGGCTATTTCTCCCTTCGGGGAATACGAGCGTGATGCTATTTCGTTTCACATTCTCCTACAAGAATCTTGTTTTTTTATTCTTAATGGGTTTGCGGTTTCACTCCACTTCTCCTGGTGGTTCTGTTTGCGAGCTTAGTATAAGAAATGTTAAAAGCCCTAAAAGAGACCTTCTACTTACTTACTGTACTTAATTGTGTCACTAAAGCTACAATCCTGCCTACCCTTGTTGTTATACTACCTAATATATAAAAGAAAAACTTTTCATTATAATGTTTTTCTGAACAGTAAATCATCCACGAAAATATGCGAACATCAATATCAAAATCACTAGAGCGAGAATGGATTGACGGACAACAAAGAAATCGGTCACCTGCAAACTATCTATGTTACGTAAGGGTTGGTACAGTCTGCATCAAAGTACAGTACATTCAAAATAATCGGAATATTTGATAACTTCAAATTCAAATTATTCCGTAATCTCGCCCTCTAGAGGTCGAGATGGCTTAGTTGGTCAGAGCGCCTGGAGTATCTATCCGGGAGGCGCAGGTTCGAATCCTGTTCGCGACCGTATTCTTTTTCCATTTAATATTGTAACTTTAGAGTTCGCTAAGCATGCGTTAATGCTTTTTCAAAGACATATCTTGAATTATTCCGTAACAGGTTTTGTCGGTACTACTTTACGTGTCAAATTAAAAAGTAGAACGCGTCAATATTTCCTATCTTACTATCCCTGAAAAGAAAAGCCGAAACAAAGTCAGAGATTTGTTTTAAAGTCCAGACATCAGTTTATAAGGCTTTGTGAGCGTAACCCTGTATAGGTCCGTATGTGTGGGCGTCTGGAATGGTTATTTGAAGAGAGAGTCATAACAGTTTCAAATTGATCTTCCTAACTCACCGGAAAGAAAGCATGTCGTACATACCTGGCGACTGGACACTATGGCTAAGATTAATAAACATTAGCACTTCTTTTGCCATAGCATTAGTCCTGTCTTTGTCACACAACTGTTAAACTTCATGCACGATGAGACGCGGAAATCGCTGAGCCAAAGCACGTGCTATGTTTAATGAACTTGGCCCCAGCAACATAACATAGCATCACGCAAATTTTCCCCGAAGACTTTCTACACCAACAATTACACTATTACAAAACTACACTGATGCAGTGGTGAGCCTATTGTCAACAATCTTTCAAACGCATTAACTTATGAAAGTATCGTTACAATTTTTTGTAGAATGTTTCTTTCTAGATTTATCTGTACTCACATGTAGATCTTAATGTATAATCCTGCTCTATAATATTTCGTCATCAAAACAATAATTTGAAAATTCGGCATTTATAAAGCGTTCGTGAGTTTTTAAATGTTTACCTGCATGTTTTGTAGACTGTACTGCCCTTGTGCATTCAGGGAAGGCGACGAAGCATGGCGTACATACCTCCTTCCGACTGGATATTGTACTCATATAGGTCGTGATACTAGGTATGTAGGTGGGTGGTCTGAATTCAGTCGTCGGTAAAGTAAATGCATTTACTTACAAACATACATTTTAGGTAATGAAAAGTACTACACGTGTTCGTCTATACGATTTGATTGTAGTTTCTGTTAGAAGTTGGTACTTTTTTAGCAAGGACTTCAAATATAAGACCTATTCTGTGAGCAGCCTTAACTTTTTTTACACTAGGGTTCTTCTTAAAAAGATGGTGGAGATCATCTTATTTAATGCAGAAAATAAACGCAGAAATCTATAAAAATTGAATTACACAAGTAATGTACTTAATGATAACGCTTGATACTAGATAAATACCGAGGATAACCTACTTAAATTTTTTAATTTGCATTCATACTTTTCTTAATATTTTTTTAAACGGGGTAGGTAGGTACTTAGCTTATATACCTACGTACTCCGTTTTTCCGAAGTTAGCAAACGTTCAGATATTTAAATTCTTCATTCACAACAAAATCCTCATAAAAATCGACATATAGTTTTTAGTTATTATATATTTAATGAATTAAAACTGTATTGACGTGTAAACCTGGTTTATGAATAAATGAGTATTGAGTATACCTCGCCAGGTGGATCCTCCGCTATCTCAGGTCCTAGTCCTACTCCTACCGACTAAACCACATGGCCATCTCAAAGAAGAGATACCGCTGACAAGAATATATCCAACCAGTGTCCCTTCTGCTCCAAGCCTTTTGGTACGTGCCGGGGAAAACAGAATAAGCTACTGCTTGATACTTGCCAAGATACTCTTGAAACTTGCAATATCAGGAATACGACAAGTAAAAAATCTGTAAATTGGCCTGTTATTTGCAATTCATGACTTCATTCTACAAAAACCTAATTATTTCGCGAGTCACGTAGACGTCTCTTCTTGTAACAAATTCGATTTGTACCGATCATTTATTTACTTCTTAGCTTACGGAAAACGAACATACTTTATGCTAAATTGATCTATTTAAAGCGTAACGAATCGCAGGCGTTGAAATTGGGTAGGTACGATATTTTTTATTAGGCAAATTGATAAGTCTATCTTGTAAGAGCGTTTTGGATAGTATTAGGTATTGCATAATAATAATGATAAGATTTAACATTATAGAATATTTTACTATGCACTTTTTAATACTTAAATCGAAAACAACAAGAAGATATTTTCCTCCTGCCACCACGAACGCTGCAAAGTGTTCGAAACGTCAGGAAAAACAAAAAACCAATAATACACGCGATTAATCCGGTTAAAAGTTGTTTTATTATAAGAAGATATTGGTTAACGTTTAAAACGTGAAACGTTTAAACGTTGGATTAGAACGTGAGAACGTTCTAATCCAACGTTTAAACTCAAAATCGAAGGTGTCGGCAAGACATACGTATTTGTGTGACCTAAGGTAGTTGTTTCGAGTCTGGGTTTGTGTGCATGTGTGTCTCTAAACGCAGTCACGATACCGGAGATGTTCCTAGTGTGAGGGCAAAAATCATAACCGAGTTTGGCACAGAAATTGTTCTTAAAAAACTAGATATTTTTAAAGCTTTCAATTCATCAGAAACACTCTGGTTGCTTGCCATTAGGGCACTAAGAGATAGGTAGGTAATTAAGATTTCGCCAAAGGACCGGAAAATCTCCGAGACAAAGAACGTAAAAGTTTCCGTCAGTGTCCACCTTTGAAATAAACACAAAGATTTCACTTGCTTTAAGGTGAGTGCTCCACAAAACTGGGGTAAAACAAACGCCCGGGGGTCTAAAAAGGCCACTTTGGCTGAATCATAACAGGATCCTAATATGATTCATTTCACAAATCGCAAAAAAAAATCACTTCATGGACAAAATCATAATATGATTTTCGTGCAATTCAAAAACAGTAATTCATCTTTTAAATTTTCTATGGAGGTTTGTAAAAAGGCTCACAAAATAGGAATTGCTAATGCGTCAAAGAGCATGACTCTTAAGAAGTTATTTAATTCAAATAATGATAAATTTTTAGGAGAAATGCTCTGAGTGGCCATTTTAGACCCCCTCATTTATCCAACCTCTAGCTATTATTTATAGTGTTTAAAATCCAACGTGAACATTGTGTCGGGCTCTTACCGACTAAAAACCAAACGTTCCTCCACAATTTTTTACCGGGGTCCTGGAATCGCGTCTGTATTCACCGCAGCCCTGACAAGTTATGGCTCCTCGAATGTAACCCACCCCGTCACTTTTGCAGGTCGGCCACAGATGGCCTGCACAAACACTCCACAAAGTTGTGCACGCCAAAGCCTATCACTGATCGGGCAACGAAGTACCCAGGTCCGTCACTCGCAGGCCACGGCTCATGGTGGCCGGACATCGTTGAGTGCCATCCGACGTCTGTTGCGTCTTTTGCAGCAAGGGTGGAACGAGACTGTCTCCCTCTCCCTTTTCGCCGCCTCTTTCGCAATTATCATGTCTTCGCAAAAAGTGGGGACAGCTCCCCATGCGTTTCCATTCCCGACCAAGTATGTACCTAATCACAGTCGGGAGTAAGAGATCGTCCCGTCTGATTGCACCGATAAGATCGTGGCGCTGCTCGGCCAAAGCAGGGCCGTATTTTTCTTCCGTCCGACATAAATTTGTAACTTTAGTAATGATAATTCTCACAATCTTATAATGTTAGGCAATATTATCAAGAAATCATCGTTCCATCTATATAATAAAAATATGGAACCCTCTTTGTTTCTACTCATGTTACATCCTTAATTGATAATATTCATGAATTGATATATACCAATATGACTAATAATATAATTTATCCGAGAAAACGGGCAAATCTCGGAAGTTGAAAAGTTAATTAATTATATAAACGTTTCAGACTCCTTGTTCGCGCTGTACTTGAGCATATTACTCGGTTACCTACTCCGAGAAAATGTAATAACCGATATTTAACTTTTCATAGCATCACACACATCTGTATTCCACAAAAGGGAGGCAGAGGTATACACAGTTGCACACTCACATTTCACCAATGCTGCTATTAAGTCCCATGTAATAGGTGGTAAGCCTATTGCCATCAACCGGGCACAATTCGAAACTGCGGGCCGATACTGAGAATTTTCTTACGGAAAAACTTGATATCACTTTACCGGATCCGGGAATCAAACCCAGGACCTAACACTTGGCAGTCGTCCTTATGACTACCAGACCAATAAGGCAGTTTTTAAGCTCATACAGTTATTTGCACGATAATAAAAATCAATTTATAAAATGTCGTCGAGATACGTCATAATATTAGCCATATTACCTAACATTATTACTATTATCCAGACATTACGTAATTGATTACTCACGTAACCACGTACAGCAGGCTGCACACCATTGTTAACAAACCCAGTATAAGCTAATACAGAAAAAAAGGCATTAAGGCAAAATTTAAAAAAACGTGGTAAAATATGTGTGATTTAAAGTGACATTACTGCATGCCTCGCAAACTCAATTGTTTTAATTTTTCTGGAAAGAAAAATAATCGTGAGCAGGATTCGAACCTGCGCCTCCTGGATCCTCCAGGTGCTCTGACCACTAAGGCGTCTCCTCATCAGCCATCAGACCTCTGCTCGCTACTCCGTATTTATCTTCTATGTTTTAATACCTCTTTTGTTGACGTCATTCACTGAGAATTGGGAGTAGTGAACAGAGGTCGAAATGGCTTAATAGTGAGTACGCCTGGAGTATTTCTCCGCTCACCGTATTTTTTCTTTCCATAAAAAAAGTAGGTTTTATATGTTAACTCGTCAAGTGATGTTTGAAATTGATTTTGAATTTTGCAAAATTTTAACAGTATCTATTGAACTATATCATCACAAACTAATTCAGTTCAGATTTTCATCCTATCTACTTTATCTTCAGTAAACATTGAAATGAAAATAAAATAAATAAGGACAATATTGAATCAGTAATCAAAAACTAATTCAGTTTTAAACTAGGCAATATAATCAAAATTGCTATCAATTTATTCCCAAAGGAAACACGACATTTATCCAGCCCTTAGAAGCCAAAGTAAATTATTAGCGAAAAATATTCGATTTGCCGAAGAGTTTTGTAGTCTCTCGGCGAAATGGAGTGATATTAAGGAAGCCTTATTAATTTTACCTGGTAAAAGTTTGACATTAAATACGACAACTTATAAGAAAGTTTTGAGATTTTTGATGGGATTTCTTTCAAGAATTTGTAATTTATTTTTGGTTTTGTAAGATATTTATGCCTAACTAGCTGTGCTAATGGGGCAACTCAGGAGTCTATTTTTTGACGATTAGTATTGTACTCGTATTATGTATCATAAAGTTTTAATCACTAATTAAAGTAGAATATTTTAGCCAATTATTGTAATACAAGAATATTAAAGGTATTTGTGTATCATTTTTAACAAGAAATAGTGTCGACTCCTAAAACAAAATATAAGGTGAATAGAGTGGTGGTGACCGAGTGGTTACGGGCCTCTTAAGCCACACGTTGTGGTTTCAAATCTGGCAAGTAAGTACCAATGAGACTTTTTCCAGTGTTATCCTACAAATATAATAAACGAGAAAGTTTGTATGTATGGATGTTTGTTATTCTTTCACGCAATAACTACTGTACGAAATTTGGCACACAGATAGTTTATAACCTGGATTAACACATAGGGTAATTTTTCCCGGCTGGACCTAATTCTGAAGTCCATGCAGACGAAGTCGCGCGCAGAAGCTAGTATTTCATATTTTCTTGGTTCTCTAACACATCACAGACATACGGTGAAGCATGTTGATGAAATACACGCGATTAATCCGGTTAAAAGTTGTTTTATTATACCAAATGTGTAGTGATCACGAAAACCTAAGATATTATTAGTATTTTCATAACTTAATGTACCGTCTTAAACTATCTTTGAAAGACAAATCTGTTTGAGGATTACTGAGCATTCATATTATTATCTGGAGAATAAGTGATTATTTTATTATCTGAACCGTCTATGCCATTCTTCTTCTTATGTCAGTGACGTCATAACATTACGTAATCTGTCTGACAAGGTTACTTTTAGTATGGGCAATATAAAAACCTCTCAAAGCAGTTTATTGTACATTTAAAAATTTCTTCAGAAGAATGTCATATTAACTCAAAGTATCTACGCGATCACAGATGAAATTAGAGAAATTAATTTAAAAAAAGCACGCCTGCCTTTCGTGAACCGTAGCCACATGTTTTTTTTTTAACCTTTCGGCTCAGTAACGTACAGATCTGTACGTTGTAACAATAAAAATCTATTGTGTCTGCTAATGACTGACGCAACAGCTTAATGTTTCTTGCCTTTGATACCTGGAATAGTTTAGTGAATTGATATATTGTTATAGATCTCGTAATAAAATAAAATTGAAAAAATGTACCTATGATGCACAAAATATTTTGCTTTAATAATAAATAGATACAGATAAGTATTACCCATACAAGGCAGTGATAGCCTAGCGGTATAACAGTTGAACTGATAAGTCAAAGGTCGTAAATTCGAATCCAAGGCACGCACGCACCTCTCACCCATCTCTTCTAGTCATGTGCGTATTAGAAATTAGTTATCATTTGCACGAAAACGTTAGGAAACAGGCACACCTGAGAGATGTTCTCGATTATGGGAACAACTATGTCAGAGACCCACGGGCGGATTAAACTCTAACACTAGGTTGTTCATTAACCACACGATAAGAAGTAGTATTACGCGTAATAACCTCTAATAACCAAAATTTACTTTGTAAAAATGCCACAAGCATGACGCCGCATTCTTACTAAAGGGTCGGAATTCCTAACCGTATTATAAGCGGACATTTTCTAATAATGTTCAGCGAGGAACTCGACAGAGATGTAAAAAGTTCGCTCAAAGGGGTTGTCGGCAAGTCTATTTAACTACATCATTTTATAATGAGACATTTTAATGCAATATTGGACTAAACGTATTGTAAACAATGCACTTAGCAAAACCAAAGTAGTAGAAATAAAAGTAAGATAAGTATAGATAGATAGGTAGTTATTGACATAATTATTATACATGTTAAGGTCATGTAATGCCTATAATACGGGTTATTCGACGCCATCTAGCTTAAAAAAATGTTGGACTTTTAAAAGTGTCTTTATCAGATGTATTTACAGAAATTTATTTAAATATCATTTATCATTTATTTTCTAAGCAAACATCGAAAAATCCCATTATTATGCTTTTTTTTTGATGTTCCTTTAGAAAATAATAAATAGAGAGGTTATTTAAAATGAAATTATAATTAGCTAGCACGATTTCATGTGATCCTCATCTGAAACTAGCTCTGAAGTTAAATAAATAGCCACTCTATCTCTGAAAAAAAAAAATGCGAAGGGGAACAAGAATTCTTCTGCATACGTCTATAAAGGTCAAGACAAAACGATTAATGCTGGGTGAAATTTAACCAAAAGACAGAATTGCCTACACTTCAGAGACGCTAAAACATCTCTTTTGCCACTGTAATGATCACGTCTCGGCAATTCTTTAATGCCACATTTTTTGTTTTCCTCCCGGCATTAGGAACAATAGGAACTCGGTTTTTTACATCAGCACATCGTTGATATTGATGTAATCGGTCCCATGGGGAACAAGCGAGGATCGTTGCTAAGTGGAAAATATATATATATATATATTATTTGGGAAAACAAATTCAGAATCTGTACAAGGATTCGTAAAAAGAATAATTATAATTATATTAAAGAAAAAAAATATAATTCAAAATGAACCAAATAATAAACGGTAAAAGCATTTATAACATAAAACATTAACCTAATTAAGAGATAAGCACAGAACAATAACACAACCGTGTAAAAGTATTCATTAACATCAAATACTCCGGTTCAATGCCTTCTCAAGAAAATCAGCGCCCACAATGAACTTCCTAATTAAATATTCTGTTTAACTCAAAGTACAAATTATTT
This sequence comes from Xylocampa areola, assembly GCA_935421205.1. Taxonomy (NCBI): domain Eukaryota; kingdom Metazoa; phylum Arthropoda; class Insecta; order Lepidoptera; family Noctuidae; genus Xylocampa; species Xylocampa areola. The sequence continues at coordinate 14,773,580 of OW285206.1, forward strand.
ACTCAATACTCATTACCGGAACCTTAATTGAGCTCGGTACCTTAATCAAAGTATTTTCATACCGTACAGGAGTTACCGCATCCAATTTGTGTGGTGTACAAAGGTTAGTGGCTCAATGCCGTATCCAAAGCGACAGAATAAACAAGAAAGTAGAAAACCAAGTCCCAACAAGAACAACAAACTCAGAATGCGGATATACCACTTTGGTGTAAGCAAAGTGCGATCGGATTCGGTTCTTCCTAATGTCAATATAAATTGTCAGATCAGAACTCTTCTTAACGTGTGGATAATAAACAACGTAGTGTCAGATTTTATACTACCCGCTAGCACGGCTTTCCACACCATTGAGAACATTTCTTAGGATTTTCCCTCGCCATTTTTAGTAATAGATAATTAATTTATTGTACTATCGCGGACACTCCCGCCTGACCAGAGTTCATTTTCGCTTGCACTAAAAAAATAGAAGCGCTCTGTTGCCCCGCCAAGGTCAAATTAGATCGTCCTTAAAATTCACAAAAGGGAGTATACATGATGCGTTACTAAGCTGCGCGCAACTAATTACGTTCTCACTTTCCTAATAGGCGAACACTTTAAAGGGACGTCACATGGCGCCGGAGCAGGATTTACCCGAAAAAAAATTTAAGTGGGCAGGCGGAAATGTCCGCGATTGTACCTACGCGTCCAACACACGCACCACGACACCGTTGACTTCTCTTAGATGATTAGGAAAAGTCAGTCGTTCTTCAGCTATGGGTCTGAACTTGCGACGTTTAACCTGCCGGGCCAACGGTCCTCCACTAGACAACCTCTGGTCGAGAATTTAGCTACAATAGTTTCATTGTCAGTCAATAAGACCCTTTATCATGTAGGCATCAGAGTACGCAGGATATGATGCTATCTCCCATGGTTTGCGGAACAGCACCACATTAGCATTACAAATTAGAATCTATGAATTACCGACTTAAACAAGTTTTCCTTTCCTCGGATAACCTGAGTTCGAATTCTGTTTTAATAGGTGTAATTTCAGTGCGACACACAATTGAGAAGTTACTATGTTGTATTTGATAAATAGTGGCACCATTAAATGCAAATTAAAAACCATGCATTCTGCAACATACCTCATATCATAGGTACCTAAATTGAATCCTTTAATGAGTCAGTAGCCCGTCCATATGTTCCGCTGTGCTTTGATCCCATACAGTAAAAACAATAAAATGATATGTATATACCTAATAATAAATGAACATATTAATAAAAAAATTACACTGTTTAGATGTTTACAACATCCAAACAGTGTTAATTTATGTGTTATATTCCAAAGTATTTTTAGTCCAAAAAAGTACAATCGCGAATATCCACGATACGTACGTCGCAGTAATCATGTATTCAGAGCTGATAATTATGTATCTAAGGTACGGAAATATACCTTCTGTAGTTATCTGTCTTGTAGCTACAGGCAGCGGGAGGGGACGTGCCCGGGTCCCAGCATCCCTCTCGATGGAACCTCGAACAGTCGAGACGGGACATTGGGCGCGCTCGCTCTCGCCATTTTTGAGCGGGAAAATCGCGACAACTTTCCGCACCTAACTGACGGTTACCGTTCGTATTTCGAAATTAAACAGTGTTTCATTTTATTGAGTGCCAGGATTTGTGATTGTTTGCAGTGTGTATTTTTTTTAATATCTGTTTTTTTTTGCGTTTGACGTGCCTACAAATATGAAAATGGTTTCCAGGAAAACGTGGACTTAAGATTCGCCGAATGAATAAATATAAAAGCTTTATAATAATATTTTAACTCAAGGAAATTGCATTACAGTAACATTATTTTCCAGTAACAGAATAACAAACCTTTTTAACAGACAGCTAATTACGATTCACGAGGGAAAATCAAATATGTTCCACTTAACTCTGATAATGGAAAAGGGAAAAATAGATTTTAACTTAATTTCCATTATATTTATTAGATTGTAGGGCACACGTGGAAGTAGCTATGATAATTGATTCCCATAACTAAAAGGGAGGGTCTATATTTACCTTCGTTACATTTACTGTAAGGTCTACGTTTCGTTTTGCAGAATATTGCATTATCCGCTTTATGCAAAATTTGATAATAAGATAATAGTGTATGTTTTCTCTGTATTACCATATTTAATGTTTTAATAATATAGGTATGTATCATCCGTATATGGTTGTAGCATTTTGCTTATGCATATGCATATGTTGCATTTTGCAATTTAACTAGGATTTTCGCGGATGTAGGCTACATTAGCAATAAGTGTTGCATGTTTAAATAATGTTAATAAAAATACCGAATATCTTTTGAACCAATTTATTTAAGACCCGCCATTTGAGAATAAAAATAATTTTCGGTTTGCTTTAGGTTCTGCAAACATTAAGACAGAGTATAGCAATAATGCATTTTTTTACAAAGTATATTAAATCTTATTTGGTACCGATAAAGCCATTCTTTTGTACCGTTCTCATTCAACACTTTTAAACCAATTTGCGGCAGTCCTGGCGTCCGAGCACGGATCTTTTTGATAAACTTGTCGATTCGAAAAAGTTTTTATGTATTGAATTGTATCGTTTTATCAACACTTAACCATGCTTGCACCGCTGTTTCGTTAAGATCCCTAGAATATCAGAAAAAGTATTGAGTAAGTGGTAGCGGTTGCTACTAGCGCTAGCAGAATGCTGTTCGTGCGTAAAATGGTCTCGTAAATACATACATGTCCTCTCGGAGGTCCATAAGATAATGTACCTATTTAAATAATTAAACAGGTGTACGTACTTTTACCTAACCGAATACGTAATAAGAATTTTTCGTCAAGTTAATTGGTTGACAATATTAAATGGAAAAAGAATACGGTCGCGAACAGGATTCGAACCTGCGCCTCCCGGATAGATACTCCAGGCGCTCTGACCACGAAGAGAGGTCGAGATGGCTTAGGATGGATTGGCTGTTCGCGACCGTATTTTTTTTCCATTTAATATTGTAACTTTAGAGTTCGCTAAGCATGCGTTAATGCTTTTCAAAGACATATCTTGAATTAATTGGTTGATACTATGGCCAAGGAACGCAACATTGTCTTTTTGTACGATATTTGTGAGAGGCCTACGGGCAGTTTAAACTCTGACACTAGATTGTTTATCACTCATAAGTAATTTAAGCAGAAGAAAAAAAAAACCTATCGATACGTCATCGATGCAATAGCAATAGAAATATTCCATCAATGGCGAACGCTTTTCCCGAGATATTTTGTTGAAGCGAGAACTGCTTTGTTATACCAATTGAATACCGTGAATGGAACCAAAGCCCGTATATTAACCGTTCACCTCAGTCAACACTAGCAAACTTCGAGCGTGTTTCATTAAAGCAGATGCAATGCAAGTATTTTCTATTCAAAGCTTCCCCGAACCTCAAACACCACACTGAAACTAGCTAACTAGGAGTGGAAACTCTTTACTTTATTTTGAATTGAGTCCCGCTAGTTTTAGTTTTTCTTGGAAACTTATCTGTAAAGAGAATAATTTTATACGCTATGATGGAGTACATTCTAGAATTTTCTTGATGCTTTTACGTAATAGATATTTTAGGGGATAATGTCTGAGCAGAAACGTACAAAATAATCCATATCTACGGTACAAAAGATTTGTCAGCATTAGCATATATAGCATTACGTTTGTTTTTTCGGTGGAATGGGCAGAGATGTACCTATTTACTAATAATAACACACTCTCAGATGCTGTTATTAGTTAAGTCTCATGAGTTAGTGAGCCCATATTAATTTATTTATTTGGTTCACCATCAGTTACCAAAAAAAATAACTAATGTATGGTAAGGGAATTGTTATTATCAGCAACATTTTCTTGTTAATAACAACCTGGTATTTGAAGTTAACAACAAAAATTGTGATCAGAATAAGCCATTATAAAAGAGTCCCTTTTGGACATAAAGTTACGAGTTCACACCTTTACCGTTTATCAAAAACTCTGAGGAAAGGTAAGTGTTCTATAAACGTATAAATCCCTCTTTGAGAGCTTACCAACATACAATTTTACAAGCATTTCTTCTTTTCTCAACGTCTCAGACAGGATACTCATCCCAACTACGGTCAGATTACCAACCAACCGTCTTTGTTGAATAAGAAATGTCAAGTGACCTGGCTTGTTGGAAGTAAGCTGTGAGCAAAAGATTTCGAATGACTTGTTGGGATGTCCACTTCTATACTCTTAACCCATAACTTATACCATAAGGCCACTTTATTACATTCAAAAATAGACAAGTAAAAGGAGTATGTAAGGATTGCTGCAGATAGTGTCATGTAGTTTCTGTCGACCCTCATGGAACAAGGCGAGAGTTTATTTATTTAGGTAATATTTTTTTCAATGTACTGTGGTCCCATACTGTAATTGCACAGCTCGTTTGTTTGCTCTAAAAAGTAAAAATCCTATACCAACTCCGCGACTAACATTTTACTATTTTACGACAAACAGTTACTATATGAGCAAGACGGGGGGGGTTTGAAGAGATGTAAAATTAGAATTTCGTGACGTCAAAAATAATTCTCCGAAAATTTTTGGTTGGCACAATTTTAGGTAAGTAGCTAACCACTAAAATTACAGACGTCAAACTAAACTTATATCGAAATTTTAGGTTGACATGATTAAATTAAAATTAAACGTCTCATAATTTATCCCGACCCGGTCATATAGGAACTGATAGTAAAGACAGAAATGCTCAATTTACCACGCAAAACTTCTGTGCAAATGTCCTGCCCAGATGGGCACCCGTCGCAAGACTAGATAGTCTAGTCTTGCGACGGGTCGTTAAGCTCCCTTTATAATAGTCGATCTACACGATGACAGATGCATACATGCCGTCAGTTAGGACAGGTCAACTTAAAACTGCTATGGCTCTTTCTACAAAAGGCCATTCCAGATTCTCTACATGGTTACGGTCACATAGACGCACTGATGTCTGAACTTTTGTAGACTGTGACCTCTGACTATGTTATTTGTTATGTTTCGGTTTTTCTTCTCAGAGATAGTCAGATAGAAAATGAATTCTAGATTTTGATTTGACATGTAAAAGAGTCCTTTCTTACAGAATACTTAATTAGTATTTTATAAGCACTGAATAGATGGCAATGACGTCACCAAAATACGTATTAGAAATGTGGAATAGAATTCGGGGTAGTGAACAGAGGTCGAGATGGCTTAGCGGTCAGAACGCCTATAGTATTTATCCTGTCGACGCAGGTTCGAATCTTGCTCACAATAGTATTTTTCTTGCCACAAAAATGTATAACTTTAGAGTTCGCTATGCATGCGTTAATGCTTTTCAAAGATTATTTGTATTAAATAATCATAATTTTAGTTTAGTTTCCTACATCAGAATCTACGCCTATGACTACCTCAATATATTATAGTTTATTTCATCAATTTATTACACCATTTTCGCAGCGTAGGCGCCGGTTGCATGCCCTCAATCCTTAATCGCAACAGGGCGAGAAAATCGAGCAGTGTCGCGTGTAGTTAATAGTTTTATTACATCGCTTATCGGCCCGAACATACACTCGGCGCAGTTGATATGAGGGGCATCTTAATCAAACCAATCACCCTAGATGTCTTTGAATGTAGATTTTTGGTAATTTGGTTAGTTAAAGATAAATCTTAACAGAACTGAAGATAGATATAAACTTAATAGAACTGAAGATAAATCTTCAGCGTACTCTAAAGTTATTATATTTAATGGAATACGGTCGTGAGCAGGATTCAAACCTGCACCTCCCGGATAAATACTCCAGCGCTCTGACCACTAAGCCATCCCGACCTCTGCCGACCGCGAATTCTTCTTCCACATTTTAATATGTCTTTTTGTGACGCCATTGCTATCTAGGTCTTGGTTAGTTATAACGATTACTCTGTTAGTCTAGTGCTCCCAAGTTCGACTGCTGGGCATGAGGTCTTTGGTTTAATTCCCAGGTCAGGCAGTGAAATTGGATTTTTATGTTAGGAAATTCTCAGTAGCAGCCCGGAGATTTGAATTGTGCCTTGTGGATGGCAATAGGTTCACCACCAATACATGGCACTTAATAACAGCATTGGCGAAATGTGGGTGTACAACTGTGTACACCTCGTTATGCTATGTTATGTTAGTATGATTAAAGTTACAAATTCATGTGGAAAAAGAATACGGTTGCGAGCAAGATTCGACCCTGCGCCTCCCGGATAAATACTCCAGGTGCTCTGACTACTAAGCCATCTCGACAACTGCTCACCACCGCGAATTCTAACTTCCACATTTTAATACGTCTTTTGGCGACGTCATTGCTATCTATTCAGATATATAGGTGTATAGGGACCGATACTTACAACATTTTTATTTAAAGCACATTCTATCGAAATCAAACTACATACAGCCGTTAGCATTAAAGAAACATTAACCGTACCGACTTCATTGTTCTTCTAGCCCCCGCCCCAAACTATTAGAGGTCGGTGCAATATGTTGTTCTCTTCAATTCTTCTCTATTAGTCGTCAGTTGTTTACTCCTTTTTCATTCATATCATCACACAACCGTAAACCGTACCGACTTCATGCTAGTGATACATTCCTCCAAAAATATACCTACTATACTCGCGACAATCTAAGAAGTTCATTAGACGTTTCTTTATTGAGTGCATTTTTTCAATATAAAGTTAAACTTGAGGTTTACGAATGATACTGGTTCTTACAGTGTATGGGTAACATAGTAATTATTTAGGATTATGAATTAGATTTTTAAATTTCTTACGTAGACGTTTATACAAAGGTAAAATAATTTTTAACAAAAAAAAGAACCGACTCCAAAAATCATTCTGTTAAGTAAAATTGCACTAAAAAGTTATAAAATAATTGCATTATTTACTTACTACAATTTATAGGAAAATACTTTTTTAATTTTAGAGGATTCTGAATAAAATCAATTTATTAGGACAATAATATACAATTATTATTATTTTTGGAGTCGGTGCCAGACAAACTTTTTTAAAGGTACATTTACCATCATTATTTTTACGATAATGTATATAATGTATACCTAATTGAAAAAATTTACAAATGAACACAACAACTGCCTAAAGCGAACGTAATACGCTACTTCATGAATGTACTTACACGTTTATTGTCCTTTACTGGCACCGACTCCAAAAATAATAATAATTGTATATTATTGTCCTAATAAATTGATTTTATTCAGAATCCTCTAAAATTAAAAAAGTATTTTCCTATAAATTGTAGTAAGTAAATAATGCAATTATTTTATAACTTTTTAGTGCAATTTTACTTAACAGAATGATTTTTGGAGTCGGTTCTTTTTTTTGTTAAAAATTATTTTATTTCTTACTTTTTAGTGAATCTTGCGTACCATAACTGATTTATCGGAAGTGAATATGGGTAGACCTATTCAACGCGCTGCCCATATATATCTGTCGCAGATGGATTGTAGAATCCGCTGTTTTACAAAATCTCTAGCTGCTTTTCAAAACAGTACTGTTTTATAAAACAGCTGAACAACGTTCAGCTGGATTGCCATTGCGATACGTTTAACAAAACTGCTACCCACCCTTAAACGTAATGCAGAATGACATATCTACAGTGGGACAGGTTTGTTTATTGTATAGGTATATTAAATGGATAGTCACCATTCAAGTAAAAAAGCGATACTGTATTCTGATTTGACTTTCCGTGGCTGGGTCGACGGAGCCCCGCTTAGCGGGGCTCCTATTTTTTTGTCCGTAAGGTTAGAAAAAACCTAAACACGAAGAGGATGACGGGGGCTGTTCGCTCGCTACGCTCGCTCACGGGCCCCCGTCATCCTCTTCGAACCTAACCTGTCCGTGTCGGGGTACACGAAACTCCCGAGCTCGCTTCGCTCGCTCATGGATCAATTTAATTTATTTTCTTTCATAATCCCGATATATTGTCGACTATTATAGTGGTTTAGTATTTACGTCATTAAAAATTTTCATTTTTTTTTTTGCTATTGAGAAGTAAAATAAAGTTAGGTTATTATTGTTAGGACATACAGAGCCATATGTGACAAAATTTCGAACTAAAATCAACAGCGGGTCAACGATCAGAGATTATGTAAAACAGTGTGAAATGAACTGTCATCATTTCACACTGTTTTACATAATCTCTGATCGTTGACCCGCTGCATTGCTAAACGCAAAACGTTCATTCAATTCTGCGTGTTATAGTTCAGTAATTATGTAAAACCGCTAAACGTCGTTCAGCTGTTTTTCATAACAGTACTGTTTTGTAAATCAGCTAGCAGTTTTGTAAAACAGCTTATTCTACAGTCCATCTGCGACATATCCATATCAAAGTAGGAATTCTAGATCTGAGGCTATTTCAAAAGAGAGTAATAAATTGCGAAAACAAGATGAAATTAAATAAAAAAAAAACTGACTAGCGTATGTTACTCACGGGACAGTGTAAGGATTCTAACGATACCCCATATATCGAAATCAGTTCAGGTATTTAGAAGTTATGGTGGAATAGGTAAAGAAACTCACAAACATACTTACACATATACATACTTATATACACTCCGTTTTTTGAGCACTCGTGCAAAAAGAGATGTTTGAGAATGCGGTCTTACGAGTACACTAAAAAGTATTAAATAGCAAAAAAAAAGACGGATTTCCGGTGCTTCTCTTCCGGTTTCATCATCATCATCATCATCTGATGATGAAGCTGGAAAATAGGCAGTTCATTAGAACTATTCTAGAGACCGTAAACACCACCGGAAAGTCACAAGAAAGCAAAATACACCATTTCGTTTACTTCGACGACGTATTATTTTTCAGTTATTTTGATTTAAATACCAAACTACTAAACCAATTTTCATAAAATTTAAATGGGACCAATCTGAAACTAAATCCTTTCAAATAAAAAAATAATTTTCCAAATCGGTTCATAAATGACGGAGTTCTGAGGTAACAAACATTAAAAAAAAAAAAAAAAAAAAAAAAATACAACCGAATTGATAACCTCCTCCTTTTTGGAAGTCGGTTAAAAATGAGGAACGTCAAATCGATCGATCGATCGGAAATAGATTGTTAATAACTTTTAGAGCTGACGTTTTGTTTGGGAACCGTGGTAACTACCTCTAGGCTAAAGTGATCAGATATCTGTTTTACAGCTGCCGTTGTTACTCTCGCTATTAAAGTTAAGAGATTGCAATACAGTTAAGTGTACTTCGGTTAAAACGATTGGGTAGGACAGGAGATCATGAGTAACGGCAAAAGTTAAATAGTCCGAAATAATACGAAAGACATACCTAAATGTAAACTTGTATCAAGGAGAGAATCACCTTTTAATTATTGAATACTAGCTGTGCCGGTTTCACCCGCGTACCTATTACGCACTTAATACGTACGATACCTATTAAAATTAACCTAAGTTACTTCTTATATAGTCAGCTACCTGCCAGTAAAATCTTATCAGAATCAGTCCAGCCGTTTCGAAGATTAGCCGGAACAAACAGACAGGACAGGCAAACATTTTATAAACTGATTTTTAGGCATAGGTAACGGCTCACCACCTATTACATGACACTTAATAATAGCATTGGTGAAATATGGGTGTACAACTGTGTAGGTATACCTCTGCCTACCAGTTCAGGGAATACAGCCGTGATGCTATGTACTGACGAACGCTTGACCGTACTTAGGCTCAATTACCACCAACTGAACTTTAACGGTAATCAATATGTTACTGTGTCATTTTCAAAGAATTTCCGTAGAAAAGCTGTAAAAACAAGGTAAAATTAATAATAAAATTTAAAAGTACGCCTGCAATGTATGAATTATGTACCTATTCGCTTATGTTACCTGGAATAAACGATACCCCATACATCAAAATCGGTTCAGGCGTTTAAAAGTTTTGGTGGAATAAAGAAACTCACAAACAAACATACATAAGTACATGAACCCTAAAAACATAATACTCCTTTTTTTGGGCAGTCATGTAATAATAAAGTAACTCATCGTTTAAGGTTAAACTTATGTTGGTACAACCCAACCTTAGTGTAGGACCAGCGAGCGTGGTTTTATCGCCTTTGTGTGTGTATTAGTGTGATTATATTATTTCTCAAACTACTGTCCTTTAGCTTCAAAGGAACATGAACCGTATAAACTGAAAACAAACGCGTCCCTTTGCCTTCAGTACAAAACCTAATTAGTTCGCTATTTGACGGCCTTTAAACCGATATTGGCAAATTAGCGGTCGGGATAATGAGCCTATTTTCGTTAACCGCACAGGCGTTTCGGGATTGTTATTACACCCGATTCTACTAAGTTAATATTCGATACATTTTGTTACATAAAAGGCTGTGAACCATGGCCGTAGCTAGGGGGTGGGTTTTGGGGCTTTCAAACCATTTATAACAGTTCGATTTTTTATGAAAACCAAAAAAAAAAAATGGCATATCTTAAAAGCTAATATAGAAAATAATAAAACAACTTTTAACCGGATTAATCGCGTGTATTATTGGTTTTTGTTTTTGCTGACGTTTCGAACACTGCAGCGTTCGAAAAGCGTTAAAATATACAATTCGTGGTCGAATTGTATATTTTATAGTAAAAAAGCGTGTGGTGCTGGATGTTATCTTTGCTTTTTTAATCCTGAAATCTTTAATGCTGTAGATCCTCATCAGGATAATCGGACAAATTTATTAAGTTATTGTATTGTCATTGATAAGTGTGCGAAATTTCAATTCAATCCGACGTTTTAAAGTGGGTGAAAATCACGTTCAAGGATTCAGTTACATAGATACGTAGATACACAGATACATACCAAGCTAATAAAAGCGCGCTAAAATAGCTAAAACATTCTCGTTTGCTTCGCTGTTCGTGATTGAATGCTCTGAGGCATTTTAATATGGTTGTGTGCGGTTGTCTAAAAGCGGGACTTGGTTTATAGCAGCAAAAAGCCAAAACGCAAAATGTGGAGTAGAGACGTAATCAAACAATATTTCAAATATTACCATGAATAGGAAAGAATAATAATCTATACCAATAAATAAAATTGAAGTGTCTGTTTGTTATAGCACAATAACATTTTTTTACGAAATGCTTATGAAAGTATATTAATACAGATACCTAAATCCTTCAAATACATTAACGGATGCATAGCGAACTCCAAAGCTTTTATCCGGGAGGCACAGGTTCGAATCCTGGTCATTTTTTTTTTTCATAAATTCGAGATTATCGCTTGCTTAAGTGTATATTTGCGGGTAGATGGGCGGGGCACAGATAATTACCTACATGACTACCCTCAATATTGTGGAAGTGGCTAGATAATGTATTTATTCGCATCCATTGTAATAAAATTCCGCAAATCCATTTTTTTTGTTTTGTCGTAACTGGGTGATGTGGTCGCTAAGCGACAAAATCCGTCAAATAAAAACATAAATAAAAATAAAACTATACCTAAATATAATAGTACCTTTGGTGGAATCTGCGACGTTTGACTAGCTAGTACAATGGTCATACCCATGTTAATTCCATTAAAAGTATGTATATAACATCTTCACAATACAATAGATATTATCCAAATATGTATATATTCAGTTAATTAACCATAGTTTAACTAGTCGGTATTCGCTTCACCAACAGAATTCAATCGCTCGGTTAATATGCGTCTGTGGTTACTACATAAACCGGTATAGTCACACTCCATTACCCATAGACAAATTGCTTTGAAACTCTTCTTGAGTGAAAGTTTTGTGAAAATAAAAAGTCAACTGCCAGCACGAATCTTTACTTAGCATCACGCCGATATCCCCGAAGAGTAAAACAGAGATGAATTGTTGTAGACTGACATTTCATCATTAAGTAGCGTTATTGCTAAAATTAGTTTTATTTATTTTCATTATTTATGAATTTGCTCACTGTAAACATAATTAAACTTTTAAATTTTCATTTTAATTTTTTTTCCCTAATTGTTGATAGGTTGGCAGTTAACAAAAAAGTTGCCTGCTGCCAATTTGAATTAATTCAATTATTGTATTTTCTGTTTATATTATATATGTATTTGATTGTACTACACTAAGTTTTAAAAATTATTAATATAACTTATTTTTAATCTATATAGATATACTAACTTAGATATAAATTTAAATTAAAGCTGTCATAGAATATAATAGAATTGAATAGATTCAGGCATTACTTTGCGAAAGTCCATTACAATGGATGCAAATAAATACAATATCTAGCTATTTCCACAATATTGAGGGTAGTCATTCATTACCTGTGCACCTTCGCCCCCCCCACGTCGCACCATCAGGAGCTGTTCGACCATGCAGTGTCCGAGTGGCGCTCTGTTACGGTGCACAGGTAATGCATGACTACCCTCAATATTGTGGAAGTAGATACTACTAGTGGACTAGATATTGTATTTATTTGCATCCAATATAATAAAAAACTTGTAGCAAATAAGTACTTAAAGAGAGTATGATTTATGAATTCGAAGAATACGAATCGTCACAAAGGATAGCGCTCAATCGAGTCTTTATAAAAGAACCTTTGCATTGGTATTGGCAATAAGCGTCACAATATTGTATCAAACTCCCTTTACTATGACAATTTTATTGAAGGGGTCGTTCTTTAAGTATGAGTTGACATTTTATTTAATACTAATAGCTACCCGCCTCGGCTTCGAATAAAATGCGTTTCCTTCCAATATATACGGAGCATTTTATAAAAAAAAAAAACATTCAAACCTCGTCCTAGAAATTACGAAAACAAAAAAATACACTGCCAAATCGATCGAGCTGTTCTCAAGTGATGATTTTTCATCATAGATGCGTAAATTTAGTTATATTTTTAATCTGTCGCTATTTTTATTGTTATGAAGTACGTATTTGTACGTGGCTGAGCCAAAGGGTCACCGAACTGTAGGTACGTATTTAATACCTATTTCATTATATTACCTACTCGTTTTCATAACGTAATTATTGACACATATTTAATTGACATTAATTATTTCGTATTATGCAGCTTTGCCACAGATAAAATAATAATGATGATAAAAAGTAATTATGTATTTGTGCTAATAACTGCATTATTATTCCTTTAAATATTGGAATTAATTATTTCTGGTGTTATAAATGAAAATTTACATTGAGCTATGATTGGAATTTGGTTTCGTATTATTTAATCTGTCTATGTATTAAGTGCAGTCTATATTTGTCGTCACACGCTGACCCACCCCGACTTGAAGTGGGCGGGCTTATATACATTGTGTATAGGTAGTTAAATCTTTTACAACATACACACTATCCATTGATAAAATGCATTCAACCCTTTTTGTAATTCTAATATAATAGTGCTAGACAAACAGAACTGTAAATGAAAATCATAAAGTTATAACATTAGGTACATAAAATAGCATGACGCCTGTATTCTCCGAGGCGGTTGGCAGAGGTGTACACAGTTGTACCTACACTCACATATCACCAATAATGCTGTTTTTAAGTTCTATGTACTAGGCAGAGAGCCTAATGCCATCAACCGGACACAAGTCCAAACTCAAAGCTACTACTGGGAATATGCTGAACATCTCAATAACACCACCGGACCAAGGAATCGAACCGTCAACAGCCGCGTTTGCGACCACTAGGTCAACGAGGCAATGACACTCAGTGTGACATAAAATAAAACTCAAGCGCCGTGACTACAATATATTTTGATAATTAATAAATTATAGCCAAATACTAGAGCGCTACCCCATTTTAAGTCACCCTCAAATCTCGTGTAAGCGACATCGACTGCAAGGAAATAGGGCTACTTAAAATTAAGTAATAGTAGGTATATACAAATGGCTTCCATTTACAAATATTTAGTAAGTATAAAAGCACCTGGTTTATTTTGAAAAGCATTTTCTATAAAATCCTCTCTAAATTAATCGAGAGTCGAATGGAGCCCGCGAGAGCATGTTTCACTTATTTCACAGCTACATTAAAATTCGCCTTTTTGCGAAATTAAAGCAACTCTGTGACTTGTACGCCTACTTACTGTATGTAATATTTGCAAAACCAAAGACTGTGCGAACACAAATAAACAAGAAAAGGTTTGATATCACTTTATGACGTCATAAGCCCGTAAAAATATAAACGCAAGCACGGCAGAAACTCAGTTTAGCTTTTATACATATTTGAATTTTAATGCGAAATGTTTTCCACTAAACTAAAAAGAACACGACGAAGATTTGTGAAAAAGGAAAAAGGCGTTATTTCTTTAAAAAAAAAAGAGTTGTAGTTGAAACTTATTCATCCAGTTAAGAGAGACAGCCAGTACAGTCAAATGATTAAAATGCTTGTTTTTCCCGGCTTGTTGTGAACTGCCTCATTGGTGTATTGGTCGTAAGGGCAACTGTCGAGCCTGGGATCGATACCCGATTCGGGCAAAATGTTAATGGGTTTTTCTGTAAGAACATTCTCAGTAGCATATGAAATTTAGAATTGTGTCCGGTTGATGGCAATAGGGTCACCACCTAAAATAAAATTCTATTCTATTCTATTCTATACCTATTAAAACGCCTTGAAACTTGCGAGGGCAAGAACCAATCTATTTACCTGCAAATTAGTCAAAGGTTATATTTTCATGAATATTAATAGGAAAAGATCATCGATATGCACATAATATTTCATAATATCTATTTTGCCTCCATCATCTAGTTTAACTAAGTACAAGATGTCGATCAAAGTATTTAACCCTTCTCAACGGATTTATGTCTCACTAACTGTTGTAATAGTACCTATATAGACTGTACATACAAACCCTTCTATCAAAGGAGATTTCAATTAGCTACTGTCATTGTTATCTACGAAGGAATGGGTACAGCCAGCGATAGAAGTGGATTGACATTGCGTAAATTTCGAATGCTTATTAAAAGAGTTTATTTCTATACAAAATTTATCACAATACCATTACCTAATGTATTATCTACTTTAATATAAATTGACCCAATAAAATAAAAAATTAAAAGATAAAGCTTAAAAAAAGGAAAAAAAAGTGTCATTCATAATCGACTGCCGAAGCATTCCTAAGTAGGTACTTACCTATGATGCCTGTGCTGGCACTAGTATATACATATTATAACCCTATTAAAGACCTACGCACTTTCGTGTTCTATCTAAGACGAACGTTTATGAGTTCATAGGATAAGATGTAGAGTGACTATAAAAGACTGAAAGCATCTGAGTACATACCTGTACATAACCTAAGTCAGTGTTAGTCACTAATAAACAGGCTTCTGGGTACCTAATCTCGCTCCATTGTTGACCACTTCTTTATATTATATTTAAGGCGAATGCTCGAATAGCCCTGCGAAATTTATAATTTCTTTCAGCACTGATTAAGTATGCACGTTGTGCGTATTAAAAAGAAATGAAACCAAATTGCGAGCTTATTGTTTATTAATTTTCTTCTAAGTTTTATTGAAGATGTATTTAAGTAATAATCTGTGATATAACATGTATAAATGCTCCTAAGACTATGGTATCTACTTACATGTGAATCGTTGTTTCCTTTTCTATGCAAATAAATAAAATTTATGTGTCTGTTTTGTAATGTGAAAATAATAGTTTTTTTAAGCCCATACAGTTATTTGCACGACAACTAATGCCTAAAAATCTGCTTTTAAAATGTTTGTTCCGACTAATCTTCGAAAAGGCTGGACCGATTCTGATAAGATTTTACTGGCAGGTAGCTGACTATATAAGGAGTAACTTAGGCTAATAGTGAAATAATTATACGCGGGTGAAACCACGGGGCACAGCTAGTCATAAATAAAATCTATAATTCGGATTATATCAATGATATGCGCTAAAGTATTTCATTTCAGATTCTAAACAAAGTTCACTCAAATTCAAACTCATGTGAGCTCGTATGAGTATGTACTCGTCCAGTATGTGTAGCAGCAGAATAGGTGAGTACTGAAGTTTGGAGTGAACGAGAAGTATTATTCTTGTTCAACGGTTAGCTTTGAACAACTGTGTTGTTAACTTCATCAATAATTAAAAAACGGATTTTCATAATTATTATGTGTTTACTTACTTTAAAGCTCTGAACTGTCGTGAGAATTGAGCTTAAATTCACGAACCAAGTATTGTCAAACATCGAAACCGAAACGTCAAAAACCATTTCGGAGTAGCGGCAACGAACGCCAAAATGTCAAATCGCGAATTTGTATCGATCATCGGTATCGATACACTTTATGGTAGCAAACTGTCCGATTCATCAGTCGAAGCTTCGATGTTGGGATTTCGGAGTAGCACCCCAGTTGCATGGATCGTGGTCATAAGCAGACTCTAGCTATCATCTAGCTATAGACATGCGTACACTGCTTACATAATTACATCGATTGATATACTTACCTATCTATAGCTAATCACAATAGTACAGAGGATTTAAATCAACGACCTGGTGCTTATGAATTTACATAGCAGCTGCCGCACGCTATTTTTCACAAATTTATTTACAAATGATCTAATCCGCTAGTTAGTACTCAGAAAAGCTAAATTCCGGAGCCCCCTCGCTATTTTTTACCTACAAAAAGCATCATAAATTAATCAAATTTGACAGTACGGCTTGACATTAAAAACGGTACGTAGGTATTACATTGTTAGCAGCAGCAATAACGAAGTTGTCTCGTCATAATACAGTTTGTTGCCTGTCATAGACACGCGTTGCCGTCGTCCAACTAATTTGCAAACTTTGAGCAACACAGGGCTGTCGCCCGATCCAAATTGCGGATAAACACCTGAGTTCGGGGACTAGGAAGTTTGAATTAATTCGTCTGGTATTGTATTTTATGCACAACGAAAGCAATGTCGGTGTTAGTGTCTTAGACGTTTTAAATATATAGTTTTAGAGCATGTCAAGCTCGTTGGCTCCTCACTTAACCCTTTCGCTGTGCGCAAAGCAGACACAATAGTTTAACAATCTTGTCATCTATAGTCTTGAATGAAACTTGATAGGAATTCTTGTTTAGTGATTGTTGGTATTTTATAGAAAGATCCATCGATAAGGAAGATATTGACTCGTTATGTATTCATAAGGTCAGATACCAGCCATATACTATCAAACAAAAACGCAATACATTCGTAGATATAATGTAAATGTTAGCGCTTGCCACTAAGATTAAAATAGAAAATGTGCAAAAAGAATACCAGTAGGTACTTAATTTTTTTTTTGTGTGTGCTTAAACGGCTCTTACCAACTAAAACCAAAATGTGCCTCTATTTACCTAACCGGTTTAATTCCTGCATATTTTCCCTCTTTTGAGTACTCTATAATAGAAAGGTATTTAAAAAAAAAACTCTTTTCTTTATTAATCCTATTTTATTAACTCTTACCGACAAACCCACCTTTAACCTAGCCTATTTGTAATTAATAGGTACTTCACATTAAAATTTGTTCACTGTTACAAAGCAGACACAAAAATTAAAAAAGTTCGCCGAGTTTTCCTACGTTTCTTTTTAAAAGGTAGTAGACTTTTAATGCAATTAGTACTACCATACAAACTTTTTATTTATACTTCCTGCAGTTATGATTACTCCTATATTTAACTGAAGCCCCTAGGCAGTAGTAAAGTTTAGTTAATGCATCAGAACGGCTGCGAGACGAACGATTAAATTGCATGAAGGTTTAATTAAAAGTTCCGCTTTCCCTTTGCGTTTATTTAACAATTCATGTAAATACTGAGAAATATGATGCAGATTTCGTTTCTTTTTCTTCTTCAGTGTGTTTTTTTATTGAAATATTTTTATCCATAATCGTTTAAGAAATCTATAAAACATTATTTCTTACGTTTAATATTTAGGTGCGTTTCTAATTACGATCCCTAATTCGTAATAAACTAAGTTAGGTTAGGTTAGAAAATTAATAATAAATTATTGATGAAAATTATTCTATAAACGTTATATTATTATTATTATACTTTTGTGAATTTTTATACATTTTGTTTTAAATTTCGCCAATAAAATATTTTTATTCTTGGGTATTAATTTGAGTATTGGATTTTATTGATATACGATAGTATTGAGGGCTGGCAGACAAAAAAATAATTGTTTTTTCAAGTCCTCCCTTGAATTTTAATTACCTTCCTTCACTGACGAATTCACACATAGGTACCTACGTAACATATTAACCAACATGTGTCTATATTAAACATGTACCGAGTTTATCGGAGCATATTTTACTCGTAATTAATTCAGGGTTGGGATGCAACGTACACTAGGGATCAAAGCAACATAGTAACAGCTATATCCGGTTTACGTTGTAGTGCAATGTATTGATGGCGAAGGAATCTACGATGGATTTGAGTCTATTTAAGGTCCTAATTTATTAGGTTAATTCCTTTTATGGGTTCAATATGTAAGTGATAAGGAGTCATTTAGGCTATAATTTAAATTAGTAATTTTTTTTTTCATTTTCCGACTTTTTGCCGTTCGAGGGACGCTTTCGTCTTGCTAGTACCTACTATGGTAATTAGAAATAATTTGTTATATCCATTTAATTCTTGGCTTAAGAGAATGTATTTGACTTATATATTAACCCTTTCAAAGGAAATTACCTAATAAATTAGGACCTTATATATTATACAATGTGCAACGGAAGTCTGTAGTCATAATTTGAGAGGTCAATGTACCTATGTATATAATCAATTTTTACTAAGGAATCATCTTCGAAAGGCCCGAAAAATATCAGCGTTCCATAACACCTAAAATGTATGAGCAGCTGATATATTTTTTCGCGTTTTGTAATTGGCTCCAAGGCGCCATCTATTTAATACGTAAGACGATATGGGGGAGGGAGGTCGACCATTTTTCTTACAAGGTGATGGGACAGAGTAAGGTAAAGATTCATTTTCATTTCATTTTCAAATATCTTTATTAGGCAGAAAAAAAATACAAAATAAATGCACTTAATATCTAAGCTACATTTACAAACAGAAATTAATAAATACAATTTATGAGGCTAGATAAACGCATTTAAAAGCTTCTAAAAGATAGGTTTAAATACTTACTACAACTTAAAAAAAGTTTTGCGTAATCATATAACGCAAGCATGTAATAGCAATAATATGCAAATTATTTAGACGAGTAAGTACTAACTAATTAGTACTGGATAATTTTGCGTGATACCTGTAGTTCGTAGGTATTTTGATAAAAAAAAACACTCAATGCTCGCGCGGTGAACAGCATATGCAACAATAGATATAGTGCAAGACACAAGTCACCGCCCGACCAGTCAATGACCAGCGGAGTGAGCCTTCCTGCCGCCCGCGCTCAGGTGCGACCGCGGCCAGAGCGCAGCGACACGGAATCTAACAGGGGTCAGGCCACTGGTTACTCGTCACTTGGTGGAAACAATACATAGTGATACGGTAAACGGTACGTACCTTATCTGTCGATGTATGGTAATTTTTCTAATGTCAATGAACAAAGATTCGAAATTAATGGGTTAGTAGTATGTATTTTGTTTTTGCTGTAAAATCTGGACGATGTCTTTATTATGTAATTAAAAAGTAATGGAAGTTTAATCTATTTATGTAATTTGGTAAGATTTGTTTTAAATTTCGTATTATAATTAATTTTTACAGCTTTATTTTGAATAACTTGTAGTAGGTGGTGGTTAGTGATGCAATTAATGCTTCAAACGGGACAAGCGTAAGTTATACGTGGACGGATAAGCGTGGTATAGATTCTTAGTTTAATGTAGCTACATAATTTGCTTTTACGATTGAGTATAGGACTTAACGCACCAAGAGCGACCATTTTTCTTACAAGGTGATGGGACAGAGTAAAGTTAAGATTATACCGCGCGAGTGCCGAGGTGCGCTCGGAAAATTGGTTACTTTAAAAAAAACAATCCAATCGTGTATTCATGTTTTCCTTTTGATTCTTATCTACATAATAATATTAAACAGAGGGAGGGGGTCGGCCTAATCTTATTTTTTCTAATATAGGGGGGGGGGGGTCAAAAACTAGTAAAAATAGTCTTACGTAATAAATAAGTGGCACCCGAAGTTTTTTTTTTTTAAGTATTTTAAAGTATAGAGTTTGAATCCGTGAACAGCTTTAGTACAAGGGCTACTATTAAAATAAGTCTATAATCAAAGATATTTCTTAAAAACCATTGCTTACCATCAAGTGAGTTGGTAGCTAAATGGATAGTGCGACTGCCTATTGTATTTTAAACAAACTAACTTATAAAATAAGGTTATAAAAAATCTTTTGACGTCAATTTGAACCTACTCATGAAACATTTTATAAGGTACTTAGCAAATAAATAGTATTTTGACTATTTGCAGACTTATATTTATTGTATGTGAATAATATATTGTAGGTCTGTACATGGTTTATACATTAATAACGTAACTCCTTTGATGTTTCTTTGATATTTTAGAAAACCGTGTTTTATTTATATCTCTTGATGTTTGATTTTAAGGGTTTCAGTTGCAAAACATTATGGAGTATAAAATATGCTAGGTATATATTTTTAAGACATTATTATTTCATACAAAACCTTTTTAAATAAGAAGTAATAAAACTGCTTAAAGGGTAGAACTTAGTGGGCCCATCAACAGAGAAAGGACTCGACAAAAATAGAACCGAAAGGGTGGGTTTTATTCCATTTTATTATCTTTCCTTCAACAAGTAGTACCTAAAATTCCCGTCTCGAATCACAGACACTCAATTAACGCAGATACTCGATCTAAATATACGACCACTTAACACTCAGCAATCTTATTTAAATGAACCATTCTGTTAACAACCGTATAATCTGCTCCCCTACCAATTAACCGCGTCGAAAGCGTACCTAATTCCCCCTATTAATTTACACAAAACCGTAGTTCATCGATTTCCAATACCTTTACTTACTGGCGAAGGAGTTTGTAATTACTAACATTTGTATTCGATGACATTACCTTTTGCTGGTATTCTCTTAAATGTGTTTAACCTCGTACCTACGTAGCAAGGTCACTTTCAGGTCTTCATTATTATTTGGCTTTCTGTACTTCTCAATATAACATTTCTCCTATTTATAATTTTTTTTAGTTCAGCCTCTAGGAGAACAATACCTACCTACATAGATATAATCGCTTATTTGTGTTATCGTAAATCCCAAGTCATCCCAGTTAAACTCTCCAAGCATCGCAAAACGAGATACAATAGTTATAATCAATTTTATCATCTGACAGATATTCACGTTTTTAGTAGACGATAAGTTAATGGTTAGATATTTTCAGAAACGGCCTTATGGCCAATATCTCTTCTAAATATCTCGTCAAAGAATACAATAACAGTAGGCTTAATCTTAAAAATAATTCCGCTCGGTTGACATTGGGAATATGTCAGTTCGTACTTTTAAATGCCAAAATGTTTAAAAAATAATTATAGATTCGGGATAATATGAAGACAACATGTTTTAAAATTGAGGCAACTGTAATATAGGTAAATTTATTTTAAAATTACGCGTTGTTATAAAGCTTCTTTAATATTGGAATTGGATTGGAATTGGTATTAGTTTCAAGAGTAACCCCACAGGGCCTGAATTTAACTAAGATGAATTTCAAACCGCACCTTCTTTTGATATTTTAAAAGCTGAATTAACACCTAGAAAAATAAAGAAAGAAAAATATTTATTTGGATGCAATAACGAGACATATATACAAAAATAAAAAGCGGTTAAAAACAAAACAAACAACATCAAATTAATTTAAAAATAAATTAAAAAAAAAAAAAAAAAAAAAAAAAAAACCTCTTGCTCCTACGGAATTGAATTTTCACATGTTGGTTCAGTTCCGACGACAATGACACATGATGACATTTTATGGTAGGTAAGCATGACCTGATTTGACATCTAGGATTATCTCCAGATAAAAGAACTCTTCAAAGGTCAACAGCAGCACAGACAAGAAATGTTGTATACGCATTTTAATATTAAAGCCGTTAGAGCATTTAAACACAGCTTGTTTAAAAAAATTAATTAATGCAAATTGCTTTAATAAAAGCAAAAGTCCTTTCATAAAACCTAGATTAATCGCATCAAACCTTTATAAAATTAACATAATATGCAATTTAATCTATTTCAAGGATGTACCTCCAAATATTTACTTAGGTTAAATGTGAATAAAAACATAATTTAATTTATAATTAATTGCGCGCGGTTTTGAGTAAAGGCTTATTAGGTTACCAATTATGAATAAGTACTTGTATAAAATTCATTATAATGATATTATTTCTGCGTTAAAGGATTTATTTTGATGTAGAGTTTTCGGTACAATTATATCGTGATATTTATCTCAATTTATGCTTTTAATTAAAAGCAATTCAGCTGCGGACGTTCTCAAAAAAGCAACCCAAATTAACGAGCGTGCATGAAGAGGTTCATGGATACTAATTCGTAGCAAGTGTTCAAAGTCAAAGTCAAAGTCAAAGCATTTATTTCAATTAGACCGTTTACAGGCACTTTTGAATTGTCAAAAAAATAAACTAGTTGCCACGTTCCAAAGTGTAGATTCCTGTGGAGAAGAACGGGCAAGAAACTCCACGGTTACTCTTTTTCATCAAACAATTACAATATTTTGGTTACATTGTATTTATAATATAGAAATCATATGTGAGAACAATGTAATATGAAGTCTATAGAGTCTAGTTACAATTCAAAACTTTGCCATGACAGTTTAGAGATGACCAGCCCCAACCAACGGCCCCGTTCACGAACATGACGCCAGCGTCAGCATCACTAAACTCGACCATATTGTAGGGAATCTAATGACCCAACACAAACGCCACCGTCAGCGGGACATTTGAGTGAGCATGACATACTCTAGCTGCCAGACAATAATCAAATATATATATTCATGTAGAATATGTAAATGATTACATGGTACTCACATTTACAGTATAATAAAAATGAAATGTTAAATTATTAGACAAACGTATTTTTAAATATTATTAGATTTAGGAGGATTTGTTTTTAAAGTCTCTGCCTTCCCCAATCGGAAACAAGGGTGATTGTAGGTATAAAAGTAGGTATGTAATTCATTCAGTTTCAGTTGTTCCAATAAAGTAATTCACTAAATAAAATATCTGTTGGTACACTCGAAAAATCATGACCCACCTATACGTCTAATTTTGCATTGATTTTTAATCCTTCTATGCAAAATTAACTTGAGATACCTCTACATGGGTAGTAAACTCCTGATTATCAAAATCAATATCACTCAATACAAGGGACCTTTACCTATCACCGCATGACATATTGAAGTTTCTTCTTGTGCAACTGTTTAAAAACATAACACTTCATTTTCAGGGCAGTCGTGCAAAACCTGAAGTTTTTTTTTGACAACTTTGACAATTCCAAATGAGATATTGAGTAGAGCAGTTTTTTTTTATTATAAATTTCATTGTATAGGGACTCGTGACTAAGTAACAGCCGCACAGATCGATCGTTCAGCGTTAAGCTGCGCTTGCCGCGTTCGGTCTGAGGATGGTGACGATCATTTCATACCAAAACTCCCCGTGCCTCGGAGAGCACGTTAAACCGTCGGTCTCGGTTGTCAAATTAAGATCAATGACAACCGTTACGAGCAGACAGACCACGAGATATCGTGTAACCCAGTAACTTGGTTGTGGAGGTCAGATAGACAGTCGCTCCATATCAAATACTGGTGTTAAGCTGCATAAGGTTTGAGTGGAAGCCGACCCCAATGTAATTGAGAAAAGGCTAGGCATCATCACCTAAACTGTACAAAAATTCACAAAGCACCCACATTTTCATATTTTTAGCGAGAAGGCGTAACAGATGATCACCTTCGAGAATGATTTCATATTATATTTTTATTTCTTTCTATATATTATTGTTCACCGGCTACTACTTACGGGCATTTTTCGGGATTGCCCGACTAGTTTCGAACTTTCATCATGTTGCTGGTGTCATTCATTTTTTAATATTCAATATTAATTTATTTTTATACTTGCATGATTTATTGATGTTTGAAATGCATAACGTATCTCTGGTAGAATAAGATGGAACATGTATGTCAACTTATTGTACATACTCATATGTCGTTGAAAATAAATTGGATAACATAAATGTTCAGCGTGTCTGCCGTTGTTTAAACTAGCCTATTCAATCCCAACATACAAAAGCTTTGCTGACTTAAGTACGATCTACACAACTACCTGTAGAGCCATTATTATACTCTACCGCTGTTCGATCCATATTTCCTTCCGGTATCTCAAAGTTCCGGTAGCCGTTTCCCAAACTCGGCTTTAAAGGCTCCATTTTGAAAGCACCTTTCAATCTTTTTCTTTTGATCTCACCAGTAATCTGTTGTTTATATTTTTGCTTTTGTTTTGTGTTGGTTTTAGGGAAAACATTTGGAAGGTTTTCTGTGTGAACTGTGATTGGAAATATTGAGAGACTTAAAGACACGTTTCAGGGATAAACCTGTTTCTTTTTTAAGGAGAAAATAATTTCGCTATTGTATGTTGTATTAATGGGTTCCTGCCTTCCACGAAAAAAATAATTGAGTATCATTTTGTATTAATTTAGGGTATTTCCCCTTATTACCTTGCAGAATTCCTAATAAGTTTCTTCGAATTAAAACGCTGAGTAGTGGTAAGGTGCTGGCATAACTTTTTTATTTATTTTCAAGAACTATGGAAACTAGGAATTTCTTCCTGTATCGTTGATGCGTTTACAAACATATAATCACACATGCACAGTGCACACACACTGACACACTGAGAGCCAGAACAATTTTCTGTAGATCATACAAATATTTGCTCCGAGCGGGAATCAAACTCGCAACAGGCAACGCAGCAGCCTGTCTCTCGACCTCTGCGCCAACCGCGTCGCCAATTGGTTAAGCATTGTCTATAAAATAATATGATCGTCGGTGATGATGTTTGATGCCCATTTTGAATAAACGCATTTTAATTTTAAAATGTTCACAGTTTTTACTTCTGTTTTCTTTTTTTTATTAAAAGCGATGGCATGGCCGAAGATGGAGCACGTATATCCAGAATAAATCTATTCACTCTAAGTAGAGTAGATAGATTTGGGAAGAACGATAGTTGGGGAGTTAGTGCAACTACCCAGACCCGTCTCCCACAACGGTTGCACCGGACTACATCCCGAAACACGACTAGGTCGCTTCATGGCATGACTTCGTTCGGTGGGTGGTAACCAGCCGCGGCTGAAGCCTCCCACCAGAGTTGTGTTGCCTGTTTTGCACCACCCAGGGGCTACGTATAGGGATTCCAGTATAAGGGTGCACTCTTACGGTCGCGGGCAACTCTGCCCCCAAACAACTTCTTGTTGTTGCGGCGCCTCTCCACCTTTGCCTCCGAATTTCTCTGCTTCTCACCAAATCTTAACTGACTTTGATAAGATTATTTTGATAAGACTTACTTCGATAACTACAGTAAATTTGAAAATACCTAACTAACCAACTATCAAGATATAAACACCCATACAAGATCTATACATTACAAATAAAGAAAAGTGAGAATCCATGTTGAGTAAACAGCTTAACCATAGGGGGTGTAATGTAGACATCTCTCTACTAGGACGTTGTGTCAACACAGTGCACAGAAGAGGTGAAACTGAGTTATTTTACTGATTCATTTAAAACATATGCCAAAATGAAACCAGTTCTGTAAAATTTTAAATTTGTTGAAAGAAACTGGGGGCTTGTTTAAGTACTAATCAGAATTCTGCCAACGGCGACGCCACCCTAAAAGTTTAAAATTTTATGGGTTTACAGAGTATCCCGAACCCTTTTAAGTTTCAAATTACCTTTACAAAGTTTATTTAAATCGATCTACAGGCAAAGAAATACTTGTTACCTTCATAATATAAATTAGAGGCATATTCATGTCGTGGTAACCAAATGGTTACAAACCTCAGTCTTGAGCCACAGGTTCAAATACCTACAGCATATACCCGTGTCACTTGTTCAGTGTCGTATGTACTTTCTTAGTTTATCCAACACATCACAGACATACTGTAAAGGAAAACATCGTAAGGAAACCTGGACTTAATAGTCTGAAATCACCAACTCGCAGTGAGCTAGCGTGGGAATCAAAGCTACTCTATGAGAAAAGGCTCTGCAGTGGGAAAGTTAAAGGCTGGTTATGTATGTCAAAAATCTAAATCCAATTTCTGTATTCAAATTAGGCAAAAAAAATGCGCTTTTTGAACGTCAAACATTAAAACAGCCCCCAAAAAAGCCCACCCGACACCGCTTGCTAGTGTTTCAGCTGGGAAGAAGAAGCGGCGCAACAAACTTCCAAGCAAATGTTATATGCATCGTAAATTAAATCATGATACCGATATTACTACTGTGAATAAAAGTGTTTGCAACTTGCCCGGTCTTCACCATAACCACGTCGCCTTTCCGTCATGTGCTGGCCCTACCCCAAATAACCTTTATTCCTGATATGAAGAATATATAACGCCCCCTGTATAACATGATAATTTTACTGAAACAAAATCAATCAAAATTACAAACTCCATAAAGCATTTAATTTTGTTAAAAGTATAATCCATCAAGTTATTTCACTGAAGTCATCATTTCAAAACCCGTTCATAATAGGTACCCGTTCATAATAAAATTTGCTAAAATAATGTACAACAACAGCACGTGCCTGCATAGTTACTGCTTACACATAGAATTTGGTCCGGATTCTCTAAAACCTTCAAAGTTTCATTACTAACTCGTTAATTACCAGACACAATAGGAATTTAATGATTTTAATACTGGTATTAAGCTGCATCCGGTTTGACTGGAAGCCGACCCCAATATAATTGGGAAAAGGCTAGGCAGATATAATAGGAATTTAATGATTTGAAGAACAATTTTGTACTAGTCCGATCAATTGTATAACAAACGTGGTGCATAAAACGCATCACCTTTGGTAATTAGGACATGGTTTGAACATCGGCACTCTGTCACTCACCTCACCTTGCTCACATCTGTCACCTGTGCCTAGTTTCACTGATACTATATCTCGTGTTATTCATCGGCGCATCACTATTCACTCATGCGATTCGAGTCACCCGTCTGTGCCTCGCTTCACTCATGTCGTCTACACGTGTCAACGAAGCTCTATTGTGCCCTGTAGACACGAACACGAGTTTTTATTTGATTAAAACATTCTAACCCTGTTGTACCTATACGCTATGCATTTTTGCCTTTACCTATATTCAGTTTGACGTCCTTTGTAAGGCTCTAGTTCAGTTATGCGAAAATGTTTTGTGCCGAAAAGTATTGTGAAATATTTTGCAATAGCTGCGGGCTTGCAAATAACTTTTGTCACTCAGCTACACGCTAAAGTTGTATCGTTTGGATCGTAACTCCTGCCTTTTGTCATTTTAAATAACTAAGCAATCTACTGGAATATCATGTAATAGTTGTCTAAAATGCTTGACCTAATTAATAAAAAATAAAAATGAAATGCGATGAATAACAACTTCGATTAGTGTCGATTCTAAGGTCAAATTAAATTAAAATTATAGTGTTGCTGTCTTCTCTAACAGTTAACCTTATGAGCGAGACGGGGAGAGACTTAAACTTCAACTGCGCTTGGTTTTAAATGGTTATTAATTGTCCCGCTTAGCTTTTATTGTAACTCTTAATAAAACACAATATTATATAATTAATCTACCTACCTATCTAATACAAAAACGTTATTTAAGTAACCAAACTATTTTGAACTACAAAAGATGCAAATAAATATAATACTCGCTTCCACACTATTGAGAATAGTCTTGCAATTAAGTCTCTGTGCCGCCAACCCGGTCCTGAAACCTAAATATAAAATTCGGAGGTAGTTGTGATTTTTCGTGTGTGGTGGCGGTATTTCATGGATACTAATTCGTAGCAAGTGTTTTTAAAGTCTCTGCCTTCCCCAATCGGAAACAAGGGTGATTGTGGGTATGAAAGTAGGTATGTAATTCATTCAGTTTCAGTTGTTCCAATAAAGTAATTCACTAAATGAAATATCTGTTGGTACACTCGAAAAATCATGACCCACCCATACGTCTAATTTTGCATTGCTTTTCAATCCTTCTATGCAAAATTAACTTGAGATACCTCTACATGGATAGTAAACTCCTGATTATAAAAATCAATATCACTCAATACAAGGGAGTTTACCTAACACCGCCATGACACATTGAAGTTTCTTCTTGTGCAGCTGTTTAAAAACATAACACTTCTTTTTCAGGGCAGTCGTGCAAAACCTGAAGATTTTTTTGACAACTTTGACAATGCCAAGTGAGATATTGTGTAGAGCAGTTTTTTAAAAAATATTAATTTCATTGTATAGGGACTCGTGACTAAGTAACAGCCGCACAGATCGATCGTTCAGCGTTAAGCTGCGCTTGCCGCGTTCGGTCTGAGGATGGTGACGATCATTTCATACCAAAACCCCCCGTGCCTCGGAGAGCACGTTAAACCGTCGGTCTCGGTTGTCAAATTAAGATCAATGACAACCGTTACGAGCAGACAGAGGCCTGAAAGTCTGACAACCAGTCATACCACGAGATATCGTGTAACCCAGTAACTTGGTTGTGGAGGTCAGATAGACAGTCGCTCCATATAAAATACTGGTGTTAAGCTGAATATGGTTTGAGTGGAAGCCGACCCCAATGTAATTGAGAAAAGGCTAGGCAGATACATCATCACCTAAACTGTACAAAAATTCACAAAGCATTTTCATATTTTTATTAGCGAAAAGGCGGAACAGATGATCACCTTCGAGAATGATTTCATATTATATTTTTATTTCTTTCTATGTATTATTGTTCACCGGCTACTACTTACGGGCATTTTTCGGGATTGCCCGACTAGTTTCGAACTTTCATCATGTTGCTGGTGTCATTCATTTTTTAATATTCAATAATAATTTATTTTTATACTTGCATGATTTATTGATGTTTGAAATGCATAACGTATCTCTGGTAGAATAAGATGGAAAATGTATGTCAACTTATTGTACATACTCATATGTCGTTGAAAATAAATTGGATAACATAAATGTTCAGCGTGTCTGCCGTTTTTCAAAGTAGCCTATTCAAACCCAACATATAAAAGCTTTGTTGACTTAAGTACGATCTACACAACTACCTGTAGAGCCATTATTATACTCTACCGCTGTTCGATCCATATTTCCTTCCGGTATCTCAAAGTTCCGGTAGCCGTTTCCCAAACTCGGCTTTAACGGCTCCATTTTGAAAGCACCTTTCAATCTTTTTCTTTTGATCTCACTAGTAATCTGTTGTTTATATTTTTGCTTTTGTTTTGTGTTGGTTTTAGGGAAAACGTTTGGAAGGTTTTCTGTGTGAACTGTGATTGGAAATATTGAGAGACTTAAAGACACGTTTCAGGGATAAACCTGTTTCTTTTTTAAGGAGAAAATAATTTCGCTATTGTATGTTGTATTAATGCGTTCCTGCCTTCCACGAAAAAAATAATTGAGTATCATTTTGTATTAATTTAGGGTATTTCCCCTTATTACGTTGCAGAATTCCTAATAAGTTTCTTCGAATTAAAACGCTGAGTAGTGGTATGGTGCTGGCATAACTTTTTTATTTATTTTCAAGAACTATGGAAACTAGGAATTTCTTCCTGTATCGTTGATGCGTTTACAAACATATAATCACACATGCACAGTGCACACACACTGACACACTGAGAGCCAGAACAATTTTCTGTAGATCATACAAATATTTGCTCCGAGCGGGAATCAAACTCGCAACAGGCAACGCAGCAGCCGGTCTCTCGACCTCTGCGCCAACCGCGTCGCCAATTGATTAAGCATTGTCTATAAAATAATATGATCGTCGGTGATGATGTTTGATGCCCATTTTGAATAAACGCATTTTAATTTTAAAATGTTCACAGCTTTTACTTCTGTTTTCTTTTTTTTATTAAAAGCGATGGCATGGCCGAAGATGGAGCACGTATATCCAGAATAAATCTATTCACTCTAACTAGAGTAGATAGATTTGGGGAGAACGATAGTTGGGGAGTTAGTGCAACTACCGAGACCCGTATCCCACGACGGTTGCACCGGGCTACATCCCGAATCATGACTAGGTCGCTTCATGGCATGGCTTCGTCCGGTGGGTGGTAACCAGCCGCGGCTGAAGCCTCCCACCAGAGTTGTGTTGCCTGTTTTGCACCACCCAGGGGCTACGTGTAGGGATTCCAGTATAAGGGTGCACTCTTACGGTCGCGGGCAACTCTGCCCCCAAACAACTTCTTGTTGTTGCGGCGCCTCTCCACCTTTGCCTCCGAATTTCTCTGCTTCTCACCAAATCTTAACTGACTTTGATAAGATTATTTTGATAAGACTTACTTCGATAACTACAGTAAATTTGAAAATACCTAACTAACCAACTATCAAGATATAAACACCCATACAAGATCTATACATTACAAATAAAGAAAAGTGAGAATCCATGTTGAGTAAACAGCTTAACCATAGGGGGTGTATTGTAGACATCTCTCTACTAGGACGTTGTGTCAACACAGTGCACAGAAGAGGTGAAACTGAGTTATTTTACTGATTCATTTAAAACATATGCCAAAATGAAACCAGTTCTGTAAAATTTTAAATTTGTAGAAAGAAACTGGGGGCTTGTTTAAGTACTAATCAGAATTCTGCCCACGGCAACGCCACCCTAAAAGTTTAAAATTTTATGGGTTTACAGAGTATCCCGAACCCTTTTAAGTTTCAAATTACCTTTACAAAGTTTATTTAAATCGATCTACAGGCAAAGAAATACTTGTTACCTTCATAATATAAATTAGAGGCATATTCATGTCGTGGTAACCAAATGGTTACAAACCTCAGTCTTGAGCCACAGGTTCAAATACCTACAGCATATACCCGTGTCACTTGTTCAGTGTCGTATGTACTTTCTTAGTTTATCCAACACATCACAGACATACTGTAAAGGAAAACATCGTAAGGAAACCTGGACTTAATAGTCTGAAATCACCAACTCGCAGTGAGCTAGCGTGGGAATCAAAGCTACTCTATGAGAAAAGGCTCTGCAGTGGGAAAGTTAAAGGCTGGTTATGTATGTCAAAAATCTAAATCCAATTTCTGTATTCAAATTAGGCAAAAAAAATGCGCTTTTTGAACGTCAAACATTAAAACAGCCCCCAAAAAAGCCCACCCGACACCGCTTCCTAGTGTTTTAGCTGGGAAGAAGAAGCGGCGCAACAAACTTCCAAGCAAATGTTATATGCATCGTAAATTAAATCATGATACCGATATTACTACTGTGAATAAAAGTGTTTGCAACTTGCCCGGTCTTCACCTTAACCACGTCGCCTTTCCGTCATGTGCTGGCCCTACCCCAAATAACCTTTATTCCAGATATGAAGAATCAATAACGCCCCCTGTATAACATGATAATTTTACTGAAACAAAATCAATCAAAATTACAAACTCCATAAAGCATTTAATTTTGTTAAAAGTATAATCCATCAAGTTATTTCACTGAAGTCATCATTTCAAAACCCGTTCATAATAGGTACCCGTTCATAATAAAATTTGCTAAAATAATGTACAACAACAGCACGTGCCTGCATAGTTACTGCTTACACATAGAATTTGGTCCGGATTCTCTAAAACCTTCAAAGTTTCATTACTAACTCGTTAATTACCAGACACAATAGGAATTTAATGATTTTAATACTGGTATTAAGCTGCATCCGGTTTGACTGGAAGCCGACCCCAATATAATTGGGAAAAGGCTAGGCAGATATAATAGGAATTTAATGATTTGAAGAACAATTTTGTACTAGTCCGATCAATTGTATAACAAACGTGGTGCATAAAACGCATCACCTTTGGTAATTAGGACATGGTTTGAACATCGGCACTCTGTCACTCACCTCACCTTGCTCACATCTGTCACCTGTGCCTAGTTTCACTGATACTATATCTCGTGTTATTCATCGGCGCATCACTATTCACTCATGCGATTCGAGTCACCCGTCTGTGCCTCGCTTCACTCATGTCGTCTACACGTGTCAACGAAGCTCTATTGTGCCCTGTAGACACGAACACGAGTTTTTATTTGATTAAAACATTCTAACCCTGTTGTACCTATACGCTATGCATTTTTGCCTTTACCTATATTCAGTTTGACGTCCTTTGTAAGGCTCTAGTTGAGTTATGCGAAAATGTTTTGTGCCGAAAAGTATTGTGAAATATTTTGCAATAGCTGAGGGCTTGCAAATAACTTTTGTCACTCAGCTACACGCTAAAGTTGTATCGTTTGGATCGTAACTCCTGCCTTTTGTCATTTTAAATAACTAAGCAATCTACTGGAATATCATGTAATAGTTGTCTAAAATGCTTGACCTAATTAATAAAAAATAAAAATGAAATGCGATGAATAACAACTTCGATTAGTGTCGATTCTAAGGTCAAATTAAATTAAAATTATAGTGTTGCTGTCTTCTCTAACAGTTAACCTTATGAGCGAGACGGGGAGAGACTTAAACTTCAACTGCGCTTGGTTTTAAATGGTTATTAATTGTCCCGCTTAGCTTTTATTGTAACTCTTAATAAAACACAATATTATATAATTAATCTACCTACCTATCTAATACAAAAACGTTATTTAAGTAACCAAACTATTTTGAACTACAAAAGATGCAAATAAATATAATACTCGCTTCCACACTATTGAGAATAGTCTTGCAATTAAGTCTCTGTGCCGCCAACCCGGTCCTGAAACCTAAATATAAAATTCGGAGGTAGTTGTGATTTTTCGTGTGTGGTGGCGGTATTTCAGACCATGCAGTGACCACCACCGAGTGTTGGTTTGAACTACCTTTCTGAGACTCGACAACATGACCTACTTGTCTCTCACCTACCTTTTGTTAATATCCACATAGATACCAAGAATATGTTTAATTATTATCTACGTTCCATTTACTAAAATAAATTGATATCCGATATTAGGCAATCTAATATTGGAACTTTAGCCGGTAATTTATTAATTAATTAAGTTTCTGAACTTTAAACTACATGTATTTGCTGTATCTCTGTCATTAATTGTGTATTTTTAATTAATAATGAGGACATAATTTCCAACGTAAGATAATTTATATTAGACGAATAAATTTAGATGACACGTGTTGTACAGTAAAATTGGTCCATTAATATACATATTGATTTATAATACTTTATACATAAAACAAAAGTTGTACAAAGGCGGACTTAATGCATTAGGCATTTCTACCAGTCAACCATAGAGTGATGCAAAGAGAAAATGGGGTTGGTGCTATATGCAGATATACACATATGTAGTTAGGTAGTCTAAGAAATATTAGTATTCCCAGTTTGTTACCATAATTTGGGATAAATATTGTTCCCTAAATCCCTACCATTCCAAAATGAAAGATCTAAATGATATCAACAAAAAAGGTTTTTTATATTTATGTCGCTCCAAAAGAAAACGGGAAACGATTGGAATTTGAAACGGAGATAAGTTAAAACTTTTATGATATATTCGAAATATATTTACAAACATACAAGAAAGTTATGAGAGTAAAAATATATTCCGTTTATATAATGACGATGCCGCTGCAAAAACAAGTTGAAATACTTTGCCAACAAGCCAAGTTTTGGAACGCTTCGGGCTATCACAGTGACTTCGAAGCCGCCTTGCGAAATTAACTTTTAATTCAGTGTTGAAATAAGAAGTTAAAGATACAATATCATAATATTTGGCTTCATTAAAATTAAAGAAGGCTTATTTAATTTATTATACAGACAAAAAGCACTGAGGCCAAATTAAATAGGTAAACATCATTAACCTGCATAATTCTCACATTATATCAATGTTAATTTTGTAAATAACACATAATTTTAAAAGTGTCTATGAAGTTTCTTGCCGGTTCTTCTCCATAAGAACAATTTCTTGGAACCAGGCACCTAACTTCGACTTTAAATAAATAGGTAGTCACCAACCTATAATCCAGTCTACATGGAGTTATAAAAGGAACTAGGTTTAATTTTCAATGAATTCAAATTCAAATTCAAATTTTTATTCTGTTATTAGTTAAACTAAGCTTAATTTAGTACTCAATATCGGCAAGAGGCGAGATGTTCTACCGCTGATTTCAAAGCAGATTTAATTAAAAGGGTAGGTATTGGGGAAAAAAATTAAAGTTTTCGCAACTTTATATTTATTTAAATAAATAAATTAGATAATATTTCTGTAAAATCACTGATTTCATATTGCCAGCTCACTCATTCTTTTTTTTTTTCATTCTTGTCTTTGTATGTTATCCGTACCGCCAATTTTTGACGTTGTTTCGTGTGAAGTTCGTGCAGGCGCGATCCTAGTAGCAAAAACTATACTTAATGTTCAGTTGTCTTGGCTTGAGGGTTACTTGAGGTGTATACAGTTGTACACCCACACTTCACCAATGCTGTTATTAAATCCCATTTGGTGGTGAAGCTCAAACTCCGGGCTGCTACTGAGAATTGCCCAGCAGAAAAAACTCGATAACACTGCCCGATCTGACGAGCAGTTGCGCTTGGTACCACTAAACGAATAAGACAGGGCTACTGTTACCGTAAACTTAGGTTATATAAGTGCGTGTATTTTTTTAGTTAATAAATTAATTCTTGCAGAAAGCTGATCATAAATACCAAATAACAAAATTATATCTATTTTTATTTTTCTGAATAACAACATAGCATCACGCTTGTATTCCTTATGGGAAAGCCTGACGTTGCACACCCACATTTTACTGACGCATTTACTATATTTTTTTAAACGTCCCGAAGTGATTGAATGTGTAAATGGGTCGGAAAGAAATAGTGTGAGGCAACCACACTATGAATTTGTTCCTGTGCCGTCGGTGCGTTTACAAACACATAATCTCACATACACACACACCCAGACCCGGAACAACTATCTGTAGATCATACAAATATTTGCTCCATGCCGGAATCGAACCCGCTACACACGACGCAGCAGCCGGTCTCTCGACCACTGCGCCAAATAATACCCAATAATTATGGAACATAAAAGACGGTAAACGAGATCATCTTCTTTCACACACATTTCATACACGATCCGTATTTAATAAGAATAATATACGGCTAAGTGCGAGTCGTACTCTCGCACTGAGGGTTCCAAATAAAATATACTTTGTATGTGATATATTTTCGGTTTTTTCACCTGGGTTTGATTTATTGGCGAGTGTCAAAAGAGGCGGCATAAATGTTCGTTTTTTTATTGCGTTTAAAGCATATTTTTACAACTCCAAGGAACCATATAGGTATTTAAGTATTCGATATTAATTTCAACTCGATACCTCCACGCGGGCTTAAGAAAGAGGGTACTTCTAAACAGCCAGACAGAGGTTCCGTTTCTCTTTTTTTGAGGTACGGATCCCTAAGAAAACCGATAACTTCCAGCATAGTAGCAGTCGCACCAACACATACATAAATTAATGAAATAAATCTGTATAATATAATAATCTATATACAAATGCCGTGTCTAGCCTCGCCATACAAATGGAGCTCAGCGGGGCGTCTGATATGATCAAAGTGAATTATCACGTCGTTTTTGTGACAAGGCACTTTCGTAACACTGCGCGAGTATTTGTTAATACTGTTATTGATATTTTATTTCGGGGAATATTTTGTAAGGAATATACTTTAGGCCGACAGCTGTTTATCGCTGTCGATTCACGACGTGCTTTGTAACTTTTATACGTCATAGTGCTACCTATAATAGGCATGATGACAGATTTTGAAATATCCTTTTATAATGCAGGTACACGTTTACTATATCCTAAAAACACATTGTTTCAGCAATAAACTAAGTTTCAATGAAAATTATTGTATTTTAATCTATCTAATTAGATTTAACTGCGAAAACGCTGCTGGGTGTCATGGCGCCGTTTTGACGTCATGCCTCAGCGTATTTGACATAAGTTGAAGCCATAATGTACTTACGGCGATGATTGACATTTGACTGGGGCGTGACGTCATTCGCTGTGATTGACGTTTCAGTTACATTGGCCGATTGCAGCATTTTATACTTTTATTTTATTGAAAATCTTATTAATCTTAATGTCTTTAATAAAACTAGGTAATCTTTTAGAATCCTTTGTGCCTATATTTACCTCTAAAACCATTTATTTTTTGGTTCTGAAATACTGTCATGCCTATTGCGGTTCTGCAGTCACTTTGTGGTAGAAATGGTCTTTTGGTCGCTAGAGCGGATGCTAATCGTGAGGATCGCGTAGAGGTTTGACCGTTACCGTTTCCCGGGTCGCCCAAATTGTTACTGGGTTTTTGAAGGTATACAGTAGGAGCTCGGAGTTTGTAATTATGGTTCATGGTAGTTCTTCTAATGACATGAACATAGCATCCCGTATTCCCCGCTATGCTTATAATAAAATCATTTTAAAAGAACAATATATAATAATAATCTGTGTAGCGCGCAATGCGAGGGTTAGTAGCATACGGCTCCGTGCGCTGCCGCGCGGTTAAGTAGGCATTGTACGACACCGCGCAGGCGCGGTGCGCTCGCGGCACCTCGGGCGCCTCTAACGGCCCTCGGGATCGCTCGCCAGTCGCGGGCTTACGCAACACTAGTACACATCTGTATTATTGTCCCCTCCGCGGCTCTCGCTCGCTCCGCGAAACGATTAGCGCCCAATATATGCGACATTTAAGTATAAGGACGATTGTACCTACTGTTAATATTAATAGACTGATTTGTGCATACGAGAACGCCTACTTATTTTTTCGCAGAATCCCTAATACCCAACCTACATCTGTTAATTTTGGAGTCGGTGCCTGATGCACTATAATAGTAACATCTAAAGGTTTTCGCGATCAGTACGCATTATAATTAAATAACTTTTAACCGTTATTTATTATTGAAAAGTGTTCTGCAAAGTTTTAGAAAAGTCGGGAAAAACAAAAACCTATAATACACGCGAATAATCCGGTTAAAAGTTATTTTATTTCACTATAATAATTACAGGTAGGTAATGATTATTTTAACCTTTTTTAAAGTCGTAGGTATAATGTTTTTTCACGCTACATTAACGTTAAGTATCAAAATGATCCCTGAGTTTAGCTTACAAATTCGCTTTTAGCATTTAAAGTGGTAACAAGCAATAGCCCTTAGAGGTTTATAACGAGTTTCGACCTAAACCGCTTAGAGTCTAACCCGGTGGGGATAAAGATAATAGGTATGTCGTAGGAAATTCGGGTCTCATTTTTTGTAAGTACTTACTCTCCTTCTTAAAGCATCTATAGTCTATGAACATCAGTAGTGCCAGAGTCGAAATCGCCCGTAAGGCTCTTAAGGAATTAGACATCATCGATAACATCGCTTAGCTGTGCTAGATTCCTTAACATGTTTGGCTATGCTCTTATAGCCAAACATGTTAAGGAGGCACAGCGAGAGATTATTAAATAGAGGCTTTTCTAAAATAAATTACTGACATTACACTAATTTGTATTGAACTGCAGAATCCCAAAAAAAAAATCAACTTATTTACAACCGTTTTTTGATTACACAATTTATGAAAATTTTAACCTAGGTAGGTAGGTACATGTTTCGTGTAGTACGAATGAGTGTAATAATTACGTGTAATAATGTAATAATAATAATTACGGGTCTCAGGTTAATAATGTATTAACAAACTCCGATGTGGGGGTTTCGATTAAATAAAATTTGAAGTAGTCTCAGTTGGAATAAAAAACATGATTGTGTCGTAATATAACCGCAATTAACTCAGCAGGAAGGCATTAAGTGCTTCAAAACTGTTAAAGCGATGACAGCTCAAATTGAGTGTTAATGAGGGGCGTTGATAAATAAATAACAACCCTAGATTTTATTTTCTTATTATTAGTCTTTATTCTACACATAGTTTATAAAACAGTAGTACGGTAAAATTATGTACAAAGGCGTGCTTAACCCCTTCCCATATGCGTACACAATACTATTAAGATAAGTAAGTATACAGGGTGGAATTTAAAATTCATAATGTTTTAGAGATTAAAGGGCTCGTGGCTAAGTAACAGCCTGAATAACATAATAAATCAAATACTTACAGCACCATACTATACCTATACCTACGTATTACACAATACATAATAATATACATTTCAGTTCATCGTTAACTCTCAAATAAATAACAGTTTCCAAACAAAAGTGCATCTTATTCAGATTGATATAATACTGATTTTCACTGAAAGCTCACAAAGAACTATACCTACTTACTTCCTTTTCATTTACCTGTAATCAGCTTCAGAGATCGAGTACGGAACACGGGAT
The DNA here is from genome assembly GCA_935421205.1 of Xylocampa areola. Taxonomy (NCBI): domain Eukaryota; kingdom Metazoa; phylum Arthropoda; class Insecta; order Lepidoptera; family Noctuidae; genus Xylocampa; species Xylocampa areola. Next base: position 14,812,004 of record OW285206.1, read on the forward strand.
TCGTATGATGTTGGAAAACGGATAATATCTCGAGTGTCGGAATAGGCAGGTATGAGACATTGCTAGGTGCAGAAATGGTAGGTAGAGCAAAGTTTAGCATGTTGCTTCAAAGTAGATACCCAAAGAACCTTAAATATAACTTAACTAAACAACCTTAAATAAACCTTAACTTTAACAAAATAAACTTAAATAAACCTTATCCTTATATATTACTAGCTTCTGCCCGCGACTTCGTCTACGTGGACTTCAGAATTAGGTCCAGTCGGGATAAAAAGTACTCTATGTGTTAATTCAGGTTATAAACTATCTGTGTGACAAATTGCATCAAAATCCGTACAGTAATTATTGCGTGAAAGGGTAACAAACATTCATACATACAAACTTTCGCGTTTATAATATTAGTAGGATTATCCTCGTCTGTCAGATGCATTGATGACACTAAGAATAAAGGAATTACTGACTCCCAAGTCCCAGGCCATAAACTTAGTTTGGGAGACAAGAGACTTATAATTATGTAATCACATCTCTATACCAAATATTTGTTACAATTTGTCACAAAATATAAATATATCAAAGGAATAGGAAAGGCCTGGATGTGATCAGCACAAACCTGAGAGGATAGGCAAAATTTTCCTGCCTAATAGCCATACACCCAGCATTGGGTTTATAAGGACTGATCAGGATGATAAGTATAATGCTCCCGCAGTAACCTATAGAAATGCAGTCCCCACAATGAGTCCCCCACAAAATAACCTAACCTAACCTAACCTATCGAAATAAAGTCCCCACAATGACCATTAATTTAACATTCAATCATATTTCACAATAGGTTTATTTCAATTGCTTGTTTTTGGTTTAGAAGCGACGGAAGAACGTATTAGGTAGTCGGATCCGACGATACTTGGTGGTAGGGTTTCATTTCGGCGTTCGGCGTTGGTACGTTTCGGAGTAGCCGTACCCCAGGCCCTCCTAGTATAGGGGGGGCATGACAATTCAACTACCTACCGTATTTTCTTTACAGTTGAATAAAATAATATGTTTTCATTTCCATAAACATGACCACGACAAAAATGAATTGATCTACGAGACAGCACAGCCTGGCTGTAGGTAGGTATAATGGCATTTTCAACCAATCTAAATAATTAAGTTTTAAATAAATTTTAACTGAATAATCTTCTAACAAACGTTTCAATTTAAATTCTAAATTGCTAACATTTAGATTTGACGTTTCTTTATAACGAAGTAATTCAATACTCTTGAATATATATTCGATGATTCAAGATTAAGTTAATTAATACAAATATATTTTAAAGTCAAATAAACCAATTTGTGATTTTATAAAGCGCACGAATCAATTTAAATTAATCAAAAGTCAAATTCGAAATGTTATATCAAATCTATTATTTTGTTACCTATTAAATATTTATTAGCACAATAAATTTATTATTTAATAATATTAGATGTTCTAAATTTGTCTTTAAGCGAGGACACCCACTTATTATTTGAAAAATATTTTGAAGGTTGTAAGTAACGTTTATTATTATTTAAAGACAGATTAAATTACGAACTACAGAGCTATTTAAAGCTTTTAGAAGCTTTATTAGGTACGTATTTTAATCTATTAATTCAATTTAATAGCAAAGATCAAATCATGCATGACTAATATTACACAGGAACTAAAGTCGGTAGTTGTTTTAATGATTTTTAAGGCTGTAGATATTGCTACGATATTTCCTATATAAAAGATACACGTGGCTGCTCTTCTCATAACGATTTAGCTCTTTATAGGGTCTATACTTTATAATTAATTGTCACAATGGATTAAGAATCGATGACACACTAATTCAGAGGAGCTTTTGATTGGCTCATTTTAGTCAATTTTAAGTTAATGTTGGCGTAGCTGCTAACTTAGGAATCTGCATAGGTTTGTGAGTTTGAGCGACATGGGCTTTCGATTACATTATGGCGTAAGCATTTGAATGGTCGATATTGTGAGTGTATGTGATAATTGTATTTATAAACGCACCCACAATATCTCATATTTCATTGAAAAAATATATACCATAGGTAGTCAATTCAAGACAAGTAGTTTACCTAATGAAAGAGTGATGGTTTGACCTTTCACTCAGTTATATTGCATGTTGCCCTTTCCTGTAGGCGTGGCGTGGGAGGTTTCTATATAAAATATTTTTTCTATATTTAGATCTTATACAATATAATTTATGTACGTTATAATATTTATATTGCATATACACAAACACTAGCAACAAAACAAAAACTAAATGCACACTATTAATATATTTCTAAGGAATCATATTTAAAGATAAATCACTCTAAATATTCTTATTTTTAAACTTTGTATAAGCATGTAAACTGAAACTATTATTGCTTGTTATTAATTCCATTCTCGTCCATACGGGTCAGCGATAAGCTAAAACGGTGAGGGATCTTCCCTATCTGAAGGTTGACTATCATTTTGAATAGTTTGAGACATTAAAATACCGGGTTTTCATTTAAAAATATTATTTAAATTAAGTATGATATCATTTATCATAAATATAATATAGCAACATACCTGTATTCTCCAAACGTGTAGGCAGAGGTGTACACCGTTATACACCCATATTTCTCCAATGCCTACAGTTAATGTTTGCATATGTCAAATTGGTGTCATTAAAAACAACATAAAAGAACAATCCTAAAGTGGTGCAATGGTAAAAATACTAAGACAATAAAAACGGGAACGCAATCAAACTAAAAATAGATACCGGTCTGTATGCTTTAGACTTTAGCTGTAGTTGTCTAAACCGGTCGGGTTGAATTGATCCGGGTGTTTGTCGTAAAACAAATTTGACTATCAGCAACGCGCAATGTTTGACAATTCCGCCCTATTGGTTCTGAACTGATTAAATTGTGGATCAGACACTGAGGGAACGACAGTAAAGTTTATTTCGCTGCGATTTCGCAAGTTATTTGTTATATTTTTCGCGCCAATGGCAATGAGTTGATGACGTAGCTTTATAGGTATAAGTCTTAACACTTTAACTGTCCAGTATACCATATTCGGTACACGGCGATAGTTTAACTATTGTGTCTGCATCGCGGACAGTGAAAGTGTTAAGATTCTTAATGATGATTACCGTAACTAGCATCAACAGACGAATGTTAATTGATTTAAAGGTTTAAATCAATTAACATTCGTCAGAAACAACCGTATATCATCATATCAATTTGATTAATTTGCACTTTGGATTGATGGTATTAAGCATTTGTAATCCACACCCAAAGTTGATAAGTTGTATATACTTTTAATAAAATGTTTCCTGATTGATACTTTAGAATCTTTTGTGACTGTGCATAGCACACCTTACAGAAGAAATTGTACACTCTGTGTACATATACTCGTACAGTAATAGATAATAATGAACACAACAAAGCTAGAACGTCAATCTCACTAATCATAACTAATATACATTTCGTTGTGTCTTTGTGATAAACACATTAATACTACATATGCAAAAAAAACACGCGAATCGCCCAAACTTTTAGTGGTATTGAAGAATTGTACAAACTACAAGGGATCAAATATTTTCTAGATTTTTCTCAACTAGTCTTCTATTTTCCAGAAATTTTCAACAAAATACCCCACAATATTAAATCAAAACCAGATTGACATGAAACGAATATAAACATCGGAAAGTCCCCAATCTGGGGACCAGACCAACTTCAGCCTAAACAAACAAAGTGTATGTCAGTATGTGAAAATCGTAATTGTCTCACTTTGTACCAAAATGATGGCGACCGCACTTAACCCTTGTCTGGCTAAAAATAACCCGTTGAATGTACCTATTTATTGAGCTCGTTCATGTGTGTTCTTGTTGCTCACGAAGGCTTTCACGCACAGTGTAATGGAAATGCTTTATTTATATATCCTTTTAGCCTACTTACGCGTGTACTATGAATGTTGGTCCGATAAACAATTAGCCCGTCATTTATATGCAGCGGGTTGTGCTGCATTTAATTATTATGTGAAACTGTGGAATCTATGAATTACTCAAATGAGATGTTTTCTGACAAAAGCCACTTTTTGTAGCTACCTATCTTTTGAAAATCCTTTGGTATTTATTGATTATAATGACGCGTTTCCTTCCGAAAAGTTTCCAGGGAAATATTGTTTCTGAATGCAAGCAAAATAAAAACTTCTCCATTCATTGAAGATGGTAAAAATTCACTGAAATCAGCTGCAAAGCAGCAAACTAAAAGTAGTTGTTTAGTTGCATATTTGAAAGTCAAATATTATCGGCTCCTGACTCATAAAAATCATCGTTCATTTATGTTCAAAATTGTCTTTTGTTATTTTTACTAACTTTTCTTTTGGTTCTCATAGTTATTACTCCCCTAAGCGTATACTCTTGAATCTGTATGTGATCTTCGCCCCCGAAGGCCAAATTTGTTCTTCTTCCTAGATTTCTTCAGAGTATGTATCTATAGCATCTATAGCACTTCCTATTGAATAGTCTATCCATCCAGCTATCAAACGATATACATATTATTTATCTATCTAGAGGCATCCCCTGAGCCAGACTGACGAGCCCTGTGTTAACTGTTAGCTTATTGAATATGCCTTATGAATTGAACGAGAAGATGTACCGACGCCATAGAGACGAAAATCGCATCTCAATTAATTCTCCAACCAGCTTGGTGTTATACACACTTCAAAGACATAGAAAAAAAAAATATTCATCCATTGTATACCTACCTTTCAAATTATACTTTCATTCTCACGAATCTTGAATAATCCACATAAAGTCGATGATGTGGCCGAAGATGGAGTTCTTGGGCCACTTATCTTCACTACTTCACTTACCATCAGGCGAGTGAACAAGTTTGTATATTTGGGAAATATGTTCACAAGAGATGGAAAAACTGATGGAGTTGTGGAAAAGAGAGTGAATGCGGGAAATAAAGAGACACATGCGGTAGTGGCCAATCAGTTGATGTCCAAAAAGGCTCAACTGGCTGTCCACAATGATGTGCTGGTCCTACGCTTATGTATGGAAGTGCCATATTGGGTGTGGCAAAAGAGACATGAAACTAGAATAAATGAGTTCCTTGCGAAGTATGTGTGGTGTAACTATGAATATTAAATTAATTTGAAAAAAAGAAGCCGTAGTGACTAAAATTTAAAAGAGCATTAGCTTAGATGGTTTGGTCATATTGAGAGAATGAATGAAAAACGGTAAACAAAAGATCTCTACAAGGCGGGTGTAAGTGGAAATGTCGGAAAGGGACGCCCTAGAAGGACATACACTGACCTTATTAGTGATATCCTCCAAACTGGTAAGGTGCGTAGTACTCGCAACCAGTGCGCATGTGTGACCGTGGAGGCAAAAGCCTGCTATGTAAGGATCGTAGCAGGTGGCGTTCTGTAGTTCCTACCTACCCGCATAGGAGAAAGGCGTGGGTTTATGTATGTTTGTATGTATGTAGTACAGGAGAAATTTGAATTAATACTAAGATGATAGAACCTAATCGCATCTAAGACACAGAAAGAAAGCATAATATAAAAAGATACTTACTCCTAGCATATTATCCTGATTTCCCGAGGGTTGTGAAGGTCGGACGTTACTCAGTCTGTTTCAAACTAGATTCCATCACTAAGAAAACTGTCTTTAAACTTTATAGTGAAGATAAACGCAAAAATCTTTTATCTTATATATAAAATTTTCGTGTCACAATGTTAGTTACCTTACTCCTCCGAAACGGCTTTACTGATTTTTACCAAATTTTATATGCATATTCAGTAGGTCTGAGAATAGGTCATAGGCTATTTTTTATAAGGGTGGCCCTATCCAGAAAATTTATATGGCAGAACAATGTTTGCGGGGTCAGCTAGTAATCTATATAAAATTAAAGCTTATATTTTTTTATAATATAACATATCATAGTATTATGCCAGTATTTCCCGAAGGGGTAGGCAGAGGTGTACACAGTTGTACACCCACATTTCACCAATTATTCTATTAAGTCCCATGTAATAGGTGGTGAGCCTATTGCCATCAACCGGGCACATTACCAAAATCCGGGCTGCTACTGCGAATTTACAAATAGAGAAACTCAATAAAACTTTGCCCGACCCGGGAATCGAACCAGAAACCTCATGCTCTGCAGTCGCGCTTCAGACCACTAAACCAACGAGGCAGGACCAACCAACACAGAAATAATATCATTATAATTAATGTAATACAAGTATTTATAAAAAATTTGTAAGCCTTTACTCAAAACCGCGTGTAATTAATTTTAAATTAAATTATATTTTTATTCATAACCTAAGTAAATATTTGGAAGCATATCCTTGAAATAAATTAAATTGAATAATAAGTTAATTTTATAATTATTTGATACGATTAATCTAGGCTTTACAAAAAAATAAACATCTTTTACTTTAAGAATAAATTAGGAGTAAAAAAATAAGCTTAGTTTTAAATTCGTCACAGTCAAATTCAGGCGCTGATTATTGTATTCAATGACAAATGTATGGCAGTTTATATAATATGCAATATAAATAAAACATTACATGGGTATATCTTTGTCAATAGAAGAACCATAATAACATTCAAAATTTAAATTTAAATTAATTATGGTCGATTTTCGGCCAGTGGGCGACCATTAGCAACTAATGAGTATATCATAAAATCAAAAACAAAAATCAAAATCAAAAATATATTTATTCAAATTAGACCATTAGAAATGGTACTTTTTGAACGTCATACATAACAATAAGACAGTCCCCCAAAACGCCCACCCTTCACATAAGGCCATGAAATCTATCTATAAAGCCACCTCGTCGATCTTGTAGGCACAAGCGCGGTTACTGAACGTTCGTATTTGATCTCCAGTTCGGGCAAAGTATTATAGATTTAATTCTGTAGATATAGTCCTCTCTGTGTCGTCGACCGTAGGTATTTTTTTTTGTTTGTAAGTAGTCTCATAGCAATTCATAATCAGATACATCATATTAAACACTGATTACAATTGGGCATGCCTAATTTTTCGTAAGACGTGCTAACGGAAATACCATTTGGAGATATTTTGATTATGTGCTATATTTCGTTAATTTCCACTCATAAAAGTAAAAGATTACAAAATAAATGGCAAAAATAACTAATAAACTTCATTTGACCTTGTGACGTCAATGAAGTTCAATTTTATTTATTCTGGACTGGAACGGTTCTGGTGGACTGAAAGTATGATAGAAGAGGATAGAAGTTCATTGACATTTTGAGTAATACCAGACTTCGTAAAAGGAAATGTTTCTTAGCATTTTTATAGTGAAGCAATTTTAATTAAATTCGCATTTTATGATACGAATGTATTTTATTTTTTTAAGCTCATATTACTACGTATATTTTTACAAGTATATCAAAACAGATCTATGCTCAAAAACGTAAAAAGCATCCGTTTTATATTATTAGCCATCAAAATTTGAATACTAGGGCTGGCAACACTTGTCGGATTGACGTTTGTGACCTTCATATGACATAACTAACTGACATGAAACTGACAGTTGCTTTTTTTGAGTTCATTTAGAAGAAAACAATTGTGTTAAAATTTCATTCGGGGAAATATTTAAAATAATTATATAATTTATCGTAGATTAGTTTCTCATAATTAGAAAAATCTTCGAAAAAGTACCTTATTTTTTATGCATGTCCAATTCAGATGACGATAGTAACGATGACGGTAGATTCCGTTTTATCAAAACACTATGAAACCGTGCTAAAAGACGTAATCGATCTGAAGATCAACTTCTTGTTGCTTTTTCATTGTTACTATCTGTAATGCAATTTTATAAGTCAGTAACCACCTGTAATTGTATCACTATAGTCTGTAGAGTTGAGGTTTTATTTCATAGAAGTCATACGTACCTGCCCATTAACATAACATGATGCCCTAGAACCATTTCTTAAATACCAGGTTAGACCACATTCAGGCTACAATGGTAAATTGTATGTATGTGTTTATTCGTGGTTTTATCTTAACTGAGCGATATGGTTGCTAACCGATAAAGCCCATTAAATAAAAAGAAAAAAAATACGTTATAGCTATCAACCGGTAGACCTCCACTGCTAGATATAGGCCTCTGCCACAGATTTCCTAAACAGACAGCCCTAAGAACTCCACCATACAATCCACCATCTTGTTGCCGAATTTTATTATGTTATTTAGTCTTCCTACACTGAGTCAGCCATTTCGTGGTGGCTTCTGCAAAACCTTTTCCACCAACGGTTATCGGTTCCGCAACATGAGCCGCTCCTTAAATATAATTATCTTGTCATTGACAATAGCACCCTAAAACTTATCTCCTGTCCACTTCAGCTACTTTTCTCTTATAAAAGCAACTAACTCCGCGCAGTAACTACACTAGTTTCAAAGCGTGGGGTTGTCCCCCCGTAGAGGGCTTTTATCCACAAATTGGATTAATTATCGCTTACGAACGAATAACAGTGGGGATCGCCTATTGTCGTCCCTATTTATAGGTTTTTTTGTAATCGCGTTTTGTGAAATGGGCTTGGCGTTTCCCGTATTTGTGGGATGTTTTCGAATTTGACGCTAATTGGTGGAAAATGAAAGGCTGTTTGTAAATAAGAATGTTATGCTACATAATGTGAATTATTTTCTTATAATTATCTTAATTGCAAAGGAACTTAACTCTTTCCGTGTCCCACATATGGTATACGCTCGGCAATTGTTTACCTATTTTGTCTGCTGTCACTGCCGCTGAACAACTTCTGTTTTAGGAAAGTTTTCTTATAGTAATATCTTAGGTTTGCGCGATCACTACACATGTGGTCGCAGGAGGACTGCCACGAACGCTGCAAAGTGTTCGAAACGTCAAGAAAAACAAAAAACCAATAATACACGCGATTAATCCGGTTAAAAGTTGTTTTATTATAATGTGAAAGTTTTCTTGTATTAAATTTCTAAACGATACTAATAATTATGCATATTATTTATGACACATACTAGAAACAAACAGTTAAACACGATTAAGATTAGTCAAACATAATACGATGAAATACGAGCTGGTTCAAATTACGCGAATGTTTTGTTGGACTAAATTAAATCATCTAACTAGATTTTAGTCAGCTAGTTCCTTAGTTACTTTAGCTTACTCTGCGTCATACAAATTGGATTTCCTGTAAACTCGGTACTTCAGTGAATGCAATCTGATTCCTCACTTTTATACACTGTGGTCAATGAAGGCCGTAATTACCAAAGAAATACCTGTGATGTTTTTTCTGGTAAAAAAATGCTCAATGTATTTTGGTCACCCCGTTTTAATTTTATTTTCTCACAGCTACAAAATGCACGCGGAATTCAAATTGAATTAATTTATTTGGTTATCGGGAAATGGGAAATTCAATATTTGCAGTGCAAATTCCGTTTGCTTGGACAATTGAAACTGTACCTACGCTAAAAGCAGATTTTTTTTTTGCCATAAGAAATACTATCGCTTAGACCTTAGACTATCGCTTTATAGCAGTATTAGACAAAATTAAATTTATATTTCGTGTCCCCACTCTAGAAATTTCTTAAAGGCAAATGATTATCTAACAGGTAGTAGAGCAGTTATAGGCTAGTGGTATGCCCGTTGGACTGGCAAGTCAAAGGTTGCAAATTCGAGCCCAAGGCACCTCTGACTTTTCATTGTCATGTGCTTATTAGTAATTTATCATCACATGCTTAAAACGGTGAAGGAAAACATCGTGAGGAAGCCAGCACACCTGAGAGATGTTCTCGATGGTGTATAAAGCCATGTTAGAGGTCTACGGATGATTTAAAATCTGACACGAGGTTGTCGTCAACGACGCGATAAGAACATAATTAACTAAAATACACAATAACTCTGTCCTAAGCTACTGTTATGAAACCAACGAAAGAAATACCTTATTAGTCAAACTAAAAAGTAGAAAACATTATTACTTATGCTAAAAAAACAGAGTGATTAAGAAAAAAAAAGAACATCTTATAAAAAGCGTGGGGAGGTTCATATTATATAATAACTTTACTTTTACCAATATCAGACATTAAAATATTTATAACAACTGACATCTAGCACCCCACGCTTTTTTACGACTGAAATCCTTAATCCTGAAGATCCTGATCAGAATAATCGGAAAAATTTCATTATTAAATTATTGTACTATCATCGGTCTTTGTTAAGTGTGCGAAGTTTCAATTCAATCCAACGTTTTAAAGTGGCTTAAAATCACGCAGATTCAGTTATATGTATATACGTAGATCAAAACAAACTCACACGAGTTTTTTAACAAACTCGCCGTGGACCCCCGTGACTTCATCACTTTTAGGACCTATTTGAAAATCAGCGCGGCAATATTTCGGTGTTGCCGCTTTATGCTGAAATAGGGGCCTTTTTTGGTCTCGTGCAGGTGAATTTTAGTAAGCCTTGTATTTTTATCAATTTTTTTTTCTGCTATTTTCAAAACTAAATTCGTCCACGAGACTGAAATAAATGCTTTCTTTCTAGATACGTACCAAGCTCATAAAAGCGTTTTAAAAACTAAGGTAGGTAATACAGCTCTTATAAAAACGCTTCAAATCACTTTTACGCGCGAACAATTCAAGCAATAAATCGGATATACCAGCGAAGTCAGGCATTTCTTGAAGATCAATTTATAAGGTGTCGCGACGACAACTCAGCGATACTTATTGAATTCTCATAAAAGACGACTTTTGCGATGACAAAATAAGAAAGAAAGGGTAAAGGTGACATAGAAGGTTTCTGACAATAGGTGCAATAATGTATTTTTTTTTCAACACACTTACTCGTGGGTTTAAAATGATATATCTCTTTTTAAAAAAAGCTGCGTAGTACCATTTCATTCATTTTGCCTTACAATAAAGAGTATTGATGTTTAAAAACTTTTCTGAGATTAAATATATAACTTTATCTTATTTTTTAAACTTTAGTTTGAAAATCTATAGCTTGATGTCTAAATATATTATTTATTTAGCACAGTCACAAAAATATTAAATCTCCTCAAGGAGTTCTCAAACATCAAAACTAAAATAAATGTGCTGCAGCTATCACGCATTCTTTTCTTATATTACGGCACTAAAGCGGAAAAACTTAAGAAAGAGCACACGTGATTAATAAGCCTCATTATGAACCTAAAAGCAGTGTAATGAGAGCCACTTTACGAGCAAGACTGATGAAAAATTATTTATTTTGGTCGCCAAAAATTAATATTAATATGGGTTATTATTAGAAAAATATTTATGTTAAATCAAATATAGGTTATTTGGCAACTTCATCAGTCTCCGATTGACTCGACGGAAAAAGAAATGCGCGAACCATTTTATTAACAAAATTAAGTTTAGATCATTTAATTCAACTTTTTACCTTGCGTGTTGCTAAACGTCGTAACTATGTGACGCGAAGTCTGACGCGTCACAAATATGAAAATATAGGTACCGAGATTTTAATAACGTTTATAAATTGATATTTCGACTTTATTAAAACTCTCTCAAAGCAGTTTCCAATGTCGATTGCAAGTTTTGTAAACAAAACGTTGATTGTTTTGCTTTGTTGGACGGGAATATGAAATATTTTGTCTTTTGAACTCAGTAACTGCGACGAACGAACTTTGTTATAGGAAATTCAAAACGCAATAACGATCGGGACACGGGTTTGCAATAAAATAAAATAAAGGAAACTGTTTAGTGAAGTGATGGGTCTTTTTTTATAATGAAGCTTGCTATAGTAACTTACTTATCCGTTTTCTTACTAAAGTTATTATATTAAATGGAATTTAATACTGTTTTCGATTTTTTTTACTTTTTCTTACTGTTTCTAGGAACTCATTATAAGAAAATTACTAGCAATGATGGCAAAAAATAAAATTCACATTCGGTAATACCGAAATTTGACTGATTCACCAAACTTTGGCTTCGCACATATGTGGCTGAATTCAAAATTCGACAAAATTCACAATGTAAATAGGACTTATGTACCAACACTCAAACAAATTTCATCTAAATCTTAATTTTAAAATAACTTCTTGTGCAGAATTCGTTTTGAACTGCGTAAAGTAGACATATCTGATACCTATAGCGGCTTATTGTAACATTTAATGTTACTCGTAGGTTTTGTAATCATCGTAGCAAATTAAACTGCTTTAGTCGACTACAATATCGATATTACCCATTTTATGTGTTAGCAACACCGATTTCGGTGACTGACAACACTAGGATAAGCCGTTAAGGTAACTTTCTATTGGAACTTTGAATTGAACGTAAAGAACTACGGCCTATTTTTTCGGAGCTGTCATAGAATCTGGATATTTTTGCGTAATATAGTGGAGTACCTGGAGAATATACAGCTATCTTGACAAATATTACGTGCGTTTTATTGCGTTATTGTGTTTTAGGGCCTTCCCACATGTCAATTTCTGAAAATATTCAAACAATGCCTACTAATTATTTTTAACGAGCAAACTGTTGACACGCGACATCGCCCCGGGTTCAGCTCATGATTGAGGGCTCCGTTCGAATTTGAAAAGGGCAATTTTAAAGAATGCACGTTGAACGTTGAACAATAATTAACCTTACATAGTGAATTTGTGGAAACCTTTCTGGTTTAATTATAAAAAGCATGTATTAACCATATTTTATATTAAACAACTGTATGTTTATCTTGACAATAAATAAATAACCAACAGAACTTACGAATTAGTGAGGACGGATTCTGAAGACATTCTCATGTAGCCTTATTAATCTAGTGCAAGCTTGGCTCTGAGCATCAAGTCCGCAGGATTCCGGATCCCGAGTCGGGCAAGTGTTATTTAGTTTTTCTGTTCGGATTTTCTCTACAGCCCGGTGTTCGGAATTTCTGCATCAGTTAAATGCCTAGGTACATTCTCTGCCTAACTGCTAGAAGAATATATTATATTAATGGTATGTCAAGATATTCTAAGGATACTTCTCAAATAACGAGTTTGTATCTTTATCCCCGTTTTATTCCGCAGATTTCTTCATACAATTGGATTTTACACCGCTAATAGGGGAAAATATATTATCACTAGTAGAATGGATCGTCCTCGGTAATACTCACTAAGTACCTACCAGTTTTGAATCATTCTTTACTCTGTGTACCTATTCGCTATCTCGGTTGCCAACAGAATTGATGGACACTTTGTAGTACATTGCGTCGTGTGTTACAGCTTGTCTATGATGAGCAATAATATTAAAAACTTACGACGCAATCTACTAGAAAATGTCCATCAATTCGGTTGGCAACCGAGATAGCGAATAGGTACGCAGATAGTATAACATGAATAATTTTAAACAGGCATATTAGAAGTAGTAGCTTTTTCAAACTTTCTGTTGTACTAGTAGTAGTAGTACTAGCCTCAGTGGTGTAGTGATACAGGAACGGCTGCTGAGCGTGAGGTCCTGGACTCGTTTCGCAGGTCAGGCAATGTGAGTGTGATTTTTCTAGAAATGCCCAGTATGAGTCTGGAGTATGAAGTTGTGCCTGGTACAGATGCAATAGGACCACCTGTGGCTAAGAATTACCAAACATAAAACCCAATAACTCCTTTCTGACTTGAGATTCGAACGCTCTGCCGCCGCGCTTGACATTTTTTTATCTTAATAATTTAATCATGATTAAAAAATCATAGTAATAATATTCTTTTTCTAATCAGAAGCCCAGGTTTCGAAACGATACCTAACTAGTCTTATAAGTATTGATAAGCAACCTGGCTTCAATCACTCGGCTACAGTTCCACAGATTGCCAATTATATAACCAGTCTAAGGCTTTCCACATAATACTACAGTAAAGGCAGTTACAGACAACCTTCCTTGAAACCTGGGAGCTCGTTAGTAGCAAAGACATGAACAAGTAAATCGACTTACTTAGAATTGTTGCATTCAAATGAAGTTCGACCATTTTCTTACTAAAGTCGTTTTAAAAATAATGAAAACAATTAGGCAAGCTTTGTAAGTCGGGCGTGTTAAATGGTTTATTTTCCTTTTATTTTATCAAACTTTATAGAGCGATATCGTTTTCTTGGAATTCTTAATATCTGTCTTCTATATCATATTTGTAATCATAACATTTTCAGTCCTTTTGATTAAACAGTCATTGCTGCAAATTTGCAAAATAATTTTATATATACAAATTCTATCGGATTCCAAAAAAAAAATTACATGTTATTGTAGACTCTATGGTCTATTTAGATGCAATTTTTTTTTTAATTCTCACGTATTGGAGGTGAACATATGTGTTTGAAAGTGCTAATTACAAAATAACAGAATTACAAATCAACAAGGCATTCAGACCAATTAATGAACTGGGTCGTTTTCTGTAAAAATAATCGAATCTTTTATGGATCCACGTTTGATTACCAACTCATAACATAACATAACATAAACATAACATAACATAGCATCACGCCTGTATTCCCCGAAGGGGTAGGCAGAGGTGTACACAATTGTACACCCACATTTCACCAATGCTGTTATTAAGTCCCATGTAATAGGTGGTGAGCCTATTGCCATCAACCGGGCACATTTCCAAACTCCGGGCTGCTACTGAGAATTTCCTAACAGAAAATCTCAATAACACTTTGCCCGACCCGGGAATCGAACCCGAGACCTCCTGCTCAGCAGTCGCGCTACGGACCACTAAACCAACGAGGGAGTTCACCAACTCGCCTGATGTTAAGCGACGATGTTGCCGAGGATAGAGCTGAAAATAGATACAGATTACTTCTATTCACTCTAGCCTTGAATATCCCTAGGTTGTTGTATTTCTCAGGAAACAAAGAACACGGCTTTCGTATCAAGAAAAACCCACATTTCCTAAATTCGGACCAATAAAAAAGCAATTGAAACACCAAACCAATCCGAAACAAATAAAACATTCCCAACAACGGGATTGGGAACGGGAATTAAGAGATAGGAACACGATTAGCAATTATCTTGACGTGCAATCGGCTGACGGCGACGTCTATTTGACTTCATTACCGATTCCTGACGCTTTCGAATCTTTCCCTTCAATTCCCGGCGTATGTTACACGTTGTTTTGCCTTTTTTTTTGTTTTTTTTTTCGTCTTTCTGACGTGATGAGGGAAAGGTATTGGGAGGGAACAACCCGTGCGATCCATTAATCAATGGGCTTTTAGTATCGTATCTCTGAGTTTCCGTGTTTTTAAATTATTAATTTGTATTAATTATAAATTATTTTTCTTTGTTTTAAAAAAAAATTGCCCCACTCGAGGAATTTCTTCCTGTAACGTGGGTGCGTAAAACACATAATCTCACATACAAAACACACCCAGACCCGGAACAATTATCGGTATATCAAACAAGTATTTGGTCCGTGCAGCAAAAACCTGCGACACGCAGCGCAGCAGCCGGCCTCTCGACCACTGCACTACCCAATTAACACAGGAAGTTATAAAGGGTGTTACAAAGCTTAAAGCTAGGTACAATCGTGGACCCTGTTAGGGCACAGCAAGAGTAGGCATTACATAGATAATATATTATTTACAAAACATATTATGACTAATAGAGACATTAGTTCATTATAAAATATAATTAATTACGTATCTTTATAAAATTATTTCAGTGATTTACAATAGGTACATAGTATTATTTATTATTTTAAATTAAAGTATGCTATTATCATCATATAATATAATATTAATTTTAAGTTAACTTAAGTATGACCATTACACATTTTTTTTCCTCAAAAAACTCTTGCAAGTTATAATAGGATTTATCTGTAAGGTAGTTAATTAAATTTTCTTTTCAATGTGTTTTTTTTGGATGGGGACAAATTATTATTATGTTATTAAATGATACACAAACAACATACGTATTGCTTTAGAATCACAAACTTATCAAGTAAATTAACAAATGAAGTTTCAATCATCATAGTCAATTTTTTATTTGATACTACTTCCATATTTTTGACAAATATTTACAATTTAACACTATACACTATACAACTATAAAATAAATACTATTCTAAGTTTAAAATAAAATAAGAAAATTTACTCAGGCGTCAAAGTATTCCTCCGCGTCGCTGTCTTCAGGAAAAGTGCCCAGAAGACTGGCAGCATTGCCCCGTTGTATGGCAATGCTTATTCTCTGACCGAGATATAAGCCAGCCCTCTGGTCACGCGAAGTGTCGACCAGTCTCCGCGAAAGTTCTTTGTGCAGTAGTCGTGCACTCGGACCCCACGTCCCGAGCGTCTCGACCCCAAACGGCTCAAAGTCGTAACAGCCGACTAAATTACTGTATTTGCGCCGTTTGAGGGTCTCTGCGGCTGAGGCAGCGGCGCCCGCACAGCCAGCCGAGCTTGGAAGGTGAGATGGAGCAAGGGTGTCGACACATGTTGCGTCCCACACCAAAGGCCTACCCATCTTCCACGGCACTAACGACATACCATCTGGTCTCTTACCATCGTCCCGTGCCAAGCCATTGGGTTCTAGTACAGCTGGCACGCCGGCGGTGGCGAGGCCACGGCGGATGATGTCGTTTAAGTTAGCGTGCCGCGCTATGCGGCCTGCGCTTCTACAGCAGGAAAGACCGTGGTGTCCGAGGCTGTCGACAGCTTCGCCACAGTGACAACGATGCGGAGCAACACAAGTAGCGCCTAAGCGTAAACATGTAGCGAGCCGAAAGGTCGTATCGTCCAACATTGTGCCTATATTGGGCGACGGAAGTGCCTGAAGCCAAAGCCCTGACTCCCATTCTCCCACAGCCAGAAGGCGGGCGCGCTCAGCAGCATTGGTAGACGTATTAATTAAATTATTCCGTACCAGCCTGCAGAGCGGCTCGTCCCACTGCCTCTGGGAGGATGGGTGGGCAGGCAAAACTGTATCCGGGCAAGCTATTTTCCAGGCATTCACAGCATCGGACAGGCCCGGTACCTCGAAGTCAATCAGTGAGGAAGCTAAAATTTTCCTGGTTAACTTCTCAGTGCTGTGGACCGAGTACAGGAACGCCGGTAAACTTACACTGGAAATTTTACGGACGCCGAGACCACCGAACTGAATAGGTAGTGTGGCTTGTAGCCAAGCTCGGTCGTCCAATGCCACATTTATAATTGATGTTAAACTATTTCGTATAATTTGGTCTATTTTATCTAAAATATTGTAATGTTTCCATAAGTGAGAGGAACGAAGAATATACATAAATTTTGGGCCGAAACAACAATACCTAATTATGGTAAATGCCGAATGTATATTAATTTTATGGAACTTTTCGGAAATACTGTTAAAATTTTGGATTTTTTCTTCAATGAAACTAGAAAAAGATTCTTCGAAAATTGGCGATCCTAGGAGGTGAAGGGAGCTTTTTTCCAAAATTTTGATATGGGGAGCTATTGTGTTGAATTTTTGCATGATTGATAGTCTATCTGAAATATCCGAAATGAAAATTTCACATTTTGATGTGTTAAGGTCCAGGCCAATAGATTGGAATTTATGTTTTAGAAAAGCAAAATCGTTTAAGACTGTATCTACATCACCTCCTAGTGTTCCATCGTCTAAATACCACAGATTAAATTTGGAATTTAGTTTTTGGATAATTGGGTGAATAGCCAAACTGAAAATAACTGGCCCGAGGGGGTCACCTTGTTGACAGCCGACTGCAGATTCCAAGAGATTGTCCTTATAAGATAATTTTGATGGATGCCTATAGCATTGCCAAAGGAAACTATAAATTTCGGGTATTTCCTTTTTTGCCTCTGCCTACAAAGTGTCCCTATTTACAGAATTGAAGGCGTTTTTTATGTCAACCTTAAGAATGACCTCACCTTTGTTGTTGTGAAGATAGGCAGACAGTGCATGTACGGCAGCCTCACAGCCCCCTTTTGAGCCGAACCCTAATTGTAGGGGCTGGAATTTTCTGACGAGACTTTCGCTATAGCGTTTACAGCAAATTTTGGCTGCCATACGCCTGTAGGTACACCCTACGGCAATGGGACGGATACCGCCAACTTTATTGCGTAGAGCGCATAAATTAGCCCCATACAACACATCGATGACGGCATCAGTCACACCGCCGGAGAGCATTAAATTGGTCAAAGACGTGAGCTCCTTCCAGAGCGACTCACCAGCAGGTCCCGCACTTGGACTTAACAAATCCTTTAAATGTTGTGGAGACAAGCCATCGAGACCGCTGGCGGAGCCGCTTCTGAAGGAACTCACGGCTGCGACCAACTGGGGACCTGAAACGGTAAGGGTGTCAGTATTTGGATCGGGAGGGTCAGGGAAAGAGAGGTCATCCGTTGGAGCTGGATGCTTGCTCTGCAGAGCTGTAAAGGTTTCTGGAGAGCAAGGCGCCACCACATCACTACTAAAAAGAATCCTGGCAGCTCCACTTATGTCACCTTCACTTATCTTTGTTTCTACAAGGTGATATGCGTCTTTTCGGGTATGGTGAAAATCTTGAGCCGGTAATTTTAGATCTGAAGTAAGGGTCCAAACATTACAATTATCTTTAATTTGAGTTGTTAAAGTTTTTGTACTTGCTAAATTCTTTTGAATATGAAGGATGCGATAAGGGAAGGTAAGCAATTGCTCCCAAGCTCTAAAGGAGTTTTCCCGTGTCGCCCGATGAACGCAACGTGCCAAACTTTGAGCTACCGATGGTCTAGCGCCACGGGGAACTCTCTTTAACACCGGACATGAATGTTTTAATTTTGATAGTGTTTTCCAAAGGGGTGTGTTGTGGAGTGGTATGTCATTTGAAGTAGGAGTAGTGGTACTGGCAGTATTGAGTGGGCTTAAAGGTGTATTTATGGCTTTGTGAACCTTACCAAAATGTATCTTCAAGCCCCGCTCACCTTTGAAGTATCGTGCTTGGGAGCAATAGGGACATCTAACCAGGATGTCAAGCGATGTAGAAGGTTGACTGACCATGGGCGTATCGGCACCGCTACTGTCATTTTGATGCATTTATATCTTAATTAATATAAACATTTATAAATAATAATAACAATGAAATAATAAAAAGTAAAACTAATGTCGAAACATTTTTGACGGCCACGGGATGTCACAGGACAAGTTGATTGGTGATTGGTTGACCGTCGCTGTGGATATTATTTGGCCAATCCGGTGCCGGCGTCTTACGTGGTGACCGTTGCCAAGCGACTTAATTTATGATGTCTCGTCCACAAATATCAATAAAATTCACGAATGTTCATTTTTATCTTCAGGACCAAGATGAAGGTCCGAATAATGCGGAAAATTCACGCTACTTGTCGCTTGTAGAGTCAAACACTTTCTATTTTAGCGTTTCAACAAATAATTTCACATAAATAATAATTAAATATGTAGGTCGTGACAGATCAAACGTCGTCCGTCGTCGTCGAATCTCGAATCGAATAATATTTGTTTCTTGTTTTATATTATTTGGTATTTTATTATAAACTTTAACAGGCATACAGTATGGTCCTCTATGAAATATTGATAGACTGGACGTAGGCAGCGCCAGATTATTTCCATGTCTTATGTTTCGCTCTTAAGTGTAATGGTCTCTGTTACGGTTAAAAAGATGAGTGTTTTTTTTACAAATTGTAGATTAATGTTAATGTAAGAATGCATAGTTTTTTAAAATGTGGTCGACAACTGACCGTCCCCCTTTATTGGATAATATTCTAATGAATTTCTTTTGCAATTTGAATATGATATCAGCGTCATAAATAATACATACCTTTACGTTTATATAGATACTGCAGTTATATAGTTATCTATTTATCATAACCTAAATAGATAAAAATTGAATTGGAAACCTCATACTGAAAACTTATGCAAGAAAATGAGTAAAGCTGCATACGCCTTGCACACATTGTCGTCTATAGTAGATGTTGAAACACTGCTGACAGCCTACTATGGTCTATCAGAGTCTCATCTACGGTATGGAGTTATTTTCTGGGGCAACTCAACAGAAAGGGAAACGGTGTTTAAGGCCCAAAAGAGATGCATACGTTCTATGTTTAAAATAAAACCAACTGATAGTTGCGTCCCTTGCTTTGAAAAGTATAAAATCCTCACATTACCATCTCTTTACATCATGGAAGTAGCGCTTTTCGTAAAAAGTAATCCTCATCGTTTCAGGCTATTGAATGATATAATTCCTCGAAATTGACGCGACAATGACAGGATATGCCTTCAGACTGCAGGAACAGCCCTTATGCGCAAAAGTGTTTTTTGTATGGCTCCGATAATATTTAATAAATAACCTAAAAGCTGGAGAGAACTGCCATTAAGAATATTTAAAAGAACGCTTCAAAGAATTCTACTGAGTAAAGTGTACTACAATATCTCAGATTTCCTTAATGAAAACGATTTTAGTGTTCCGACTGTTAAAATATAAATTTACTCTTATGTTTTATACCTAGTACCTATTATGTAATGCTCATTAAATATATTGCATGCCGATTGGTAAAGTATGGCTGATCTATCTACATTTATGTAACTGAACAACTTTATTGTACCCATATTTGCAAAATAAATTGTCTGTCTTTAATCAAAAGCCTAAAAAATAAGTAATTTATCAAACCATAAAATAATATTTGCATGTCTGAGCAACTTCCATCGATATAAAATGTTATTAGAAAACTTTTGATTAGTTTTCATTACGTTCATAAACTATTAATGTCCTGAAGATGTTTTACTAATAATATTATTATAAAACTTTTTGATTACGAGAATTTCCTACAAGAAAAGACGGCGTCTTCACTTGTCTAGGAAACAGCAGCGCGGCTGATAAGCGTG
This sequence comes from Xylocampa areola, assembly GCA_935421205.1. Classification (NCBI taxonomy): domain Eukaryota; kingdom Metazoa; phylum Arthropoda; class Insecta; order Lepidoptera; family Noctuidae; genus Xylocampa; species Xylocampa areola. The sequence continues at coordinate 14,832,828 of OW285206.1, forward strand.
ACGTCGTGGGTTAAATCCTTGGATCGGGCAGTGTATTGGGTTATTCTGTTTATGATGAACATTATTTTTATTGTTTTTTATTTTAGTAATGTTATCAGAGAGAGATGGAATTTGAGAAAAGCCTTTAGATATCCACTTATTCTTTATATAAAAAATATGTTAAAATATTGTACATACTATCTGTTTATTAATACAATTCCTAAATTAATCGCTTTTTTTACATACATATTGCCCTTATAAAAATTATTTGGCGATTGAAAAATCGTCCCTAAAATGTCTCATTTTTTTACTAATATACTTGGGAGAAAGGTATATACTGATCCCCTTTTCATAAAAATCAAATAGTGTAGTAATGATTTACTTCCCTTTTTTGCCATGGCCTCTGTTTCCAATACGCATTATTTTGTTTGTTTGCTTATAAAGATTTAACTCGAAAACTACTCATCCGATTAAAAATTCATTCACCAGTAGAAAGCTGCATTATTACCGAGTAACATATGGATTAATCGCGTGTATTATTGGTTTATGATTTTCCTGACGTTTCGAACACTTTGCAGCGTTCGTGGTCGCAGGAGGACTGCACAGTGTTCGAAACGTCAGGAAAAACATGAAAGTTTGTGATGATGGGTATCCACCCATCCCCACCGTCTCCCGCTTGTAACTCTTTCATGCAATAACTAACGGATTTGGATAAAATTTGGCACACAGATTGCTAATAAGTAATCTCACTTTACAAGTTTACAAAACCGATTCCTTCGCAAAGCTACAGGTGCCCCTTGGTTCGTTAGGAATCTTCAACTCCACATCGACCTCAGAGTGCCCACCATTAGGCAATTCATGAAAAGAGCATCGAAGAGATACTTCGAGTCCACCCCTAACCATCCGAATCCCTTAGTTGTCTCTTCCGCCGACTACAGGCCGTCCCAGATCAACAAAATCCGCCGACCACGTCACGCTCTCCTCCGTCCCGATGATAGGATCACTGTAGCTCAAGAGTCTAACAGACACACAAGCACACTCCGACGCGCTCGATCGCCTTGCTATAGACCTCGCCGGCGAGGTCCGCGCTGAGCCAGTAGCTTTAAACTCGACCCTTAATAATAAGGTAACCGATATGATCCAGCTAGTCCCTAGTTGTCCCCCCAGCAACGGCCTAAGCCGAGGTTCGTGTCCCGCAGGGGACGCCCTTAGTGCTGTGTTGCTTAGTTTGTAGTTAATAAAAATATGCTCTGGCTGGAGGCATCAAATTGTCTCGCCACAGCTATTGTTCGGTTACGCAGATCAAACCCCTATGGGTTTACAGCAAGAGGCCAACAAACCAAAATAAAATGTTAATAATTTGGATAAAAAGTAACCTATGTATTGACATAGGTTACTTTTTATCCCGTCTGGGCCCGATTCTGAAGCCCACGCAGACGAAGTCGCAGGCAGAAGCTAGTATAGGAATAAATATTTCCATAAATCAGGTCAACAAACATTTAGGTCGCCAAATTATGTCTCGAAATCATGGCGAATATATTAAATGTTAAAAAATAACAGTATTTTCTAGGAATTTGCAATTTTTATAACAAAATAAGTGCTAACGAACTGAAAAAAAGGGGAAAATAAAAACGTAGCGCCGCCGTGCCGCCATGACACCATGTCTGCATATAACGCATGTATCAATGAGTAGCAATTAAAAGATATTGAATTTGTAAAAAAAATATTATACGGTAACTTTTTGGTCTAGATAAATCTTTCAAACACATAAACGCATACGTAACGATCTCTTTCGTCAAAATAACAGAAAGTTATGAAAATACCGGTTTTAGAATTAGATTTTTTTATGGAAAGAAATATGCGGTCGTGAGCAGGATTCGATTCACTCTCCATGCACCCTCCAGGCGCTCTGACCATTAATCTCCGTGGAGATGGCTTAGTGGTCAGAGCGCATAAAGTATTTATCCGGAAAGCGCAGGTGCGAATACTGCTCACGACCTGCATGTATGTATTATTCAAGATAAATCTTTGAAAAGCATTAACGCATGCTTAGCGAACTCTAAAGTTACAATATTAAATGGAAAAAGAATACGGTTGCGAACAGGATTCGAACCTGCGCCTCCCGGATGAATACTCCAGGCGCTCTGACCACTACGCCATTTCGACGTACGTACTACGTGTATGTACTATGTTTACTGTTTTTTAACTCCGATCTTTATATTTCTTTGTATGCTATTGTAAATCTTGAGTAGTTGCATATGTTTACGAGATGATACTTTTTATTGTTTTTTTTTTTATTGCCATTTAAAAAGTAATTTTCATTGATAGAAACATTTAAATAGCACACAGTTAACTATCTCCCTGCCCTCATTTCAATTGAATAGTTAGGCATACCTTAAATATACATTTCAAGAAACGCAATTTCCTGTTGTCATATATATGGCAGTTTCGTACTAATCAATAATGTACTTAAAGGACCTGTCCCACTGCCAGCGAATAAGCGAAAGGCTATCGACTATTATTCCAAGATTCCATCATTGCGAATTAAAAATAATATTTTATTTACCACTGCGTCGACAGGCACTCACTAGTTTGTAGCAGCGACACATAAAACCTCGCTCAGCGATTCTCACTTCGTATTATGTTTTTATTTTACATTTTTGGCGGTCAGTACATTTGCTCATATCCCAGCCTCCCGAGCCCATATATATAGCTCCTCAGGTTCCGAGCACATATCTTTGTCGACAAATTTGTCGAATCGATAGAAACCTAAATTAACTTTTGGTCTAGTGGTCCCAAGCGCGACTGCTGAGCATGAGGTCTTGGGTTCGATTCCCAGGTCGGGCAAAGTGTTATTGGGTTTTTCTGTTAGGAAATACTCAGTAGCAGCCTGGAGTTTGGAATTGTGCCCGGTAGATGGCAATAGGCTCATCACCTATTACATGGGAGTTAATAACTGCATTGGTGAAATGTGGATTTAAAATTGTGTACACCCCTGCCTACACCTTCGGGGAATACAAGCATGATAATATGTACGTTTTACCGTTTCATCAAAATTTTCAATTTTAATCGTCAAATTTACTATAAAAACCGGCAAATGTGTCGACAAAAAATGCCTCTGTGTTTGTTTTGGTATTTCTTCTCCGAGGTAATCAGATGAGAAATATAAGCGGCTCTTTTTAAATCATAGTGACATGTAAAAGAGTTTGAAAAGATCTATTTACAAAAGAGACAATTGCACTTTACTACAAAAACTACCCGTGCTCGCACAGCGTAGACGCGGCTTTATCAATTTCCTACTCGCTGCTTGCCGCTCGCCAGCTTGGTACTAGTTTTTCGCTCAACTCACAACTCGCTTATCGCCGGCAGTAAGACAGGTGCTTAATCCCTGCTATTATAACAAAATTCATAACAGTCATTTGTTTAATAAGCCCACACAAAGAAGCTAGGTGATCACTCACAAAGCCTCGTAGGCACATAGTTCTGTGCCCCGGCTTCACCCGACTAGAAATTGATTTTATACTTGACTAGTGACCCTCGGTTCATTGAATTGGAACTAAATTGTATGGCAATATGGTATCGACCTGTTAACGGTGGTTTTACACTTTCAATGGATAAGCATTATTTTTGTATGAGTCATCATCATAATCATTCTCCTGCCGTTATCCTAATTTAATTGGGGTCGGCGCATCACGTCTTTTTCTTACATACATTCATATTTGTATGAGTATAAAAACAAATAATTGAACTGTTCAATAAAACCATGCTATATAAATTTATATATACGTGACAACTATTTTATAAAATAATATATATTATATGCAATACGACGATTTGATAATGAATGCAATGAAATATAGCGTGAGGGGTGTGGCAACGGCTCAAAAACATGAATGATGTAGGAAAGGATTATTACACTATGAATGGGAAATTATTATACTTTCACATTTTTATAATAGGTACTACCGATCAATTCTCCTAAAATAGGTATTCTTCATTCACAACTTATTAGATAGAAACATTATAAACTTCTGGTGTGGAAAATCCATCATTGAGTATCTCAACAACTATCATGTGTTGGATTCCCGGGTCGGGCATAGTATTATTGCGACTATATTTTTTTTTTTGTTAAATTTACCCGTAGAAGCAATCATATCCCTGTCGGGCATAGCAAATTTTTAATTAAGTAGGGAGAGGAAGAGTACTGTATTAATTTTCTATTAAGTATGTTTTTTTATATCCATTCATTTACTAATTCTATTAATATTATATATGCAAGTCTATAAATCCCTTATACATATAATTCAATATATAAGGGATGTTGTCAGATAATGAAAGCGAATAATTGCATACTGCTTAATATTATAATTCTTTAACAGCACGAACCTCGGTACCTATTTTTAGTGCGCCAAGCAAACAGAAATTGTAAATTTCTGTATTGACCAGTACCTTTTGATAACCCTGCACACCTTACCTCTAATTAATAAAATTAACAATTTAATATATGTTTGGGAATTTAATTCCCCTGTTTGTAAACGAAGCTTACACAGTAGCGAATTGTTTGACCTGCCGCCAACCGGTGACCCTTGGTTTTGACACTTCACTTTATTAAGGTTTAATTAAAACCTAAATTGAGTTGTAGCACAATCCTTGTGCTTATTTAATTACCTGGGGTGCGTCTCATTTTTTATATAAAGTTATTTGGTATAATTTCATTTCAATACCGTTCTCGTGAGATACAATTTTATTACGTATAACATACATTAACTCGAATACTGGTTTCAAATAACATCATTTTACCACATAAAGTTAATTTGACCGAATTTTATTTATTTTATAACAAAAAATAATGATTCTTTAACGGTTATTACTACCGCGGCGATGTCGCGAGTCAAAATACGACATCGCCGCGGGTTCAGCTCATGAATAAGGGCTCCGTTCGAGTTCAAAAATAGTCGGGCAATCCCGAAGAATGCAACTGAGTAATAATCGTTAAACAATAATTAATATGAATGATAAATGATAAATGATAAATGATAAATGATTTTATTTCTGTAAATAGATCTGTTGAAGACACTTTTACAAGTCATTTTTTTAAACTAGATGGCGCCGGCGTTTCCTATCTGACTGTCTCTGAGAAGAAACGCCGAAACAAACTCAGAGGTCAACGTCTCTTTTAAAGTCCAGACATAATAGTATGTACATATCTATGTGAGTGTAACGATGCAGGGATCGTCTGGAATGGCCTTTTGAGGAAAGAGCCATAGCAGCTTCGAGGTGACCTGTCCTGTCTGACGGCACGTATGCATCAGTCATCGTGTAGCTCAACCATAACTAAGGGAGCTCAACGACCCGTCACAAGACGATACCAGATCAGGAGGACATTTGCGTAGGTCACATAAAACGACTCAAAACCGCCAGACAGTCTATGAGGTTCATGTATGAATGAATTTCTAGCCCACATCGTACTCACATTCACATTGCAAATAGTGTCTAATAGACTAACAATATTATCAAAAAATGTCAAGAATCAATGTCAAAAAGAATAATCTTAATATAATAAATTCATTAAAATATCAGAAAATAAATTAATTAAACATTACAATGTCAACAGTGGTAAAAAAAATATCAAAAAATACAGCAATTATTAATGAGTGTCTAAACATTAGAGCGAGCGGCACAATCCCAAGCATTTTTATCTTCTACGTAGTCTTTGATTTTATAGTAACCCTTTTTGCAAAGAGTCTGCTTCACATATGACTTAAATTTGTTGAGACTCAATTCTTGAATATTGCTTGGGATTTTGTTGTAGAAGCGTACACTTTGACATCTATATGAATTACTAATTTTTTGGAGCCTAGTTGATGGTAGCACGAGTTTATTTTTGTTCCTCGTATTGAGACTATGAACGTCGCTGTTTTTACAGAATAGATTAATGTGTTTCTTAACATAGATCAAATTTTCATAGACATATTGAGATGCGACCGTCATTATCCCAATTTCTTTGAATTTATCCCTCAGTGAGTGCCTATAACTAAGGTTATAAATTGCTCGAATAGCCCTCTTCTGCAGCACAAATATAGTTTGAATGTCAGCAGCATTTCCCCACAACAAAATGCCGTACGACATTACACTATGAAAATAACTAAAGTATACTAATCTGGCTGTTTCTATATCAGTTAATTGACGTATTTTATAGACCGCGTATGCTGCAGAACTGAGTCTGTTCGACAACTTATTAATATGTGGGCCCCATTGCAGCTTTGAATCTAAAGTAATACCCAAAAACATTGTAGTGTCTACAAGATCTAAATGTTCATCATTTATCAATACACTGGTTTTTATTTGCTTAACATTAGGCAATAAAAATCTGATGCATTTAGTCTTCTTCTCGTTTAAAAGTAAATTATTAACATTGAACCAGTGTATTACTTTAGAAAGAGTGTTATTTACATCGTCAGTAACTGGCTGTTGCCGTTTAAGTTTAAATAAGAGTGATGTATCATCAGCAAATAACACAATATCTTGATCATTTTTTACCATAAAAGGTAAATCATTAATGTAAACGAGAAATAGGAATGGGCCCAAAAGTGAGCCCTGCGGAACTCCCATAGTAACCAACGACCCTTGGGATCGCTTTCCATTGACATCCACTCTTTGGATCCTATTACTCAAATAAGATATAAGAAGATCCAGAGCAGTATCCTTTATTCCATAATGTTGTAACTTCCTGATTAATGTTTCATGAAATACGCAATCAAACGCCTTAGACAAATCACAAAAAATTCCTAAGGCATCATGTGAATTCTCCCAGGCATAATAAATATTATCTAAAAGCTCAACACCGGCATCGGTTGTTGAGCGACCCCTTGTGAAACCAAATTGTTTATTGTGTAACAGATTGTTTTTGTTAAAATGACTTAGCAACTCATCAAGAATTAATTTTTCAAATATTTTACTGAAGGTGGGAAGCACAGAAATAGGTCTGAAGTTAGTGGGGTCATTCGTGCTGCCCGATTTAAACAAAGGTATGACTTTACTGCTTTTCATTAAATCAGGAAATACACCACAATCAATACAATTATTATATATCATGGCCAATTCTGGCGCGACTATGTTAATTATCGATTTTGTAAATTCGACAGAATGGCCCCAAAGATCGGCGGTCTTTTTAACATTTAGGGTATTAAACATTTTTACAATATCTTTGCCATTTATATAATGGAATTTAAATTCATTAATGCATATATTAACATTTTCTTTTAATAAAGTCTCAGCAACAATGGGACATGACCTCAGGGTTTTAGTGGTTGAGATTGGAATGTCTGTGAAGAATTTTTCAAATGCTGTAGCAACTTCTAAATCTGATTTAATTTCTTCATTACTAATATTAAGGCAAATCTCACTTTTACAATTCCTAACTCTACCAGTCTCGTTATTTATAATATCCCATGTCATTTTAATTTTATTATTACTATTTTTAATTTTTGCACTTATATAACGAGCCTTTGCTATATGACAAATATTTTTAAATAACTTTGAATATTTTTTTACATAATGGTAAAATTCATGACTTTTATTATAGTTTCTTTCTTCATACAATTCAAATAATGTTTTTCTACTTTTATAAATACCCTTAGTGGCCCATTCACTGAAGGTTGCAGTACCTCGAACAGAGATCTTCTTGGGGATAAAAGTTGAATCAAATTCAGTACAATACATGTTAAAAAAAGAATTGTACTGCTGGTTAGGGTCATCACTACAATATAAGTGAGGTAATTTATAAATTAATTTGTTTTTGAATATCTCCAAGCGACCCGCAGTTTTAGGCACTACAGTAATGTCTTTCTTTACTACATCTTTGGACTGTTTCAGAAAAGTAATAAACTGTCCACAATGATCAGAGTCTAGTTGATTTATAATTTTTTTACTCTGTGGTACAATGTCTGTGTATATGTTATCCAAACATGTAGCAGTGGTAGCAGTTATTCTAGTCGGCTCCAAAAAAAGATTTTCAAGATTATATGACTTAAATAAATTTTTAATTTTTATGCACATAGAAGAATCCTCCAATAAATTAACATTAAAGTCACCGCATATCATTACATTTTTATTCAATTTACAAACCTTTTGCAAAACTTCATCCATGACATTTTCAAAACAGTCATATAATGATGAAGGCGGTCGGTACACACTCAATACAACAAGCCGCTCAAGCTCAATGCAGGCTATTTCTATAGTACGCTCAACAGAGAGGCACACAATATCTTTACGTTCTTTAAACTGATAATGTTTCTTTATTAAAATTAATGAGCCACCATGTATGGCATTTTCTCTGCTGAATGAACTACCAACTTGGTGATTATTGTAATTGAATATGAGCTGATGGCTTTTAAGCCAGTGTTCTGTAATACAAAAGATATCAATATTGTTACAGTTCATAAACAATTCAATTTCAAGTTCTTTATTCAACATTCCCTGAATATTTTGGTGCACCAAGATGATGGTATTTAAAATATTGCATGTATTTGTTACACTAATAGGTGCAATTTTTTTAATAAATTTATTGTTATATACGCAAGAGGTTGACTCTATTGTCTTAATTTCTAATTTAAATTATCAATAATGTCAATTTTATTAGCCAAATTCTTGGCTGGTTCATTATTAATGTCATTAAATTGCTCAATAGAAGCAACAGTTTTTGTAGCCAAGTTCTTGGCTGAAACATCAAAAAAATAGGATAGCGATACAGCTATTTGTCGTTTACAATATTTTGATAGATAATAACTATCTTTGGTCAAATATAAATTATTACTAACATAATTGTTAGAGTCAATTATTTGAAAATTATTATTGTAACATGTCAATGTGTTTAATGTCAAGTTTAGCTTAAATCTTATATTATTTTCTTCCTGTGGCAAACTGTTACTGTAAGGAAATGTGAACATCACAATTTTACCTAAAGTTAAATTCAAAAGTTTGTTATGGTAATATAGAAGTCTATTTTTGTTTACATTCCCCCTATTTGCAACCATTACCAATAAGGTTGTGTCCTGGCTGAAACTAAAACTAAGAATTTTTTCCATAATATTAATATAACTAAGACCAGGCATACAATAATTAGTAATGGTTTGTCCTTTGCTATAATTTGATAGTAACTGGCCCATATCTTTACCAATTTCATCACTAAATATCACAATTTGAGGTTTATTTATGGATTGTTGGGAACTGTGGCTATGTGTTGAATCATCACACATATGCACAATAGAGGGATCACAAACTGACACAGAATTTACCGATGGGTGCATACCATTGACTGAGCTGTTATTTGTCACTGAATGTGAGTGGTCATTGTTACAAGTACATGAACCCACCAGCTCACTCATGGCCAGCATGTACTCCCTCATTTGCAATTCAGAGCTTTTGTATTTGTTTGTCACAATGTGTCTCACGAAAGTTAATACATAGAAATTGTTTGATCTAATCTGTGAAATATTAATATAATTAAATTGATACCTCCTATCAGCGTCATCACCCCGACTCAGAGCACCAGGACTTGGTTAGGTTAGGTAAGAAGTTTAAGGCGTGAGCGGAGCGGAGCTCCCGTCATAAACTCTGTGGTATTTTTTTTTATAAATCACTTAGTAAGAAGAGCGTCCCGCTGCGGGGCTCCGTCGACTTGTTTTATACAGTGATGATTTTTCTTAGGCAAAATTAACTTTATAACTTTTGAGTAATATGTCAAACGATTTTATTTTAAACTAGCTGACACAGCAAACTTCGCACTGCAATTTTTTTTCTGTTCGTTTAAAAGAATTATCTAATTTGGTGCAGTCGTTCGGAAGTTAAGCGCTTACAAACATTTCCGCGACTCATTTTTATTTATATGATATACGAGTATATTATGTTTATAAAAAATAGTTCTTTTAAAATTATATATTTCGTTCATTATAAGAAATTATTGTTATATCAAATAAAATTATAGATTCAATTGTTATGTCTTGTAAATGTTAGTGATTTCGTAGTTATATCAAATATTACAATACTTACCAAATTATATGTTCCAAAACAATTTTTTTACACATTGGCCCACACTAGGAATTTCTCGTATAATGTAGGTGACTTTATAGACAAATTACACGTTAAAAAAAAAGGTACGTCACACAACGCGTTCGCGCGAGTGTTGAATAATTTTTATTTTCCATTATCTCGTTAACTATGCGCCCAAATAACATGATTTAAAGGGTAAATTATAACTTCATAAAATTGTCTTGATGAAAAGTCACTTTCGTTCGTAAGGGTAAAAAAGGACACATACAAAAAATAAAAAATAAAGATAATAAGGATTAATATGCCCCACATAAATAAACCACAATACACAAAAAATATAACCACATTTAAATTAAAAGTTTGGCACAAAATACCTTATTGTGGCTTATGTATAAGACATAAGCATATGGTACAGCGGCCTTTATTTTAAGTTCTAAAGCCTATTTTTTGTAGAACATTATATTTACGTATCCCTAACCATAACGGCAGCGCATGCGGAGAAAGCAGTTTGGCAGTACTTTTTAAACCGACTTCCAAAAAGAATCGTCATTTATCAACTGATTTAGTTTTTTTTTATGGAAATTATATTGTTTCAGATTGTTCCCATAGAACATTTTATTTAAATCAGTTTAGTAGTTTGGTTTTTAAATTAAAATAATCTTAATCGTCAAAAAATTGGATATTTGTAAGTAAATTGAAGTATTTAAATAACGCAAATATTTTTTAATTTTTAGTGCATTTTTACATACCTAGCAGAAAGATTTTTGGAGTCGGTTTTATTTTTTATACATTTTCTAACGCTTTTCTTAACATAAATCGATATTTAAGGCCATCTGAGAGGTATAGCCTTATATTAGTAGCCTATACGATTTGCTATCGCATAATTTTTTTTTTTTCAAATCCTATGGTGTTTCCAGAGATCTTCTGCTTTATAATATTATATATTAGTATAGGTATAGATTGTTCCATAAGTAAGAGAATTCGAGGGTCGTTAATGGTTACCGTGACCTCCCGCTTTTTCATAAACCTACATACATACCTAGATAATCATATAAAACAATGTGTTTCATAACTGAGTCTAGGCAAATATTTCTGTTTGACTAGATACCTTTATCTCTACGTTACTGAAATTCTGACATAACCATTTACAACTGTAAACTGTAAATTGCCTAATTTAATTAACATACAGTGCTCGCTATTCATTTTAATATGTTTTGCTAAATAGCTAGAATTTAGAATGATATGTTAATATTCATTAGTTACGTCATCGTCTGAAATAGGTATGATTATAAATGATAAATGCTAATTAATATGATATATTAATAATGTTAATTATAAATAAATTGAATTAAATTAAAGTGCTGCCTCGTTGGTCTAGTGGTTCCGAGCGCAACTGTGAGCATGAGGTCCTGGGTTCGATTAACAGGGGGATTACTTTTACATTAATACCAATTCCAATCCAGTTCCAATATTAAATCAGTGCCATAAAACAATTTTTAATGTTAATATAAATTTACATCATAGTTATTTTAATTTTAAATTATGTCGGTTTATTATCCCGATGCTTTATTTATTTTAAGACATTTTTGCATTTAAAAGTATTAACTGACATATTTCCAATGTCAATCGAGCGGTTTTATTTTCAAGATACAAGAACATAAGCAGGTCGGGCAAAGTGTTATTTGGTTTTTAGAAAATTCTCATTTTCAGCCCGGAGTTTGGAATTCTGCCCGGTTAATGGCAATAGGCTCACCACGTATTACATGGGACATAATAAAAGCGGCAGGTGAAATCAGATCGGCGAAAACAGACGCTATGTAAAGTTGAATTAAAGTACAGAATTTTAAATCTTATCAATGAACAAGCAACACCAACTTAAATGTTGCAGGCAGTATAATTATGAATTAAATTTGGGTGAATAATTTATATTTTATTCGCATAGTCCAATCAATGAAAAAGAAAAGAAATTTATCTATGTAGATCATTCAAAGTCTACCTACAGAGCGGAATATAATTTACACAAAGCAGAGTAAACATTTCCAATTATTACCAATTCTTATTTAATGAAACTCGGAACATCGAAAATCAATCAACGTTTCAAAGCTACATCGAAAAACATAACCTACCTAAACATCGAACGTAATAAAAAAAAAGTATACTAATTTGATCGCTGTAAATTCGATAAATTCAGCTCATATTGAATTACAGCAGAATACATGTCGCATTTACTTTTAAAGCTTTTACGTTGAGCTCAAAATTTAGGTACAAAAAAATCAGCAATTCAAAGGGATTCTTAAATAAATTTTGGCGCTGAATCAAGTGATAGCGTGAAGGGTGACAGAATATGTACGCTATAATCAGCTGATCCCTAAATTGGGATAACAAGCACGAAATTTAATATGCAGATTCACTGCGAAAATTCAATAATGTATTCTGTAATTTCCAAGATTGCGCACTTTTGTCCTTTATAACGTTGAGTCTCCTAACGCAATATACATCGTATAATGCAAATTAAGACACTGAGAAAAGTTCTTCTTTTGTGTAGTCATTGGTTTTATTTGAAAAAAAAATGTTGATTATTCCGTCCCGTAGACCTCCGACTTGTAGTTAGTCGTTAATGAAGTAATTCGAAGACCCAACATTTTTTTTTATATGATAGAGTATTATAACAATTGTATATATTATAATAATTTTCGTAGCCCATATAAATTAATTAAAATAGGCATGATGACAGTATTAAAGAATCAAAGAATAAATGGTTTTATAGAAAAATAGATGTACACAGAATTCTAAAAAATTACCACTATGTAGATTTTCAATAAAATAAAAGTATAAAATACTGAAATCGAGCATGTTGACTGAAACGCCAATAACAGCGAATGACGTCACGCCTCAATTGAATGTCAATTACTGCCGTGGTTTTACTTGAACTTTTGTCAAATGATAAGAAGCGTAACGTCACAACTCGGCGCCATGTCACACATGAGCATTTTGGCGCTTAATTCAAATTAGATAGATTAAAATGCAATAATCTGCGCTAAAACAGAGTTTATTGCTGAAATAATGTGTTTTTCGGAAATAGTTGACGTGTTAGGTACACGTCTACTATGTCCGAAAAACACATTAATTACCTATTATAGACAGCTATTTCAAAATCAGCCATCATGCCTATTCATTATATAAATAAGATTTTGTTCATATTGTTTGACTTGACGCGAGCTCAGCTCATGATATGACTAAGATCTCCATTCGAGTTCGAAACTAAATACCTAGCCGGGCAACCCCGAAAAATGCACGTGAGAAGTAACTTGTAACTGGTGAACAATCATTGATAACAATATTATTTGTTTTTGAAAAGTTGTGTTCCTATTTCATAATTGATTCTTCTCACGATTCTGACCAAATAAGTGTCAGGTTTAGAGTTATTTCAATTAAACATTGAATGAGTAAAGGAATATTTTAACCGTTAGCACGCTGATTGAGGTGTCAGATTTTAAATTTAAGTTAATTATTCCGAGTACCTTGACGTGCTTCCGAAACTTTGACCGAGTTTTTGTTTGTTTTGGGGAGTTTCACAAGCAGGGGCGGTTCAGGCAGGGCCTGCTTTGACAAGTGACACGCATTTTAAGTTAATAATAAGGCCTTTACTGGTATAAGCACACCTTCAACGAAAAACATACAACATATAATAAGTATCTATCGTTGCAGGTTATAAACGGTTATAGAAGCCCTTCTATATTGTCTACTTGAAAAAGAAGAAGGCGCTCTAACCACTAAGCCATCTCGACCTCTGCTCACCACCGCGAATTCTTCATCCATATTTTAACACGTCTTTTGGCGACGTCATTGCTATCTATTGAGTCCCTATACAGGTGACTAAACCGACACGACTAACTTTGCAGTTAATTCAATGTTTTACAGATGCGATTACCTAAAAAATACTGATAAATCTTCCAAACGCATATAAAAAAAATTGATAAGATTTTTATCGTGTATATTTGGCTTTAAATTCAATATGATTCGATACTTTCGTATTTATTAATTAGTAGATACACATCTGACGCTTTGCAACAAGCAGTTCCTACACTTGGCTGTAAATTGCAACGTGCAACGTTTGTCAAAAAGTGTGCTGCTTACCTACTGTATAATAGATAGGAAGTTTCTTTATTCACGAAGATATTTCATAGCCGAGGGCATCTGCAATCTAGTACCAACTTACTAACTCGATCCCTTGCAATATAGCAACAAATTGGTTTGAAGGCTTACTGTAGTCTTCACGTCCACGCAATTTAGTATTGTATTTTGAAATTCTAACCGTGTTTTACATGACTGCCCAGAAAAGAAGTGTTATGTTTTTAGGGTTCATGTTTGTTTGTAAGTATGTAGGTATGTATGTTTGCAGTCACGTTTCAGTTTCGAAACGTCAGGAAAAACAAAAATCCAATAATACACGCGATTAATCCGGTTAAAAGTTGTTTTATTATAATGTGTAGTGATCGCGCAAACCTAAGATATTACTGTATGTATGTGAGTTTCTTTATTCCATTATAACTTCTAAATGCCTGAACCGATCTTTAGAATCCTTACATTGTCCTGGGTAACACAGGGTAGTCAATTTTTTTTTTTAAATTAATATTGTGTATGATACACAATAAAGTGTGAAACAAAAAATATTCACGCAATTTCAGGCTAGCATTTTTTTTTATTTAATTTCATCTTGTTTATAATATTGTTAGTCAAAATTGGGGATCTGTAGTCGTTTATAATTTTGAAACGTAACTGCAATATGTTTTTAAAGAAATGGAAAGATTTTTAGTTTTTGGTTTTCAAAGCCATGTTGATAAATGAACCTTAAAAATACCACACTTTGACTATTCTGAAACTATATAGATAGATTCCATTCTATTCACTAGCTCTACCCAAACTTTAAGAAATATCAAATATTGTGTTTTGATTAATAAGATTGTATATCTATACTAATTACTAATCTAAACTAATATGAATAGAGTTGATTTGTTTGGTTGAACGCGCTAATCTCAGGAGCTACTGGTTCGAATTGAAAAAATATTTTTGTGTTGGATAGAACGTTTATCGAGGAAGGCTATAGGCTATATAACATCACGCTACAACCAATAGGAGCGGAGCATCAATGAAAAATGTTGCATAAACGTGAAAAAAATATTCCTTTTGAAAGCTTCCGTTGCGTGCGCTGTGTAAACGGTTGAAAGTTACGTAAAAATCATGTATGATAGAATTATTCCCCTTTAAAAGTTCTAATTAAAAAGGCCGCGTCAGCATATCTATCTTTTAAGGTTGACTCACTATAACCTTTTTTATATATCTGCCTAGCCTTTTCCCAATTACATTGGGTTCGGCTTCCAGTCACACCGGATGCAGCTTAATACCAGTATTTTAAATGGAGCGACTGCCTATCTGACCTCCACAACCCAGTTACTGGGTAACACGATATTTCATGGTATGACTGGTTGTCAGACTTTCAGGCTTCTGACTACCCGTAACGGTTGTCATAGATCTTAAATTGACAACCGGGACCGACGGCTTAACGTGCTCTCCGAGGCACGGAGGGGTCTCGGTATGAAATGATGGTCACCCATCTACAGACTGACCGCGGCAAGCGCAGCTTAACCTTGATCGATCGATCGTTGCGGCTGTTACTTAGCCACGAGCCCCTCCACTATAACCTTTTTTATAGATATCAAATTGGTTCTAAAATAATGCATTATTTGCGAAGGTGTTTTTATAAACATGTTAATCCTTATCCAAATAAATACCTGAAAAATCACAAGTATTTTATTTTGAACAAAATTTCCCTTGACATCATTTGTTTTCAATTAATTTCTTAGGAGATATCCTAGGTTTAAAATAATTCCGCAACAAAATAATAATCAAGTACCACGCGCGCATTTACGACATACCTAATATAGCATCACGCCTGTATTCTCCGAAGGGGTAGGCAGAGGTGGACACAGTCGTACACCCACATTTCACCAATGGTGTTATTAAGTCCCATGTAATAGGTGATGAGCCTATTGCCATCTACCAATCTGCCTAGGTACAATTAAAAACTCCGGACTGCTACTGAGTATTTTCTAACAGAAAAACTCAATAACACTGCCCAACCCGGGAATCGATTCCGGGACGGGCGCTCAACAGTAGCGCTTGGGACCACTAGACCAACGAGGCAGGCGCATTTGTGATTTTCTAGGCGCGGTCATGAGGGGGAGGGCGCTGGTGTAGTATATTTTAGTAGGCTTTTTTCCTCAAATTAACGTGGGTGAAACCGGGGGACACAACTAGTGTGGTAATAAAGCTACTCTTGCTTGCACGATGGCATTAAAATAAAACGATTATATGCCAACAACCGTTAAATGATGCTGATGACACAAGGTATTCGCTATACTGCATCGTCGTCGCTAGTTAAGTTTGACGTATGACGATAGTATATTTAAAAGTTGTAACACGTATTAAAAACGAATCGAAAATCGTTAACCTAACTACACTAATATACTATGTATTTAAAAATTGAAGAATTCTACACGCCAGAAACTCGATTATCAATTTTGTACCTACCCGCGTACATCCAATAACTAGATCGAGCCATACTACGGCACGACAAGTATCACAATATCTCATTTTCAATATTCCTATCAACTTTTTTTTTTAATATAATTTGAATCCATTGTGTTACCTTGACGTATTAACATACTCGGAAATTAGGTTAATTAACTATTAATTACTTCCTCACATTAAACATAGTGAGTAACATTTTAGCGATAAGTTAATTAATTTATATAATCATTATTAGCGGTATTAACGTTTAATAACATGTAATAAACTATTACCTACCTCTTTAATACCTTAACATTGATAAAATAATTAGATATAATACTAACTTACATTCACTTGAAACTACTTAGAACATATGTAGATTTTTCTTTAATGATTCAATATTGAGGCAATGTCAATGGTATAAGATAATAGGTACTGAGGTATATAAATAAATAACAAAATATCCACTGCAGTTATCTTAAATACACTAAACAAACATAAAACAACAATTTTTTACCGGGGGAGAGCCATGCTTCGGCACGAATGGGCCGGCTCGACCGGATTGATACCACGGCCTCACAGAAAACCGGCGTGTAACAACGCTTGCGTTGTGTTTCGCCGAGTGAGTGAGGGTACCGGAGGCCCAAAACCTTTAAAAGGCCGGCAACGAACTTGCGACTCCTGTCCGGTTAAGCAGCCGACAACCTCCTAGGTTGACCTGCGAGATGCCATTGACAAAAAAAAAAAAAAAATTGCGACTCCTCTGGGCTTGCGGGTGTCCATGGGTGGCGGTAATCGCTTACCATCAGGCGAGCCGTCTGCTCGGTTGCCCCCTATTCCATAAAAAAAAAAAAATGATTTAAAGATTATTTTGCATGAAGCCTTAACCAAGTGCCTACTACATTAGTTGCCGGTTTTAAAATTCATAAATCTTCCATTTGAGAAGTCATTTCATTTTGTAATCTGCCGACAGAAGTGAAAATTTAGAACTATGAATTATTTCATAGTTCTAAATTTTTATTTATAATAATATAATGTTTTATTTTTAATGTAACATATCGGTGACGCGTTTCTACGAAAAATCCCTCAATGCGCCTAAAGAAATTTACACCTCAGAAAACCTGTGGTATCCTAACATAACCCATAACAGTAAAATTCCTCAAGAATTGATATTTGATACTAATACTATTTTTATATATTAGAAATCTTTGTTGTAATCTACTCGTAAAGCCCAAAATTGTTAGTAGGTACAAAATATTCCTACTCATCGCGTAAACTAAAATGATGAAATACGGGTTTAAGTTTAGATTTACCTAAATTCAGTCGAGTTGTTGCCAACGTAAATTCTACCATCTTTGTGATATTTTATGCCTACGGCAAACGGCTGTGTCGAGGATAAAATAGCTTAAAATAGCTATATTTCAAGATTTTGCTGAAATTTACCTTTATTCTGTTATCTTTGAACATTACAACTTGGGATATTTGTTTTATGGAAGGCTTTTTTATTCAGTATTCAGATATAAGTAAAATTTATAATCCTTTATTTAAATATCTACTGCTTGGTCGTTATAAAAATTTAATGATACCACGTGGTCAACCTATACTATGTTTAGTAGAAAAACAATAACGTGAATTTCTCTAAAAACCTAATGTCATGGTCTTATACTGAAGTAAGATTTTCTTATTGGGACTAGTAACAATTACTATTTTCAACATATATTTTTTTGTATTTTTTACACATGAAACCTTTGCAAAATGGTGAAATTTTCATGTCCCAAACAAAACAAGATTGCTAGTGCGAATAGTAATAGGCAATAATGGCACCTTAAGATTTCCGTTGCAACAAATCTATCGCCGTATAAACCATCACGCGCAATTGGCTGCATTCAATAGAATCGATACAGACATTTTTCGAGCCGTCCGTCCCGGCTTTTCTGAAGCGTAAGAATATTACATGACGTAACCATAAGAATGTAGAGGGAAAATAAGAACAACACACTGAGTAGATTTAGTTCGCAGGGCGCCTAGGTTTTATTAAAGTAAGAACTGCCTCGTTAATAAAAATGTCTTACACAAGTGTAATAAAAAAGTATATTTTACCGAAAACACATCGTTTACTTATCAAGGAGGCGCCAGTTAGATTTCAGCTAGTAATAATATTACTCATACTACAAAAAAAAACTTTCTTTAGGTTCTTGAGGTATTACAAACTTTTGAATCAATAAAATCCAAGGGACTATTGTTGTGCAAGTACTTGCAACAGTACCCTGATATTTGTATTGCAACAAGAGATCTTTTCGAAGTATCAGATATGGCATGTAATTGGCTACAAACAGACTCGGTCTAGATAGAATACAGGCTGTCCCGCATTTGCTAAAGCGTAAATATTCTCGCAAGCTGTCATGACTACTGTTTTACTGTTATCATCATCCGCAACCTAACTTCACAGAGTATAAGCCTCTCTTTGTTTCTGCCATTTTTGTCGGTCTTGTGCCAGCCTTATCCAGGTGCGGCCCACAACGCTAACCATGTCATCGACCCATCTAGCCACTGGGCGTCCAATGCGTCGCTTTCCAGACCTTGGCCGATAATATGAAGATCGACAATACTCCTTAACGATACGTACTTAAATTTCGTGAAGATATCAGATTAACAATTCATCATTATTGTCACTAATATATTATTAGGTACTTGGCAGGATATACGATTATTGGATATGATACTCCATTATTAATCAAGTATCTACGTATTAAATACAGGTAGATCGTGTAAGCTGATTAGTGAACAGGATATCATATTTAGTGACGTAGTACGTCTGAATATGTAGGGCTGCCAGTGCTAATTTCAAACCGTATTGGTTAGATAATCATTTTGATTTTGTGTTTTATTATTAGTTCAGATAGAATGTCTGGTTAATACCTACGAAGTATAGTAAGTAGAAAGTAAGTGAAGAGTAAAAACAGGACCTCCTCAGACCACATCCCAAACTAACTCCTCCTTATAGATCAACTGAAAATGGACCTTAGAAGCGAACCTAAACTGCTCCTTTAGAGTATTTTATTTTATATTCTATATTTGTATCGTATTGAAGTAGTAATCTTACAAAAAAAAACTAATTGGAATCATTACACCGCTGCCTAACCTTTTCCTTTGTAAATACTGTCGTAAGGATTTAGAAATATTCAGTTCATTCGTGATCTCATTGTAGTCGAGCATAATCGCTCGCTTCACTGATCGATTTACCAGCGACACTGATTCAATTTACTCTGTGCTTGTAATATGAATATTCAACCAGATAGTCAGTTAATTTAACAATAATTAGCTTATTATTGATTTCTATGTGATTGGGCAAGTGTGTTTAATTAGGTTATGACAGTTGGGAAGTTGCTTGTGCCATACGATATAATAAACCAGGTGAGGTTAATCATAATTAAACATCTGCACATATTATGTACCCAAAAAGGTCTGTTTATTATCCGAAATAAAAATATTGTTACTCTCACTACAGGCCCAAGAACGTTACCCTGAGGAATCCCGTTTTTAAAAAAAATTTATGTTCTGTAACATATTAATATTTAAGTTTGTTAATTATAGTTTATGTGAGACCTCACTCATAATTATAATTCCTTTATATCAAAAGGACTGAGTTATAAACGACTTTCATTTGAATATTTCTACGCTAAACAGTTAAAAGCCTTGGTTGAATATAAAGTGAATTTTAACGACCCATCGGGGTTCGGGCCTTGCCTATAAGGCCACATAAGACGTCAAGTAAATAGGCTTCGCATGAATATAAACAGCTTAGGTTGGTTACTTAGGGGTTAAAGGAAAATCACTACGCTTTAGTTATAAATTCATGGCTCAACCTTTTAGATGACAGAGTGAATAAAGCTCTAAATTCTATTTACAAAAGATGAGTTGGAAGTAAGAGGGTTTAAATAAATCCGGTCATTAGTGTTGCGCAGAACTTGACAAAGACATAATATGTCTTTGTCAAGTTCTGCGCAATATTATTATTATTATACCATTATATTTGGAACATCTACACCACGTGGAGATGTGAAGTGATTTAGGTAAGACGTGAATGTATGGAAACTTTACAAGTGAGAATTTCTAAGTGCTTTCATTTCAAATCAACAGTACATTTATAGTTTCAAATAAATTAATATTTTTGTTGTTTAGTAAACAAGTAATTTTTTTCCAATACAAGACACTTTCGTAATCATGTCCGCAAAATATTTTTCTAATAGGATCTTATAGAAAACGTGTTTCTGTTGTTATTTTTTTTTTTATTAAATTGATGATATAAAGCGGTTAATTGTTATAAATAAATACAGATAAATATAAAGCATTCTGATCGGTATATTTTTTATAAAATTATTATTGGAAATCTGAAACACGTCACGACGTATTATAACAATTAATTGCTGTACATAAAGTATCAAACATAAATAGGAAATTCACCATAACTAATCCCATTGAAGTTCTAGTAAGTTTAATCTAAGTTACTAAACAAATACTTAGGATCCTTGGCAAATAGATGACGAATACCCGAGGGCGAAACACCAAATTAAACAATAAGTGTAAAGGGATTAATATCAAAAGGGACAGACAGTTTATTGAGTCAAATACCAAATTAATATTATTATATTATGTTTTCTCATTGCATTTCCGAATGAACAAGTATAATTGTGTGTTTTTGAGATCTAATTCCGATGAATAGCTCTTAAATATACATTCACATTTTATAATAACAATTAATCAAAAACCTCCAAAAAAGCATCACATTACTACGAGCATGGTTTAGGTATACCTACTATGGAAAACCTAAGAAAAACAAAACACTAGAAATATATGAAATCTCTTGATGCAAATTATTGGATAGTACAAAATTCTTTTTTCCAAGTTTTTAAACTTGCCTTCATTTTATATTTTCACAATAGTCAACAGCAATTAGTTTCTCCTTTGAAACAAACAAGTTTTCTACAATACGATTGTCTTCCTAATTTTCTCCTTGTTCTACTAATAAAATTATAACTTTAAACAACGATTGCTATGAAGGTTGTACTTACCTATTGTAAAACTTATACATTGTTACTCTGTCTGTCTCTATTACCTATGTACTGGAGATTTAATTATTATCGTCTTAAGAGTTTAAAGTTTGAAATACGCCATCGATTACTTAATCGACACCGTAGAAAGTTTATTTGAGTAATAAAATAAAGATAAAAGTTTCATTTATCTTAAAACTTGCGAATAATAACTTCCAGTACCTACCGAAGTCATAAACTGGAGGATTGTATAAAGTTACTACCAGACGCGATAGCTGCTCACTCTCCTGGAAACTAATTTTTAATGCTCTTGGAAAGAGTTCTAGATTTTCTTTGAAATTGGTTTAAAGTTACTTAAAGTGCAATATTTTAATATCGACAACAAATATGAACTGTCAATCAAATATTCGAGTAAGCTAAACATATAAGCGACCCACTTAAGAACAGAAGATTTGTATGTAAAGCCCTAAGATTTGAAAGCAAAAATGTGGAATCCAAACGCCGTTGACAACAGGCCGATGGAGAAACGAGTTGTGGTCGGTAGAGTACGGCCAACATGGGCGAGGAACTTGCCTGAGGCGAGAGAGGATGATGAGAAGAGTGAGGTAGAGGCTGGTGTGATGCCTCACAGTGAACCACCATCACCCACAGAGACCTGGGAACAACATGGAAAACAGGAAGATAAATATGACGTTTTTGGAAAAGTGAGTATACCATTTTGGTTTATCAATACTTATATCGTGAACATTAGTTGAGGTACTGATATATTTTTAAATGTAAATAACGTAATTACCCTGTTAGTTTAGTGGTCCGAAACGACTGCTGCGAAAGAGGTCGATGCCCAGGTTGTGCAGTGTTATTGGATTTTTCTCTTAGGGAATTCTCAGTAGCACATGCCCGGTACATGGAACTTAATAACAGCATGGGTGTACAATTTTGTATACGCCTACGTCTGCCCTTACGGGGAATATAGGCGTGATGCTATGTTATGTGTTATTCATGCCGTATCACAACAAAAAATTTCTTAACTCTATGTCTCGTAAATTGTTCGCCCTAGTGCTTATATTCATATATTAGATTAAAATAGACAAAATACCTTCTTTAAAAAATAATATATTCAAATCCTCTAACGTTCCTGATATCATAATATAATGTCACTCATAACTGATAATATTGTACCTAGTCTATATTAACATACCTACGTAATACGTATAAGAGTCTTATTAATTAAGTGGTTACAGCTTCAGGAGCAAGTTTTAGAAGCCTCTAGGAGTCTAAACTGGCTTATCCAATTAATGAAAGCTATTGAAACCGTCCTTAACTGTGCTTGACACATTTAGATTTTGTCGTATGTGTGAGTTACTTGCCTGCTAATTAGTTTTCGTACAGAAGGTATAAAGAGGCAACTATTTAACTCCTTACTAAAAATAGTTCTTCAAATGTCTATTAATTTTCTTGCCATACCTCTCCATACCTACGGCCCAGATAGGTTATTTACATATCTTGTTACGTTTGTTTAGTGCTTTAAGCCGGCTGTACGCAAAACCAACTGTTACCTGATAATTTTGTTATTATTTACATTGCATAGATCATACGGTTTCTCAGAGCCTAATATAAAAAATACCTTTGCAATTTTCACAGGTAATGCTCCTCGGCGACAGCGGCGTCGGCAAGACTTGCATGCTAGTCCGCTTCCGGGACGGCACATTCCTCGCAGGAAACTACATATCCACCGTCGGCATCGACTTCCGGGTACAATGACTCATGTTACACGTGTTGACTGCAATCTCAATACAACTTTTTGTGTCAAAGGATTCTTCTTTGAAAACATAGATTTACTATCTAATTAATCTATGAGTCAGCTTTGAAATGTTAAAACTTACTTAAAATAAGACACCTTGAACTTGAAAGATAGACAAGATGCTGTTTAAAATAAAATGAAGTAAAAGCAAACCAAAACGCCAGAAAACGAAAAAAAAAAATGCGAATTATTAATAAAATTCTATTCCGCGATATGAAGTGAAATAAGTTTCCATATAAAGGAGCAAAAAGTTTATAATCCTATTATTAATTCTTGCAAAAACAAGGTAATTAATGACCGTCAAGGGTTCCAAGTTCAAATGGGCCAGTGAGTGGCTGCACGCGACCGGTTCGCCGCAATGCTATTGGTCTTCGAAGTTTGGCGCGCTTTTTCCGTTCCCGCCCCTTGCTCATGACAGCTGTGATTGAATCGACGGTTCGCTTGAGTGATTTATTGTTGCAAAGGTCTAATCGTCGTCTTTCTACCTGCTCGCTTTTTGCAGTTTGATTTATTGCAGCTGTCTTTGTGGGCTAGAAAAAGTGTCTGGGTAACCAATAACGAGATCGATATCAACTTTTAAAAGACGAGGAAAACATAAAGTCGATCGTAATCACTCTTATTCTTGTGTTCTTGCTCATAAAAAAACAATAAATAATTATGTAACACGGATAAGTAATTACAATAATTTAACCCGTGAATGTAACATTTACATAATTTAGTTACGTACTTTCTTAATTATTATAACACGGTTTATTATTATAAATATGTACTTACTAATACCTGTGTATTTTTTTATTTGAAATTTATAATTCGTTGGTAGATTATAGGTAGATATTTTACATGCATGAATGATTAAGTGTATTTTAACGGTTTGTGGTATATTTTCTTCAATTTTACAAAATATATAATTTCCTGT
Source organism: Xylocampa areola (assembly GCA_935421205.1). Classification (NCBI taxonomy): domain Eukaryota; kingdom Metazoa; phylum Arthropoda; class Insecta; order Lepidoptera; family Noctuidae; genus Xylocampa; species Xylocampa areola. The sequence goes on from OW285206.1 coordinate 14,857,195, forward strand.
AATGCATAACATTACATTATTTAAGATTAAGTTTATAAGGGAACTTCACAAGAACAACAGGACAATAAATAGGTGTATTAATCGTGTTACCTACCCAATACTATTTATTATTAAATATCAACTTTTGTACAAGTAACGCCATCTGTTCGCAGAATAAAGTAGTGACTGTTGACGGCATCAAGGTGAAGCTTCAGATTTGGGACACGGCCGGGCAAGAGCGCTTCCGTAGCGTAACACATGCATACTACAGGGACGCACATGGTAATAAACTTAATGTTATATTTTAAATAATAGCAATATAAAGATAAAACAAAATTATTTGAAAAATTATTTCCTGTGATTTAAATATTTATAACTTTTTAAAAAAATCACAAGATCCGTTTAACACACTAGTAACGCCATCTATTGGCAAAATAATGTAAACAGACTCCAGTTCGTCTACGATATGACCTCTGATAACTTCCTCATGGCATGACGATTTACGACGACTTTTAAGAATAAATTCTACTTAGCCAATGTCATTAGGATTTCACGTCACTCAATTCTTTGTTTACTGCGACATGTTTTTCAAAAATCTTGAGTCTCTTGCGTCACACACTACAAGTAGTATTTTTGGTAGGTAGGTAGTAGGTGACAGATTTTTACTACAAATAAAAATAACTACCCAGGTAGTTACTACTGGTAGTAGTAACTGTAGTATACTATATTAGATTGATAGGAACATAGAAGCTGCCAAGGCTTGTCCTCGACCCGTTTCTGAGGCAAAACCGGATCACGTATTCGCACACGTGTGGAACTAGATTGGGCCACACTCGACCAGTAACATCATGTCATTAGTCTGGTGTCCTTATCGGGCCCGTTCTTAATTGATTCATGGTAGGTACCTACCTAGGCCTATTCTAGTCTCATAAATGACTAGTTCGAATCTCTATAGTTTTGTGTTAGTATTCTGACGCAAGGTCTCCGTCACTGGCAGGATTGGTTAAATAGCTAGGTACAGGGAGGTAGGTAGTGGGTAGTTGGTACCTTTTTAATAAAAAGAGAAAACTACAACCATGAGAATAGAAAATATAAATAATGTTGAGATTTTGGCTACTGTCTGTATTTCACGTAGAATACTTTTAGTCCACCAGTTTAGACACGCATGACATGACAAAAAAGAGTACTAAAACTATTCATGGAAATGAAATTGTAAGGAAAAGCCTTAACTATTGACTGATGTATATGTATAGGCAATGTTGACATTCCCATCCCACGATCACAACTCGCTAGAATTAAAACGAGGAAAAAAGGTTCCCTACCACATCGGCCTGGGGTTCAATGAGTACCAACATAAGAATGTGCCACACCTGCTCGTCATCTCGCACACATACTTAGTGCCATCATAAATAAATACAGCAAAGTCACCAAACACGGTTTCCTAGGAACACGTTGTGAATGTCAGAAAGCGAAAGATCACCTAAGCACACACATTTTAAGACGGAAGTAGGTCTAACTTCGTTTCTCAAACAACTTTGTTTTGCGCATTTGAATCTTGCTAGCTAACAGCCTGTACAATCTGTGCCCATACTAACTGCATGGGTATACTTACCCATGGTATCGCTCGGAATACAACCTTATTTTTAGTATGTACTAAATATGAAAGAAGTTGGTTCACAATCAGTAACAGAATCGACTAGGGCAGGGTGTTGTATTTTGTACAAATATTATTATTAAAAAAAAATGCATCTTGGTCACAGTACGTGAATTTCTACTTGCGCATGCTCATGCGGTACAAATGCTCTGTGTAGTACGGATTCGACTGCGCGGTACATCGACCATATAGGCTAATGGCCGATAGCGAGGACCAGGTTTAGGCGATGAAAACGAGGCAACACAACAAACTTGTGTATGTAATTTTGTAAGTTTTCATTAAACATTCTTTAAATGAAATATTTGACACGTGGTTCGGCTTTTGTACCTACATGTTGTGATTATAGGACTTCGTAGTAGTCAATCAGTATCTTAAAAAAGGTATGATGTCAGATTTTTAAATCTCTTTTTATAATGTAGGTACATGTCTACTATTTCCGAAAATCACATTATTTCAGCAATAAACTAAGTTTTAACCCAAATTATTGCATTTTACTCTATCTATTGAAGAAAACGAAAACGCTCATGGTTGCCATGGCGCCGCTTGTAACGCCAAAAGTTCAAGCAACACGTTCGGCGGTGATTGATATACCTACTTAGGCGTGACGTCATTTGATTGGCGTTTCAGTTAACATGGCTGATTGCAGTATTTTATAATTTTATTTTATTGAAAATCATCATGTTTCAAGCTGTTAATATAAAACTAAGTCATTTTTTTTATCCTTGGATTCTTTAATACTCTCATCATGACTAGTGTCTGGAAACCATCGCAAATATCAATGCCGTTCTGCATTGATATGGGACGTGAACTACATAGCTAAAGCAAATATTTGACAGCTCGGATAGCGTGGCGTAGTATCTGAATGACAAACTCTGTTTGTCGCAAGCTTGATTACTGTATGGGATATAACAAGTAATTTTGTTAAAATACCTATTAGATTTATTTATACGAGTATATGATATAGGAGAAATAACGTAAATAGTTGGGCATACCAAAAATGTCTTCTAATCACTGCAGATAGATCTTCCAAATGCATTATCGCATACGTAGCGAAATCTATACTTACTTATTATTATTTTAATGTGGAAAGAAAATACAAGTCGAAGAAGAGTAGTGAGCAGAGGTCGGAATGGCTTAGTTGGCAGAGCGCCTGATGTATTTACCAGGGAGGCGCAGGTTCAAATCCCGTTCAGGACTGTATTTTTCATTCCACAAAAAGTTGAAAGAATAATCTGTATTTTTTACATCTGAAAGAAATTCAATCAACTGCATAGTCGTGACCCTTTAGTCTCTTGTATACGTATTAAAATTTGGAAGAAGAATTCGGAGTACTTATTGAGCAGAGGTCGGAATGGCTTAGTCGGCAGAGCATTTATCCGGAAGGCGCAGGTTCGAATCCTGCTCAGAACCATTCTTTTCCTCTAATTACTGTTTAAAAATTTGTTTGGGCACACTAAAAATATCTTCAATTAATCGTTTATTCTCCCACCAGCGCTGCTGCTCTTATACGACGTGACCAACAAGATCAGCTTCGACAACATCCGGGCATGGCTCGGCGAGATCCGCGAGTATGCGCAGGATGACGTCGTCATCATGCTATTAGGTAATCTTCATCATTGTAGACCCTTCTCATACTTTTACTGATTCTTGAAGTTCTCAAACGTAAGATAGTGTTAATACTCCACATTCTCAGCCAACTAAGCTATCCCGACCTCTGCTCACTACTCCGAATTCATCTTCCTTTGAAGTAGTGAGCAGAGGGGATGGCTTAGTTGGTGCAGTGTTAAACAGCTCACACCTGTAACTTTAAAATCCGCTTCGCATAATGCGTTTGAAGAATTTATCTGTTTAATGAAATGTTTTATCAAGAGGTCATTTAATATTGTAACTCTTTTTCCATTTAATATTGTAACTTAAGAGGTCAAAACTTAATCGAAGTATACAGAGCAGTGAGTATTACCCCAGTTAGGTTAAAATCGTGTAAATTTTATAAGGTAGTTATCCTTATCATCTTTGAATAATGTTACGCGACTTGTCCCTTCTCCCTTCCTTCCTTACCCCAAACAGGAAGCCACTCACCCATACCCACGTCTCTGACTTATCTTTCGATCAACATCCGTCTGATCAACGAAACCGTTTGAATTCATATGGATACCGTAAGTGGTAATACCGGTATACTAACGTGCTACCAGTTGTTGGTAATAGGGAATATGCATGTGATTCAAATTTTGGTCAAATATTTTTATTCGTAATGTTTATTGGTGTAGAAGGACACCTAATCAATTACTTTTTTAATTAATCGTGTTTTAACTATGAAATATTAACGTTGAAAAGTGAGAATCATGCGAAGGAAATTTAAAATGCCAAAACGCACGCTATTGGTTGGCGTGAAACGTGACGTCACTGTCCTCGATGACAATATCTCGAGTATGTTGTTACTGGGTGTTTATAATGTTTTGTAGTTCTACTTGAGTTTTAAAGTTATTCTTTAATGAAAATCCCTTCAATAAATTTTATATATCATAATTATACACATATTAAATAATTAAACACTCCATACTTTATATCTTTTTTTATGTATATTCTGGCGTCAGAGAAAGCCCGCCAAGATGGCGGCGTTTTAAAAGCCCGAAACTGATTGCTGGTTGGTTTGATAATTATAATACTCAATAATAATATTTTTACACATGCTATATTTTTTCGCGGTAATGTACCAACGTATACAATCGAATAATAATATACATGCATATACCCTATTGTCGGAATATATGTACTTGAGAGAACGTAAAAATACAAACAGACATCTGCATCAACGACCAAATCTTTACTCCGAAAACAATTCCCTTTCAACTATGAAAGCAAAGTAAAAGTTGTTTTAAAATTTCTGCATACTACGTGTATCTACAACCTTCGGTGTTCATCGATTGTAATTACATCGTGGAAATGACTTTCATGAAACAATCTCCTCTGGAAACAATATTCCAAAATGTTGTTATGTATTGATAAAAAGTATAGAATTCAAACCCCTACATAATACATGTACCCGTAGCACTTACTACATATATGAACGAATTTATCACTATCTTGTTCACTGTAAATAAACCATCACAAACCACAGCAGTCCAGAACCCCTTAATTCTTAACAAGGTCACATGAACAGAGGTTATGTAACATTATACTTGCAGGTAACAAATCCGACAGCGGCCTAGAGAGGGCGGTGAGGCGCGAGGAGGGACAGCGCTTAGCAAGAGAATACCAAGTTGCGTTTATGGAGACATCAGCCAAAACCGGACTGAATGTCGAAGCTGCCTTTGCCCATGTGGCACGCTCTCTAGTAGCGAAAGCGAACCCCGTCGACCCCTCGAGGCTGGCCGTGCGCGCGCAGCCGACACAGGAACAAGTGCGGTCTTCGTGCCCGCCATGTTCGTAATTTGGCGGCAAATTCAAATTCGAAGTGTTAATTTTCAAAGTGGACCAAAGTTCATTGACTTTATCAGTTGTTGAAACAACGCTGTGTAGGGAAGACGTGTCAAAATGTGTGTGCGTGTGTGAAAAGATGGCATTCGTAAAACGCTGCAATATCGCACTTATTGGACAATGTTTTATGAATGCCAGGTATGACTTGATCATTAAATTGTGTGTAGTACCGACTTCTATTGTAATTTTTGATAAGGTACTATATTGTTTTTAAATGATGATTGTATTATGGAAACGTGTAGGTAAACACAAATTACCATAATTTATCCTAGTTTTTCTTTAATCTAAGGAATAACCCATGAAGATTAAACAAACTTCTTTAAAGTCTTTCATGGTACTGATTTCTGCTTTTAATAACTTATTCGTATCAGAGAAATAAAATAATTTTTATTTTATCATAAAAGGCTTGTAAAATGTACTTTTATATAATATATTTATTGGAAAATATTTACAATGGTAGTCGTATAATCGATTAATAAGATATTTAATTGTTTATACTTGAGACACGTATTGTTTCTGCGAAACGGAAAACATTCAAGTGTGGTTGACGCATATTTTCTCACGGAAAATGTACGTGGTTGCATGCATATACCTATATGCTTAAAGCGCTCATATAAATAATATATAATGTTAGGATAACTTCATAATCAGACCATCACGGTACTGATTAACCTTGGAACTGCACAGACTTGCCGACATTTGCGTGCCTACAGAGTCACATCGGTTTACGAATGATAAGCATAAAATATACCGTCATAATTTACATTGGCATAACGTAATTCAGCGTAATGATCATTAAACATAATTTTATGAGGCATAAATGTTATGGCATAATGTTTATTGCTGTAAATACTGTTGGCATAATAATAATGAAGCATAATTTTATAAACCATAATGATATAAACGCATAATGATCTTTCGAATAAAAATAATAAACCAAGAACCTAATGCTTCTCGAGAACTAGTAAGTTTTTAATTTTTACTGTTTGCGTTGATATAACTCATCTATAAACTAACATGTTTGCGGCTCAGGGGTAGTCGAAGGGTCACCCACTCCGCAATTTTACCCATTAATGGCTCATGATTATAATAGATGAATAAAATATATTACGCCTTAAAAATGTATGCAACTCCAAATTATGCCAAAACAAATTAGAACCAATGACAGTTATGCTAACCTTAGCATTATAATAAAGTATTATTATACTGATAAAAGTTATGCGAAAACGTTATGCCAAACAATTTTATGCCAAGAAGGGAATTCCCAGCCATTTCCCAGCATTTTAGGTCGCTGTTTAACATCTAAGGTCATCAGCGACCACGTGAACAATGCATTAGCTGAATTAATAGAAAAAACTTAATATTATTAAAAAAAAACTATTTCAATTTTGACAGTTCTAAGTAGGCGCCATTTTGGAAGGGTCAGAGCCTCTCAAATGAGATTATTGATTTATTTATACGGTTCTAAGATGATATTAAGGTAATGATACATAAAAAATATCCTAACTATTACGCCTTATGTCGCTGCTCCGCTCAATTACTTACCCCCCCATCAACCATATATGGTGGAGCACGCCCCAAGCACACAACTTTTATAGTTACCGACTCATGAATCATCCGTTGCTCATTGTTATTTTCTACTAAATTAATCTCAAACTTGGTTGGTGCTTGGTTTTGCCCCCTTCAAAGTTTTCTTCTCCCACAGTGGCAGAACCGAGAGACCTACCTATGGAACGATCTACTTGCCTAAGGAAGTCTGTCTCTTGGTATTACCTTGCTAATTCATTTGAGAATCGGGATAAACTGAGTGTAATGCAATAATATATTCAAATGATTGCTGAATCCTTTTTGGAATAATTTGTCAATAGGTACATATACTTTTTGTAAAACTAAGCAAACTCTAGTGTTATAAGGGGTTTTTTTTAGTTCTGTCTTAGATATGTATGAATACTTGTTTTTTTTTTTCATTTATGGGCTAGCGCATATCGGTAAACGGCACGATAAAGGATTTTAATTTTATTAACTACACATATGAAAATAAATCAAAATACAGATAAATATACTGCGGAGCTAACATTTTCTAGCACTATACCTAGTACCTATTTAGTATTTATACAAAAGTTATATAAACCTATAAAAAAGGTTTTTGTAAGTTTGTCAATGTATGCCATGCCGTCCCCGCTGCCGGTTTGCTCTGGCCCTAATTGTTGGATTTCTGAAAATAATTGCTTATTAAATATAAAAAGGTACATCAAAAGTACCTAGATGATAAGTGACAAAACCCTTATCCCTGTGATAGCTTATATATATTATATGTAAACGTGTGTAATATATAAATCAATACATTACATATCGAAGAAAAACTATTCTAAGAGAATCTTATTCCCGTACCTATATATTGACAAGCTTTCGCTTTCCGTTTCACGAAAATCTGATGAGACACCAAACATTGCTTACCAATGGTTTTATTATAATAATAACATGTGGATTTTGTGGACACAATAATCTTTCCTTTTTGTATTGTTATTGAATGATAATTTTATCAAGGAGTTGAGAATATAAAACGTGATGAAGCATAAAGGCGGTAAAGCAAGGGCTACATTGGGCACACGTAAGACTCCGATTTTATATAGCGACAGGCGAATACCACGCGACGCGACACAACGTCAACGTACGCAGCCGCCGCCGTAACGATTTCGCACGTATGTTCCTCGCACAAAGTTGAAAGTTACTAGTACGTGTGAGACGTCTGAGACGTGTGTGTCATGTGACCTGATGTACCTAGTTCTAGCTAAAAGCTCGGCTTTTTCGAAATTCTTTGGTTACCTACATACACAAAAGTCTGGCCAAAGCTAGGATAAGTATTTAGCAGGCTACATGTGGTTATTAATAATACCTTTAGAAACCTTACCTAGTAATTTATAATTATGACTGGATTTTACTAACTTTGGATAGGTAACTTTAAAGGAGCGACAGAAATGTTAAAATTTTATTAGGTATCTACTCGTGAAAAATAATGTTATCCTACAGATAACGCTATCTGGCGTTCGTAAAATGTATCCTCTCTTCGAATGGGAGAAGTATAAAATTATACATAATAACAATAAAAATCTACTGTCTCTGGTAATTAGCGAGCCAACAAAACAAATACCAACATAACATAGATATTATTAAAAGTATTTAATATTTTATCTTGTGTATTAAACATTATTTTGTTATACTTGTGTTACAGCGATTGGTTGTGGTAAATTGCAATTTCTTATTTCAATTTCTTCACTTCTGTATATGACAATTTCGAACACAGTAATTATAAAAATAATGTATTTGTAAAGTATTGTATCATTACATTGTCGTTGCAAAGTTTAAATGTTGTGTGGCGTTGAATGTTGCTTGTGCAGAAAATAATAAATATATAAATACAATGGATTACCTGGTTAATTTATTTCACCATTTCCCTCTAAAATAGCCATTAATCTCAATATTTTGAGAATTTGATAACTATAATGAATTACTTTACAGATGTTGTATCTACTGATAAATCTTTGAAAAGCATTAACGCATTCATTTTTCCATTATAACTTTAGATGTTGTACTGTTTCTCCTTCAAGTAAGATTCTTACATATTTTTTTATTCCGTGAACATATTCGCATTGGATTTATTAGTAGATAGCTACCTAGCCGACGACGAGCTACGCCGGCAAGCCAAAGAATCTTGGAGTAGATATAGGAAGGTTCAAATTACCCTACTTACCCAATGAGCATGACTTCCAGACTGACTTTCCAACGGCTCTGCTTGGAGACAGGCGCGGATCCACTACTGTGGGCACGGTGTGCACGCCCACAACCCTAATTATTGAGGTTGATAGGCTGATACCTCCATAACATTTTAAAAAGAGCTGTGTGTTTTTCGGAATGCAGTGTAGCACACATTGTGACTTTGTGACCGAGCATATAAGTAAAACGAAATAAAATTATTATGTATGTATATATGTTGCAGTCAAAAGTTTTTTACTTTTAACTATCAGTGAAAAGTTCTTATGACTGTGAACTCTCGACAATAGTACTTTTAACTGAACATATAGTCACAACTTATTTTGTCCCATGGAGCTAGTTAACAGTAGTTTTGACTATAATGTCAGTTCAATTCAAAATCAGTTCGGCCTAGGGCGAACTAGTTTGGCCTAAATATTATTTGAATTATTATTAAAGTAAATTAATTCGCCTTCTACGGCCGGATCGATGGAGCCCCGCTTTGTAGGGCTCCCTATTTCCGCGTCTGTAAGGTCACAAAAAACCTAAACACCTATAGAATCCCGGAACCTAACCTGTCCGTGTCGGGGTGCACGGGGTTCCCGAGCTCGCTTCGCTCGCTCACACGTCCGTTATATTCGTGATTATGATGATTTTGATTTTTTCAGTAAAAAGTACTTTTGACCGATCAAGACTTTTGTGTTATAGTATATATATAACATACACTATAACTACTATTTAAAAATAGTTTAGTACATCACATAGTTTTCAAGCTGTAAAAGTTTCATCAAAATCGGTTCCGTAGTTTTAGGTCCAGATGTGCGCCATTTCTCAGGGAATGCTGCAGCTGCGATGAAGCGTCAGACGGTGCGACCGTGTGACAGTGTGGACCTAAAGTGAGACAGTGCAGATAAAATTATCTTAAATACTAATAGAGGATAAGTGTTTTACTAACAAATGAGTTATGGATACTTGAAATAAAAAATTGAATTGAATTGAATAAACGCTCCTTTGGAATGCAATCTATCGATCGAGAGGGTCCGCAGTTCGACTTGCACTAGGCCGATTTTCGGATGACGGTGACCACAACCCCAAAAAATGAGGGCTGGATCCGCGCGTGCTTGGAGAACCCTCTGTCTTATCGTGGGCAGCAAAACATACTCAGTAGGTAGATAGGTTTGCAAAAGATTTGAAATATACCTACTTAATTGAATACTTTCTGAGTGTTCAGTTTTTAGCACAATAGCAGATAATATGATTGCTGTGCCTTGTTCTTACGAATAAATAATTTTCTTTATTGAATAAAGAACATTATTTATATATTTTATGCAAGGTAATGAATAGTTGAATAATGCAGGAATTTGTATAATAACTTTCGTGAGGCATATCCATATTAATTATTGTTCACCGGTTACTACTCACGTACTACTCACGTGCATTCTTTGGGTTTGCTCGACTAGTTTCGAACTCGAACGGAGCCCTTAGTCATAAGCTGAGACCGCGGCAATGTCGCAGAATCAGCTCATGACTAGTAGTAACCGGTTAAAAATAATTAAAATGCATCAAGCTGGTGAACCAGTGAGCGGACACTAGTAAGTACCTATTAAACTATAGGTAGTACGTGTACTTATAGCCAGGTCTTTTTGTTAAATATTTCATGTAAGAACCTACATAAGAAAAAACAGAAGACTGCTGGTTGAAACACCAACGCAAAGACAATGGAATACCTATTTAGTTTACGGTAGACACAGCATCACGCCTGTATTCATTCGTGAACCAATGCTGTTATTAAATCCTAGTCCCAATAGGCCTATTAGTAACCATCAACTAGGCATGATTTCAAACCCCGGGCTGCTACTGAGAATTTCGATATCAAAAAATCCCAATAACAATTTACCTGACCCGGGAATTTATACTCCGGGCTGCTACTGAGAATTTCGATAAAGAAAATCCCAAAAACAATTTACCCAACCCGGGAATCGAACCCAGGACCTCATGCAGTAGTCGCGCTTGAGACCACTAGACCAACGAGAATCTACATACCCACCTAAAAGACCTATTTCTTTTAGTACTTTAATGTGACCACTAATCATAATCACAGTATAAAAGTAATTCTAGTCTCTACTCTGTCGTCACAAAGAGCATTCATACGGTAATAATAATATAATACCCAAGACACGCGTCTACGGAACCCCATTGATAAGACACCCTATTTGTCAAACCGGACCAGTAATTTAGACGCAACGGCTTGTGACGTGAATGAGGGAACGTCGTTTCTATGGTATGGTATGTCTATGTAATAATAGAAAATGTACTCAGCAGTAGGAAAAGATTTTGTCTTCCTATGGCACCTCGTCCTCTACAAACTAAAACGCCAGCATTGGTCTTGTGGAATGTGCCACTGCTTATCCCACTATACTCCACCTTTTTGTCAACCACAGATTTATATTTAACTAGATGTCGCAAGTACCTATGAAAACCAATGTGCCAGATTTTGTGTGCCTTATTTAAATTCAAAATAACGATTAAAATCTCTATTCACTCGGCTAACCTCTGTTGCCACATTATAAAGTTTATAGAGCCAACTTCCACCAGAGGAATAAGACCTTTTCTAATAAGTATGACATGGGGGTGACCTCAAAAATGTTTTTTTTTATTTGCAACGCATCAGTGATTCCCCTGCTGGAGCTACGGGTGTTACATGGGCGGCGTTGATTGCTTGGACTATTAGACTTAGCAATTGCGTTCGGTCACTCAAAAAAAAACTTATTTACCCTACTGCCCAAAGAAGGAGTGTTACCTATGTTGTTAGGGTTTGTGTATTTTTGTGAGTTTGCTTAAACCTATTTCTATGTATATCATTAGAATCCCAGCATTTTCAGCGGGAAACACAGGCTATTAAAAAAAGAAGATGTATAGTAGCTGTGTTAGGTACCCAAAAAAGGAAGAAATAATAATTTATTGTGGAAAAATCCAATAATGCAGTTTTAGTTTTCATCAAAATCGGGCCGTATTGTTATATGTATATGTCGCAGATAGATAGTAGACTCCCCTGTTTTACAAAACTGCTAGTTGATTTACAAAACAGTACTGTTATGAAAAACTGCTGAACGACGTTTAGCGGTTTTACATAATTACTGAACTATAACACGCAGAACTGTATGAACGTTTTGCGTTTTATTAGTCTTCGATTTATGACACTGAAAAGGTTTTTATTTAGACTTAAGAATTTATTTTGTTCTTAACTACTTATTTCTAAGTGTAATATATATTGTATAGGTCATAGATAAGTTTGTATACCTAGTTCATAAAGAAGTTAATATAGTAATTTAATAATATTAGATTACATAAGGCTACCTAGGCCTTCGAAAGACGCTGCTCGAAAAAGACAGCGCCGTTTATAGGAAACAAAAGTGACAAGAGGGATGATCGCTTGAGAACGAATAGGGAAAGGAATTTGGGTACTATTTTAAATGAGAGTAATTTGCAGCGTGCTCATAGACTTTCAAGAATTAGAGCTTACACAAATAAATTATATCCGAACAATTGAAAATTCTGAAAATCGTTTTCATCGGCTCAGATTTATACACAAACATAAAGTTTGATACACGAACGGTTATCAAATGTAATCGAAGAACAACATTCTCATCGGCTCGGCTTGATACACGAACGGTTATCAAATTAAATCGAAGAACAACATTCTCATCGGCTCGGCTTGATACACGAACGGTTAACGGTCAGCTGATTAAATATTTTCAAATTTTATTATAAATTTCTAATAGTCCTGGTTTAGTTCCCGGGTTGCAAAAAGTGTTGCAAATTTTTTCTGTTAGGAAATTCGCAGTAGCACCTGGAGTTTGGAATTATGCCCGCTTGATGGTAATTGGCTCATCACCTATTGCATGCACTTAATAACTGCATAGGTGAAATGTACGTGTACAACCTCTGCTTACCCCATCGGGCAATACAGGCATGAACGTATGTATGTATTGAGTGGTATGAACTATACATGAACATGCGATTACAGCAATTGCGAGTGATTTGCTGTAATTCATTGAAGAGTTCCAGTGTCTATCTTCGAGTCTTTGTCAGATCTTCACAAAATTTAAATGGGATCACCTCGGGGGACTACTCTTTCAAACAAAAAAGATTTAGTGAAATCGGTTCAAATCGGAAAGATATCGACGGATATACATACAAAAAAAAAACCCACGATTTCAGAACCTCCTCCTTTTTGAAGTCGGTTGAAAATGACACATGGTACTTGCTAGGTTTAAACCTACACCTGTGGCTCAGGAAGTAGGTCCATAACCCACTCAGCCACCACGTCCAAAAAGATAAGTACCTAGCAATAAAAAGAAAAAAATTAAGAATAGGTACGAACGGTTATAAAAATATTCTAAGAACAGGTTCATCTTAGGTTTATACCGAAAGACGAGTATTTCTATAATCAATGAATCATGTAATAAAAAGAAAAACAAAACAATTCAGTAGGTAAGTATTAAATAGTTTTTTTACATAATTCTCTGAATAAAATTATATTTTTTACAAAAATGACTACTACCACTGTTACTAAAACTACAAGAAAAAAGAACACAAATTGAATAAATATCTACATAAATTCTTTTATAGTTTATTTAAATAGTATATATTATATAATATAGTACTTCGCCTTGTGCCTACTTAATTACGAGGCTCTAATTTTTTGACTTTCTGCAGACTATTAATATCGCAACAAAATGTAACAAAACGCGAAAGGACAATGACCCAATTTTGAACTGTTTTTCGAATTGCTTCCGTCGCATTTGACGTATAGTAAACAGCATTTACGTTTTCATTCATAATTTTACTCTCCCCCACTTTTTCATGAATGAACCGAACTAATTTCTTTCTATTCTGTTTGTTTAAAAGACACGCTTAAAGTTGGCACTACGTTATATAACGGGATATACCATTTTTTGAAATTATTTTTATATTTTATCCCCAAATTAAAATGTCGCGTATATTTTTATAGAATATGTATATACACAAAGTAATATTTCGCCAAGATGAAGAATTTAAAACAAAAACATTTATTAGGCTGAGTTTTGTATTCTCCCGCCATTACGAAACTAGAGCGAAGTTAACCGAAGTTTAAATCTGCCGCCTTCACTGTACTGGTTTAGAAAGAGAGAGAATTACTTTTGTTGCATGATTCAGGGACCGCAAACAATTTATACATTAAGTTAACTATCTGCTTTCTTGACAAAAAGCTATTAATATAATGACGTGTATTATTAAATGACGAGTGATTATTAAAGATTTAAGGAGGAAAGTCACTTTTATAATGTATAAAAAAGAAATATATTAAAAAGAGCTACACATAGCCTCATGTAGCTCATCATAAAAATAATTTAAGTTAAATACGTAGTTCTTATTGGTTAATTAAATTATGTTAATCAAATGATTTTAAACTAAGCGTATGTGAAATTATAAAAAGAAGGTTCAACCATGGCTCTCTGGCACTATTTGTATAGTATTATAATAGAATATCACTTAATTGTAGAATGAGAATATTACCAAAAGGTTTGTAAACTCTGAGATAAACTACATTTTGTGTTTGTTATGTTGGCCACCCTGACGCAATTTTACGCGCACATGCGCAGTAGAGGTGGGAAAAGTGTATCATTTTTGCGATTGGAACATTTGCATCTCGATCACTGAAATGTTCCGAAACACTGATATGTTTCATTTGGCTCATTTGGATCATCGACTCAAAAGTAATAAAATACAGAATGTTACGTTTTTTATGTCGCGTCGCGGGAAAGCTACTAAGTTATGAGTGTGAGATACGTATCATTTTATATCTCTTTCCCGTTTGTTAAGACTGTATTATGTTTGCCACTCACTCTGAATCTGAATCAGTGAGCGAAGTAAGTACCGACTTGCTCGCGCTCTCGAGTGACGCATTTCACGGAGTAAAGAGCAATGTAATGTTTTAGTTCCAAATGATACGTTTAGAAGATTGTTACTGAGCCATTCTTTTGGAACACCTAAATGTTTCGGATCAGTGAGTCATATCAGTAAAGAGTTACACATGCCTAATGCGCAGAACGACAGGTGGTCGCCGACTCGAACCAGCCGTCCCGACCGAACCTATCGACTTCTCATCCTCATCATCAGCCGCTTTCGTGCTCTAGCAAGAACGATGTGCAGTGCTTTGTGTTGAAGTGCTCGTGGTGACATGGCGTCCCTTTTTTAAAGATTGTGGAAGGTGTTATTACTTTCAAAATATCGTTTATTTACAATGAATGTGAACTATGATCGTGTTTGTAGACTGTGCTTGTCATCTCGAGGCGAATTACTGCCGATTTTTCCTACCACCAGTTCGGATGACTCGGATCCTCCCGTTCTCGCTTCGAAAATCAAGGATTGTGTGTCTGTACAGGTACGTAATGTGTAAAATAAGTGATACAGTGAAGTTTTGAGTGAAAGTAGACCCTCGGCATACGTGAGAACTCGTCATCCGCCTCGGTTCGAGCAATGACAGGCAGCGCGTTTAGGTGGAGATGTCGTAAGATCGTCCACCATTTTGTAATGTTCCACGGCTATCGTTCGGCTCGTGGCCGCGTCGCGTCGCATTCCGTGCAGCCGGCGAGGAATGGCGCGTATCATGAGGGTCGGGTTGGCATTATTCCCGGGGGTCATATCGGGAGGGGGCTGCGAATCGCTAGGTATGGGTCGCGTTGGCTTGGCCGTCGGTCGTATTGATTTATCGGACGAGACCAGGCTGCAGCTCGTCCCTCGGACGGGTCGAGCGTCGGTGTCGGCGTGAGTGCGCTATACTTGTGTGCGTATATCGAGCGCTAACCCTCGAGGGGCTCGCTGGCTGCCACTCGACTCGCTTCTACTTATTCGGTCGAGGAGTAGCCGCTCGCCGGCGCTCGGTTATACCTACGCCTACCTACTTAGTTTCTCCTCGCGTAGCTATCTATACACGAGGCGCGGTTTCGCCTCGTTCGTTCTGATGAAATGAGCGCGTCGTGGAGAGCGCCTATTTGCCCACCGTGCGATGATTACGTATGATTGTTTTTTCAGATAAACGAAAATGACGACCTGCCCACAAATGTTTGCAGGAAATGCATGGACAATGTCAATAATTGGCATATATTTAAAAATGTATGTGAAAGGACACAAAACAAACTACTGTCTCTAAAAGATGGCAGCCAACTAGAAGAGGTGGGTTTATCTTTCTGGATATTTGAGCTTGGAATTGTCAGTTAGCATTTGGTGACTCTGTTGTTTATATGGTGGAAATATGTTTTTTCAGGTGAAGATAAAAAGTGAACCATTATCAGATGAAGCTTATGATGATGGAGTGGCCATTGATGGTTCATATCCTGTCATTGAGGTATGTATTAGTCAGCATTCTTGTGCCTATGATAAAATGCTGTTATCTACTAAAGATATGTCAATGAAGTGGAAGTTTATGATACCTTCTGGCTTGGACATAACATACTAAGAAATATGGTTGCTTCACATTGGTGTCAAGGACATTTACCAGTTGTAAAGTAAATTACATACAGGGAACTTGTGTGAAATGATAATGAACTGGCTCTATGAATGCTGTGTATTTATGATAAGTCCAGAATGAAATTTTGAAATTATTATATTGTGTGTTTTCCTTGTGTGTTCAATTTATGGGACTGATTACTTGTGGCTTTTGCTTAGTAAGGTTTCCTGGACTAGTACTCTTGTTTTGTGATGATATAAATGAAATAACCTTCACCCGATACTAGGGCATTTGATTCCTTTTTTGCATAATACGTGGTATGTTTTCTTTATACACTTTAAACATGGTAATTTTAATAGCTTATTCTATCAATCTATTGTATTATGCTATGTTAAAAGGAGAGAACAATCCAGCTTCTGAATTCTATCAGTCCCATGATTTCATAGAAAGAAATTAACAAGTTAGAGAACTCCTAAGGCAATAAATCCATCTCTACAACATGCAATAAAGCTTAAATAAATAAATAAGTTAGTGCAATTCAATCATGGTTTCCATAATACATACAGTTGAAACTTAAATCTAACAACAGTGTGTTTTTATGTAATATACACCCTTTTTTTATAGTGTTTTATAAAAGAATCATTTTTTTTTTTCTACTAACAATGTATGATGCATTTATTTGTGATGTTTCAGAATGTTGGCTTGTCAAACAAAGTTCAGCCTGAAGGTCCCCCGATCTTGGCTTCATTGGGCCTCACACCAAGGAGTGATAAGGTAAAGATTACATGCCGAATATTGTTTATCACTGAATGTAACAAGTGCTTATTTTGTATCACATCTCTCATTTAATATGACACTTCAATATAAACTTAAGTTCTACATTTTAATATGAATGTTTTTGATTTTCATACAATGTTTTTAAGTTCTTAATTCTAGATTTGATTTGCAATGTTGTGGCCCATTTAATATGTGAAGAATACCAGTGCGAGAATAGTTCAATTGAATTAATTTCATCCACAGAAATGTGTGGATCCTCGAATGGATTGGCATCGGGTCCATGCAATTTTGGATATGGTTCAAGACAATGAGGTGATTGATTCTCTACAGACAAAAGAAGAGAGTGATGTTTTGCACCATTCTGATCATGATTCTGACACGGAGACTGAACTCCTACCAGAAGTTGATGACAACTTCATTAATTGCCATAGTGGCTACATATGCAGAAATAAAAAGGTTATATCAAAAATTCCTAAACTATCGCCTTCCATTAATAGGGCAAGGATCCAAGAGGTACTCAAACTTAGGAAACGGAAATCTGATCTTCCTAAAAATGTTTTACGACCTAAAAATGCGTGGCAGTTGTTATTCACTGATGACCTACTAGAATTAATTGTGGCTTCTACTAATGAAAGTATTGTCACAAATGGGAAGGATTTCTCGAAGACGACTAGCGTCAGCGAAATTAAAACGCTTATTGGTATTCTGTATTTAAATAGCATAATGCGACCGACACATCAGAAATGTAGTGACCTTTGGAATGGTGACTGCGGTGTACCTTGCATAAGAAATGTCATGAAATATGAAAGGTTCAAATTCTTGCTTCAAAACATCAGTTTCGATAAAGAGGACGACGACAGCATTGTACAGTTCGACATAATGAAGCGTATGCGTAAAGTATTCGAAATCTTCGCCATGAATTGCAGAACATCTCACGAGATCGAGAATATTGCGGTTATTGATGAGATCATTGTGCCAGTTTACGGACCTTGCCCATTTCGATATGATATTGATAAGAAACCACTGAAGCGGGGCATAAAGATGGTGCTGCTTGTTGATTCATCTACATTCTACATCAGTAATTTAGATGTCATTACTGATCCATATTTTGGCGCTGAATACATTACAAAGAAGTTGGTTTCTCATTTAGCTGGAACTGGTAGATCGATTGTTATGGATAGTTGGTATACATCTTATTCATTAATGGAAAGCCTTAGGAATGAATACCAGTTGTTTTCCATTGCAGCCTTGAACCCAAAGAGCGATCTGATTCCACCACTATTTCTGTCTTCATATAGGAAATGTCGAACATTTATGTCTGGATTTATTGATCATGAAGTATCCATTACTTCTTATGTCAATACTGAGGGGAAATCCATGAATGTGATGACTAATGAACCTCGATATTACAGGAAAGGTCATATAAATCACACCACAGTTGTATCTGTGTATAAGAAGAATCAGTCTGCGGTAGAAGTAGTTGATGTTCTCATGAATTACTATACTACAATGCAGCATACAAATGATTGGGCATTATCTTTATTCTTTACAATGTTAAACATTGCATCCATCAATTCTCAGGTGTTGTGGTGCTCTCAAAATCCGAATGCAATGCAGCGTCGTTTATTCATCAAAGATTTGGCATTAAGTTTAATGGAACATGACGAGGAAAAGATTGCAATATCACCAATACAAGACATAGAGGAAAGGAAGAAAAAATATTCTCTAGTGCAGAACATGCACCCATATTATAAGAATAGAAGGCGATGTAGAATATGCGTAAAAACAACAAAACGCGATAGGAGAACTAAACAGTTCTGTGTCAAATGTGGTCTATTTATATGTAAAGAGCATTCTGTAAATATTTGTACAATGTGTGCAACATAAAGAATATTTTTTAATGTTATTTGATGGTTGAATAGGTTTGTGTATTCAAATATTCGATGTTAAAAAATATCATTAATATCTTATATCTTTTGTTGATTAGTTTAGAGTCTATTTGATTGATAACTTAATATAATAACTTGTTAGAATACATTTTCTCGTTTCATCACAAACTTCTAGCTTCATACTTGTTTTGTTCTACTATGAACTATAATATATTTTATAAATAATTTTGTTTATTAGAGATTTTTTTTTGGATTGTACTTTCGTGGGTATATCAAATATCTGAACCAAGTTTGTAAAATATGAGTTTAAAGATATGTTAATAAAGGTTATGAGATTATTTACATTGTTTGAAGTGTCACATTAAATGTTACTAACTTATTGAATGAATTTCTTCGAAAATAGTGCAATAAAATTTGTGTATTGTAGGTAATTTATATTTATTTCATAACGAAATGATCATTGGTCCATCTAAAACTATTATGAATATTATCATCAATTACAGGGAGCAGAGAGTGAAAATAATGAAGAAGACGAGGAAGAAACAAATGAGCCCACACAGACATTTACGAAAATGCCCCATATGCCGGAGGTATCCATCACGGTGATGAGGCCCACGGGTGAAACTCTTCACGCCCGTCAAGGGATACACCAACTTGCCTCCAAGGACTGTCTCGTGTGCGGACGCTCGTACAGGTACTCACACAACGCTCGCCGACATGAACTCACTGCTCACAGCTTCGACAGATATACAAATAAAATTACACCCAAAAAAACTCTCACACACTTACAACCCAAACTCAGACCTAACCCATTCAATCCCAAAGCACGGATGATGCCGAATCCTATTAGCCATAAGATGCAATTCATGAACAAGAACATGTCAGCAAAAATAATGCCTATGAACAAAGTTATAACGCCACAAAAACCCATTCCAATTAAGACGTCTAAGGCACAACAAAATAATTTACCGTACCCTCTTCGCATTAAAGCGCTTAAGGATTTACAAATTAAGAAAAAGGAACCTCAAATTCTAAAGACTTTGTTAACCTCTAAACCTGAGGTTTTGGTATCAGAACCCGAAATACTAAATTCTGGTCCTGAAAGTCCAGAAACATTAATATCTGAGCCTGAAATTGCATCTTTTCAAGTCGAAGCCATTCTTACGGAACCCGATGCCGATGCCTACGATCCTCAGCAAGGTGACGAAGAAGTCGATGAAGAAATTCAAAACAATTCGAGTCAGAACTATGACACAGTTGACATGGACTCAGAGAACGAAATTGAGATTGCTCGCCAACAAAACATTGAAAACGAAGTCGATGAAAATGCTGATGGGGAAGAGAATGCCGACCAGTGTGATGATGAAAACAATATGGAAGGCGGTCAAAGTGACAACGAAAAAGATGGTAATGACGACACCGCTGAAAGTCAAGAAAACATGGAGGAAGATGATAGTGTTGATATTAAAGCCGAGGGTGAAATGAAGGATGAGGAGGGTCAGGAGGGCCAGGAAGGCCTGGAAGAGAGAGACCAAGAGGAATCTGAAATTAATCATAACGAAAACGAAGAAGAGGACGATGACGACCTCCCAATATCACTAGCTCCTGTCGTGGAAATAAATGAGGGTTTGCAAGGAAACACGTTTAACCCTGAAGTTCCTGAAGAAGAAGAACTTGATGAAACTGCCGATACCAATGAAACCGTTGACGAAGAAGAGGTCAAAGAACTCGACCCTGACAAAACATATGTTACTAAAACCCAAAGAGACTTTATCCATAAATATCGTGACATCATTCAGCAAATTAATACTAAACGTTGTTTATGTTGCGACCGGGAACATCCGCGCAGAAAAGCTGTCATACAGCACTTACAAAAAAACGGACACAAAGTCCCCAAACACACTTGCTACAATTGTGTTATTACATTCGGACATATTGGCGCTCTACTGAGCCACATGAGGTCGAATTCTTGCACTAATTTGTGGAAGATCATCTACAATGAAAATGGCATTACAGATGACTTGGTTCTGGAAGATGAGCCTAAAGAGGTCAAGGTTCAATATAAAGATATTTTCAATGCTAGGTCTTATGCATGCAAACTCTGCCCAGCTAAGTTCCAACTGAAACAGTTTATAATGAAACACGTTTTGGACACGCATGAGGATGGTCAATCCAGAGTCCCGCTCTGTTGTGTCCACTGCCGATCTAGATTTAAAGATAAAAGTTTGCTGAAGAAACACATTCGTAAAGGGGAATGTACAGTTTATATTTCTTGCGATTTGTGCACAGAAAAGTTTGGAAATATGCAGGACTTCAATGACCATGCTTTAGGTGTCCATGCTGGCAGTTTTGACCAGTCAGATAATCAGAGCAAATGTGTTGACGGTCGACCAACCGACTGTCCCTTGTGTGGAAAGAAAAACAGCAGCTATCCGAATTTAGTTAAACATTTAAAGATTATACACAGCGAGGAAAAACCTCATTACTGCCAGCATTGCGATTCTAAATTCGAGCAAGCTACTGATTTGAACAAACACATTTACATGGAACATTCTGACAGAACATTAGGCATGTCGACCACTGAACCAGATATGTCCATCGTGAAAGAAGAAGCAGAAGAGTATCATTACTCTTGTACGGAATGTAATGCCATATTTGAAACTGTTGACGCGTGGACTGATCACCAAGTGGCCGAACATAACCAAGTGGCCCACCACTGCGACCAGTGTGAAAAGAAATTCCTTCGGCCTTCTGAGCTTGCGGAGCATAAGAACACTCACTTGCGGGTTAAATTTTACCCGTGTAGTGTATGCCCCAACTCCTACAGCACTCCACAGAAATTATCTGAGCATGTGCAGCAGTCTCATCCTGGTATTGGTGCTGCTGCGGCCGCTGAAACGGAATTCTTCTGCGACATCTGCATCAGGTCATTCAAAAGTCGCCAAGCGTACTCGAACCATATGCGGATTCACGCTAAAATTCCTACTACGAACAGGAAACCAACTATAATTAAAGAAGGATTTGCACCTCAAATTATTGGAAAACCTATCAAGCAATATCCCGTTGTTCAACCTGGTTTTGTCTCATTCAAACCAAACTATAACATCCCTAACGCCCCTTATTCATGTGATATTTGTGGCAAAGGATTCATGCACAAGAAGAATATATGGAAACACAAGAAGGTTTTGCATGCTGACATTCTAGTTGATAGACATGACAGTGAAGAGAATACTATGCAAGCTTCCACAGAAGAGGAAGAGTTTAATCCTGACGAAAACGGTGCTATTCTCTCTACGCCGCAATTTAACAGTTTTAACTTCACGAACTTTACCAATAATGTGGCACAACAAACGCCACTGGAAACTATGCCTTACTCGTGTGAATTATGCTTCAAACGGTTCCCGCTTAAGACCAGTTTGTGGAAACACAAACGAGCTAAGCACGGAATTGTGAACCCTAGCACTAGCGGTAGCATCGACACGTCCACACCATCAGCTAGTGGTGAAGGCAGTAGTAGATCAAGTTGCACTATATGCCGAATCACGTTCTCAGACAAGAAATCTTACTATCGCCACCGAAAAAATGTCCACAAATCAACAGTTCAAATGTGTAAAATATGTGGCAAGCCCTTAAATTCTACATTGGAGTTATACGAACACTTGAAGGCCGCTCACGCAAGGGAATTACTGGGCTATAATGCTAATCAAGGCTCTAGTAAATCCCAAGATATGTCTCAAGACATGGACCCCGATTACGAAAACGATCAGGAGTCGATCGATCCTAGTGTAGATTATCAAGCACGATACCCGTGCGATACTTGTGGCAAACAGTTTGTTGGTTTATTAGCGTTGCAGAACCACCAGTGCATCAATCAGATACCATCACAACCACAGACTTTTGACTGCGAGATTTGTCACAAGAGTTACACCTCAATATCTGCACTAAAAAGTCATCGTGGCTGGCATTTGCGATCGCCTGACGGAAAAGCAGCGGCAAATAATTCTGGCCTTTGGATGCCTCAGCACAAAGTTACTAGCAAGATAAGTAAACATGAAGTCGTAGACCCGTCGCAACTTGCTAAGGTCACACATACTCCCGTTGTTCCTCCCCCTGCGACTACCGCTACTATAGCTAAAAGAAGACTACCGCCAGAGGTCGAAGTGACAGTTGTTAATCCTAATAAGAAAATGCGCTCGGACGATTCGGTTGACTTGGATGCGCAAAATGCTGGTTCAATCGAAGATAGGTACTGCACGATTTGCGACAAAGAATTTACAAAGCGAGCGGCGTATCAACGCCACATGGATGAAGTGCATCAACCAAACTCTGTGTTTTGTCCGGTCTGTGATAAGAGTTTTACAAGAAAGTCCACACTTCTCATCCACATGAAGAAGCACTACGAGAGCGGTGAAGGTAGTTCATCTGCTACTGGTCAAGGAGATGATGATATGTTCTCTTGTGATTTGTGCGGCGCTCAGTATGACAGCGATCAAGCGTTGAGGGCGCATCGAGCGCGACACCACGGAGAAGATGAGTCAGCAGAGGAGGAGAGTGACGACGGCAATGTTCCTATTGCTCCTCCCGGAGAATTCACTTGTGCGCAATGTGGTGATGGCGTCGCCACTCCTCGAGATCTCATCGCCCATCGCACGATGCATGCTACTCCCACCAAATTTTTGTGTAATATATGCAAAGTGTACTTCGCTCGGGCGCTGGACCTGTCCTCGCACACTCGTGCGCGACACGCTGACAACGAAAAGGTATTCTTCCCGTGTGCCATGTGCGACAGATTTTACATGAACAAGAAGAGTTTACAGCGACATATCGAGATGGCTCACTGATCTTCGCTTGAATCGAGCGATAACTCGCAACTAGAAATAATAGAAAGTGAATGAATGCGATGCGCGTTTCTACTAAGTACTCGTAATTTTAATTCCTTCTTACTTTTGTGGTGTCAAAATGACTTGATGCCTTCGGCTTTACATTGTACATACATTTGTTCTATACAGACTCACTATTGCTACAGCTCGGCTGTACTGAAATGATATTGTTTTATTATCATTGTCATGACGTCATTCCTTGACTTTTGATTTTAAAGGAGAATCAAGTTTTAATTTTTCATTATTTGTTCTCGTAAAGCCTTTGCTCACGTATTGTGTTATTTATTATTATTATTCTGTCCATATTGATATGAAGACTGTTACATATTCAGTTTGATGTAATGGTTTATGTGGACTCACTTGGACACTATGTCTTTAGAAATGTAAGTACTTATCATGATTATAATTGATTATGATAATAACGTAAGTAAATAATGATAGCAAACTATTCTATTTTTGAATATTGGAATCACGGGCCAAAATTGTGAAACATAGTCAAAATCAGTCAAAACCAGTGTTTACTTGTGTGTAAGAATTTGTTTCTTATATTGTATGATTATTTTTTAAATCGACAAATATATGGTCTTAGGCGATTTTCTTTTAATTACGTTTAGTTTCTTATCTTGTAAATAATAAGTAGTTATTTTAATTGTAATTTTGGGATTCAATGAGTTATTGATTTGGTATAAAAATGGTAAGGTCATTTGTGTTTCACTAAAATGTACTGATTATTTTTAGTAATTTTAATATATATTCTATGTGAACCACTAAGGGCATATCTCCTCATCTATGGTAACAAATGTATTTTGTAAAATAATTGGTGATAAGGGCCTAAAAATCTGAAAGTATAATAATATGTATAATAGATACTATTAAGAGTTATCTAAGATTTTGGATACCGATAAAATTGTCTTTATACTTTTTTAATAAATCTTTCTGTTTCCGCTGTCAATCAGTGCCAAAAATTACTTTATGTTTTCCGTAATCATTATAATTGAATATATCATAAATACTTAATAGATATAAAATGTTCCTGTAAATTAAAAGTAAAGTAAAGTGTATATTCTATACATTTTAATACGTAATTTAAAAGTAAAGTGTATATTCTATGCATTTTAATATGTAGTACCTCCCATACTGTCAAACGGCTAAAACTATGAAAATTGTTTCCTTATGAAATCGTCTGAAAACGGTTTGTGTTTATCATGTTTGAAATTTCCTAACTAATAGCTCCAGATAAATTCGTGTAAATAAATTATGATACAACACAAACAAGTTGGTCGTTTATTAATAAAACTATGCATATTTTTTCATAAAAATACGAACTTCTTCACGTTTCTTGAGTGATGTACAAATTATGTTATATAAACAAAACTAAGGTTGTCCTTCCTGGATAGAGTGCGATTTTATATCCCCGTTAAAGTTTATTGATAATAAAAATAGTCAATTGTCGATCACTGATTGAGACGCCGTGAAATATAAAGCTGGCAGCACATGTACGGATTCCGAATACCAAATGTGGATTCAGAAATCCGTACTCTTAGTGCATTTCTTTTCTTTTCATTTACTGCCAGTAAAACAAACGTTAAGATTTGATTCGAAACGGAAAATTTAAGAACGTATCCGTCATGTAGAGACTGCAGGAAATGCGTGCATTTGCTGGTCCCGTGTAGGTATTGAATTCTAAAATGGAATCGAGAAACCTTGCATGTGCGGCCAGCGGGTGACTAAAGCTAGAAAATTGTGTTTACTCTAAAACTTTCAAAAAGTTTTTATGTAGCAAATTTTATTTCAGTAAATTAAAACATTTTATTATAAAGAAATCAAAACAGCATAGCGATTTGGAGTTAAAGTTGTCGTATGACACTTATTTGGTCACAGAGACTTCAAATAAATTCAATCTTCAAATTATGCATGTTAAATAGTGATTAGCTGTGAATTTAATGGTTAATATAATTAACCAATTCATTTCCAATTGTAAGTCATGGACTATATTGTTATCATAAAACTAATCACACTTGTATTAACATTAATAACGAATAAATCGATTATATTTATCATAATAGTCTGTCGTCCCATACAGAGTTTTATTTTGTCAGATAATTTAGACAAACGAAATTCGGGAATCTTGCTACTCTTTCACCCAAATATCTTAACTCTGTCAGTATCGCTTACCTTCAAGTGATTGAGACAGCACGAGGTTTGAGGGTAACAACTGTGCATGTCTGAAGTTAGGTTTCCAAATGACCGCACTGGTACAGTTGTATAGAATAGTGTTACAATATTTAAATTAGTTTGGAGGATTGTGGAATATTTATGACACCAACTGTTTTCGACCCCAGACCGAGCGAGAAATATGTAATATCGGAATGTAAAAGAGTGAGACAGCACGCTGTTAATGTGCTCGCCGGATCACACCTGCGCCGTAAAAAAATCGATTACTGCGCAGTCACTTGTGTACAACTTCAGGTGTGTGCACATTTATACGACAGTACTTAAACTTGACCAAATTACCTAATTAATTGTATTAAGGTATTATTTAATCAATTTAAATTGTTGTTCTATTGTGTTATAGCTACCAGTAACTTTACATGCTCCTGCCTATTAATGTAATTGACGGCGTCTTAAAGTGTTAAAATTGTCCATAGATGAGGTCCACTTTTGTCATCTTTGTGGTTTGATAATAAAGTGACTTAATGATTATTATCCATGTGTTTCTTTTCTACTCACCCTTTTATATTAGATAGGCGTACCTCAAATCCCTCACGTAGACTTGATAGTAGTAACATTATAAATATTATTTGGCGCCCTGTCTTTTACTTTCACATACTCGTAAGAAGGTCTGGTTTCACCTCTGTATGGATGTGGCTCCAGGCTTTACTATCATTTGTACGATATTTCACTGAATATGAAGTTATTCTCAGAGTCGGGGTAATAACACACATTATAGATTGCACAAAACATTTTAATATAAACTTAAAAAGTCGTACAACAATATGAAAAATTATTATTGACTAATTATATTAGCGGACATGGAGAGCCGCATTTTACTATATTATGCAAATATTATATTATCTTTAACACTTCCATCGAATATATCTTACAAAAGAAAGAAAAATAAAAAGTATCTTTATAATAAAAAATCTCATTACGCTAAGTTGTATTATTATTAAACTTACATTATAGATTTTATCTACAAAATACTGCAGCATTTCGGTCAGTTTCTCAATCGACAATCATACCGATATTATTACATATATTACGTAATAATTTAATCATAGGGCGTTAATAAAGTACATGTTAAGGTTGAAATCATACAACTAGGCTTAATTCTAAATCAAAATATAAAAATAGTAAAAAATAGTTGTACATTTCAGTTTAGGTACAAGATGTGAGTGTTGTGCATGGAACCCGCGTGCAGTGCGCAGTTATGTTACAACACTAGCCGCTACCGCTGCACCTACACCACTACTGACCTCCATTGAAAAACTGATCCGAGCGCCAAGTGAAATATAAAAAAGATAAATAACACATAGTATTTATTTTTATGAATTTGCATGCACCCGTTATCTTTATGAATTGAGAAATATTTTTTCTATCATTTATCCATATTCATGTCTTTTATAACAATATAAGTATACCATACACGCTAAGGCCGGGCGCCGCGACACGGTCGACCGGCAAATGTACACAAGGACTAATATCTTCTTAAAAAAATACTGTTAGATTGAAACGTAGCTAAACCTATAATATATTATGTATAGTATTATAATAATTATTATTATAAGGGTACAATCGTACGAGTGATGATTACACTATGTGAGATCTCCGACGCCTTCGGGCGGCCCGCCGCCGTCCGACCACGTCCCACCGGATATGCAAACATTTATTACAATATACGAGTACAATACATAGGTACTAGTACACTATAATAGTAAGTATGAATTATCAATTTCAATATTAAAAATACGTAATTTCTCTATTGGCCTCGTTTCCACGTGAAAAATTAGACGATTATCGCGTACGAATATATATTATGTATACATATTTAAATATCAGTATTTCTCTTAGATCGGAGGACGTATGTATACAGGCTCGCTCTAGAAGGTACGTCGTCGTTAGCGCACGCGGCCGTTCGGCCTCTCGCTCCCTTACACCCTACGAATATATCGATATCGAACGAAGACATCAAAAACTTGACTCGGCATTAAATATTACGAAAATAAATCGCCGGCGAGTCGCGCGGCAGATTATTGCTCCTATCGATAAATTTACACATCGACGTAACGAACGAGAATACAAAAAGTTATGGAAAATCGTACGGATATCACAAGCGGCGGGCGGCGCGGGACGCCCCCGCGGAAAATAAAAAAATAAATCGCGGCGCGCGTCTCTCTCGTAAAAAAGTAAAGACTCTATGAGCGGGTCGCGCGGTGCGGCTAGCGCGCATGCGCGGCTCAGTTGGCGAGTAGCAGGTGCGCTGGCGCCGGCGGGTACGGGGGCGCGGAGGAAGGGGCGGGCTCGCGCCGTGCCACGAAGTACGCCGCGGGGTCCGAGGCGGGAGACAGCGCACGCGCTGCCAGCTGCTGCTGCATCGCACGCTGTTTGATGTAGTTGCTGAACTCGGTGGGCGACATGCGGTTCGCACGTTTGCTGCTTGTCTTCAACTTCGTACTGCCGAATTTGGTTTGCGCGAAAGTCGCTGTGGTGAAGGTGAGGGGTTGCGCGCGGAAGGGCGGCGCTGGAGAGAAGGCGGCTGGCGCGGGGGGCGAAGGTGCTGCGGCCGGTTCGACGGGCCGGAAGCATTGCGCTTCAGGGTTGAACGCACGGGTCACCTGAAACAATACCAGTTAACTAGCTATGAGTCAAGCAAGTTGCTAGCGTAGTGTGAGGGTCTCTTGCACGGAAGATGGTGCGAGATAACCCTGTCGCTGGAACCACGTAGTTGAAGACCATTGAGGTGGAATTTTCGCACTGGTAGCCCTTACAACCGTTTCTGTTTTAATTCGGCTGGCTGAATCTTACCATGTTTTAGACGTCAAGTTATTTAAGTTGAAGATAAATATAGGGTAGGCAGGTGTTAAACCCCTTAGTTACACACCATACATCATAGTAGGAATGCCAAAAGAGAACATCCTTCTAGATGCGTATGCACCGGCATACGCATCTAGATGGATGTTCTTGTGACGTACAAGTTATTTATCATTGATAACTGGGTTGCGCCACCTGACATTGCCAAATGCTTTATTGCCAAATCACATAGCCAGACATCATTAATTAATTCTACTATTGTCTTAAGAAGCAATAAACGTTATTTAATTGTTGCTTTCAATCTATACGAAATGCCTATGATTGTTGGGATTGTTTATGTGTGACTCCAATTTGTAACTGTCTGGGCGTAATTGTAGGTTATTGCCGAGCTTGAATGTGATTCTTACCTCTCTGTCGGTCCTCTCATCGGCAGCTCGCTCGTCACTACTGAAGAGCACCTTCACCGCGCCCTTTTCTCCGATGCGGTATGAAACCTCGCCTGAAAAACGAGAGAAAATTAAGTCTTTATTTTGTCCGTCATTCAATCTCGGCACTCAGTTTCGTGAAATTGTGTCAGGAATCACATTACATTTCGTTTCGGTATTATTTCGAGATATTGGTTTCGTTTTAGGACACACGAACATTTAGACGTTTTTTCAATTTCATGCCAGACTCCCAGAGTATTGAGGATGAAATTTACCTGGCCGTGCTTTTAACATTTCTGATGATTTTGTTTACAAGACTATATAACTATTGTTAGGTTTACAACACTCGACAACAAGCATCAATTTAGTTCACAGTGACGATTAGAATTCAGTTAACGTTCTAAGTACCTATATCATTTGTTATAGATCAATGGTTTGTTTCCCGATGGGACCCGAGGTCCCACAGGTGCACCTGCATTGTGTTAAAAATCTTATTCTTTTGGTAATTAGCAGTTCATTCGCAAAACCAGGAAATCCATATGTAGTTTGTTTCAGCAAATCAAAGCGCTAACGTTGTACATGAAAGCCACTTAAAATTCTAGTTCGATTGGTGGTCATTAACGGCTATTACTACAAATCGTTTGTTCTGTAACTATTAGGTATCTGTCGACACACTTAAACACATCAGTTATCGCCACGGCAACGTAATTAAAACTATAATGGGAAGCGCAGGTAATTTTATCTCGAGTTTTATCCAAAGTTAGCCTGTAGTGATGATAAATTCGTGCCCCACATAGATTGTGTGTGACGTCATATGTTTGGCAAACGATCTAGCCAAGTTAGGCGCTCGGATAACGTCAGAACTTCAAAGATAGTGACGTTTGTCAAAAATGTCCCACAACGAAACCAGAAACAGTCTACTGGGTAACTATTCCAACTTTTGACGCGACTTTATTTGGGACGAGTTGTTTAGAATTTCTTTTTGAACAGAGATAAACTTTCTTTGACTTTATAACGGGAAAACAAAGTTGTAGGGGTTGCTGTAGCTATAAACGGATTTACCTCTGCCAACCTACACAATCTATTTGTCTTTATTTTATCCGAGTTTAAATAAATACCTATGTTTTTCATACTAAACAATAATAAAGCCTCACCTGGATCGACCCAGACGGCGAGATCCCGCGGAAGATGTTCAAGTACATCCCGGACCGGTACTCCGGATTCCCTCGCCGCTCGTTCGAGCACGGGGTCCAATGGGCCCCCAGTCTTCAGGCACCGAAATGCCGAGCCTCTGCACGGCCTATCGGGGTACCAGTGACCCCTGAACTTGTCTTTCAGTGCCTTTTCCAACTCCTCGCCAAAGATGTTCACGCGCCGCCTCGGTAGCTTGTTGTATAGGTAGGATATGACGAAATTAAGGGCGACTTGCACTTCAATATGCATGTTTGGTCTCACTGTGAACAAGAGAAAACATATTATAAGCTTTAGATGATCAATAATTATTTAACAATTCTTTGAGTAATTAAATTAAGACAGGTAGGCAAAAAAATTATAAATGTGGGCTTAAATGCCTGGCATTTTCTATCAATCCACGTTTAACTGAACTATGTCTAAATGAGGAGTTCGTGAAGACAAATCGTGAATTCGTGAGGTTCTGTTTAGTTTGATCGAAACTACTTAGGTAAACGTTTCAATTTGGACTTTCATATTGACATCCGCTTTTAACCGTGACAATGAGACGAATCGGAATGTAGCAACAGAAATATTAATGTTTACTTAAAAATAAATTCCATACAAAACAGCTTTATTGCAACAAAAGTCACAACTCTGAAATCGATTTTGTTATGGGACTTAATCGAAACAAATCAATGAAATTGAATCGATTCGCTACTCAGAATAGCCGGTGCTCGGTGATTTGCAAATCTAATATTTATACGACAATTAGTTTGAAGACGATTCTGTGTATCAATCGATTTTTATTGTATTTTAAAGAAGTTGTAAAAGTTAATATTTGATGTTTTGTTTGCTGTTAAATTGGAGTAAGTAAACGTGTCCTAGATTTTAAAAAGATGTTTGTTGAATATTTATTTAGAGATAAGACAAAAAATACCTATTGTCGTCGCGAAATGGGCATTGTTACGGTGGTTTGTTGTGATATCCGGCCGTCGATCCCCGGTCTGGATGTTGGCTAACGTTTCCGCACTGAATTAACTTTGGCCTTCCGACGTGTCACGTCTCGCGAGCGACGAATAGTGTTGTAACTACGACATCGTACGACGTACTAATCTATAGTTTCGCTTTAGAGTTTCCTGATATGATACGGACGTTTAGATCTTAAATTCGATTATTTTTAAAGGAAGAACGAACGGAAACAAATAGATAAGCGTTAATGATAAAGATTATTATTTTTAAAGTTGGTTACGTAGTTCTTCCTAAGATGACGCATAACATTGCGCTTAATTGAGACACTGAGTTCATATTTTTATATGTTGACAGCCTTTATTAACACGTTGTCTACACAAAATATTTAACTACCTACACACGAAATAAAGCTGTTATCTAATATTTATGTTAAATCCATGTTGACTACCAGGTATATGAATACCTACAATCAATCAATCAATTAATTTTGTAAAATATAGGTACCTAGAATGTGCCTTAATAAGCGTTAGCACAGGGGGGTTACGGAGCTGGTCTCCTAAGAGGACCCGTACCACCGGGGTCGGGGTGGTTTAAGTGGAGTCAAAATCCCACACTCCCCGGGTTTATCCTCAAACGCCATGTGCTTTTTGTTGGTTTCCACCGGAATACTTCATAAGTTTAAATATGACACCGAAATTTGCATTAACAATTATTGAAAAAAATTTGAGAAGACCGCAGCATGTATCTCTATAAATGAAAACGCTCGTGTTTACATAGTATTTTTTTAAAAAAATGGAATAATAAAATATCATAGTTAACGGTACCTACGTATTAAGGGACATCCCGTGATCATTGCCTATTGCGTGTTGAAGTCACGTGCGAGTTCGGCCGTGACTCGACTCGGTATTTTCCTCCAACGACGTTATTTTAAAGAACTATCACCTAGAAATGTATATTTCTATTTTTGTTGCTTACCTATGCTTTTTCGTGATTTATTTTCGGTGAAGTACCTACGGGGGAAATGGGCCGTTTTATGCTGTACGAGCGGAGAGATTATAAATTCGCGATAAGGAATGAATTTCGAAACAAACATGTGTTAAAATAGCCTACGAATAGTTTGTATACTATAAACCTTATTCGGCACTGAGCGCAGTGACGACAGCACAAAAAATAAAATACGTAAAATAGCTTCATGTTTATATCCCCGAAAAGGTAGGCAGAGATGAATCTTCTGTTGTACCTATATATGTACATATATTATTTCACCGGTGCAATTAATGGTAACGTCTCATGGTCCTGAGCCTAATGCCATCAACTAGGCACAATTCAAAACTCCGGACTGCTACTGAGATTTTTTTAATAGTTAATCTCAATAACCGACCCGATAATCGAATTCTAATCTTCCGTTCTCCAGCTGCGCTTGCGACATAACCAAAAAATGTACATAAAAAAAATACTATCGGTAAGTAACATAAACGGCTCAAAAAAGCACGTCCATCCGATTCGAATTTATAATTAAATACGATAGCTACCTAAGAATAAAACACGACGTATTTCTTATTACAATCAAACGTTATCAACATAATCATTAAGGTGACCTACGCCATTTTTAACTGACACGCTAATAAATGGATTTAGAATTAAATATAGAACAGATAGTTAACCTTGAGCTTTCAGTTTTAGATTGATGGATTAGTTTTATAGGCTCGTATCTACGTGCTATGGCAGAGCTACTCATTATGGCGGGGAACAGAGAGTATAAAGCCATCAGTAAACATTTTTTAATAGCTGTGGCCTTAAAGTACCGGGTCGTCGCATTTAATTGTCATTTATTATTGGCTGCACTCTGCAGTTTCACCTCATCCATTTCTCGCAGGAACTCTACACTTTTCCAGGATATAAACTATCCCGTATTCTATTCCAAGACCTAAATACACCTAGTTACACAACATTTTGATTGATAAAGATGCGTGATTTATAAAGACACATCCAAATTCACGAACTTACGTAGTAGTATTATAGAAGTGTAAGAAATCCAAAACACTTCCACAGTAACTCTGAATATTTATAATATTCGCTTCTAATGTACACTGAACTAAATAAATCGAGCAGGGTGTTATTGTAACATTAATATAATTATAAAAGGGCCCTTTAACTATGATGGTATTATTGTTGAACTCTCTTAGAGCGGCTGCAGTTCAGCTAGAATCAAACGGCAATTTGATTATTGGCATCGGTTAGCCCAGCGAGAATAATATCTGATTAAAATATTATAGCCTTTTGCAATCTTTAGTCTGTAAACAATCGTTGAGGTTAAGTCAACCCTCGGCGAGGTTGGTTGGTGGATGGGATTAATGTTAAAAGTATGTATATTTATTGTAACGTCTTCGTACTCTCTCTATCGCGGTTGTTATTATTGGATATTATTAATTAATTATTATATTAAGTCTCTAAACTATCCAAATATTTACATATTTTTTTTATCTTTTTACCTCGTTCTGTCACTCCCTGTATACACAATAGAGAAAACTTCATTGGATTTATGTGTTATGAACAGTTACGTTACCTACTTGGTTCATTGTTTTAATAATGCTGTTTATTTTCCTATTAATAAATAAATAAATTGCGGTTGTACAACCAAGTTAAACGCAAACAAAACGGCTTTGAGAACTTCCGCAAACCTGCTTGGTACTTTACTTGATCAGCAATTTGGCGACTGACCGTTATGATCGGACTTTTACAAAATTATACTTCGTAATAATATATTTCTATTGTGTCTGGTAATTAACGAGCCAACAGATTACTACTGCATCGCGTATTGGCGACTGCATATCGGGTCGCGCTTCCAGCAGTCAGTCGCTTTATCGCGCTCCCGAAAAGCGACAACATTCGCTGAAACAAGCAACCCTGCCGAGGCTTTAACAATAACTTAACAACTCTTTTAACCGTACAATAGAAATAAACATTGTTTACTCATAATAATATTTTTACAAACCCCTGATCATTTCTAGACTATCACACAACACCGTCCAGAAACTAACTCTACTTTAAATTTATAGTGCAGCACAGTATCTCGAATGTAAAATGTTATTGTAACCGTCTTCGTGATGTTTATCACATACTACGTTTATCCAGTGGATAGGTAGGTACTATTTCGTAGTTTAGCCGACACTTGGAAAGTTCTAGTACATTTTTCAGTCTTGAAATGTCGCTAGATATTTCATTCGTACGTGATTGTGGTACATTATATGGTGTGATGATTATTGTACGATGCAACCCGTTATTATATTGAATTTTGTTGCTATATAAAACGTTGCAAATTACTGGTAGGCTATTGTTTTTGAAAGTAAGTGCCACATGTTAGTGGGCAATACAGAAATCTGAATCTTAATGACTTATGAATTAGTTTTCTGTGATTGGGCATCATTCTAAATAATATATTCGCATGTCTTGAAAGGTAAAATATAAGAAACTAATATTGACTCTGTATCCATCTGTAGGTATCAATGTTTTCAGTGAAATAAATGATTAGATACAGATAAATCTTCGAAAAGCATTAACGCATGCATAGCGAATTCTAAAGTTATATGTAAATTTTTGTGGAAAGAAAAATACGGTCGTGAGCAGGCTTTGAAGCTGGGCCTCCCGGATAAATATTCCAGGTGCTCTGACTGCTAAGCCATCTCGACCTCTAGGAGATCAGAGATATCCGGGGGGCGCACTTACATACTAGAAGCGATATCCAGAAAGAATATCATATAAAAATATAGACTGCCTCGTTGATCTAGGGGTCCCAAGCGCGACTTTTTCTGATAGAAAATTGTCAGTAGCAGCCCGGAGTTTGGAATTGTGCCCGTTAGATAGCAATAGGCTCACCACCTTGCATGGGACTAAATTGCTTTTGTGAAATGTGGGTGTACAACTGTGTACACCTCTGCCTAACCTTTCGGGGAATACTGGCATGATGCTATGTAAAGATATACCTAGGTAATCTTATTCAAGTCACAAACTTCAGTAGGTCGGTAATCGAAGCAAATAAAATGTTGCAAACTAAATCTTTTATTTACATTAAAGTCTACATTCCAAGCCTAGTATTACAGCTCCCGTAAGTACATACATACACACATATTTCTACGGTCATACGTTTCGCTCGATAAAGATACACAACCGGGGGATATAATAAAAATATCTCGGAGATAGATTGGGAAAATATGGCCGCAGCAAAAACAACATTTTCCCTCTGAGATCAATCGCCGATACGCTTCGGAGGAACACAAATATTTGTCTTCTTGAAGAGGAGAGTTTTAAGTTAATTTATACATACATAAGATCGCGTCTGTTTTTCATAGGATTAGGCACAGATGGACAATAACTATACCCACATTTTACCGCTGTTTCTGAGCCTATTGCCACCAACCGGGCAACAAACTCTGTTGACAATTTGTTACCAAGAAAAACTAATAACAGTTCTCCTGACCCGGGCATCTAACCCATAACCTTACACTCAACACCCGTTTTGTGATCACTAGAATAATGAGGTAGGCAACTTGTCTATTGTTTGTAAGTATAATGCAGAAAGCAGCCTCGCTTTACTAGTTTCTAATCACGCTAAAATTACTAGCAGAAAATCAATACTTCGAGCTATTTTCCCACTTAGGTTTATTACAAACGAACATCGAATGTATGTAGTCATTCAACCATGAACCGCGCGGTTACTTGGAATTCTATTGATTCAAGATTTCTGGTCACATCTTGCGAGTTGTTTTTAGTATCAAAACATATAGAGGCTTGATTGCCGCCGGTATTTCAGTAATTTCCGGGGTTTTCCGCAATTTCCTTCGACATAAGGAAGATCGCAACGTATTGAACCACTCTTCCGACCTAATCAAGTCCAAGGAACTTTAGATAAGGCGCAAACAGATGGACTCTACGGAATAAAGGGACCCCAAACCCTTTGAAGGACTTTCCCTAAAGTGTAAGTACCGAGATAAGTTTGCTTGAAACGAATGACATTTGTCGAGTAAACTTACAAGAAAAAGAAACTGTTTAACATTAAGTTCCCAAAGTTAAGTAATGCTCGATATTTGCTTAGGCTTAAGGTTTTACGTCTGGCCAATATACATAATGCCTTCAGGCGACTTTTGAAAAGGTATAAAAAGGTCGTAAAATGTCTACGACACCTAAATTTAACGAGACCGATTTATGCTTTGAATGCCAATCAACATTATCTGGAAAATCTATGAAATTACGCCCTTGAGCGGGTTATAATAACTTTAGACATGTTCTCGTTGTTATTAAAATTGCTCTATTAAATACTTTAAAGACGTTGAAATATCTGTTTGAACTAATTATTACTTTAGTAACATTAACAAAAAGCTTATAAATAGAAGATCGCTAAGAGCTAACCCTAAAACCTAATGTTATATTTAGATAAAATTTCTCGCAGTAAACACTAGGACATCTAAAAATAAATTCAACACCAACACGGATGCGGCGACGACAATAATTCAGTACAAATATCTAGGTTACGTAATTGCCAACATAATACAGAGGAATGAGGCTTCCAGGCACATTTTCCAGCTAAATGGTTCCCACCATTATATCTCAAACAAAGCCACCCTTGTCACGAGGAAGGTCATGATGAGAAATGGCGGCCTACGCCTATGGTGCAAGTGTGAGCGTACAGCGGGTGTAAGTATGTAAAATTAAAAATATATTATTGGGTTTCGTTAAGTGAACGATGGTATATTTTTCAATTCTAACATTAAAATATTTTAATAATCTATATGTTGTAGGTAATCGTTTCGTTTGTTGTATGAACAATTTGATAAAACGGCAAAGCAAATGATGTATAATTATCTACAACTTAAAAAATAGATAATGTGAAATAAAACAAAACAAAACTGTATCATCACCATTCACGGCTCGACTTTACCTTTATAAGACTGTTAAAAAATACGTATATAACTCTTCTCTACATAGTATAAAACAAATTCGCTTTCCACGTCTGTCTGTTTATCCGCTAACTCCTCCTAAACCACGTAACGGATTTTGATGCGGTTTTCACCATCCTTTAGATATTTTTTTACAAATGTTTTATTTAGTATAATAAAGCCAAATTCTGTTTTTTTTTTTGTAAGTAGAAAAAAATATATTTTGCAACTATGTCGCCGAAAAATTAATTTACATAGCTTACGTAGGCTACACGTAACTTCAGTCTTTTTTCAAATTTATTCCCGTGCGAAGCCAGGGCAGGTCCCTAGTTGATTATATAGAGTAGTTACCTAAATAATCAAAGAGAAAACTGTTTTACTCGCTACCGCTTATGAATGAAAACACAACTAAAAGCGGTTTCCCAAGCCACGGCAGTTTGCCTAAACATGTGAGCCGTGAAGTATGAAGGTCGGGGTAATTAATTTACCTAAGATTAATCGCTGGGTGCTGCTAATTCGCCATTAAAGCCTTCATGAAGCGTCAGTGCTTCGGATCAAAGGGAATAGTGATGGGTCGGGATCAACCTTTATGAAGTTAAGTTAATGTATTGATATTGAAGGGTCAGGTGAAGGTATACCATGTCTATTATTTATTGTGGAGAATACCTACTAACGCTAGGCATAATTTTTTTGAACTACGGTTTGTAACAAGTAGGTAGAGATCCAATTTTATATTTTGGTACTGTAATAAACAAAAGTGGGGTGTCCACATTTGTTTATTATTATTATTGTATTGGAGTAAAAATAACAAGCGACTTATGTCTAGCATTTGTTTTTTATAGAGAACTTCAATCAAATCTATTTAAACATTTCAATGCTTGATATATAGCTAGTCAATATAGATAAATCCAGATAAATCTTTGAACATCATTAACGTATGCTTAGCGAACTCTAAAGTTATAATTTCATATGGAAAAAGAATACGGTCGTGAGCAGGATTCGAACCTGCTTCTCCCGGATATGGTTTAGTGGTCAGAGCGCCTTGAGTATTTATCCGGGAGGCGCAGGTTCGAATCCTGCTCCGTATTCTTTTTCCATTTAAAATTACAACTTTAGGTATTCAATATGTTGTCGAAGTATTGTTGGTAATAGGGTCGCTACCTGTTACCTATGTGGGGACTCCAAAACTACAACGGCGAATGCAAATTCATAACAGTAACTGTCTCGGTGGTCTAATGGTCCCAAGCGCGACTGCTGAGCATGAGGTCTTGGGGTCGATTCCCAGGTCGAGCAAAGTATTATTGAGGTTTTTGTTATAAAATTCTCAGTAGCAGCCCGGAGTTTGGAACTGTGCCTAGTTGATGGACTTAATAAGCATTGGTGAAATGTGAGTGTACAACTGTGTACACCTCTGCCTACCCATTCGGGGGATACACGAGCGATGCTATGTTATAACAATACTCTATTTAAACCCTTCGGGGATACAGGTGTGATATTATGTAGGTACCTAAGTTGTCAAAAATATAAACTATATAAAAAAGAGTATGTTCATTCTCTCTCGCCACTTATGACATGAATCTAGCCATTGTGACATGGCCTCTATTACAATCTGCGAAATGTAGGTCCATCACAGAGCTACTGTGCCTGCCCTGCATTGCAAGTACCTTAAAGAAATACTTTAGGAAGCGGTGAAGGGCTTTTTTGGGGGCTGTCTTAATGTTTGACGTTCAAACTCGCAAATTGCACGCCTAATTTGAATAAAGAAGTTTTGATTTTGATTTTTAAGATACCCACATTAAGTATGTGGGTAGGTATTGCTACACAGTAACTATAAGAAAATCTACGTTTACGACACGATTTTATATTATACCAGCTGTGCTCGCGGCTTCGCCCGCGTGGAATTTCGAACTGTCAAATCTTATTATGACTGAAATAAAATATATCCTATGTTATTCAGTGGTAATACAGCTTTCTAATGGTGAAAGATTTTTTTAAATCGGTTGTTTATTTTTTGAGTGAAATTACATATAAATATTCGTTATTATTCTGTTCGCGACCGTATTCTTTTTCCATTTAATATTGTAACTTTAGAGTTCGCTAAGCATGCGTTAATGCTTTTTCAAATCTTGAATTACAAATAAATAATCAAATCTTTCCTCTTTATCATCATCATCCCCCTGCCCTTATCCCAATTTATTTGGGGTCAGCGCAGCATGAATTCTTCTTCCAGTTTCTAATTGTTTTTTAAATTGCGAGCTGCTAAAGTTTTGGCAATGTTTTATGACCGGCCGCCTGCCTGACGTCAATCCTCATTGGGAATGCTGTTGTTGGTGGTAACCGCCACCGATACGGTCTCCTTCTATCTAGCTATGCCACACCAAATGTTATCTATGCGCCAGGTTCTGATGTTCTCTTACTATCACACTCCACTACCCGGGACATCTATCCTCTTTATAATATTAGTATAGACTAGCTAACCCAATAGACGTTGTCAAATTCTTATCGAAAAAGGCACTTTCAGTTTTTATCGAAATACCGAACATTACGGGCACATTTTCACGCTTTTCTTTCATAAAAACCTTGTCCTCACAACTACGAACACAACAACAACAAAAAAACAGTCATATAAATATTTGCCATAACTTATTTATTTTTGTATATAGAAAAATATGACGATGTGCCAGGTTTGAACCTGCATCACCTGGATCAGTACTCCAAGTGTTCTACCGATGATGCACGAGTTACAGGTTCCATATTTACAGGTTTTTTAATGATAGGTTTGCCTTTACCTTTAATTTTAACGGTTTTATTTTGTGTTAATCTTTTACAAAATGAACTTATTGTAAACTTCCGTCGTACAGTTATCGCAGTTCACCTACTTACGTATAAAGCAAAACTTTAACCGGTATCGGCACAAGGTTAACAGTTTTACCTATACCTTTTAACTATTGCGAACTTTATGTTCTATTTCTTAAGCCATGTCGGCGTGTAAGCCAATAGTTATATATTGTTTATGAACAGAATTAACTTTATTCTTGCGTTTACACTTTGAATCTTCAAATTTTTACACGACTCGTCCAAAAAAGGACTGTTATGTTTTCAGGGTTCACGTATGGTATGTTTGTGAGTTTGTTTTGAGTTTTAGATGTTTCGTTAGAATCATTACAATGTCCCGGGTAACGTAGGCTAGTAAAATTAATGGGAAACAAAAAGATATGAAAAAGAAAAACGCCTGCCAATTGTTAACTAAAAATTTTAAAGACAACTTGTTTTTCCTTTTTTAATTCACACATGGCATGCATGCTATTTAATTTTTAAATTAACTATTCCTTTTGGAAATATATACGTTACTCGTACCCACCCATTGACAAAAAATCTGTGAAATATCTTGAGGCAATGCGCACAGAAAACTTATGTATAAAAATACAAACCTTAAGTATCTATACAAATACTTTTAAGTAACTTAAGTAGCGTTTGTGATTCAAAATAATACGTTCTCTATAATAATCCTGTCACATTGGAATGGAGTGCTTAAAATCAAATTGTTGTAAGTAGGTCAAGTCTTCCGGAAGTACATTATTTAGCTGCAAGTAACTTACGTAGTTGGAATTAACATACTATTTCCAATGACCGAGTTGGCAAGCTTGGCTGTGGTTCAATTTTATCAACCCCTTTTGATTTTATTGCTACCAAAATTCTCGTTTGTAGTTAACATTGGGGTTTGAGAGTTTCTTTGAAATAATTGGCAATAGAATTTAAAGCAGACCAGTTTATGAATAACGTGTGTGGGTGTCCGAACACACGTAGTAATATCTCTGCGTTGTAAATGCAAATCATGCACACACGCATCTGGAGCTCGAAATAATTGAACAATAACGACAAGATTTTATGTATTATTATAATAACAATAATTAAATTGCCGTATTGACCACATTTTGGCAGTCGGATTAGTTATTATTCGCTTTTTCACGTAACACTTTTGTATCCTTGTCACGCATGAATCGAGAAATAGCGTCAATATTTTTTCAGATACCATAGAAAAAAGCAAAACAGCCAGATCAACGAATACTATCTACTAACTATTTGCTTAGATACACTTCTTCTTATTATCGTGTGGTTGATGAGCAACCCAGTGTTAGAGCTTAAACCACCCGTAGGTTATTGACATGGCTTTACACACCATCAACAATATCTGTCAGGTGTGCTGGTTTCCTCACGATGTTTTCCTTCACCGTTTCAAGCAAGAGATAATTAATTTATAATACGCACAAACTTTCAAAAAGTTTGGAAGTCAGTTCGAAAGGTTTGCATGCACTGAAATCTACGATTAATTGGTTAGAGAAAAATAATTTAAACATAAATGTAAAAAAAACAAAAGTAATGCAATTTCACACCTATAAAGGAACAGCTTTACCAATTAACATTGCTTATAAAAATGAAAATGTCGAAAATGTAGACAGTACTGTTTTCTTAGGTATGACAATTGACAAACATTGCTCGTGGAAAAATCATGTTGATGTAACTTGTAAAAAGATCAATAAATTCATTTATGCATTGCGAAGAATCCGTCAAGTTGTCTCACTACAAGCTGCAGTAACGGCCTATCATGGTTACGTATGCTCAGTACTGAGATACGGTTTGGTAATGTGGGGTAATTCTGTGGAAATTGAACGACTTTTTAGGGCACAGAAAAAGTGTATCCGAGGTATGTGTCAAGCCAAGTACCGAGAGTCATGTAGGCCATTATTCAAACAATTGAAAATATTACCCTTGCCTAGTTTATATATACCTACAAGAATTATGTTTATTTGTTAAAAAAAAAATAGTGATCTATTTGAAGTGAAAGGAGATAAACATCGGTCAAATAGGCATTGTAACAAGCTGGTGATACCAAAATGTAGACTAGTGTTAAGTAAGAAGAATGCTTTTCATATGTGCATTAAGCTTTTTTTTTTTTTTTTGGGGGTAGTCCAAGTTGAAACAACACTTTTAAGAGCTTCTGTTATTATTTAAATTTTAAAATTATTATTAATTTATATTAC
Organism: Xylocampa areola; assembly: GCA_935421205.1. Taxonomy (NCBI): domain Eukaryota; kingdom Metazoa; phylum Arthropoda; class Insecta; order Lepidoptera; family Noctuidae; genus Xylocampa; species Xylocampa areola. Next base: position 14,899,666 of record OW285206.1, read on the forward strand.
ATGTTACTTATGCACTAAAAGTTTATACCATCCTCTAGTGCACTCAGTTCTCTAATAATCTCTCCTCTCTATCACTTCACTTGCACAATCACTTCACATTCACAAGATGGACCTATATGCAAAGTTAACAAACTGCATGGAAGACTTGTCGGCCACATTTACCTCACGGATGGACCAGTACGAAGAGGATTTGAAGAATGCTGGCAGTAATGAAACAGCCCACAAGACAATTGCCAGTCTCTCCAGGGATTATACTGATTTTAAGTGTCTTATTTGGAAGACGATGGGTGCAATTAAAACTCAGATGGACTTGTTAATTGTGGGCCTGGATCGTCATGAAATGGCGTCGCGCAAACCGGTTCTGCTCTTACATGGCCTTCCCGAGCAGAAGGATGAGAACCACACATCTCAAGCTGTACTTGTGCTGACAGAGAAAATGAAGATCCCTAATGTCTGTTCTTCAGATATCACAGTATGTCATCGCCTTGGAGTGATCTCTAACAAGCCTCGTCCTCTTCTAATAAGGTTCCTAAGCCATAGTCTGCGTAGTGACGTGTGGCGCAACAAAACCGTGTTGAAAGGGTCCGGGTTGATACTCTCAGAGTTTTTAACCAAGCCCAGGCATGACGCTTTTCTAGACGCTCGCAAGCACTTTGGTGTCAAGCAGTGCTGGACTTCTGAGGGTAAGATTGTCATCCTGCTCCCAGATAAGTCGCGTCGAAAAATCGAGTCCACAGTTGAACTTCGACAACTTGTGGCGCAATTTCCAATAGCTACGTCGCCTACTAACATTGCCACTGAAGCCACAAAAGAAGGACCTTCGCAGTCGCAAATTGGCAAATCCGCAGTCGACAAGAGATCGCGTAAGCCAGCAAAGTGATGCAGTACCCACGATCACTTCTCATAATTTAATTTTTTTATTTGCTTGTCGGTAATATTTTATTCAAACATTTGGTTTTTGCATAGAACATTGACATTAACGATCAGTGTCAGTGTGACGTAGGTGTGTAATGTTACGTTCGGAAATGTGCAAGTTTATATTTATATTTTTTACTTGGACTCAAGGCTTTTAATATTGTGTGTAGTTTAGTTGTAAAAACTGGCGAGTGCATGGAGGGCAAGTAGTAGTAACTAGTTATAACTTTTTATTGCATTTATTTTATTTGTATATACATATTAGTATATATTATGTTTCATAATGTTGATGAGAGTTTTGCATCCTGCTCTTCTTCTTGCTCATCTGATGAGAGCTATGCCAGTGCACGTAGTGATGATTCTGTGCACTTACGCGACCAGCTCTTTTCAATTTTTTCGAGCTTTAATAAGTATTTCAATATAGTTCATATAAATGCTCAAAGCGTTCCCGCCCATCACTCTGATTTATTGACTTCTTTTGACTCTGATTTTATCCATGCAGTCCTTATCTCTGAAACTTTTCTCAAACCTACCCTTCCTTCTTCTCAATATTCGTTGCCCGGCTACAAACTGGTGCGTAATGATAGAACAGGCAAGGGATATGGAGGGGTTGGTATTTATCTACGTGGAGATATTAGCTACAAAATCGTTGATAAGTCTCCGAGTGACTATACTAAATTTGCTGAACACCTTTTTATTGAAGTTAATTTTAACCATACTAAACTACTCCTAGGTGTTTATTATAGTCCCTCTTGTCAAATAGATTATTTCTCTTCCCTTGAATCTAAACTTGAAAATCTATCTCCACTATATGACCACACTATTATCCTCGGAGACTTTAACACCTGCTTGCTCAAGAATGACACGCGCAGCCATCAACTCCAGTCCCTTGTCTCTTCTGTTAACATGCATATCCTTCAGCTAAATGCTACTCATCATGCTCCTCACTGTTCTTCTTCACTCTTAGACCTAATTCTAGTTTCTGACCCTAGCAAAGTAGCTACACATGGGCAACTTTCTGCATCCTTCTCTTATCATGATCTTCTATTTCTTTCGTATAAAATACGCCCTCCTAAACGCAAATCCAAATTTCTTTTCCTTCGCAGTTTCAAGAACATTCATATGGAGCGTTTGGTGGAGGATGCGGGCAATATAGACTGGTCTCCTGTTTACGACTGCGATGTGTTAGATACTAAAGTGTCGGCTTTTAACAAAATACTGTTGGAACTGTACGATGTACATGCTCCCATAAAGAAGGTGAGAGTAAAACATCTCCCTGCACCATGGCTGTCTGAAACGGTGAAACAAGCAATGTCGAGGAGGGATAATGCTAAGAGCCGATACAGAAATTCCCCTACGGATGAGAACTGGGCTCTTTACAAGAAGTTGCGGAATCGTTGCGGTCGTGTGTGTAGGGATGCTAAAAGGCGCCACATTCACAACTCTGTTCAAAATTTCAACACAGCGCAAGTATGGCAATTTCTTAAGTCTCTCGGTATTGGCAAACCCGCTCCTGAAGGTATCCCTGGGATGGACCTTAATGCAATTAATATGCACTTCTCAAAATCTCCAGTTAGTCTGGATGATAACATAAAATCTTCAACTCTAAAAAATCTCTCTGATCTTCCTTTGCCAATATGTACTTCATTCAGTTTTCACCAGGTTACAGAACGTGATATAAAGAAATCAATTTTATCAATTTCCACAAAAGCGGTGGGTGATGATGGCCTCCAACTCCAAATGCTTCTTCTCATCCTCGATGAACTTGCACCTGTAATTCTTCACATCATAAATTATTCCCTTGTGACAAGCTCATTTCCTTCTGCTTGGAAGAAGGCGCATGTCTTACCGCTCCCTAAAGCTTCTAATCCTACCTCCGTATCCCAGTTCCGTCCGATATCCATACTACCAATTCTGTCCAAACTCCTTGAGAGTGTTGTTAATAATCAACTGTCTTATTACCTTTCCTCTAATAGCCTACTTAGTCCCTATCAGTCTGGTTTCCGCCCTGGCCATAGTACAGTAACGGCACTCGTGAAAATAACGGACGACATCCGACTAGCCATGGAAAACAAGCTCCTCACAGTTCTTGTTTTGCTGGATTTTAGTAGTGCCTTTAATTCAGTTGATTTTGACATCCTCTTAGGAATCTTATCCTCTCTGAATGTATCTCCTTCTGTAATTTCTTGGTTCAATTCTTATCTTCGTGGTCGCTCGCAGTCGGTGCGCTCGGATGAGAACTTCTCTGACTGGTGTGATCTAGCTGTGGGTGTACCTCAGGGTGGCGTCTTGTCTCCTCTTCTTTTTTCTGTTTTTATCAATTCCATCACAAAAGTCTTAGCTTCACACTACCATCTCTACGCAGACGACTTGCAGCTTTATCGACATTTTAAAATTGGGGAGGCTTCCGAAGCAATTGCTGCCATCAATAATGATCTACAAAATATCTGTGACTGGGCAAAAGCTTTTGGTCTTTTGGTTAATCCGGCAAAATCTCAAGCTCTCATTATTGGTAGCAGGTACTTGTTCAATCACTTGGATCACCTGTCTCTCCCGCCAGTTATATACGATTCTGTTCCTATACCATACTCCAAAAGCGCTAAAGACCTGGGAGTTATCATAGATTGTAACTTGTCATGGAGTGTGCACATCGCAGCAGTAAGCCGGAGGGTCTATTGCTCATTTCACTCGCTAAAACGTCTTCAGAAGTTCCTGCCGATTCAAACTAAAATAACACTTGCCCAATCTCTTCTTCTACCACTTTTAGATTATGCTGATGTCTGTTTTCTTGACGCAACAGAAGAACTTGTCAACAAACTCGAACGTCTGCAGAATTTGTGCATCCGCTTCATATTCGGCCTTCGGAAATTTGATCATGTGTCAGAATTCCGGACTCGATTGAAGTGGCTGACTATTCGGCAGCGTCGAGATAGTCACATTCTTTCTTTTCTCTATTCTGTTCTTCACAACCCCAATTTCCCGAATTATCTCAAAGAACGCTTTGAGTATCTTGTCCCCAGAGGAAAACCATGTCGCTTAGTGTCTTCTCTTCTTCTCCGGACTACTCGTCACACTTCAAGTCGTTATGATGGATCATTCACTATACGTGCAGTGCGCCTCTGGAATTCTCTTCCACATTCTCTTCGTGACAGCCCTTCTTTGGATGTCTTTAAGAGAAGAGTCAGGGAGCATTTCCTTTCAGCATGAATAATAGGTATATTTGTATATATATATATATATATGTATATATTTATATATATATATGTAGTGTGTATCATATCATATATGTAGGTATATATTTAATAGGGTATTTATGTATGGTTTATAATTCTGCACTATTTCTAGTCTTTTATTCGTGTTGTACACTTGACTCTGTCCTCATATTTGCTTCTCTTCTCTCTATCACTCAAAGGTTTGCTGTCAGAAAACTCATTAATGGGTTAAGCTCGCCTTTGTACATCCTTTTTCATTTTCATTATTTGTATTGTGTATCGTGTGTACAATAAAGAATAATAAAAGGTGTATAATAACTTACCTTCCAACATTAGTAATTTGCCGCTACTCAAATTCAAAACCAAACTACAGCAATGGTTGATGGATTGTTCTTTTTACTCACTAGATGAATATTTTAATTATAGAAAAATTTACTAATTTTATATAATGTCAATAATGTAATTTAATTATAGTAATTTCTGATTTTAATTTAACAGTACCTATTCTAATTTATATTCATTTAATGTAATCACTTTTATTTTTTATTTTTTTAATATTTATATTCAATAATTTTTTATGTGGGTGTTGGATCAACTTGTAATATGTAACACTGTGGGTTTTCGTACTCATAAATATTAAATATTTGCACGCCTTTGGTATGAAACATGATGAAACATAAACTAGACTTAAGATCCTTTGTAACTTATGTTTTTTGCAAATAAATATTCATTCATTCATTCATTCATTCATTCATTCATTGCCTTGGATTCAAACTTGCGACTTTTGATTTGTTAGTCCAACGGTGATACCACTAGGCTATCACTGCTCAGATAGGTACACTAATAAACATAGATGACCAGACAGCCAAATGTAGAAATAGTTCCAACTCCCAACTATCGATTCCCAAAGTTACAAAGATAGACGAGACATCCCTATTTGAAACACTCAAATATAACTCCAATCTGCTATTATAAGTATAACGTTACGTAAATAACCGTTAAAAGCAGGATACAAAACGTTATTGTTTCGCATTATAATGTAACGTGTTTGATGTGATAGCAACCTGTCACGCTATCTGTGCCATTAGATGCTTTGAATTTATACACGGCGTTTTAGTTATTTCAGTTAATTTACGATGTGTGAGTTATTGTTACGTTTTTATGGGTGTATGATTTGACGTTTGAGGCGTCATTTTTATCATAGATGTGTAGATTCAGTTTATTTAATTGGAAAGAGACAATTTATAGATTTTATATCAACAAATAAAATCCATAGCTGATTAAAAAAACGTAGTGTTCAAAGTTTTTTGTCGGTTTTTTCTGCACGAAAATAATCCAGGTGACTTCAACACGCACTCATTACAAACTCTCTTCTGTAAGTTAAGGGTGTAACATAATCCATGGCTTAAGGAAGCAACATCACGATAAGATTATCCTAAAACTTTGTATGAGCCCCATCCCTCCCCCTTTTAAACTCAGCAGTTTTGCATAATCTTCGCGATAATAGGATCATTTCAAATTCACATCTCCTTAACATGCGGGGTACTAAGTAGGCCAGTTCTAAGTCTGCTCTCGATACAATACTACGAGTATGACGGCATGCAATCGATCCCTACGAACGAAACCGAACGTTTTGAGGACATAAGGCATTAAGTTCGCCCGTCCTATTTATATCGGTAACCCGGTATCGATCTGTCGCCCCACTAGCCGACAACCCTCCATTTTTACATACGCGATTTTATCACTTAACTCCAAGGTTATAAAGTTCAGATTCCTATGTAAGTATATTACATCGGTTTTAAATAGCCGCGGCGAACTTCAGTTGATTCGAGTATTATTCTTGGTGAGGTTTTGCTTTTCTTGTTTTTGCTGCTACATAGTGGACGTGAGAATTATGTTGTGGCTTTATGCCGTAAATAGAAATACGTCATCATGGAGCTCAGCTTTTATTTTGTCGTAGCTATCTTCATACGATTTATAGTAGGGTTTATATTTGATGTTACTATTGTTGCAATAGTTTTTAGTTTAGAATTTTGAACTTAAGTGGTTAGTGTGGTCCATTATCTATTCTTTGTAGTAACAAATCGAGTTCAGATACGTTTTCCACCGATTTGATTACGTCGAAAACGTAATAAAATATTCGAATATGATTATCAATAAATAAAAATCCATACATTTTATAAATTCGAAGAAAATTAAGCTCAATACACATAATATATTAAAACGATCTCCATCGAACTGAAAGTCATTACGTAGGCGCTTAATAATTTCCATTCTATTGGAAATTGTGGCATTATCTCGCAAAAAAATGTTCCAAAAAGCTCAAAATTCTCAACGAATTCTTCGATTCACTCAACCGTTCGCACTCTTTATCGGAAAGAGATTTGGGTTACCCTAACTATGGATACGAAGATATACAAATTCGTACTTAAAGATATTATTTTCTGCTTTATTAGCTAATGTTCGGGTCATTTAACATAGGACAAAAAGATGTTACATTGAATGTACTAGTTATAGTTAAGTTATTGCTCACTTCTCATGGTCTGATGGACCTTTATTGATGTGGCAGGGTTTAATGATTGGTTTCTACATAAGTAAATCTTAATAACATAGCGTCACGTCTGTGTTCCCCGAAGGGATAAACAGAATTATACACAGCATATGCCTACCCTTCCCCCCCGGAAATACAGGCGTATTACTATGTTATTTAAGCATCTATGAAAATACTTTCTTCAAAATCTCCTTTCATAATAACTCCAACTCCTCGAAAAATAAAACAGTTTCTGAATAATCTTTAAATAAACAAAGTTTGGAAACAAATATTTCTAACCTAACCATTCATTACCACAAACAGTACAGAGTTACAGACAGACAGTTACCTCCAGTCATGGTCATAAAATTCAGTTATCCTCAAGCTTGATACAAAATAGACTATTTACACGAGACGCTGCGCCGGAGCACCTATTATTGTTATCTGCAGAAAGTGTTGCGATCATTTACAGAACGTGCTGAATAATGCTGTGGACGAAGTGTGGGAGGTAGCGGGAGCGATATTGGAATGAGTCAAAAGATTTTAATTATATTTTTGTTAAACAATTTCAGTCTTAAAATATATTTGAAAGCCCTAAGCTATATTTAATTTGAAATGCTTCATTATGTGAAGTGAGTAGTACTAACGCAAAAATAAATTTCTAGATCACTCAGATTTTACATTAAATACAGCAACTGCGCAGTGATATTGGAATGGCAAGTCAAAAGTCACAAGTTCGAATCCAAGGCACGTACCACTGACATTTACCGAGTTATTACTGACCGAGTCATGTGCGTATTACAAATTAATGATCATTTGGTTAAAATTGTGACGGCCACCTGCGAGATGTTCTCGATTGTTATAGTATAATGGTTGATAAAGCCGATGGTGCGAAAAAAGGCCTATGGGAGGTTTAAACTCTGACACTATAATATTCATCAACTACGCGATGAGACAGAGATTATATACAGCACAGTTAATTAATATCTCTAAAGCCCTATATACCGATTAGTCGTGCCTATAGTTTGACATGATGCATTTCACTCGCATATCTCCATCTCCTTTAACTACATTAATACCACTTATTTTGCCCTTAAGTTGATCTTAGATATCCCTAAAAATAAAACACTTCTCCAAAGAACACGACCTTAAAGATAATCTAAAGAAATCGGGCCTATTTCTTTAACTCGCTACCTCCTATTACTTAAGTCACTCTCATATAAATGGACTGCATTCATCTAAGTTACCCAGCTCTCACACGTAACAGTCTGATGTATTGTTACAGCTTAATAATCTTTCACCACCTTCCAACACACATCTATCGGTATTTCCCGGTATTTTGAAGTATCTCCCAGTACCTACGAATGTCTCAGTATAAAACAAAGTAAGTTTAATGGCCGTCCGATCGGCGATTTCTCTTTGAAAGCTTTTAAAAGAAATTGATTGTAAAAATGTTGCGACTTATTGAGATAAATACGAGTAAATGGAGTTATGACCAGATCGATCTATCGTGGAATTATGTCTTCTTTAGTGTCGATATTTTATGGTTGGGATAAAGCTATGTCCTCGTGTAGAGTTAGAACGTGTTCAGGCGATGGGCCATTTGTATATATTTAGCTTGGCACTTATTAATAGTCGTGCTTAGAATATGTTTAAGCATAATGTTACCTATATTTTAGATTGTTTTTTTCTCTCCATCGAGCCAATTAAGTGAGGGATAAATATAATTTTAGAATCGTTGCAGATTAGACTTTAGTGGACTATGAAAATCGGGAATACGAGACTTTATTTGTTTAACATTTAGCAAAAAAACAAACTACGATGAAACGTCTGATATTATTACCGATAATTACCGATTAAATATTACGTGGATGAACGAAAACATATCAAGAGTGTTTATTTAGGTAACCAGAAAGGTATCTCTTAGTTAACCAACTAATATGTCAAGAACAACGGGTCGAGGATGTTATTTAACTGTCCCTAAATAAACACCTATCTTTTGTTCCAGAGATTTAACGCCTCGCATAAAACCAGCCACTGCCATCAATTTCCATCGTTTGTGAAACAAAATAACCCATAATAGTGTACTGTTAGATAGTAAATAAGTCAACTGGATTTATTTCATGATACGGGCATCGTATCCTTCAATTATCTATGTAATGATATATATAGTAATGTTAGCGGTAGATGGAAACAGTTTCGATGTTTCTATAGTAAATTTTAAGCCATATATATATTATTATTATTATTATTATTATTTTTAAAACGTTGCCCCACACTAGGTATTTCTACCTGTATCCTGGGTGCGTTTACAGACATATAATCACACAAGCACACGCACACCCAGACCCGGAGCAATTATCTATAGATCGTACAAATATTTGCTCCGTGCAGGAATCGAACCTGCGACACGCGGCGCAGCAGTCGATCTCTCGACCACTGCGCCAACCGCGCTGTCTATTTCCGTATATTTAATTTGTTAATGTACCATGTACTTAAAGTATATTTTTTGTTTGTTAGTCTATAAAAGTAAAAATGCCTCTTTGGTCTTGTGGTCCTAAGCGCGATTGCTTAGCAAGAAGTCTTAGGTTCGATTCCTGAGTCGGGCAAAGTGTTATTGAGTTATTCTCTTATAGAAAATTCTCAGTAGCAGCTCGGAGTTTGGAATTGTGCCCGGTAAATGGCAATAGGCTCACCATTACATGGCATTTAATAACAGCATTGGCGAAATTTGGGTGTACGACTGTGTACATTTCTGCCTACCCCTTCGGGGAATACAGGCGTGATGCTATGTTAGTCTTCCCTGTCATTTGCTTTAAGTAAACAATAAAAAAAACGAAAAAGAGAAAATGAAGACAAAAAAGGACCAACATGGTTTACACTGTTATAATTAAAAAATAAATCAATAATTTTTCCTGAATATTATTTATAGCGTAGCATAGTTGAATATAAATTTTCCTTTTAATATCAAAACAGTAATAAAAACATTCTAAGGAAAACTTTGCAAGGTAAATAAGGTTACTTTAAGGCTTTATACATAATCGATCTCAAGTAACATTCAGAGTATTAAACTTTAAATGGAAATCATGTTTATAAGGGTCCCTTGACACGAATTCGTGTTAAGTTTTACATATAAAAGGAGCTTGCTCATGTAAAGTGTTTACTGAGTTTATTGTGTAGTTAGTCCCTTAGTCGCCTTTATGTTATTTACATATGTATTGTCTAGGAGTGTTGTATTTACATAAAACTGAAGTAATGTAATGTTTGAAATTATAAATGTAGGGTGACATTATAATTATCTCGGCTGGAGGTCTCTTAATTAATTTAGTTTTGCTAAAGGTATTAAATTTAAAGTTAAATTTGAAAAAATAAAATGCTTAATATAATTAGTAACTTGAGCAGATGTACAAGTGAACAGTAATAATTATTATTTTAACGATACAAATAAAATAAGAAAACTACTTTGATCTAACGAAGCAGACTCGTTATTCGTTTAAAATTATATTTATTTATAAAAATAGTCCATATAAAAGTGTACATAGAATATCTTTTCACAGAAAATAGCACAAACTATTTAAGTTTCGAATTGGATTTTAAGATTAAATTGTTATTTTATATCAAAGTCTACAGCAGACTATTAATATTGCGCTGTTCAAAAGGCTTCATTGAAGGTAATATTAACGTCAAAATAACGTCATAAGTAATTGCATTAATTTTAGAATCGCATAGCTTTTACTGTGCTCCTCGCCTAATTGATATTGGTAGTTTTAATTGTATTAAAATTATTGGTCCTTCGAGACGAATGTTGAAATTGGAAAAAGTGCAACAGGTTTGATTTTTTATTTTGAATGACAGGCTGATTGTTTATCAAACGGTTAATTAAATAACACCTTTAATGGCGAAAGGTATATAAATTAAACTTCATTAATTAATTAGCTACATGTATTATTCGATAACTACCTAGCTACTTATACTTTTTATACACTTTTTACACAGATCAGATAATATTGCTACGTTTTACTGTGAAATAAGTGAAAATACCAATCAAGTAGGTAGTCTAATGTGCATATAAATGGAACACAATCCCACAAGAGCCTTCACTCTAAAATGTACATCTATAACCTATGTACCTTTTACGAAATCTACATATTATTTTAGGTATACAGTAAATCCTCAATAACTGGTTCATGAATATTCTACCCGCACTGATTGTAATTCTTCGGGCAGATGAGGTTTGACACGAATTTCGGATGATAAAACACTTTTCGGAAGGTGTAACTTTCGATTCTTAATCACGTATTGTAGGCATGGTGTCAAGTGCGTAGGCTTTTTGGGGGGCTTAATAAATTATAGTGGCTTTACATGGCCTTCATAAAATAATAGCCTTCAAAATATTAAAGTCTCTACATACAATCTAAACTCCACGATATTACTTTTTAGAAAGTCTAAGTATACCTACTTTAACTAAGTTTGGACTATTTGGCTTATTTATACGTTTTTTATTCAGTCAATACATTAACGTACGAACACATGATCGCATGTTATAGTTCTGAAACTATCCATTTAACTATCCCGACTATAATAATCATATAATTATGTAAATACTTGCAAAAATGCAATAAGTAATTTCATCAATTATCACAATAATGAGTATTACAGACGTGTTAATTGATTAATTCCGATAAAAGCAGCCGAAAAGAATTATAGATGTAATATTTCAACTCTTCTTTTATAACAGCCTAGGCTGACGCGAAGATAGAAAAAAAAAAACATTGTGCACATAGGTAAACAAAGAGTGTGGCAGAGAACTATCTATTGTTGCGACTTTTATATTGTAAATAGTAGTAGATATTGCAGAAGTTGTGGTGTATATAGGTCATTTGTAGACCTGCATCGATTTATAGAAACTACAACAGGTAAGTGATCGAGCTTATAAGAATAAAGTATTGGTTTTAGTAACGACTTTTAGTTGGTCTTTTCGAAGAATGATTGATTAAAACCTTTTCGATGAAAATACTTCAAAAGAAGAGCAGGAATTGAAGCAGGATTTGCGCATGAACATTAATATCTTGATGTGGAAATAACTGTTATGTACATGCATAGTTCTACTTTTGTAGGTAGTTGATGTTTAAGGGATCAATCTAAACCATTTAAATGCATGTTTTTAAATCTCATTAGGGTTCAAAATTATTTTAATGAAAACAAAAATCGATTTACCATGTAGATTCACACAACAAGGCGGAAATCGCCCCTACAATACACCTTTTTTTTTTTGTTTCTTTGAAGAATTCAGACACATTGGCCTTCCAAAAGTAACTCCAGTAATATAAGAAGGCGTGGTTACTTACGTACATAGATAAGAAGGAAGGTTCTATATAACGGGAAAAACTTTAAGACGAAAACGTTCCCTCGCAAGGTGTAACTCAATTACAACAGATGTTATCTCCAGGACGCGTCGTGAATTACAATATAGACCCTAATTCAATTACTTCAAGGTTACTAATGGTTTGACGCAATCAGTCATGGTCGATGTTTATGTGACAATCATCGTTGATTTGCAGTCACAACTGATTGCGGGAACACGTATGTATTATTTATGAGGGTAACTCATTCGTTTTAGCTTTGTGATTGAATCAGTTTTGTTTCTGTAATGGAACGAGTTATTTTCAAAATTACTTTAATCATATTATTCATAAATAATTATATTTTTGATTACATGTTGAGGCCATGTAATGCCTATATTAATTACTATTTTTCAAAGAAACATTGAAAAAATAATGGACAAGAACGGGGTTTGAACCCGCGACCTTTGACGTTCCGGGTCATCACTCTATCAACTGAGCTACCTTGTCTCGTTATTCCCCATTGAAATTTTCAACCTCCTTTGTATTCGTCTTAAGGAGACGCCTGGCGATATTTATCTAGCAATCATTTTCAGATCTACTAAACTCAGCGTTACCACTTTACAGTTGTAAATCGCCGAACAACATCCCAATCCTTCATAAAACATATATAATTATGTTTTTTAATACATGTTGAAGCCATGTAATGCCTATATTAATTACTATTTTTCAAAGAAACATTGAAAAAATAATGGACAAGAACGGGGTTTGAACCCGCGACCTTTGACGTTCCGGGTCATCACTCTACCAACTGAGCTACCTTGTCTCGTTATTCCCCATTGAAATTTTCAACGTTCTTTGTATTCGTCTTAGCAATCATTTTCAGATCTACTAAAATCATATTATTCGTTGATTCTAATAAATATATTTGGTAAGGTAATGGGCTAATAAAAATATAGGGTAATGAAAAAATTATACGGATAAAATCGGGCCAGTTTAACACTTAATATTGTTCCTTTTCTTTGTACAACACTAATCAAAGTCCTACTACGAGTACAAATTGAACCAATACATTGAATACGTAGGCTTCTGTACCTACATATAATTTATCTGAATTTAATTGAGTTGTTGTCTTTTCATCCAAAACTGAAACTGAAATAACCTTACGTACAATGATTTGAGTTCTTGTCCTTTCATCCAAAAAACGAAACCTTACAAACAATTTTGCAGATCGATGTTTCTCAACTTTTCGTTCGAAAAAACCATCTTAAGTCTCCTTCTTTAGGTATATTCTGCTAATTCATAGTTCAGTCTCATATAAGCCATTACGTACGTTTTTGGAACATAAAGCCCGTTAAGTACGACCCATATTTCCTTCTGTCTATCTGTCCAACCCGCTTTTGATTTTATCGTCGAGAAGGCTCAGCTGTATAATAGTGATTCATAAAATCCTAAATCTAATCTAGATTTGCTGGTTTTATTCGCTCCAGCTCCAGCTTTGTAGGATAACTGACGTGTGACGTAAGCATGATTTTTTTGGACTTCAGAAAATAGTTCGGGAGAAAAACTGAGTCCAAGTTTAATTTAAGGTTGACACTCCAATCCGCCCGAACGTTGTTGTGAGAAATGGATACATTAACTTTATGTTTAATTTTTTTTTGTTAACCGATTTTCATAAAAAATGTACACGTTTTTAGTATGTGACGTGTTTCGGTTTTCAATTACTGACACTGAAGTTGAAATCGAAACTTGTTTAAAATGACATGCAAAACAAGTTTCACTAATCGATTATTTTTTAATAAAATAAAAGTCATTCCACTTTTAATTATTTCTAACTGGAGAGACAATTGAAAATGCACATCTAATAATATTGTTCAACTACTTTCAGCATTTATATTTTAGTCTTTTTCACCTATTAAAATTTTATTTTATCTCTTTTAATATCAAAACATTATGAAAACGGAATTAATTTAATTTTTAAATAGAGACATATAATATATGTCCCTATTTATTTAAAGAGCAAAAATTTATTAAAATTGTGTATAAATATCAGAGAATTTAATAATGTTTATACGATTGTTGGGTGTAGGTAGCCGACATTTGAAAAAAAAAAACGCATATCTTCCCTAATGATTAATTATCAGTTTTCGATCTGAGTTGAATGGTTGTTGTTCTAAAATACATATATACACACTTACATAAAGTTGTATATACGTTTCTGTTACACATTGCATAAATGTTGACAGATGCACAGGCAGTCAGAGTTCATTGACATTAGTGCGGCTTCGAATACTGATGTATCGATTTATACCTACTACAGTACATCGATTAATACAATGTTGACATGTAATGACGAAATCATGGTAATGTTCTAGACTCTGATGTCTATTTTATTGAGTTCAGGAATGGATTACCTAGAATTTTATTGCGGTGTTTACCAAAATACATATTTGTGTTTGTATTTTATGTAAATTTATTTTTCATACAGTTTTTATTTTTTTTGGGTTGGAAAATGTACCAACAGCTCGATTTTGTATTTTAAATCTTTTATTTTGTGGATAGAAAAGTTATGAATAAAAAGTAGTATTCAAATTTATTTACCGTATTTGTTAGTCAAGTAACATTTTTAAAATATCCGCAAAATTCATAAGTTCACACAAATGTATGTACCTACATACATATATATATATTTTTAAAGTTATTTCATTAATTTTGTATCGGTTTGCCTAGTAGGATTACGTCACAGTTTAAGTTACTATGCAATCATAGTGGTTACACTGATGATGGAGGAGCTACGTCATACGACATTAATCTAAATAATTTCGCTACACCCCTTATCACACCATAGAAACAAAAATTATCGCTTACATTCGTAACATCCACATTCGCATGAATGCAATTACAAAATATCGTCATAATCTGCGCGTGGGCAGTGGAAATGTTCTGCTATCGCTGACATGGTATTTCACTATCAGTAAATATGCAAATTTCACACATATACCTGCCTAGCCTATTTTCAACTAAGTTGAAGTCGACTTCCAGTCAAACCGGATGCAGCTTAATGCCAATATTTTAAATGGAGCGACTGCCTATCTGACCTCCACAACACAGTTACTGGGTAACACGATATCAAGTGGTAAGACTTGTGGTTTAACTCGTTGTCATACTTAAAATATCTTCATTAGATAATAATAAATAAATTGATGACGTTACATAATAATAGCGTCACGCTTGTTTCCTCAGAGGGTAAGGCAGAGATGCACTGTTTTACTTCCATACTTCACCGATGCTGTTATGAAGTTATTGCCATCTACTGGATACAATTTCAAAATATTGTGGAAAGAAAGTTGGTTGTGAGCAGAAGTTGAACCTGCGCTTCCCGAATGAATATTCCAGGCGGTCTACCAACTAAACTATCCCGACCTAGATCCTCTATTCCGAATTTTCCTTTACATTATTACGTCTTATGGTGACGTCATCGCTATCTATTAAGTTCCTGTACAGTACCGACACGAATTGTACCTACAACTTTCGCATGTTTTGGGATAAATAGCTAAATTGCGATTGTCAAGTAGGTTATCGGGTTTACAACACGTTTGCAGCTGATATGGAGCCCGTATCACTTGTTTCATAATTCAGGGCGACTTTATACCTAAAGTCGTCGTGAATCGCTACATGTTTTCTAATTAGAAACTTTTAGTAACGGTTAATTGTGTATTTTAGAGTATAGATGAGTTTTGAGCTGGTTAAGTCTATGTAATTTTCGTTGTCAGTAACAACATTTGAAGAACCCTTTTTGAAAGAAAAACACACGAGTTAGGTATAGACCCTACTAATTGGTACTATAAATGTAAATATTTCGTTATTCGTGAGTTTGTGAGATGAGCGCAAAAAGTACTGAACGGATTTAGGTCAAATTTGGTATTGTAGAATAGATTTTTAGGTCCTGAGACCTAGGATTTTTTATACCTCATATTATATGCAGAGTTCCTGCGGTCAAAGGGTAGGTAATACAGCGAGCGTAGCTGTATGTATTCTATAATTTTATCTCGACCGTTTCAAACAAACATCAATTAAAATAATTTTCTACGTAAGTATAAAAACTGTGAGAAGAATTGTGATATTTACTAATTGTAATATATTTCTACCTACCCGTTTTAACAATCTAAAATAATAGATATTCATAAAAAACGACCTTGTAAATTAATTAAAATAAAATTGCAGTTATTCCTTATCCGTCGATAGTATATTGTAAGCAGTTTTATAACTGGTAGTTTCTAAAATAGTACTACAAAAGCTATTCTCGTAATTTCTATAGTAGGCTGATAAATAAGGAAAATATTATACAGATTACGAATGAAGCCAATTCTCTAATCAAAATCCAGTACGTAGTAGAAGTAAAGGTTAATTAAATTAATGAGGACCAGAGAAAAGGGATATTTTATCCTTTGTTCAGATTTTTAATTTTAATATAATACCTATTGTTTCATGAAAGTGGCTTGTTCTATAAAGCTTATTCAATCTTTTTAATAGAAAAAGTTGGTTAATTATTAAAATTAATTCATAATTAAATTACTGGTCAGTACGAGTTCGTTAGGGTTTGTTTATTCCCGGAACTTTTTCTATCCCGAGTTTCGGGAACAGATTTTTATCATGTTTCCGGGAAGTAGGTACACAAAATTTACACATGCCTGCGTTTGTCTAGTGAACCTCATGCCTCATTGCTCAATCCGGGAATCGAACACGGGACCTCACGCAAAGCACCATCAGCTTTTCTACCACTAATCTAACGATGGAGTCCACTTTTGTATTTATAATAATTGTACCTAAGGATGATCTGTGTATACTGATATCAGTTTGACTCGCGACATCGCTGCGGGCTAATCTTCGAATGCGAATTCGAAACTAGTTGGCATTCCTGAAGAGCGTGTTAGTAATCACCGGTGAACAATATTATAATTAATAGGATCTGTGTATATTTCCCGGGAAAACCTAAAACCCTGATCCCAGTTCCTTACTTTAATATTCATTCATCATTTTCTCTTATTAATTAGTTTACATTTTGGAAGATAAATGGGTTTTCATTTGTTAAATTGAAAGCTTTTCCGAGACATTTACTCGGTAGTAATTACCTGAGTTATTTAATCAATATGATGCCAGATGGAAACCTTGAAAGTTTCGGCTGTTAATAGTATGTTATGAACGTTTGGTATAAACACGTGAATATTTGTAGGTACATACATATATACATCATGCCTGTAATTCCCTAAAGGATACGGCAGCGGTAAGTTACAAATACAGACAGCTCAGAATTTTCTACTTTTTAGTTCGGCTAGTTACAAATGCGCCAAAGAAGACGATATGATGGCGCACGTGTTGCTAAATCGTCCTGAGTTCCCCTCATACTAGGCTAAGTACTTCGAAAATCCAGATACTCTCCGAAAGGTTACCAGCAAGATCAATTCCTGCTAGCTAAGGTAGTTGGAATGATAATTTCCCAATCCCAACGCATAATAGTCGCCCAGAGCGAAGTGTTGCGGAAATCAGCTCGCTTTACCAATACCAATAGGCAGAGGTGTAGGTTGATGTAAAGATAGGCAGATTATACTTTATTGTATATTGAACTAAAAAAATATAAACAGCTATAAACATACACGAGGAAGGTACACGGCAAAGGTGTAATGTCATCTTTTTCTTATCGTGTGGTTGATGAATAACCTAGTGTCAGAGTTAAAACCAATCTTAGACCTCAGAGATGGCTTTACACACTATCGAGAACATATTGCAGGTTTGGTTTGGTTATTCCCAGATTGCATAATATTTAAAAAACAAAGTCCTTAATCTGTTGACTCGCTAATTATCAGACGCTATAGAAATATTATACAGATTAAATAAAACATTGTAAGTAATAAACAATGTAGAGATGAAAAAATCGGTATAAATTCCCTATAGGTTTTAGGTAGGTATGTTATGTTCTGAACAAAATTGTTTTAGGCAAATAATACCGCAAGTACTCATACAAAAGGAAGAAATAATACCGCAAGTACTTACCTATATATTTCCCAAGTACCGAACTAAGATTTCTTAGAAAAATATTTATAAATTAGAGTCCCTACATCAGTATTGTACTTGTTCATTCAATTTCTCATATACTCGTATAGGTCTTTTCCAAAGGGAAATCCAATGTTTAACCTTTAACAAGCTAATATATATATTGATTTTGGGAACTACAAAGCAAGCTTTCATATAAATGATTTAGGTAATGTATAGCAAATATTTTTAGATAACAAAATCACGCCTGTATTCCCCGAAGGGGTAGGCAGAGGTGCATTTCACCAATGCTGTTACGTAATAGGTGGTGATCTTGTTGCTATCTACCGGGCACAGTTCTAAACTCCGGGCTGCTACTGAGAATTACCTAACAGAAAACCTTAATTACACTTTTAATTATTTTAATTATTAATTCCGGGAGGCGCAGGTTCGAATTCTGCTCGCGACCGTATTCTTTTTCCACTAAAATTTATAACTTTAAGTTTCGCTAAGCATGCGTTAATGCTTTTTAAAGATTTATCTGTAGATGTTAGGTATCCTTCGATGATAATAAAATTATATTGCGCACATGATTTATGAAAATCCTTGTGTTCGAACATTCCGACCTTTGACTTGACGGTCCAACGGTCCCAATAGGTACTAGGTTCTATCACTGCCTAGTATATAAGTAGTAAATATTAGTTACAATAATTACATAGGTACTTAATAAGAAGGCTGAAACAACGTTTATTACAGATGCCAGCCCTGTTAAAATTGCTGCAGTATTGATTCAACAACAGCTTTTCGAGGGTAAATTACAATCTACAGTCAAAAAATATGTCAGCAAAGCATTGTCACCGACAGAACAGCGCTATTCGCAGACAAAGAAAGAAGCCCTTGCCATCGTATGGGTATTTTTCTGTTAAGAAATTCTCAGTAGCAGCCTGGAGTCAGGAAGTTGGTGGTGTGACTGACACCCCCGTGCTTCGGAGAGCACGTAAAGCCGTCGGTCCTGCGCCTGATCTCTCTCTGGTAGTGTCGGATTGCCATCCCATCGGAATATGAGAATAAAGGAAGAGGGAATGCACCTGTATTTGCGCATACACTTGTGCACTATAATATCTCCTCCGTACTTGGCTCATCTCCTTGGAGATAGGCCGCCGTGACTGAAATACGGTCGGGAGGAGTATTATTATGTGAAAAACTCTATATCTTCCTTATCGGGAAGCAGTTCAAAATATTATGCGACGATCACAATCGATCAAAATCACAAAGACGGTCATGTAAGTAGGCAATAGTTACATGACGTCCAATGTACATATAAACGTCAAATATGTTATATTACGTACATAAAGTTATATGAAATACGTACATAGTGACTCAAATATTGTGAGTTATGAGGCTGAGGACGCTTCACCCAGGAATGCTCATATCAAGGTTTGGCCTTAGTAGCAACGTTTATTATTTTTACAAACCTGTTGCTTTTTATTCTATCTTCTTCTTATGGTATAGTTGATGAACAACCTAGTGTCAGAGTTTAAACCACCCGTAGGTCTCTGACATGGCTTTATACACCATCGCGTATATCTCTCAGGTGTGCTGGTTTCCTCACGATGTTTTCATTCACCGTTTTAAGCAAGTGTTAATTAATTTATAAAACGCACATGACTTCGAAAAGACAGTGGTGCGTACCTTGGATTCGAACTTGCGACCTTTGACTTGTCAGTCCAACGGTCATACCACTAGGCTATCACTGCTAGATTGAAGATTTAGAGATCTTTTGCTAGATTGAATTTATACTACTAAAATTTGTTATCATTTTTAGTGTTTTTATATATTTGCGGAGTGATATGAATTCGGGATAGTCTTGCCCTTTATTTAGTTTATGGCTCAACATGATGGTGGGGGATACCAAAGCAATTCAAACATTGAAATCAATGATTCAAATAACGTAGGTACCTCCTTTTCCTAATTCAATAAAAGAAATTCAATTATCAATCTCCCCTCCATAACGCTTCATAAAATTTCAAGTCCCTCTTAAGAACATATCTCGGATATCAAACCAAAAAAATGTTGTATTCCAATATCATTAATATTATCCGCTACCCCATCGCTCAGTACTGTGGCTAATGGGGCATAATTTATCAGAATCATGTATGGCATTATAGGCGTTTTTATTTCCACGTAAATACGATAATGGCTTGCGTCATTACAGTAGATTGATCGCGTGAGAGTTGTCTCTTTACGTGTGTGTGTTTTTTTTTTCTGGCGTTTTCTTTTTCTATATACCTACTTACGAATGTTATAAAGATGACCATTGCAGGTATTCATAAAAATAGGTGTAGGTTTTTGTATGTTTGTTTTTCATGTCTTAGTCACTATGTTTTTAAAGGACTAGTTTTAATATTTGTTAAAAAATCTCTATTTAAAATTTTCGATCTTGCTCTTGCATTTGTTGGTCAAAATTGCAAGCAGTTTGAATTGTTTGCACAAATATTTAGACTACGCATATATATATATATATAAATATATTAATTAGACTTCATTCTACGAAAAAGTCTGAAAGCGACACTATATCCACGAACGAAATCCTTATATCAAAACTATAAATTCAAATGATTTTTTTTTCATTGATATTGTTTTTGTTTTATGTATCTTGTATAGTTGATATTCAGATCACATTTATTTTTATTTCATGTAGACCTGAAACTTACTCTTGAAAATAATTCCGCTCGATTGACATTGGAAATATATCAGTTCGCATTTTAAAATGCCGAAATATCTAAAAAATTATCATAGATTCGGGATAATATGAAGACAACATGCTTTAAAATTAAGGCAACTGTAATGTAGGTAATTTTATTTTTAAATGTCGCGTTGTTCGAAGGCGTCTATTTAAATATTGTAATTGGTATTAGTTTCAAGAGTAACCCCACAGATTACAGATACTTAAGACATTTATACATAAATTTATATTTTATAGCTTCTTTTGCAAAAAACACTTGCTAGAGTGAATTTATCCTACTAAAATTTATTATCATTTTTAGTGTTTTGCGTAGGTCTTAAGATAATGAAGTTAGTCATAGTGTTAAATATTTATCAGCACATTACAATATCTAGATAAAATACGAGCCTAGATATAACCTTGTTACAGTTAACAGACGTTGAAACTTTGTTAGGATGGATGTGTGTTTTTTACTTAGTTACAGAAAAACTACAGAACGGGTTCTGATGAAATTGTTCAGTGTAATAACTTATAAACTACAGAACGGGTTCTGATGAAATTGTTCAGTGTAATAACTTATAAACTACAGAACGGGTTCTGATGAAATTGTTCAGTGTAATAACTTATAAACTACAGAACGGGTTCTGATGAAATTGTTCAGTGTAATAACTTATAAACTACAGAACGGGTTCTGATGAAATTGTTCAGTGTAATAACTTATAAACTACAGAACGGGTTCTGATGAAATTGTTCAGTGTAATAACTTATAAACTACAGAACGGGTTCTGATGAAATTGTTCAGTGTAATAACTTATAAACTACAGAACGGGTTCTGATGAAATTGTTCAGTGTAATAACTTATAAAAAGAATGGGAAAAGGTAGGTGAGTTTTCCGGAAGAGGCCCAATAAAGTAGCCAGCTGCCGCTGTCATTAATTTGGTACGTTGTCGATACGGGACGGTACTTGGTATTTCGGTACTAAACTGCCTCCTCGGTTCCTCTATTTCATGTGGTCAGAAGCGAGCCTAGTGTCAGATAATAATCTTCTTCTTCTTCTTGTGGTTAATGAACAACATAGTGTCAGAATTTAAACCACCCGTAGGTCTCTGACATGGCTTTACACACCATCAAGAACATCTCTCAGGTGTCACGATGTTTTCCTTCACCGTTTTAAGCAAGTTATAATTATGAGGTGTGTGCCTTGGATTCAAAGGGGCAGGGACCTTTGACTTAACAGTCTAATGGTCATACAACTAGGCTATCACTAAACTACAAGGTGATACTAATCTATATTTCCATAAACACGAGGTGGCTGCTAATTACGGAAATACTAACCTATTTTGTTACAGACGCTGCTAGGACAAGGCTTTGTCCCGTATTAGGAATTAACCCATGTTACGCGTCGTATGGAGATTGTTCAAAGCAACGGATTTGTAAGCAGAATCCTAATGTCAGAGCTGTCAAAAGACCGTAGGCATCGCACTGAAAAACGTCACTCACGTCAACAAATAATGTCAAAGTCATCCAAAGCAGTCAGCGAAACAAAACGCATGTTAACCGTCAGTCGGCGGAAACAAACAGTTAACACTCACGTGAGACCGCAGTGTAGTGTGTACTAGCAATAGAGGTGATTTCGTTCAAGGTCACCATATGTACGTAGCTATTGTCTCTTAGTGCATGTTTCACAATGCAATTATGTCATACTGTCAAGGGAATTAGTAATAAACTGTATCGTCTTCTTGGGCCTAGAATTTTCTGGTATTAATGTCAGGGTCAATCTGCTTGCCGGGGTCGGTCTGTGGATGGGTGACCGTCGTTTCAGACCTCCGTGTCTCGTGGTCCAAGATTTAATTACTTTTTAATCTGAAGCTCTAAGACGCTTTCAGGATAAAAAAAGGTAATAATTAATGGAAAGTCATAACAAAACTTAAGTTATAGATGTACAATGTTTTAAACCATATATAAGTTTAACTGCGCCAAAAGTAACTAAAGATTGGCCTTGATGAAATAAAATAAATGGACAAGACAAAGATAGGTGCGTAGGTAGTCTTATATGTATTCTATAAATAACAATAATGCCGAAAAAAGAAAATACAAATGGACAAAAAGAAAAATATGTCTTCATATGAATGCGAATATCTGAAATCATTGAAACACCAAATACACAGTACATACATACTTATACATAATATATGAGATAGAGAAAAGTAAATATTTTTCTTTCGTCTACGATTATGTAGGTTACAATATTCGCTTATACAAAATGTAATAAAAGTCATACATATATTTATAATTTAATCTCAGATGAAACTCACGTGTGAATATGATAAATGATTGATTACATCTTATCTGGAAGATTTCTGATAGATATTCGAAACACAGAAACGGCTACAATATTTATAGTAAGCAACATTGATTGATTGACGTAATATCAATTGCAGGATGTAGGTAGGGCTATGTATTTTGACTATCTGAACGATTTATCAAAATATATTGAACATGCAATTAACATAAAATAATCGATTGGATTACATAGGTACTATAAAATGTCAAATCTGTTATTGATTTTGATTGATATTTTACTGTAGTAGTCATCGTTTTATGATGTTTGGATTATTTATTTATGATATTTACTATAATTTTTTTTTAGATTTCGTGACACAAGGCGAAAAATTGCGTCTATGATAGAAATAAAAAGTTATCTATGAGCTCCTATCATAATACTGATATTTTTTTCTTCTAAGTACAGGACGCCTGAATAATTTACACTTTTCTAATAAATGCAAGATCAAAAGTTCTTAACCTACAACCCCAGAGCACAGCCATTTAATACAATAAAAGAAAAAAAAAGGTTAAATGGAATGAACAAACGATTGATTGGACAAAAGAAAAAAACAATCGAACATTCGATCAATTTAGAAGATAGTTTTGACAAAAGAACGCGACGGTTCTGCTTTAACATCAAATTGAGTTAAAAGAAATGCGTGTCTGAATTTAAAAGCAGAAATGGAATAATTGATTAAAATGCTCGTTAATTTAGTATGTACCTACTAAATACTTAATTTGAGTGTTCTCGCATTTGTAACGTTGTATACCTATGTGAAGTCGACGCGACGTCCAAATAAAGTAAAGAGGGTGCATATATTATCACTAGATAAATAATTAGATACTTAATTTTATTTTGAGAATATGCCTTATTTATTATTTTTGAGTGCCTCATCATATTATTCTAATTTCTAAAGTACATAATTTATTATTCTGTTGTTAAAAACATGACGAAGTTATTAAGCCAAAGTCATTTATTAGCAAGTTTATTAAACTGTCCTAATATTAAACAACGAGCCTACCAACTTTTACAAACATAATAATTTAAATTACCATACACACATGAATTTTTTGTTTTGCATGTGAACGCACACTAATTCATTTTCACAGCGACATCAGACACGGTCAGTACCTACAGACGACGTAAATTATATACACACAATACATTGCCGGTTTGAAGTGACAATGGTAGCACAAACTATGGACGGAAGCAGCCATGTCAAGGCGTTTCCCTATTACAGTTTTGACATGGCGCAGACATCAATGGGAGGTGGATTGACCTGAATAAAGTTAGATGCCATATTTATGTATGATTAAAAATGAAACTTAAACAGTGCGAAAACTTGGATATCAAGTCCGGTCTAAAATCGCCAAACCTTCAGTAAGCTAGCATGGTGATCAATGCCTTCTCTGTATGAGAAGTGATATTGCATATTGTACATTATAGCTACGAATAGCATGGGGCCTAGAAATTTCCATTTAAGTTTCTGAATATATATATATTTTTTTACAAACATTACCACACTAGGAATATCTCCTCTAGTTATATAGACACAAATCTCACATTCACACATTCCTAATTCCAAAATAATTATCTGTGGGTACATTGATCATAATTATAAATATTTGTAACGTAGTGGGAATAGAACCACGACGCCAAGTACGACAGCCGTTTTCTCGATCAGCGCGCCAATCGTGTCGTCTAGTTACAAACAACTTATTGGGTATTCTAACAATACAATTATATATATTTTATCTCTCGTGCTAATGTGATAAATATAATAGCGTAATTCATGACCGTCTTGTTATGCTAATTCACATAATTATCCATACTACTTGTAAACTGTCCAATAGATGAAGTTATACTCTACCATTACAAAACAACAAATAAGCCTATGGTACACAGATTTTCCTTTGCGTCAATTGTTGCATTAAAAAAAATATTCAGATTTTGGTAAGATTCCTAATTCAAATTCTGAATTAAGTAAGTTGTCAGATTTTTCATTAAGAATCTTACATACTTAAACATTTATCTTAATCTGAATTTAATAAATAAGTTAAAAGATTTTGTATCAAGAATCTTACGTTAGTCGGAATAAAGTTTTAGGTACAAAAAGTGACGCACAGAAAAAATTAAGGCCGACAGAGAGACTTCGTTCTGTAATAAGCGGATAGAATATTCATAGAGATGGTCAATGTTTTCTAAGAAACGGAAGAAGATGAGTTAATGAAATAAAAACGAGAAGATGAGTCGGTGAAAAAGAAATTGATTCTACTATCCATCTATTTTATTAGTATACCAAATCAAGGGTGAATCTAGACAGATTTAGAAGATAAGTACAGTCTGTCAAGAAAGTCATGAAACTAATGTTTTGGGTAATAGTGCTGTTGCTTGTACTAGCAATATTAAATTACTATCAAAGTGCTCACTTTGATAGTAATTTAGTGTTGCCAGTAAAAACAAAAGCAGTAGTTCTCAAAAAAAAATACCCTGACCCGCTGCGGCAAATTTAAATGGTTACTGCACAATGCATATATAGATAGTTTCTTATTTTTTGTTATAAATGAGTACATATAGGTATACTTGTTTTGATAGTAGTAGACTAAAGTAAGTTGCTATTTGCTTTCAGTATGTTTGTATTTCGTGAACCATTATTTTGTGATTGTTAACACTTGCGTTTTACGTTTTAAGATCGGCAGTATAATATCGCATGTTTCACAAACTTCAGACATAAATACACAATTTCAAATAAAGAAAATTGATCTCAAATTCAAGTCCAACTGTGTGTCCAATCCTTAGAAAATATGTTTTAAAGATCAAGCAATTTTGCGAAACTTTACCGTAGCGATGTCATTACAGACAACAAACAAATGTGCGTGCTTATAACACATTTTGAAACAAAACTAATAGAAACAAAACACCATGTTATGGTGAACCGAAACACGGTTTAGTCGAACGGGTAATGTGGGGCGCTGACGTCAAAGTTTTCGCATTAGAAACTTAACTAGGTCTCGGTCGGCGGTCGATGGGGTTGACACGGAAATAACACTTATGTAACGAAGCTAAAGGATCAATTTCCCATGAAAATAGAACCCTAATGACGTAAGACGTACAACTACTATACAATTAACCCTGTCTACACCGCATGCATTGTATCAGATGTGACGCAATTTGTTCAGTAAACATGTTAATGTTTTAACTGCATTTCTTTGGTATTTAGGTCGGCGAAAATAGGTGTCAGTATTTGAAAAGAATTAAGTCATAACTTCAACCTGCTTGGTGGACTTTACACCCTAGAAATCTCTGTCTGACGACGAACTTTTAAAGATAATCGAGATTGTGGCCCTATTTATATTATCTTATCTCTTACGTGTTTCTTCCTTATGTTGATTTTTGGGCCCACTTTCGAAAGATCAAACAAGTGTGGTACACCTACTCAAACAAAAATTCCGCGAATTATTGCTTAAAGCAATATAGGTACTTAGGTAGGTAGGTATATAAAATGTACTTACACGACATTTTAAATGAGCGAATTCCTGCGTAATATTCTCCGGGACGGATTGGGTAATTTATTCTTAAACTCCAGAACATGTTTGGAGAAATTCAGAAATTCTCAGCCACTCCTATTTGGGGTGGTTGGATTATGGTGATTACCCTTAATGGGTCTACTTGTGTTATTGATTAACCGGTTCAGCGTCATCGTGGTATTAAAATATCGATTATAACCTGCATAAGCCTGACTAAAAAAGCTTTTTAGACTACACGCGATTTTTTAATTGACGTATTCAGTTGACTTTTACAGCAATAAGTTTGGAATCGATTAGAAATATCGAGTTAGGGCGTGATAAAATACATTACGCTTATGCTGAACTGCTTCATTAGTCTAGTGGTCGCTGAAGCGTAAGTTCGATTCCCGTGTCCAGCAAAGTGTTATTGGGTTATAATAAAACAAATTGTAACCGGATTAATCGCGTGTATTATTGTTTTTCCTGACGTTTCGAATACTTTTCAGTGTTCGTTCGTCGTAAGCTTACTATTTAATACATAGGATTTATTATAACGAATTTCATAGAATGTGCGTGAGCAATGTTCAACGACAGCAGTACATCAGCACAGAGCATATTTTAGTAATCTCATAATATTAACTCTAAAACTATCTCAGAATAAACAGTTTGACATAAAATATTCAAATATCGAATTATGTCAGTTATAGCTGTCTTGTAGTTACCACAGACTAAAATATAACTTTTACATAATTAAAACTATCTAGGCTGACTATTAATAAATGTTGTCCTTTTCTGTCAATTCGGACTTGACATAAATTAAGCCATCGATGACATTTATTGACTTTGATATTAATTTGAAATAGTTTAATTAAATGGCGGCGTGGATTTAAACGGATTACGGTTTGAAACTTTGTTTTCGGTTAGATTTATGTTTGTTTGTGACATTTAAACTTTAGTTTCACTTTAGTATCATTTGCTGAATATTGTTGATTGTCTTAAGTATTAGCATCGACAAATTAGTCTGAGAGAAAGGTAATTTATTTTATCTAGAAAATGGACGCTGGTTGCTCTTACAAAAAGCGACTTAATCAAAAATAAACATCCACAACGAAACGTCTGCAAAAAGGCTTGACGTTGGTCGCCAGAAAAAATGTTCTAATTTCAAAAATAGATTATTTTACTCGCTCGCTCATATTAAAGGTGCCTTATGTACATAGTGGAACTATTATGCCAAAATTAAGTAGGTACCTACAGTTAAACAACCAAAAGTTTTCAGTCTCCCATAAATCTTTATCTGATCATTTTGTTCTATCACAGCGGAATAATACATTTTATGTAGGTACATAAAATATTTCCCTAATGAAAATTGGGTAAGGTCGTTTTTTAAGATAATGCTTTCGGCAAGGTTATATCGAGATCATCTCTTAGTTATTACTTACCTACTACTTGTGTCAGGGTGATCAAGATTGTATTATGTGCCTTTAATGTTATAGGTTAGATGATAAATATCCATAATAAAAAATGGTTTAACCGACTTCTGGCGTTTGCGTTGATTTTTAATGCAGATACTTAATTTTAACGTTCTTGGTTGGAATTAATAACTTAAATCGGCTCAATTACAGTATTCGTTTAAGTATTATCTTATTAGATTTTAAAAGGTATATATTTCAAACCAAATAAGCTCAATATTTCTAGATTACATAAGCGAAAATATGTAAACACTCCAAATTGTGCTCCAAAATGTATAGCATTGAGATCATTGTCTCTTGTCTCGTAGAAACTGGCGAAAATGTACTTTACGACTAGACATAATGCCATAAAATATGAAAACGTATGGTGGAAGATATCCTCCAGGATAAAGGCATCGGAAAGGACGGCAGCGTCCATCCATAAGGATTAATGATATCCATCTATTTCAGATAGAGCCGAAGGACGGAAGAAAAACTTGATTGATGAAGAGCCGAGGGTTAGTGGGTAATATTTTCCTCGAATGTGGGTATGTAGGTTATTGGAGTTATTTTATTCGTTGAAGCGAGGGTGGCGCGATTCGCGATCAATAAGATTGGAGGTATAGCGGATTCTGAGATAACTTAAAAAGGGTGGGAAGAGATGTTTGAAAATAGAATTGGGATTGCAGCTATGGTAGTGTTATGTAAATTTTTTCATGTCATGATGACACGATGTCATTATCTTAGTCTAGGTTCGAAAGTGATTTAAAATATGCATAGACTAATAAAACAAATTTAAACTTCTTGAAATATAAAATCATGATTTTACATATAAACACAGCATCACGCCTGTATTCCCCGAAGAGGTAGGCAGGGGTGTACACCCACATTTCACCAATGCTGTTATTAAGTCCCATGTAGGTAATAGGTCAAAAAAATCTAAATCAAAAATGTTTATTACTCAAAATTAACATCAGTGGTATAAACGGTCATCAGTGAGCCACAAACTAAGCGTAGCTTGTATCTTGTAGCTCGTGATTGGTGGTGAACCTATTGCCATCTACTGGGCACAATTCCAAACTCCGGGCTGCTATATATAAAGAATTTCCTTACAGAAAAACACAATAACGCTTTGCCCGCCCGGGAACTTGAGACCTCTCAGCAGTTGCCGCTTAGGACCACTAGACCAACGAGGCAGTCAAATCATGATATTAACTACCGTTAATATCATGATTTCGGTCCAACGCAACCAAACCCTTTTGCTGAACCAACACTTTGAATTATTTGCTTCTAATAAACCTTTGTAACTTCAGTGCATTTTAAGACACCGAACGGTCCGAGTGCATTTTAAGACACCGAACGGTCCGAGTGCATTGTAAGACACCGAACGGTCCGAGTGCATTGTAAGACACCGAACGGTCCGGGTGCATTTTAAGACACCGAACGGTCCCGGTGTATTCGTAACAATAACATTTAACATTAACATTTCAACATAGTTCTAACACTAGGAAATAGGCTTTAAAATGAGAACAGTTTGTGTTAAGTACAATAAACAATCATTTATACATCAACCACTCCTGTGCTTTCAATACCACGCAACCTATTACCCCGCACATTATATTTCAAGGAGTTTGCGTCGTTGGTATGTTAATGAATGAGAAGCTTAATGAACGTAGCAGTGTGTCAGAGTGGTCGCAGGTGGAAAATTGATAGTCTCTGCTTTCCCACTTGGGGAAAAGGGTGTAAGTTTATCTGTGAGTATCAGTTTATATCTGCCTAGTCGTTACCCAGTTATATTGGACTAAATAAATCTATTTACTAATAAGAAAAACAACTTTCATGCACAAATGTTTAAAAAAAATAGGTACTGACATATAAAATTTACACTGAACCAGGACGGGAAGATAAACATACCTACCGACGTATTTACTACAAAGTTTAAGGGTTATTTAAAATTTTCCGTTACGTTGGCCTTTTCAGTTTGTCCACAGACTTGTAGGTCAACCCTCCCGTGACCACGGGCGCTGAAACGCCTCAAATGTCGGGGACATTAAATTATAAACTCGAATTAGGAACATGTATTTAGTCATTATTTATGTAGGTACATGTATGTTCCTGGATATATCTAGGTAGACATTTAAAATGTTATACTACTGGGAACTATGTACAGTGATTGTTTCTATTTAGTTTTTTAAATAGAATCATGTGTCAATGCCAATGGTTTTGTATTTTTAAAGAGTCATGTTATTGTATTACTTGTCTATTATACAAGGGTTTTGGAAAACATCGTGAGGAAACCAGCACACCTGAGAGATGTTCTCGACAGTGTGTAAAGCCATGTCAGAGACCTACGGGTGGCTTTAACTCTGACACTATGTTGTTTATCAACCAGACGATAAGAAGAAGATCTATTTAGCAACTTAATCTAGTTTTAAACAATACGAAATAACGATACCTAGTATAAAATTTTAAATTTTTAATGATTGAAAAAAAACGATTAAAATGTAAATTTGTTTGTCGAATAATAATCTTATAGTAAAGTTTAGGTAATAATTTAGCTAAAGCTAAAAAACATCGCCTACTGACGGTCTACATGAAAATTATTATAAAAAACTAAATCTAAAGTTTAATTCGAATAAAAAATTTAAAAGGTCGGGTCAAAACCAGACTCATCGACGAGCATGCATGGAGAGGTCAATATCTAAACATAACAGGCTGTCAATAGTAGATAGAAATCGATAGTCTCTGCCTTACCCCAACAGAAAACAGGCGTGATTGTGTATATGTATGTTTTTAAGAATTCGAATTTCGATCCTAAAAACAAAACATCATCATCAATAGTGATGTGCTTAGAGAAGAATATGTTCTTGATCTTGACAATAGTGTTTCTCATAGCTGACTTGTTGATGTTGACATCAAAAGATCGGTTGTTACTAAACATCCTTAGTAAATGATAACTTTGAAGTCTTTTGGCAGAATATCAAGTAACAGACGGCCTTCAGATCAATGGATCAACCGGTATTTGGTATGGCTGCTCGCAAGTGATGGTTTTAAAAATAGAACAGAGGATTATCCGTTGACACAATGCAATTATATTACAGGATTAGGGTTGTAAAGAAAAAAAAAGTGAATAAATATTGTCATTCGGCCAGTAGCGTTTACTGCTACTATAAAATAAGGTCTGAAAAGAATATTTGCTAGTTACTTGGTAGCCGTGGTTCGTCTTTTAAACTATTCGCCGAACAGAGCAGGCACGCGGTAG
This sequence comes from Xylocampa areola, assembly GCA_935421205.1. NCBI lineage: Eukaryota > Metazoa > Arthropoda > Insecta > Lepidoptera > Noctuidae > Xylocampa > Xylocampa areola. The sequence continues at coordinate 14,930,962 of OW285206.1, forward strand.
AGATGTAGGTACACAATGGAACACCCTCATTTCACCATGTTATAAGTCCCATGTATTACGTGGCCTATTACCATCTACCGGGCACAATATCAAACTCCGGGCTGCTACTGAGAATTTCCTAACAGAAAAACCCAATAACACTTACCCGACCCGGGAATCGAACCCAAGACCTTACGCTCAGCGATCACGCTTGCGACCACTAGACCAACGAGGCAATTCACTTATTGTACGTCGGAAACTGATTGAATATACTGAGATAAATTGATTTACAATCTTTAACCCCTGTAATGGTTCGAGGGTAAGCTGATTAATTAAATTGATCCCCTAGAGTCCTGCCTATCTCAGCATCGTTAGTGGACGCTATACACAGTTCAATCTACTGAAACAAGCAGGAAATGACAACGTAGTGTGCTTCCTGAAGCATGAAAAGGATTACGCTTCCGTCACCCATCCAACTGATAGCCGGATTAAGGGTAGCTTAACCACATCAATCGAGATTACTATCATGGCATTTCGGTGATTTTGTAAATAGATAGTACTATAGGTCACTAGTGTTTATCATTGATAAAAATAATTAATACGTAAGTTATTTTACGCAAATTATTATAAACAAACTCTAAATATATTTTAGTAGTTTTTACTAAAATGTATTACTTTATTATAAAATTTTCGAAAATATAAAGGCTGAATATAAAAATTGTTCTCCAACTTTGTTCCAATTTTGAAATCCAAAATTAAATAACGCAAGAGTGTGATGTTATTTTTACAATATGTACCTACCTCTAGGAAAAACAACATAATATTCTAGTGTTTCAAAAACTTGCTTTCGGTGCATAATTATTAACTTTAATTGCTCTACGGATTTATTTCCGGCTAAACATTCTAATTATACCGATTAAAACCTTACTAAAACAAACTTCCACATCCAAGGTTGCCACGAACATATATTCAACCATTTCGATAGTGGAGCCAAGCCAAAAAAACTTCAGTAAACTACAAAGCAATTTGCTAAAAGCAGACTATTATCGTCCTAGTTACCTATTAGAACTGTTAGAAGCCTCACAAAAGTATTATCCCTCCTAATGAGTCGGCGAAAATAGGGCCGTAATTAACTAGATTAGTGAGATTACACGCTTTTGGATGAATAGCCTATTCACTTTCTTATAATGGACAGCCCTGTTCAAAGGCGTTGAATGTGTTATTAAAATGTTGCAACGCCGCCTAGACTTGTAGTCCGAAAGCTAAAGTTTAGAAGCATTTTAATAATCAACACAATCCTATCTTTGTGTTTATTCAAGTTTCAGTTAAATAAAGTCTTTATTATATGAAAAACTAAGCCTTATTTGCATAATATTTTAATGTATAAATACGAATAATAATAATCACGAACACAACTGATCTAATTGACCTACAAAATATTATTACGTACATTATGTAAATGCGATATCTATAATTACGGAGATGAGCGTTCGATAAACAAAAACATCAATGCTGAACAACAATAATGACTAGCTCCACTTCGCTTGACCACACAATGGACAGCGACCCTGACATTGACGAGGTCAGCCCAGCATTGTACGCCGAAGAAGACAATTCAACCGTACTATAAAATTCTAACACTGCCCTCGCGACGACACATGCCTACGTCACAAGGCCATGGAAATTATACAATAGTAGTAATTAATTATATACTGTATGTGATCACAATAAAACATGTAATGTATGAAACATTAGTTGACCTTCGTAAGCGAGAGGTCAAAGTAAGGTCGTCTTTCATTAGAACTGAGGGTTTAATCAAATGCAAAGTGCGTTATGGAAAAGTATTTTGTCTAAGTTGTGGGGGGAGTTAAAGCTAGTTTGGTCGAGAGTCGTGAAGGAGTAAGCCCTCTCAACCTTGTGGGGGCTATTTAACTACTTGGCTGGCAATTGTTTCCGATAGCGGTGAGGTCTCTCTTGTTTATTTATAGAGGCAAGTTGCTGCATTGTTTGTGAGAAGTTGTAGTTAAACAGCTTTGGTTCATGTGTTGTAAAGCGTTTCGAGTTGGGTAAGGCAGTTAAGGAAATAATGATTACCTTATGTATTTTCATATTTTGATGCATTGAAATTTCTTCAATTTTTGGTTCGTTGCAATTTTCCACCTTCGATAAAACAATGTAGATTGTCATATTGTATGGATAGAATTAAAGCAAAAATTTGCTTATGTAATTTTTTTTTGTGGGATGAATATTTGATATAAGGAACTATTTCATACGCATGCGTTTAAAAAATATATCAATAATAACAATAGTAATCTCTTGAACAAACTTTTAAAAAGTAAACATTTACAATTATTTCTTTGCGTCTTAAACAAAAAGACATTATGCATGCTCTAGTTTCTTTTATTATTAAAATCAATTCACCCTTGTATTTTTTTGCAAAGCAGCCATTATTATTGTTTGTGATCAATCCGTACAATTGTTAAAGAAAATCATTGAGTGCCATTGATGACGTCACATGCACGTGAACCTCACAATGTCACGGTGTCCATTCATTTGGACGACAGGGTTGCCAACTGACTGAAACTAAAACTTCATTGTCAGCAATGTGATACTGACTGATATTCGATGAGTTGTTCGTTTACTAATAATACTAAATGTTTCACGATTTTGTAATAATTATTTCGGAGTGGAGCATGTTATAGTAATTTTCAAAAGACGTTATTTCTTAAATTATTATACCTGAAACTTAGTCCATTGGATCACGAAATTGCCAAATATAACAAAAATGCACGCTTCTGTAAGTCGATTGGTGATGTGTGTTTATTTAAATACAAAAAGAATCGACTCATTTCTAGTGTTCATATAAATTATAGTTGGCCTTATGATGGAACTAATGGGTGGGTAACAGAACCCTTGAATATGTTATCTTTTAACAAAAGCCTGGTTGCTATTTCGGTCCTATTAAATTTTACAATAAAATTTGACAATAGATGGAAGTCTTAATATAATAATAAACCCCGATGGATTTTTGTAGTCCTATTTACTTCACTTGATGTTGAAGACCCGATGATGCGAGCTGGGAGTTTTGGGGTTAGGTTACGGAAACTTAGCGTGTAAAAAAAAACGTTGGAATAAATTAAAACGGCTAATAGCAACCCTGCATTTGGCACGCACTCATCGTCAGCGATGCGTGGCACGGTTTTATTTCTATTTATTTTTTTCCCACGAAGCGAGCGTGGCCGCCGTACCAGACTAGTCCACCGGAAAGCCAAGGTACACTATTAAGAAAAACTTTAGCCATTCACGGCTTATGTGATCACGGTCGTTTCTATAGGATGTTAAGTTATTCAAGGATTTAAATGTAGAAATGTGTGTAATAAAAACTATTTATAGTCATCACTATTTTGTGTACCTATAGTAGTCTTTCTATCTCACGAAGGCGGGTGCTGTGACTTTTATTGCTTTTGATGTAAGGTTCAAATTGTAACAGATCACCCCTATCTTCTTGACATAGAACGACTATAGAAGTGTAACGGATATGTTTAAGCTTTGATATTATAACGAATTTTCTGCCTTATTGGTCTATTACTGCGGCTGTTGATTGTGGCGGTCCCACTCCGGAGCCAACAAGATATTACTGGGACATTCTTAGTAGGTAGATGTCCAGAGTTTGGTATGGTGTCTGATAGATAGCAATAGGCTCACCACCTATTACATGTGACTTAATGATAGTAAACTAACTATATAAATGTCACGTACAACAGGTATGTCTAACCCTATTGGGTGTATATATATATATGCGAAAAAATATAATAAACTTAATTTCGCTAAACGATAAATCTAAGAGATATTTATTCAAATGTTTAATGGATGATTATATTTTCAAAGTTTTAAGTGCATTCACGTAATGGTAATGGTTTCAATAAGTCCTGCAATAATTTCATTCAAATTATTCAAATATGCAGATTTCATTATAATAAGATTTTGACTTGAAAGAGCAGTATATAGAACTATAAATGTACGTATAAATATTATAGGAGATTAGATGTACCTAATGTATTATGAGCAGGTACTTAACGTACGACTTTCCAAAGTTGATATTGAAATAAACGCATTATCTATTTATCTAGGTATCTATCTATATATAAAGTTTAGATAAATTAACGAAAATTGTGTTTTATAAATATCTTAACTTACTATAACATATTTCATTTAAAATATCAGCTAGTCTCAATGTTAAAAAATTTATAACATTGAGTTATTTAATAATATTGAGCATTTGGCACATTTATTATTTACCTGAGTTATTTTCTGGTGTTTGTGACAGTTGATATAATATTAAAATAAATTAATAGATGTATGTTTATCGACAGTAGGTATTTCTATCAATTTTATTCAGTTTTAGTGCAGATAGTAACATATTATGTATACAATTTTAGGTGGTTACAGACAGGTTGACTTAAATAATCACAAAATAAAAAAAACTAATTCATTACCTAATCCAAATAGCCAATAATTTAGATTTTTTATTATATGAATAAGTATTTTTTTAATGATACCAATCCTAGTCTATGTTGTGTTGACAGAGGACTAGTTCAGCGGATGGAGAGCGGTCGGGCCTCATCATTCAATATCCTGATTAGCCGGCTACAACTGACTACAGCTGACTGTGTTTAAACGCATGAGTTTACGAGGTCTTTGCACTATGTATATACGTATGAAATAGCATATAAATTACCTACAGTAATTCTATGAAGCTATGTGGACAATTGTGGTATGTGTGGGTGGAGGGTGAGTGTGTGTGGTGTTGTGTGTTGTGGTGTGTTGTGCGTGATGAGTATTTGAAAGGGTTAACAATCAAAAAGTTGCAAGATATTTTTCAGTGTAGTCGTAGGCTATATTAAGAAGGAAGGAATGAATTACAGATTTGTATTCTTCTCCAACATTTACAGACCCCTTTTACTGCAATTACCAAGCGCCGGAAAGATTTTTTCTGTTCCGCAACCTAAGTTTACATTCACTAAAAGATTTTTCTACAATCTCGGTCCATGCCTATACAACAAAATTAACGCGACCTTATCTATGATTAAACATACACCACTTATGTATATAAGGAGAATAGTTTTTTATTTATTTCTATCATTTGTTTATTCTATTATATGATTTAACATGAGGTTTTTGTAACTATTACCAAGAAAGTTGTAAATATTTTCCAATAATTATGTAATTATTAATTAAAATATTTAACTTAAATATATATTTTTCTAAAGTCTAGACCAAGAAGGTCTAGGCCAATTATTATCGGGAATATCACAGACAACAAAAAAACTTAGTCACATTTTCTATTGAAGTTTTTTGTCTCTTAAACATATTTATACTTACAAAAAATATAGGTAATTTGCTATATACATGAATCAACTTGCTTTGTTTCGATCTAATGACCAATTTCAGAGCTATATAAACACAAAATAAACTAGATTGTTCAAAAAACTAGTTGACTGGTGGATTTCAAAAGAATAAGTAACATGTACATACAGGACAGACCTTTGAAAGAACTTTGAAAACTAGTTGTTCAAGAATTTTAAAACGAGTTCAAAGATTTATAATACCCAAGGGTGATGGTAAGATCTCTAAAGTTTTGCAGCAGATTGTTTACAAAGAAACTAAAACAACAATGAGTTTCTTTTTAATAGAAATTGATTAGAGTTAAATTCGGTATTTGGTTAAATATAAGGTCCTTCATTATTAATCCGACATATTTATAAATGCGAATGTATAGGGTGTTATGTACAATTACTACTGCTTCGTAGAAAAAATAACTTTGCTTAAATATATTGTCTATAGTTACAATATTAAGCATGCTAAAGCACGCTAAGCATGCGTTAATGCTTTTCAAAGATTTATCTTATAATAATAATAATAATAACAATTTCTCTTGGGCTCTTGATAGGACAGGCTCTGATTCTCGCTGTTCTAATTCTGCGTATCTCTAGAGATGGAGATACATTTAGATAAAAAATAATTTTAACTGTTAAGACAGTAAGAGGGGGACCTATTACTGTCTTAACAGTTGAAATTAATTTTTAAATTAATTTAATTACTAACAAAAAGCATATAAATAATAAATTTGATATTTGATATGACTTCTTAAGCTTTCATAGTTCACTTAAATTTTGGCATTTATTTTGAAATCACAAACAGACACTTCAATTTTATGTATTAGTATAGATTGCTATCAAGTTAAAATGTCTAAAGCTAGAAATCTGTACCTATTGAGTTTTTTGTACCTAGCAACTTGCAACCACGCTAGTTGGAGCAGTTGTCGACAGATTAGTTTGTGCGTCGCGTGTCGCGGGTTCGATCCTCGCACAAAGCCAATATTTGTATGATTTACAGATAGTTGTTCCGGGTCTGGATTGGTTTGACAGGAGAAATTTCTAGTGTAGGTAAGTTTTTTTTTAAAAGACTACGAAATTGTTGTCATTATGAATTTCATCGTTATCGTAATTATTTATTTATGAATTAATATGCCGTAAAATTAATATTATAATTGAATAGGTTATTATTTCTTACACTATACGTTATCAGTCTCATTAGAAGTATAGATTAAATGTAGGAGAAAATTTAATCCATAATTTTCATTATATTTATAACTTTGAATTAGGTAACACATATTTTTGCGTTGCTAAACTACTATTTGAACTTTTTATCATCTATATCACCTACTTAACTACCTCAAACTAATTATATCTACATCAGTACGGTAGATCGTTAGCCTATTTAAACAAATGTTGGGTAGGTACATAAAACATGACACTTTCTTTTTATCAAATGTGAACTACCATGTTGAACAGCATGTATTTTGAATGTTTTGTTAATTACCAAATAATTTACCTATAGATTCGATCGTTATTGTTACAATTTATTAGGGTTTAACAGTTTTCCGAAGAGTCTGTGAAAACTTGAAAGTATTCCGTCAATCAAAGAATCCTGAGGATAACTGGAAAACTGGCTAACAAGTAGGTATAATACCTCCTTTTTGGAGCGACACAGTCGTAAATTGTGACTGGCTGTTCAGCACTTATTAGTATACAATCCAAAGATTTTCTCATAATATTCTCTTTTTGAAAATAACAAATCCCTACTGCTTCTATCTCGCACAATGTCACAACACAACAATCGATCGGTGTTTGCGTTCGGACCATCTGTCTCAATAGCAGTTAGCAATCGACTTTACACAGCAAATGAACTGGAAAACAGACTCCTTAACTGTGTGTCATGGGTTCATGACGTCACAAATGTTTGTGAAACGCGTAAACACCACCTGCTGGGTCGGTTTGTTTATAAAAGCCTTTAAGCGTTCTGCTGTAGGCAAATAGACTAGTTTGCTTTTTAATTATAATCTAGTTTGGTTTTAAATTGAAGTTTATGTGAATTAATATCAACTACAGGTGCGTGTCAAAATTTATTATAATGTCTTTGACTACTTTCGGGTAATTTAATGAATATTTGGAGCACTTACTTTACTATTTACTTGGATAATGTTAAGTAATCTGAGATATATATGAAACTTACTAGAAAAATAAATACTTTAAACGTAAATTATTAGAATACATAACCATTCTAAAGTGGATATTAGATACATTCCAAAAAATATATATTGTACTACTTCTTGTACTTTGATGAATGTAATAATAAATATAACTATAAATAGTTTAAATAAAGTTAACCCTTTAATGTCCATGTGGCTTTTATTTGACCTAAAAATCACGCGACCTAACTCTAAAATAACAATAAAGAGTTAATAAAATGCACATTTAAACTCTTTTTATATTACACTATTAAACTTTAATTCGTACTATGTACATAAAATTATAACATTAAAAATATTATATGAGGAAGTAAAAATTCAAAGTAAAATATATCGGAAGTGCATAATAAGACGAAATATTGTTAGGAATTTTGAACAACTGCCAGTTTCAAATGGGAGAGTCAAAGCAAATGTCTTATGGATTTGGCATAAAAATTTCGTTGCGACCTAAATAGAAGTAGGTGAACACTTTCCAGCTATAATTTTAAATTATAATAAAATGTACATTACTGTTCCGATTTATTTTATGCTGACCTATATATTTAGAGGTATCTAAAATATAACTGTATGAGTTTGTGTATACTGAATTGGAACCATAGAGTTTCTAACCCGTTCTCCTCCATAGGACTCTACATTATGGGACATGACAATTAGTTCAAGAGTGTCCGTATCTTGTGTAATTAGAATAAATTTAATGCTTTCACTTTTACGTGTCGTCCTTTCGATTCCCGCACGGTACAAATATTTGTATGATCACGAAAATAAAAACAGTTATATACTATTGGTACATTAAGTGATAGTGATATCTTAACTCTCCACACACACAGTTAGAGGAGAAAAAAATAATAAAAGTATATATGTATAGGTGTACGCTTCAGAGTCTTACATATGTTTAACCCTAATTTATCTCTACAAAGACGGCAAGATAACATGAATATAAACTAATTATAGAAAAGTAAATATTCTATTAATACGGCATTCTAAACAACCGTGAAGATCAAACATTTGCAAACATAATTTGTTTGTATGGAAAATATGTAAATTATTAATAGACTCTTAAGGACGAACTGAACTATTCTCGGAAAACTGAAAAACATGTTTTTTTTTTCTTCCTATTGCATTGTTTTAATGGCTGTTCTCTTAACTGATCATTAAGTAAAATACTCTACTATTTAGTGCACGCGTTTTTTTATTCGAGATTATACGCAGGTGATTAAATGTTTTCTATTCGCATATAACTTTGGCCTTTGCCTTGCACTGGGACACAACGGGGTCATAATAATATTAACAATTCGACTTTGACTATAAAACATGTGTTGATATCACCTGTATTTTAATTTCTATAGGTACTTAATTATTTTTATATGCATTGAACTCTGTAAGACAAATATTAAGTTGGTAGATATCACCTGTTTTACTACAGCAAAGTTAAGCTCTATATTAGCTAAAGATTTAAGTCTAACAAGACTTGATTGAAATAGGCTTGTTTGTGGATTTGATTAAAACCTACTTAATCATAAACTTAATCAGCTTAACACTATGTTTATTCCTTACTGGATGGGAGCCGAGATATAATACCTTTAACATTTCGTGCCAATGAATTGCATAATTATGTAAAATTTACGCGTCCTTACCAAAGCTCTTAGAGTATTGTAGGGTTATTATCGTCCTGTAAACCGTAGAGGTTAAATGTAGAAGGAGAAAGTAATGTAGTTAAGTAAATTGCTTAGTTAAACAACTTTTATTAGAGGCTTCGAGTTAATATCACGGGTTGTGCCTGACTAATATAGATTAATGTTCTGCGCTATTAGAGCGATGTAGTTGAAATAAGGCCGTAATACATTAAAGGGAACCCTGGTTAGGTTATACCTGGTTAACTGACAAGACTTTAAAGGTAGGATCATTTTTTTCGTCACGACTGTTTTGCGTTCTATAACTCAACTTACAATATACCTATTGAGTAAGCACAAACTGCGTAATTTTGTAACTTGCTTGTCGCACAATTTTAGCTGCACCAGTTTTACATACGCAGATACGAAGAAAGCCCATATTGCGTCATCGTGTGGTGCAGTACGTTAATATGAAACCGAATGACGACAAAATTACGCTAGATTATTTGGCCTCAGGCTCCCTCATTACGCTATATAATTAAACCCGACTATGTGTATTACCCCCTTAAGCGTTTTTTATCATGTTTTCCCATAAAGTTTACCAACTATTGCACTAGTTATCCATTGGATTTTAATTTTTGACATATAGAAATATGTGTTCTACGCCAACATTATTTTTATATTTATCGATTATAACAATTAAACATATACTCAACTCACAGTAAAATATTTTGAAATAAACGAATTGGTGTTAAGTTGATTTAATGTGTAACGGCCTTTAGATACACAAAAACGATCGTTCGTCATTTTGTATTCTGAATTTGGAACGTCAATTATTTTTTATAAATATTTTAGGGTTGTAAATGAAGGTAATTATTTTTTAGTTAGATACGTGTTTTAATAAAATTTAATGACGAGCGAATTACGCATTTTAAGATTTTAATGTAGATTTTTAAAGTATTTTGCTTAGGTATTACGAAATTTAAATCTAATAAATAATATGTCTGTAATTTTCTAAATCGAAACTCATTCATGTGCCTACGTTGTCTTTCAAAAATTTTCGATCACGCGTCATCTTTAGGCACAAACTTAACTAGTATTGGTTCGGTGTTTTTAAACAGATTGTTATGTAAATCTCCTCATTCCGAGCTTATCTTTTCATCAATCTTTCGTTAGTCGCCATTTGTTCTGGTGACAGCAAACAACGAGGCAATTAGTCTGCGTAAGAGCGTAAGATGACAGTTTCAAATAACAGCCTGTAAATCTATAGTCATTACTACTAATAATATATTTAAAACTAATAGTTAAAATTTAAGTGTCTGTTGACACGTAAAATGCGTTTTAATAAAGGACTGCCCTAATTATAGTGCGAATTATAGCGAGTTATTTTGTCTTATTACAATAATTTGTTGCGTAATGTTATCTACCGATTTTTAAGTACCTACATCCTTTTAAAAGGTAAATAATAATTCTTTTATTTCTTTCTTTCGAAGCGCGACCACTGAACATGATGGGGCTCGATCTCTAGATTGGCAAAGTGGTATTCTTATATGACAAAATTCTCAGTAGCAGCCTGGAGGTAGATGGAACTTTAAAACGACATTGGGGAAATGTGGGAGTCAAAAGTATACCTTTGCCTAAAATCTCTCTTTGCCTGTTAATGTTTAGAATTATTTTATCAATTTTTTTTTATTATTTCTGTTTGTTAAACGTCTAGCCGCTCCTCATAATATTTATTAGTAAGTATTTATGTAATAAGTTGCCTATCTCTCTACAAGCACTAATAAATTCTTGAATTTCAGACTTACGGGAGCAATATTACATTACAAATATTTGACGTAACAAAATTGCATGTATAACAATGTAATATTAACAATTCAATTTCACATTACAATGAAATCGGTTTGTAATATAAATAGACTTAGAAACCCGAAATAGTTTCTCTATTTGAGTCAAATATCGACCAAATTTCGGCGCAAGATATTATTTATTAATGCCATTGAGGCTCTACTGTTCGAAATTTAAAGCACATTAAGGTTTGTAAATATTCTTAAGGATAAAATCTCCATCCAAATATATTTGAGAACATTAGTCTAAATAAACGAAAACTCTAATATTTCAGTGTTTTTGAGAGCCTTTCACTTTATTTGAAATTTGAATCGTGTCGTCATAAATCACAAAGAAAATACTAAAACGTTTTAAACTGTTAAAGTCTTATATAAATGCTATTTTGTCTTGTGATTCTTCATGTCTTTATTTTGGCAATCTCACATCACTAGTATTATGTCATTCTTGGCTCATTTTCACTCGCAAATTATTAATTATATAGTTCTAAGTGCTTTCAACTACTCGAAATGAAATTAATTTCATAAAGTGTAATTTATGTTTGAAGTTTCAGTAGATAATGCTGTCGTTTTATATTAATTACTTTTTCATTTTAAAAGGGTCTAGTGGATAATGGCTCGGTTTTGTGATATTTATGCTAGTACTACTAATTTGTGGTACCTGAGTTAATGAATATTTATGTACTTAGCTAAGATAAATTGGATCATTTTGATGGGATATATGCATACATAAATAAGTTTATAAAGATTTAAACATAATCTGCTTCAACAGTCTCATTCTTGCAAACGCACCAATATGGCGTCTTGTGTGCGAGTTGGGCAGTGTATGGTTTCTTTTTTAGAAAACTACATAACAGCACCGAGTTATGAATTGCGTCCCATTAAATAACAAAACTACCTCGTTGTTCTAGATATCGGAAGCGCGACTGTTGAACATGAGGATCAATTCCCAAGTCGGGTCAAAGTCAAAGGTTTTTATTTCATATAAACTACACAAAGGCACTTATGAAAAGTCTTAAGAAATGAATTTAGGTGCGCAGTTCCAAAATGTCGTTTCAGGCAGTGATATTGGGTTTTTCTGTTAAGAAATTCGCAGTAGCAGCCCGGAGTTTGGCACTGCGCCCGGTAGATGGATAGGCTCTCCACCTGGGACACACCACCACATGGGACTTAATAACAGCATTGGTGAAATGTGGGTATACAACTGTGTACACCTCTGCCTACCCCTTCGTGGGATAGAGGCGACTTAAAACGGCATGAAAAAAATGCAGATGTATGTACATCAGTGAACCCTGCCGAATCTTTCAGAAAATATAAGCGTTATAATATCTACTATAACAGAGATTCATCATCGACATAACAAAAAAAAAACTCTTCATAACATAACATAGCATCACGCCTGTATTCCCCGTAGGGGTAGGCAGAGGTGTACACAATTGTACACCCACATTTCACCAATGCTGTTATTAAGTCCCATATTATAGGTGGTGATCCTATTGCCATCTAACGGGCACAATTCAAAACTCCGGGCTGCTACTGAGAATTTCCTTACCAAAAAACCCAATAACACTTTTCTTTTGGACTCGAACCCAAGACCTCATGCTCAGCAGTCACACTTGAGACCACTAGACCAACGAGGCAGAAAAAATTCTTGATAGCTATAAAAAATTAAGTGTCTTATCGTAATTTCATTGAGTAAATAGTCGTATTGCGTGTTAATCTTAACATCTAGAACGTGTACATTAAAGGCACTAACAATAATATTTTGGTCACGTAATATTTCGTAATAATGATTATGTAACAATTTCTTTGGACGGTTACAAGGAAATACTGGCACGAGCGTTTTTATTTTTTTCTTTTCTAAATAATTTACCTAAAAGGTTGGTTTTCGAATAGATCGTACCTGCCTATTCAGTGATTTGTGTTCAATTAACTAAATTGTTAGTTATGTTTTTATTTTTTACCGTACCTATACATTTTTGTGGAAAGAAAAATACGATTGTAGCCAGGATTTGAACCTGCGCTTTCCGGATAAATACTCTAGGGGCTTTATATGCGAGGTACAGGTTCAAATCATGCTCACGCCTGTATTTTTCTTTTCATAAAAATGAATAGATTTAGAGTTTGCTATGCAAGTGCTAATGCGTTTGAGAAATTTATCTGTATTTGCAGTAAGTACCTATTTATGAAAAATGACGAAATTATCTAATTTAGTAATATTCCGACCGTATTTCGGCTACGGCTGCATCTCACACGGAGATTAGCCAAGTACACAAAAGATATTATACATAACACAGGTGCACTCCCTCTTCTTTCTTTCCTGGACGGTAATCCGACACGAGTGGAGAGAGATCAGGCGCAGAACCGACGGCTTTCTCCGAGGCATGGGGGTGTCACACCACCAACTTCCTGACTCCGGGCTGTTACTGAGAATTTCTTAATAGAGAAATCCTATAAAACTTTTGCCCGACCTGGGAATCGAACCCAGGACATCACGCTAGCAGCCGCGCTTGCGACCACTAAACCAACGAAGCAGTCTATAGAGTATCTAACATATTCTCATACACAGCATCATGCCTGTAATTCTCGAGAGGGTAGGCAGAGGATCACACAGTTGTACACCCAAATACCTATCACTAATGCTGTTATTTAGTCTCACGTAATAAATAGGTGGTAAGCCTATTATCAGCAACTGGGCACAATGTCAAACTCCAGGCTGCTAGTTTGAATTTCCATTAACAGAGTTATTAGGTTTTCGCCTGACCCGGGAATCGAACCCAGGACATAAACTCAACAAGCCCGGAGTTTAATATTGTGGCCGGTAAATGGCAATAAGCTCATCACCTACTGACATAATACCAGTAAGTACTAATGAAATGGGGTTGTACAACCGTGTACATCTCTGCTTACCCTTTCGAAGAATACAGGCGTGATGTTGAAGGAAATATCAATAAGCCATCATTGTTTTCGACTTTTTTTTAAAACCCAATATTTTACTACTAAGCATAGTAAGTGTATAAATCGTATGCTAAACAAAAGAAACATTGGAAGGAAAAAAAAATTAATGTGAGGAAAAGGCCTCCAATAACGTGATTGCGTGACCTACCGAGGTAAAACGAAGGTAGTATAAATTAGGCCAGCGCAGAACTGTCATAGAAACAACATGTCATCGGGAGGGTTAACCTAACCTTGTCTCCTCAAGGTCAACTTATCGCCGACGGAATAACAATTTAAATCAGAACAGCCCAGAAAAAGTTAACTCAAACAAACTAATTAACATCTCTGGTCTATCAATAAAACTTTTTCAATTATTTTCAACCAACATTTATTAGAATAACTCGATTGAGCAAAAGTTTTGCGTAGCGTTAACCCTATTAATAAGTTTCGAGAAGCATTAGAAATTGAAATTAGTGATGTCGAGTAAATTATGCTTTATGAATAGTCATTGTGGTGATACGGTATCGAATTTGGGTCGAGTACCAAATATTTCTCGTATATATTTTTTGTCCCGCATCGCTTTTGCTCTAACGACATCATTATGTAGATTTGGGTCTATATATCTACGGTTATCATGCCCATCAAAAGCAAAGGTCGCCCATTCATCGAATTTGAAATCCCGTCTGGGATCTGTGAGCGATCTCTATACTTCGAACTCTGTTAGTGACATCTCTTCTAGGTAATAGTCATCTGAATGGTTCGGTATCTATTTCTTGTCGAGATTAAGTCAGTGATAATAATGTACTATTATTCTAACCATTCTAAAAGCGGATGGTTCTAATCTAGCCAGATTTAATATTAAATTGTTATTATTTAAAAAAACTAGCTTCTACCCGTGCCTTCGTCTACGTGGACTTCAGAATTAGGTCCAGCCGAGATAAAAAGTATCCTATGTGTTAATTCAGGTTATAAACTATCTGTGTGCCAAATTTCATCCAAATCCGTACAGTAGTTATTGCGTGAAAGACTAACAAACATCCATACATACAAACTTTCGCGTTTATAATATTATTAGGATAAATGACAAAATAAAAGCCAGACAGCGGTTTTTTTTTTTCAAATAATTTTATTCTGTCTGTAACAAAGAAGGATACACAAGGTTTCTTTTATTTAAATCAACTTAAAAAAGGCATTACGGACTTTCTAATCTTTAATTTAATAAATAAACTTTTATTTTAATTATTTTTTATACTTACATATTATTAGTTATTTTCCACTGCGATTACAACAAACACCAACATTTTTAACATTATTGCAACCAAACTATGAATTTATTCAGAATCACTGAAAAAAACATGAAATTATTTAACGAGATGTCCGCAACGAATTTGCCTTTCACGGAGTTTTACGGTCAATCGGTTACGTGCGACGGGTTCAAGTTAAGTTATCACTTTGGTAGCGAATTCATTTACTTACACGTGTTTGGTAATTAACTGTTTGCAGTAGAAAGTATCTATAGATAATAAAATTAAAATACTTCTTGTAATACTCTGTTTTTATTTTTGTTTTATTTTTGCTCATTGGGTTAATACATATTCATATATTGATATACTTATTATATACTATAGGTATTCATAGTAGGTATGTATAGTATATAAATGTAGGTACACCAAAAACTGCCCCCAAAGGTTATTTCAGTCTACCTCTATCCATCTTAAGGTTGCCTGTAAGAAATCGCGAAATGCGATAAAACCGCCCATTGTTTATTGTGTTTTGTTATAATATTATAAATTGTTTTGCTTTTATGATAATTTCGTTTTGGTGTATGTACATTAAATAATAAAAATATATTAAGAACCTCATGCTCAAAAGCTGTGCGACCGGCGATTATAAGAGTTATTCAGTCAGTATTAATTGAAAGTTCGTTAAAAGTATTTTTTGTTATATAATATCACACACAGCACTATAGAAATCTTTATATAAACATGTTTTTATGACATTCTGTTATATACTGACAGATTTTGAGAGAACTTTTATGTCTAACGCAAGAAGTGAAAAGTAAAAATAAACAGTTCAACCATAACACAACGTATCACGCCTTCAGTAGTAGCTAATTATCTTTTATATAATTATGTTCTACATTTACTACGACCATGTATTGTAGTTAAGACACTATTTTTAATCAAACGATTAATTTAATCACATTCCCAAATTCGGCCGGCTATAAGAAGCCGATTGATCTGGCAGCCCCTATACAGATGCTATCTGGCGTTTTTACTGGCATTTTGGCGGTGACATCGGTCTGATGATGCCAGATGATTCGTGACGACACCTTGACATTAATACTAACTTTTACTAGTTCATTGAAGTGTTGTATGATATGTTGTTGGGTAGAGTTTGAACTTACAAGAAACTATAATGCTATGGCGGAATTTGGCTATACTTAGAAAAGGTTTTGTAAAGAAAATCTTTAAATAAGTCAGTTTATTTCATTTTCTCATCACTTTCTACCAGGGCAACCTAATTTTTTCTAGTATAAAGTCCTTTATTGTTTGCATGTGTTACATATATCATAAGGTTCAACATGAAGCCCATACAGGATATGATATCGTAATAATAATACATGCTTATGAAATATGTTTGAGGTCTTATTAATAAAACATAATAGGTTTGGTTGATAACAAACAAAGAGTTAGGGTTCCATGAATTTAATATAAGTGTATAACAAAAATGTTGTACCTTAAAATCATCACTGTTTGGATAAAACAATTTTATTAAAAGGCCCACAAAACCGCCTACGATTTTAACCCAAGACCTAAACTAATAAAGACGGTGTAATTTGTATTAAGATTTGTTTTTTTATACTTACGTAATGTAATCACATTCTGGCCCAAGTAATTATGTATAAAAATATTTTATTCAGGATTGAAATCAAAGTAACTTTTCAGGTTTATAGGGTTTTGAATCGTGTTATAGTTTCAGGAAATCTGATAAATAAATATTGTTTATGTTTAAATATCACGCAAAAGTAACTAATATTTCTGTAACTACTTATGTAAATCAAGGTCATGTTATTCGAATTATTATGTAAAAATAGAAACGTTACGTAAAAGTCATAGATATTATAGTATTTTTTTAACTCTACCTAATAAATATCTAACTAAGCAAATTATAAGCGAAGAATATTGCTTAATTATTATTTACATTATCAATTCAAAATATATTTGAAACAGTTATAAATTACGAATACAATATCAACCTTTGTAATTACAACCACAATTGAAAATAAATTTCTCTTGACTATAAATAAATCTTACAATCCGTTAATTAGTCACGCGATCGAAATATTATTAAAGCTACTTATTTAGTAGCTTTTAATTGCCAAACAATTAACATTTCAGTATCAACATCTTGCCAATGTTATTACGTCAAAAAACTAGTAATGATCCTAAGGGCTTGTTGCTATGTATCCTGTTACCAACTGTTGACAGTTTTTGACCAATCACGTGCCACTGTTTATAGAATGTTATTAAACAGAGGCGTGCGATTGGTCGCTAGTTACATAACGTAATGACGTATTTAGTGTTGTTCCATTACAACAGCTTTATTTACTTTTCAACAAACACTTTTCTTTTCTTTTTTAATTGAGTTTTGTATTCCCATTATTTTAGTTTTGTGTTCAATATAATTGGCCTTATCTATTTGGGCAAAGAAATGTTTCTTTTGTTTTACAAAGTACATTTAAAAGTATGTTACGATAAGAGTTTTCTTTTATAGTAATATTAGATAAGTTTTTACGACTTTCACTGATGTATTAAAAATAATAAATTATTGCCGAGTTTTGTATGGATAAACGTAATGTATAAGTTTGCAACCACAAAATTCAAATCTTCACAAATTAGGAACTAAAAATGTACAACCCGTGGCGTCTATTTGCGTCGAGAAATCCTTTTATAATTCATGAGTGCCTAAACCTCTATCAAAATAAAGCCTCATTTTCATACATAACGCTTGGGAGAGAAGGGAAATATTTACATAAAATGAATATGTATATTTTTGGTATACATTTTGAACACGCGTCGTTGGAAAGCGATAAGAATTCAATAGAGATTGGGTAAAAGCAATTTGTTTAACGTAAACTATACAGTCCATAAAATTTGCGAACGTGTAATGAAGTAGATAGTACGTAGGTATACACACATACACGAGGAATGTGACGTCACTCCATGTGTAGGTAGTATTTTTTTTCTAGAACGTTTGGTTTATTGTGTTTTTATGCACTATGCATTAATTTTATTGCAAGCGGGATTTGCATTTTTAACTAACTTGAATATTGTCTTTATGAATTTTTATGTTAGTTAAAATCGTCATTTTGTTTCGCAGACTTTGTAGCAGTTAAGTCTTCAAGATATTCGGTAGAGTTAGTCGAAAGAAATGTTTTTTTTTTTAGTATAAGTTTGGCTGTTTTCGAATTAACCTTTGACTCTGTATTGTAACACTAGAATTTATGACTATTTTCTTTATGTTTCAACAAGGGCCTTGCTAAATTATTTTTTTCTTCGAATTAATTGCGCATTATTATTGACATTGCTCCTTTAATATTCACGAACTATTCTATTATGATGTAATGAACGCAAAACATTCGCACATCGCTTGAATGAATCCATGTCTTAATGCTTGCCAGAACGCATGTCACGCGGTCAGAATTAGAGCCCACTCTGTAGGTCATGACCAATCTCATGACCACATCACTACACACCTGGCCCTACTTGTAATTGGTACACGATTATTTTGCACTAAAGGCACAAAAAGTCACCTTCAAAACTGACTTCAGTTATCTCTTTAACACCACACTGCTCTAATAAGCATTTTACTTACTTCACCACGTCTGTTGTCTTACAACAATAATCAAAACGTAATTCTCGTCAACCACACCACAACCTTGGTATTAACAACGTTATCGCATTACTTATTCTAAGCACGCGCCCGCCACCGTAGAGCCGTGAAAACGATTCGTTTTCCTCCCGAACTCACCGCGTGATAACAGATAACATTGCATACGATCTAAACCATCAATCAAAACATCACCGTAAACTGTACATCGGAACGTATACGCGGACGCAAACAAACGCGGCCTTGAACGCTAAGCAGATCGCCTGAAAATACTCGGCGCGTGGAAATAGCCGCGGTGAAAATACGAGCACGTGATGCTTACGTACCTCGCGAACTGTCGTATGGAGAAAATCGATGGTGTGTGCCACTCGGCGACCGGCGGCGGACTGAGCCACTGTGTCAGCGGAACGCGCCCCACCCGAGCCTCCGCCCGCCTGACTCGCTATCACAGTTTACAATAAAAAAAAAATACTTTCACCGTTTTCGCACTTTACAAAAATACGGATGCAACACTTAAAATATTATAATCAGGCGGCGTCTGTGAGGTTTTGTGTTTGTTCGCGATCATCCGCGGCGTCGGGTCGCGGCCGGCGCGTGCTTACAGCTCGGAGTGGGGCGTTGGACTGATCGGAGCAGGCAGCCAGCGAGCCGACGAGGTGCCTCCCTGCCCCCGCCGTGACGTCGGCTACAGCCCGCGATGGTGGAAATTAGCAGCTTCCCGAGCGAGGGTCGTCGGATGTAGGTCACGGGGACTGGGCCTGCACTTGCCCACTCTACCGTGCTGATACACTTGACAAGTTTAAGGACATAACTAGATGTGATTAGGCCGATACGTACTTACAATACAATATGCATTTCTTTTGCACAAGCTACGTAGGAATACTACGCGTTCTCGTAGCACGATTTTCGTAGGCACGTTCGACGATACGAACTTTATAAAGAATAATTAACTAGTACGAGTACCTAAATAGAGAGGCGACACATTTCCTTAGAAACGAGAATTGGAAAAGTTTGGGGACCAAGTTTTTCCCGATTGACTTTTCTTGTTCTCAGTATAACGCTTATCAAATTATTGTGTTAAGTTTTTCCTCGTGATGTAAAAGTATTTTTGGAGATTTTTTTCTGTTAGACCTTCTTATGATTAAGAAACCTGTGGATTGTTGGCGATGCATTTATTGGATATTTTCTTTGTATACCAAGGGTCATGTATTATATACAAGGTGGAATTTTAAGTTGAATAGTTTTAGATATGGATTCTAAGAATCAAACTAAACAAGTATGCCTAAGAAACAAGACAACAGACAAAAACGTTGTATGGCATACTTAGTTGTTTACTTTGATTTTTAGAATCCATCTTTAACATTTTTCATGTAACCTTTTACCTTCCAGCCTATATAGGTACTAAAGTAAAGTAGTATAGGTAACTGCCTCGTTGGTCTAGATGTCAGGTCTGCTCAGCGGGAGGGCCTGGGTTCAATTCCTAGGTCTAAAAAAATGGTATTGGGTTTTAATGTAAGGAAATTCTTAGTACCAGCCCGGAGTTAAGAATTTGGTGGTGTGACACCCCCGTGTTTCTGAGAGCACGTAAAGCCGTCGGTCCTGCACCTGATCTAGTCCCATCGGACTATGAGAGTAAAAGAAGAGGGAATGCACCTGAGTTTGTGCATTATAATATTTTCTGCGTACTTGGCTAATCTCCGTGGAGATAGGCCGCGGTACCTATGTATAAAATAACACAAACAGCACGAACTTCCTTAAAGTGGCGCCGAAGCGTTAATCAAATTGTGTGGTGTCTGTCGATCTGCGTCCATCGTGATTGTTCGTTAACTGAATAACAGCTTATAGTCGGGGAAGTCACGACTTAGATTGCGGTGTTACATAAATTTACATATTCTTACTGTTTCACGGCGTTTGTTTGTGAAAATCGTTTGATTTGTGTGACTGTTTTCTCTTGATGACGTATTTGTATTCTGTTTTCGAAATGGGGTTGCAAATGTTTATTGAATTTTGGAGTAGGATTTGATTACTCTGTCAGCTTGAATTATTAATAAGTAGCGATGGCTGATGGTTTGGTCTTGTATGCACAACTGCTGAGCGGGAGGTCTTGGTTCCGATTTCTGGGTCGGGCAAAATGTTAATAGGTTAGTATTAAGACCGTCTTTGTACGAATATGCATAAAGTATTAGTAAATTCATAAATAGGTTTTTCTTTAGAAAATTCTCAGTAGCTGCATTGAGCGTGGAATTGGTAGATGGCAATAGGCTCACCACCTATTTACATGAGATTTACATATTATCTAATAACTGAATTGGTGAAATGTGTACATCTATGCAGTTTAGATAGTACAGAAGTAATGATATGTTATGTTTTTAGTAGCATATTTGGTCGATGTTGTGTAGATTGTATGTAGCAGAGATGAGAATGTTGAGATGGATGTATAGAGTGACAAGAATGGATAAGGTAAGTAATGAGTATATTAGAGGAAGTCTGAAAGTGACGCCAGTGACAGAAATATTGAAAGAAAATCGTTTGTCCTGATATGAACACGTGATAAGTAGGGATGAAATAATAAATAATGAATTAACTCATTAATGGATGGAGGGGAGAGGTAGACCAAAGAAAAGATGGATGGATTGTGTGACGGATAACATGAATGAAAAGGGAGGGAACCTCATAGTGACGGCTCACAGGGAAGAATGGAAGAGAAAACCATATTGCGTCGACCCGATATAATTTGGGAGCAGGAAGATGATCAAATTTAACAAAAAAAAAAAACCTAGAACTTTAATGTAATCAAGTCCGTTGAGAAGAGTCTGAAATGGATCTACCTGTAGGTGAGTAATAATAACATTAGGTTTCCGAGTCCTAAAAAAGAGAAAAATATCTAAAGTAAATGTTTAAACCAAGTTTTTAGGTTGTTCGTAATTGAGCTAACTTTTCGTGATAGAGTTAGGTAGAGCTGGGTTTTTACTGAAAAGTTACGAATTAGGTACAATAAATTTCAACTTTACATTATGAATGAGATGACTATAAGAGTAGGGGAAGACAGAGGAAGCGATGGATGAATTGTGTTAAATATGATATGGCTAGAAAACAAGTGACTGCCGCTATGACGGCTGATAGAGATGTATGGAAGAAGAATACATGCTGCGCCGACCCCAAATAAATTGGGATAAGTGCATAAGTGTGTGATGACAATGATGATAATGATTTTCGAGTTCCTTTACAGACTGGATGCGTAAGGCGAAGAACTGTGTGTTGTGGCGCAGCTTGGGAGAGGCCAATGTCCAGTGACTGCGATAAGTTGGGGGCTGAGTTGCCCGCGTCCGTAAGAGTGCACCCTTAAAAAGGAATCCCTACACGTGTGGCCCCTGGATGGTGCAAAAAAAGTAACACAACTCTAGTGGAAAGCTTCGGCCGCGGCTGGTTACCACCTACCGAACGAAGCCATACCGTGAAGCGACCTAGTCGTGTTTCGGGATGTAGTCCGGTGCAACCGTTGTGGGAGACGGCTCTAGGCAGTTGCATCAACTCCCCAACTTCTCCCAAAATCTAGCCACTCTACTTCTACTTCTCTCCTCGGCCACACCGTTGCTTATCATCAGTCGAGTTGAATGAAACAAAAATAGCATCTCGCCTACATTTCTCCTAGGGTCAGGCATAGATATACCATCAAATGAGGAGAATAGGGTTCCAGGGATGAATAGAGAGAACAGATAAAATTTACAACATTGATTTTCCAGTTTATTAATTTTGTCAAAATATCTACGTCGTCAAAATGGATTTTTTATTACAATTAAATACACATTTCGAAATACATTTTCTGTTCTATCTCTATTCATCCTTCGATCCCTAGTAATCGCATTTGACAGTACTTTAGCGGGTACAACCACATTTCACTGATCTAGTAAAAGGTGAGAATCTTTGTGCCAAAACTGAACATTTCCTAACAGAAAAACTAACACTGCTCGACCGACCAATATCGAGACAGAATAAAGCGACTGCTATTAATTCATAACAGCCTCTACCTATGCTTTAATGTCCACTCCGGAGCACTAAGATACTCAAATGTAAATTACTAGCGGTCACCCATCTAGATACTGACCGGGCGAATCGTTGCTTAACCTTAACGATCATTTACCAACTAGATGTTATCTTCGTGATATTTTGAATCTAATTCAAGTTTCGAAACTTCAACTGTAATATGCCTAAGTAATGTTAATTTATTTTACCTTGTAAAGACAATGCTTTTAACACAATAGGCTTTAGTATAAAACATTTCAGTTTGCTTAAATGATTAGAAACCTACAGTTATAATATATGAAACGTAACCTGTGACATGTGAAAAGTTATGTAGAATTATGCCATATTTATGTGAATTATGCGAACCTTATTATGCGAGTGTTTACTTATAATTCAAAGAGTTTGTCCCGTTTGTGGGTCTAGACAAGACAAACTAACACTCGCTTAGAACATTATTTATGTTTTCAGGAGATTGTATTGTATTTGAATGTTTTTAGATAGAAATACAATTTTATGTTAATATAACAGCTCGTAACGATACATAGATCCACTTGCATGGTTATAGGGTATAGGCTGAAATTACGATATTTTTCAGAAGCAAGTTTGTCGAACGTTGAAAGCCTAAAAAGCATAAAATAAATTTTCATGGGATAAAAAGGCGCTAGACGATGCAGTGACAGGAACTACTAACGCGCACCTAGCATGTAGTTACTTATATTTAATTTAACAAAAAAAAGAAATGTTGGCGACGTCAATTATATTGTAGCAAATTAAACTAAACTGAAAGCATTAGTGCCTTTTACTATCAGTACTATAATAGCGGGACAGGATAAACGAAGACATGTCAAATTAAATTATAAATTTCCATACTATTTAAGTTTGACGTCTCCAATTTTAGTGGCCTCCTAAAATTGTGACTTAATAAAATGTTCGAAGATTTTAATTTTACGTGTCTAAATTCAAATTTGATGTCTATTAATTCGTTCCATCTTGTTTTTAACGGAACTTTTTGTAAAAGAAATTTCAAATTGATTTATTAGCAGCGGTTAACTTTGGAACGATATCTTAATTTGATGATTGGATATCGATTTCCTACAGACCATCAGGATAGGTTAAGAACGTAATTTTTGGGATCCCAACTTTTATTGAGAATCGAGGAGAACCTTTACCTCTTCTAATTTATTCAATCAGTTTCCCTAAATTTCTTTTAGGTAGACCATTGATCGTAAAGTCCTCATGCTGGTGTTGAGATAAACCAGTCGTGAAGGATTGCATCCTACATATGATCTTATACAGAAAATGTTCTAGATTTCCGATTTTAACCGAAAACAAAAATTGGAATTTTTGGTAGGTAATGGTGTAGAAAAGTTGTAAATTATTAGGGATAACTGTAGGTATTCTATGCAAGCTGTTATTTCTTTTTTGATATTCCATAAATAACGGATCACAACCAGTTTGCGGGGCTGCGGTGAATGCAGCTGCGGTAAGGGTTAGTGTTATAATCTAACCTTTAATATTTAAAACTAAAATTGGCACAACAGTACGTAATATGTATTTAACTTGTGGTTGTGCTTGAGAGGGGGTGTATTCAAACGCCCCCTGAAATCCCAGACAACAACAACTCAATATGAAGTTTATACTTTTTCTTTACGAGAAAAAACGGAGTGGAACACCGTCCCCCCAAATCAATTTCTGGCTACGGCCTTGCACAAACACAACTTTAACCATAATAGACACAGAAAACCTGTCGAAATAATAAAGTAACATGTCGTTGCGTTATGCTGGTGCAATCGACCCTTATACTTGTACAATTTTAATTTACCTCATGTAAGTGAACTGTATAATTCTTAAAAGAATAAAGATGATTTAAACCGAACTTCTGGAATATAAAAAATATTAAATAAGATGGTTGATTTGAAAAACATACAGTCGGCCAAAATTTGCTCTTATATGAAATAAGTAAATATTATGTCAGCTCATTTCTTGAGATGATTGAATTTTATTGTTGTTCGAATACGCACGAATATAATGTAAGTTTACGGATATAAGATTTGAGAACTTGCAAATTAAGCAAAATAAATATTAAGTAAGCGTCTGACGAAGGATATATAAACAATTCAAGATAAATCTTTGAAAAGCATTAACGCATGCTTAGCGAACTCTAAAGTTATTATATTAAATGGAAAAAGAATACGGTCGCGAACAGGACGACTCTCGACTCTCGGTCGAGATGGCTTAGTGGTCAGAGCGCATGGAGTATTTATTCGGAAGGCGCAGGTTCGAATCCTGTTTGGGACCGTATTCTTTTTCCATTTAATATAATAACTTTAGATATATAAACATTTATTAATTTCAAACTATTTATTGCATCTCAGTTTGTTTAGAGGAAAGACAATAAGCCAGAATGCAAAAAAAACCTTGTTTGGTAGGGAAGCGGAAACAACTTTGACCAATAAAATACAGGTCCAGGCCAATGTGTATTTCAAAATTTTTTTCAAAAATCCTTCATATACACTGTGAAACTAAAAATAATTAAAAGAAAACACTCAACTACTTTCCTAATCCTCTTCGTATACTCATAAAACTCTTCGCTAATGAATTTTCTAGAAAACAGCTCTCCAGAAATGTTTCATTTGGAAAATTTGTCACAGTACAAAACTTTCCTTGAGCACTGCATTAGTGTTTATACGAACTTGTGTTATGGTCATATGAAGTGTTCTCCCAAGTTTAATTTAAAAGTTTTTGGTAGCTACATCGGGTTCATCGGCCGGTAAACTGTAATTTTTGTTGGTATCTCATAGACAGCTGGCTAGTATTTTAGAGTTCCGTACTCCAAGGGTGTTTAACTATTTTACTGAGCTAAAGAAAGTCGGTATGTCTGTCTGTCATAAGACTGTGATAGCCAGTTACAAAATTCGCATAGAATATGTTTAAATATTGACTCTATCATTGCAAATAATAAAACACATAAAAAATTAAAAAGACAACTATTCAAGATAAATCTTTGAAAAGCATTAACGCATGCTTAGCGAACTCTAAAGTTACAATACTAAATGGAAAAAGAATACGGTCGCGAACAGGATTCGAACCTGCGCTTCCCGGATAAATACTCCGGGCGCTTTGACCACTATGCCATCTCGACCTCTGCTCACCACCGCGAATTCTTCTTCCATATTTTAACACGTCTTATGGCGACGTCATTGCAATCAATTCAGTACCTATACAGGTGACCGAACCGACACGACCAACTTTACAGCTAATACAATGTCGTAAAGAATGCAATTACCTTAATAATTCATGATACATCTTTGAAAAGCATTAACGCATGCTTAGCAAATTCTAAAGTTACAATACTAAATGGAAAAAGAATACGGTCGCGAACAGGATTCGAACCTGCGCCTCCCGGATAAATACTACGCTCTGACCACTAAGCCATCTCGACCTCTGCTCACCACCGCGAATTCTTCTTCCAATACGTAAAAATAAAAATAAAATATAAGACAATTATTTCTAGATTTTTATTTCATCTCTAACCTCAAAACGGTATTGGAACACCAAGTGTCCAAGTCCGACAAGCACTTGTCATAAACATAACATAACATAACATAGCATCACGCCTGTATTCCCCGAAGGGGTAGGCAGAGGTGTACACAATTGTACACCCACATTTCACCAATGCTGTTATTAAGTCCCATGTGGTGGTGAGCCTATTGCCATCAACCGGGCACATTTCCAAACTCCAGGCTGCTACTGAGAATTTCCTAACAGAAAAACTCAATAACACTTTGCCCGACCCGGGAATCGAACCCGAGACCTCCTGCTCAGCAGTCGCGCTACGGACCACTAAACCAACGAGCACTTGTCAGGTCTTACAATTCTATTTTGTTTAGTGTTAGGTGTACCTATACATAGTTTTTAACTTCGGGAAGTCATTTAGGCTGGTAAAATTTACTGTGTATATGGATTAGTAATAGGTACTATATTAAAGTAGATTTACATAGGTATCACGTGATACCACCGTTATTAATTAGATGTTCAGATTCATAGGTCTTCAAATGAATGGCTCAAGACTGCCGTACCTTGTGTACTGTTTCAGACACACAACAACGACTATCGATATCGACAATCGACGGTGAAAACTGATAGTTTTTTTTTTACACTACTGCCCAAAAAGGGAGTGTTATGTTTTGAAGGTTCATTGATGTATGTATGTATGTATGATTGTGAGTTTCTTTATTCTACATAACTTCTAAACCCCTGAACCAATTTAGATGTATGGGGTGTCGTTAGAATCCTTAATCCTTATCCTTATTATTAAAAAAATGGCAGGCGTGTTTATTAATTTTTAATTAATTCCATCTTCAAAATAAATGTTTGAAAAGCATTAACGCATGCTTAGCTATTTATATTAATTCCATCTTGTTCACTATTTAAGGTTGCAAATCATTAATTTTGTTTCAAATAAATGCGTTTAATAAAAAGAAAAGCATATCGCAAGACAAACATAAAATATCTTTAAGACATAAAGCCACTCATGTGCAATAAGATTTTTCAGAATAGAACCAGCAAATAGTAAGACACTATAATTATGTACTGGTTAAATTCACTTGCTGAAGTACTAAAACAAAATAATCATTCACAATTTAAAAAATATCAGATATTTTCCCTTTACATTCATCAATAACATCTATCGGATCTGTGACTCCCGATAAAACGATTATTTCACCAAACAGAGATGAGATAAAAACAGCTATATTTATCTATTTATCTGAACCACGATAACAAAGACATCAGTACAGACAGCTTAAAAAGTTGAATAGCATTCAAAACGTTCAAAGTAATCGAAAGGTTTGATACATTTAATATTCGAGGGGGTAGACGGAGGTAAAGAGCTGTACTCTCACATACCCGTCATGGGAGAGGTGGAGAGCCATCACCTGGGCACAGACCCCAAACTCCGAGCTGCTACTGAGAAAAACTCTGATAGCAGTTGCCCGACCCGGGAATGGAGCCCAGCGGTGGTCTTGTGACTACTAAAACAATGAAGCAGTTCAATTGATAAAAGGTATTTTATATTCATTAATTTAGCTAATGACTATCTAAAGTGCACCCTAAGAAGATTGCTTTACGGTGGATTTTTATTAAATGCTCCGACTAAAGTTACAATATTAAATAGAAAAAGAATACGGTCGCGAATAGGATTCGAACCTGCGCCTCCCGGACGAATACTCCAGGCGCTCTAATCACTAAGCCATCTCGACCTCTGCTCACCACCGCGAATTCTTCATCCAAATTTTAACACGTCTTTTTGGCGACGACATTGCTATCAATTCAGTACCTATACAGGTGACAGAACCGACACGACTAAATTTGCAGTTAATACAATGTCGTAAAGAATGCAATTCCCTTAATAATTCAAGATAAATCTTTGAAAAGCATTAACGCATGCTTAGCGAACACTAAAGTTACAATATTAAATGGAAAAGAATACGGTCCGACTATTTTACACATCTTGAATGCCACTACACCTACTTTTGACGACGACTGTACATCACGGAAATATAGTATTATTTTTATCTCCAGATATTTTTCCAAGAGATGCAAACTAATTGGGAAACAAAGAAACTGGGGTCGGTGCCAAAGGTCGGGTCTATTGTTTTGAAGCTCTGGAGCACGAAAAGAAACGTTGAGTTATTATGAAAACCCTAAGAGAACGCCTGTACTCCATGAAGGGGTAGGCAGAAATAAACTATTCTACACCCGCATTTCATGGATGAGATAACACCATTGTTTTTTTGTGTGTGGAAAATCCTTATTTGACACCTTGCCGGACTCCTATCGACTAGAAACTACACATTCCTCCATTAATCTTTATCGGGGTCCCAGCATTGCATTTAACACGACCCCGCTAGGCTATAGTCCAACGAAGCTATGAACGAACCTCGTCATTTGTAGGCCGGTCACAGCTGGCCTGCATAGAAGTTCCAGATTTGTGCACGTGCTGAAGTTTATGACATTTTTTTGTGTTAAAATCCATTACGAACTTCGTTCGACTTCTACCAACTAACACACAGTCCACCTACCTTTACTGAGGTTTTGAGATCGCAGCTGCATTCCTTGCGGCCCCGTCATTTGTGCAGTCCTGTTCAACCAATTGGAACACTGATATTAGGTACTGAATCTAAAGATATAGTTTTTCATTTTCTTCATGTATTAAAGACTTTTATACATGTCAATCTATTAGGCCTGACCTTAAATTTACCATCAACTACATTAATTCGTGCTACTATAGAATGCTAGTTCATATAACAGATATAGTTGAAACAATGAACGCTTAAATAGAGTAGATATTATTTAAAAAAGTAAAATTATTTTTATTTCCAGTTTTCTGCTTCTTCCATTAACAACAGTCTTTATAAAAAAAAAGGTTTGGTGACATTGAAAGGATGACAAAGAACGTTGATACGTAGAATTTATTTTGCCGTCGTCTAAACTTTGTACTGTTTCATCAACTTTTCCTATCCCCACTTTATCATTATATGAACATGATAGTCTCATCTTAGGTACCTACTCGAATCTAAAACAATCTGAAAGCAATTACCTGCAGAGCTAAAAAGGTACCTGCAGAGCTTTTTGTAATAATAAAGGAGTTGTGTTTGGATGTGACGGTTGAATTAAGAATGGGGGAAAAATCTCTCATGTCTTTTCAACTCTCGCAAAGATAAATATGCTTTATGTGAATAAAATTAAGATGGCGTTCAACTATCAAATATCACATTCGCCAGCATTTTTACACGTCTCTCCAAAAAAAGGAGTGTTACGTTTTTTTACACGACTGCTCGAGAAAGGAGTGTTATATTTTTGGGGTTCATGTATGTATGTATGTTTGTGAGTTTCTTTATTCCACCATAACTTCTAAATGCCTGGACCGATTTAGATGTCTAAATTCGTCGTTAGAGCACAGTCAGGTAACACACTCTAGTAAGATAAAAAAATATATTGTAATATAATATAATACAAAACTTTGTTTTTCTTTTGATCCTATTAAACTAGTTTAAAAAGCTTTTTATTACCTATAAAAATAACTGTATCCTTGTATACGTAGGCTTTGCTATATATGTTTACCCAAATCCGAAGGTTGGAGGCGCCGCATGCTGAAACACAGGCTTTAAACCTAGTTCGG
This sequence comes from Xylocampa areola, assembly GCA_935421205.1. NCBI lineage: Eukaryota > Metazoa > Arthropoda > Insecta > Lepidoptera > Noctuidae > Xylocampa > Xylocampa areola. The sequence goes on from OW285206.1 coordinate 14,961,022, forward strand.
CAGCGGATGCTAAAAAACAGACACAATTGTACATTATTTTTAAGCTTACTTATAACTAGATATTAAACCAATTGTGTAAACATGTGCTTGGTGTAATAAATATAGAAGCTATGGTACAAAAAACTGTGGAATATAAAAATATAATTCAAACATTATTATTAATTTTTGAATTAATTTCTTTTCATACTAAACCTGTGGTTGACTGCCTCGTTGGTGTAGTGGCCGTCAGAGCGACTTTTGAGTGCAAGGTCCTCGGTTTGATTCACGGGTCGGGCAGTGTATTGGCTTTTCTGTTGGGAAATCCTCAGTAGCAGCCCTGAGTTTTAAATTTTGCCTGGTTGATGGCAATAAGCTCACCACCTATTACATGAAACTTAACCTTTTATATCGGTATAAAGTGGGTGTTGATTAGTACACCTCAACCCCCAAAGAAAAACAAGCGTGATGCCATGTTATGTTAATATGTATATAAGTCTATGGTAGATATTTTTGTCTTGATATCGGACACATTTCCATATTCGATGAACTACATCAGCGCAATCTGTAATCGATTCTCAATAAATTTTGTCTGAGGACCGTCGTGAGAATTCTGGGCCAAGATCCTCGAAATGCACTCAACATAATGCCGTTTTCACTGTCACAGTAACGTCTAAACAATATCAAATAACCATTGTTTATGCTTAGTTTAACGTATAGTTAGTATGCTTGTTCTTAGTATTTGGAGCATGGAGAATTGTGGCCTATTGACTGCTTAGGCTGGGCACACACGGACTACTCGCGAAGCCACGAAGTGGTTAGACGAGGCTGTTTAGTGGCATATGCACGCAAACAATATCGGTGCATGTACAGTGATGGCGACTTTTATTAATCTTGCTATAGTTCAGTATCGTTATGAAGTTCAATGGTGTAAAATCGAATGGTCATTTAATATCCTTTTCTTCTTTTGTGTGTTTAGAAGCCAATTTGGTACCAGAGATATTAAGCCCCTCACAGGCCTCTGATTTGACTTAAAGATGCTATCAACTAAGACGACGTTCAGATGAATATTTTCATTCAATTATTTACAGACAGAGCGTTGCTCAACCATACCTCGTACTGATCAGGGATGGCAACAGGCTATGAACAACTCCTATTGGTTAATTAAAGTGCAGAGAGACGGGAGGACAAAGCGGCCAGTTTCGGGATTATTTTAATTTCATGGCGGCCACTACGAGCGTATCACTGTTATAGCAAGTGGTCACACGTGAAAAGCTGATCATTTTGTGGCTGTCATCTGCCCGTGTACACTCAGCCTTAGGCCCCTGTTATTGTGCCTGGAAAGGCTTAGAACGTTTTATTATTCATGTGTTCTAGAGTATTGCATTAGTGTTGGCTTTGAGCTAAGTAAATGGACTGAATATACTCTCTCCTCGTTACTTAGAAGTTGTGCAGCAAGATGGAAGTCAACAGAGAGTGTTATTACAGTGTGTATAGCATTGATTAGGTACTTTTAAGGGGTTAAATACAAAAAATAGAATTAATAACAAATTATTTGTGATAACTAGTAACAGCAAGACGTACCTAAACTGCCGCTGTAAAGGCATGCAGTAAGAGTTAAAAAAACGGTAAAATAATTTAAAATTATGGATTTAAATAAATCCATAACACTTACACATCGAACTGTACAAGATTTCTGTATGGAATTGTCCCGGATCTGGTTGTGTATATATGAGATAATAATGTCCATATATGCCCCTATAGTATAGAAACAGTTCTTATGGTGAAATGTTTAAAAAAGACATGAGCTAGGGTTTGTGGTGAATTCGAGTTTTAGGGAGAAATTTCAAACGCATATGTATATATATTTGTCAAATTATAAAATGTCGAAGCTAGGTATCAAAATTCCTCAATAATATTATTTGTAAAGTGTTTACATGTAATTTCATATAGTTCATAACATTGGTTTGTTTAGAATTGGCTACTTTAATAAGATGCAGCGTACTTACTGGTATGGCCATGTGATGGGATCAGGATAATATGACGAGAACAGTTTTGGGTATGAATGTAGATGGCTATAAGAGGAAGACCGAGGAAGCGATGGAAGGATTGTGTTAAAGAAGATATGACAAGAAAAGGAGTGACTGCCGATAAGACGGCTGATAGAGATGTATGGAAGAAGTAAAAATACATGTTGCGCGCACTCCAAATAAATTGGGATTAGGACAGGGGGATGATGATGACGACGATGTTGATAGCAGATCATAAGGATATGAAAAACTAAGTTTTTAATGTATTTATGACTTTGGTTTATATTATAGTGTAGCTATTAAACCAATAACTAATCGTCACTAGGTACTATAAACTGACATGTTTGATTAACACCTTATCTGAAGGAATTGCGGTGAATGCTGCCATCCTAGGACCCGGACCGGTGAAGATTTGCAGTGGACCGTGTTGATTTTGTCGGCAGGAGTCCGGCACAACGTCCAGCGTTATTTCCACGTACGAAAAAACATGAAATAACGCATTTGAATCGCTTGACTTTGACTAGTTTGCACTGATCGGGGTCATAAGCATACTCATTAGAAGTTAGAACTATTTTTTTTTTTATCAAAGATGGATTTACGTTCGTCCACTAACTCGCCTGATAGTATACGACGTTGAGGCCGAGGATAGAGCACGTAGATCCAGAAGAAATCTATTCACTCTAAGTAGAGTAGATAGATTTGGGGCGAACGATAGTAGGGGAGTTGGTGCAAATGCCCAGACCCGTCACCCACAATGGTTGCACCGGACTACCCGAAACACGATTAGGTCGCTTCGCGGCATGGCTTCGTCCGGTGGGTGGTAACCAGCCGCGGCCGTAGCCTCCCACCAGACTTGTGTTGTCTGTTTTGCACCACTCACGGGCCACGTGTAGGGATTCCATTTTAAGGGTGCACTCCTACGGACGCGGGCAACACAGGCCCCTTTCATTTCATTTTTTTTTTTTTTTAATTGAAAATACTCGTAGATCTGCTCAGTTAACATTCGAATAGTAAATATGTCAATTGGTACTTACTTTTACTTTTGAATATAAAATGCTAAATTGGCTCAAACATATTGATGTTAACGGAATTCTATTATGAATACATCCTTCCATAACAATTATGATGTGTTCAATAACCAGTGTTGGAGGTCAAATTGTATGATTATTAAATTATTCATTTTTAGGCGTTGATTTGACATTGGATTATAATTGTGATGAAGATGACCCTACAATTAAAAGTTTTTACATTATTTGTATTTATATGACTACTCATAATTAGTAATCATACATTAATTGCATAAATTTAAGCGTTACCTTGCGGGAGTATACAATGGATGCAAATAAATAAAATATTTAGCATAAAACAACTTTTAACCCGATTAATCGCGTGTATTATTGGTTTTTTGTTTTTCCTGACGTTTCGAACACTTTGCAGCGTTCGTGGTCGCAGGAGGACTGATTAATCCGGTTAAAAGTTGTTTTATTATAATGTGTAGTGATCGCGCAAACCTAAGATATTACTAATATTTAGCTACTTCCACAAATTGAGGGTATTCGTACAATTACCTGTGCCGCATTATCAGGAGCAGTTAGACCGTGTAGTGTCCATCACCAGCACCACTAGGTGCAATCCGTAGAGAGGATAGGAGGAAAAATTGCGTTTGGACATATATTTTCGGGCGGGTGGGCAGTGCACATGTAATTGCATAACTACCTCATAATTTTGTGAAAGTAGCGAGATATTGTATTTATTTGCATTCATCTTAAGATAATTCTTCATGGACTTTGTGCGGCTATCAGATACTCAGATTACTAATACTGTGCTCTAAAATGCGAAAGTTATTTGAAAGGTTTAATATGCAGAACTGATTGCTAACCCTCGCTAGTCGGAGAGTAGAATAGTAACCTAGTACTTGCTGGACAGCCTCGTTGGTCTAGTGGTCGCAAGCGCGGCGGCTGGGCGTGAGATCCTGGGTTCGATTCCCAGGTCGGGCAAACTGTTATTGAGTTTTTCTGTTAGGAAATTCTCAGTAGCAGCCCGGAGTCAGGAAGTTGGTGGTGTGAGACCCCCGTGCCTCGGAAAGCACGTAAAGCCGTCGGTCCTGCGCCTGATCCCTCTCCGGTCGTGTCGGATTGCCGTCCCATTGGAATATGAGAGTGAAGGAAGAAGCACTATAATATCTCTTGCGTATTTGGCTAATCTCCGTGTGAGATAGGCCGTCGTGGCCGAAATAACCGGCTGGTTGGGAGGAGTATTATTACTTGCTGGAGTGAACTCCAAAATAGTATCGACATATGAAATAAATGTGCGATACGTCAACGTTATAACTATAAATAATCAAAACGAATGGGCTTACACATAAATACTTAATTTATGTTCATTAATTTATTATATAGCTTCATGGTTTCTGCGTTAATAATTTTCAGTAAATAAGATAATTATGAAATTTTATCATATAAAAATTATATTTTATACGGAACCCCTCGGGGCGTGAGTTCAATTCGCACTAGGCAGTATATTATTTAAATATTAGGTGGTAAAAATGTATTACCTAACTTTTGGGCTCCGCAGTCGGATAAAAATAAAACTTACTATAATTATTTTTTGCGTAGGTCGTGTCCTGAGGTAGATGACATTTTGTTATTGTTAATGGTGGGTAGCGATACTCGGCGGATGTACCTATGTGGGATTTATGTACGCAAATACACCCACGAGGATTCATGGCGTGGGTTTAGGGTTCTAATTAAATCTCTGGAACTACATTTTTGGACTTACATCGATCGATAAAATCCGTATTAAAATGGCGATACTATGAGATATTAACTGTGAGATATAAAGATTATTTTTATAATATTAATACCCCTATGACTAGATGTATTATAAAACAAGAGAAGGATATAAGGGTCGTAGCAGGTGGCGTTCTATAGTTACTAGTTTCTGCTTATCCGCATGGGAAAAAGGCGTATGTTTATGTACCTATGTAATACCCCTACTTACACTTACAAAAGAGGTTGAGATTTGGAATAGTTAAAGTTTATATAGAGAAGGAATGCAAATAGATTATTTCTGCCTTTTTTTTAGCCTTTTCCCAATTACATTAGAGTCGGCTTCCAGTCAAACCGGATGCAGCTTAATACCAGTATTTTACATGGAGCGACTGCCTATCTGACCTCCACAACCCAGTTACTGGGTAACACGATATCTCGCGCTGTGACTGGATGTCAGACTTTCAGGCCTCTAACTACTCGTAACGGTTGTCATAGATCTTAATTTGAAAACCGGGACCGACGGCTTAACGTGCTCTCCGAGGCACAAAGGGATCTCGGTAAGAAATGATGGTCACACATCCACAGACCGACCGCGGCAAGCGCTGCGTAACCTAGATTGATCGATCTGTGCAGCTGTTACTTAGCCACGAGCCCTTGCAAATAGTTTATTATATATATAAATAAAAAGAATATATATAGTTATATATAGTTTTCTTGTAAAAGTGATAACTATGTAGCAGGAAAGATGTTTCTTAGTTCTCTTGAAGAATGAAGAAGTTCCGCGCGTGTTTTCTTAGTTATTTCTTATATTTCGGAACTTTCTTGAACGTTAAGGAAATCTTGGAGTTGTGTAGTAATTGGATTCATTTGAGAACAGAAATCTTTGAAGGTATCTACTACTAACAATATTGTATCTATTAATAGTATTAATAGTCAAATGGATGCGGCTCAATATATCAAGTTCTATAATAATTTAAATCCTACTTCCTACTAATATTATAAATGCGAAATTTTGTGGATGTTTGTTACTCTTTCAGGCAAAAACTACTGAACAGATGTTGATGGAATTTGACATACAGATAACTTATAACCTGTATTAACACATAGGATACTTTTTATCTGGTTGGACCAAATTCTGAAGTCAACACAGACGGAGCCCCGGGCAGAAGCTAGTTTAAAATAAAATTCATCTTGATGAGTTGTGTACAATTCATCTACAATTTAAGCAAGGATAGCCTAGTGGTATGATCATTGGTATGGCAAGTTATGAGTCGCAGGTTCGAAACCAAAGCGTATCATACCTTAATGACCAATAGCTAAACGTTGAAGTAAAACTTCATGAGGAAACAGGCATGTACCATAGCCACTAAATTACATTTTTATTTTATTTTTACTAGCCTACGTTACCCGGGATAATGTAAGGATTATATCGATATACCACACATCTAAATCGGTTCAGGCGTTTAGAAGATATAGTGGAATAAGGAAGCTCACAAACATACGTGAACCCCAAAAACATAACACTCCTTTTTTAGGCAGTCATATAAAAATATGTATCTCTTATTTTGTATAACATTCCCTTTATTTAACCTTTAATAGCCAAATATGATGAGGGCTCATCCAACATTGTTCAGAGTGCACTCTAAAACTTCATATCTATACTACGTAATAGTATAAAGCGGAAGAGTTTTTTGTTTGTTTGTTTGAACGCGCAGGTTCGTGAGGAATAGTATAGGCTATCTAATATTAGGTTAAACCTCTCAGCAAGCCTTAAATATCGATTTTTGTTAAGTAAGTCGGAAGTAAAAGCGCTCCCGAACTGCTTTATCCGCGTGCGCTGGCGTAATGGTTAGTGGTACGTAAAGACAATATACTATAAAAATATTGGTATTTAGAATATCAAAAAAAAAGTCCGCTATGCCCCTGATCTCTTATACATAAGCCACAATAAGGTACTTTGTGCCAAAAAATTAAGCAATATTTAAACGTGACTTATGACGATTATTATTAGGCATTGCATATTTATTAATCCTTACGAACAAAGTTACTTCATCATCAAGACAATTTGATGAAGTTAAACTTGGCCTTTTACAGCATGTTATTTGGATGCATAGTTTAGGAGATAATGTAAAATGAAAATATTTCAACAGGAGAACGAGCCGTGTGACGCTTAACGGCATAACGCCCGGTGAGAACTGAGCATTAGCGAGAAGAACTGTGAATTATTTTCTATTTGTTGGTTAGTAATAAGAGTTTTCAGGAGGCTGAGTTGCCCGTTTAAAATAAAATCCCTACACGTGGGTCGGTGGTGCAAAACAGGCAACACAACTCTGGTGGGAGGCTTCGGCCGCGGTTGGTTACCAGCCACCGGACGAAGCCATGCCGTGAAGCGACCTAGTCGTGTTTCGGGATGTAGTCCGGTGCAACCGTTGTGGGAGTCGGGTCTGGGCAGTTGCGTTAACTCCCCAACTATCGTTCTCCCCACATCTACTGTTAGAGTGAATAGATTTCTTCTAGATCTACGTGCTCCATCTTCGGCCTCACCATCGCTTACCATCAAACGTAGATCCATTTTTAAATCCAATATTTTAAAAATGGTAATTTTAATTAAACGTAGGTGAAATCGCGAGGCACAGCTAATACGTATCTAATAATTTAAAATGTACCCAATAACTATGATTTGGATATTCAATATTTAGGCTTATAAAGGCATTTTAATGCAGGTTTTCTAATCATATCAAATCTTATAAGACAGGTATGTATTCAAGCTAAAGTCACATAAAAAGAAATCCCCCTTTTATGTGACTTTAGCTTGAGTACATCAGCAGATTAGAACTCTATTCAAATAAATACAACATTTAACTTTAATACCTTCATTGTGCCAGATTAAACTCGCAAAAAAAAAACACATTAATGTTTCCATATAAATGTAAATAAAGTCAAACCTGAGGGAATATCATTTTATTGGCAGCTTATTGTGTATCAATCCAGATTTTCGAACAACAATTCAACAGTATTACGTTTCAGGGAATTCTTCAGCCGATAAAGGCGAATTTATGATTTAACAGAATTGTTTTAGAGCTGCTTTTCTACTAACATTATTTTTAGAGAACAGAAAAAAAGCTGTATATTCCCTTTCTCCGGAACTGGTATAAGTATCAAGTTGAAATTACTGATGCCTACGGTCCCTTGGCGGAGTTATTCTCAATTCCCGGGTCTAACCAAACGCAAAAAAAAATTACTCCCCAATTATGACACATAGTTTGATACCTACCTACTCACAAACTCGCTTATGAACATATATTATGAATGTATATTATTCTTTGCAGTTCCCATTGACTTAAAATCATGATTTTTCGCAAGAATCAAGACCTCTTTAAAAATGAAGCTAAAAACAAACTTTTTTTGTAGAAAGAAAAATACGGTCGTGAGCAGGATTTGAACCTGCGCTCCCCGGATAAATACTCCGAATATTTAGCCATCTCGACCTCTGCTCACTACTCCTTAGTCTTCTTTCACATTTTAACACATATTTTGGTGACGTCTTCTCTATCCAACAATCCCCATACATCCACAAATAAAAAAAACTTTAGTGTTCGCTATGCGTTCGTAAAGGCGTTAAATATTTTTTTCTGTAATAGATAGGTAATTTTCAGTTGTATCACCTAATTAACAACGAAAGGTTTCGTGTCGCACTTAATATATTTAAACATTGCCCATCGAAGTAAGTTTAACTTGCCTGTGTGGATTCTTGTTAATGTGGATAATATATAGTTACGGATAATTCTAGCTCCTGTAGATGGACGCTACTGCCAATCCAAGGGAATTAAAAATCAACCATTTTAACGTAACCCGTATATAATATTCTTAAGCTCGGTTGCATCAACATAACTTTAACCTTAACCGACGTGTTACTGTATTATATTTTTTCTTTGAAACTTATGTCAAAATTACAAGGTAACATGTTGTTACGGCTAAAGTTGTTAGTGCAATTGAGTCTTAATATTTTATAACAGTGGCGTCACGTGCCACACCTCTTGTTAGACATGTCTCCAAAGAATCTGTATGTAAAACAGCAATTCAGCCAGAACCATTAGTTCGTTAAAGCGATTCAAACTAAGCTCCCCAACTCGTTGAAATTTGCATTCACTATTCCGTTATACGAAAAACATAGAACTCAAGTTTTATATCTTCAACTCTGTGTGAGAAATAACTTTGGAATAATCGAAATCTCCAACGAAATGGATCCGACTTAGCACGCCACGACGCGACGCTACGACGCGACGCCATCCACGTTGACAGCGATACGAAAATTGGGTTTTAACAGCAGTATCTTATTCTTTTTGCTGTAAAGAGTGAAGCAATACCACTGGCGGTATAACAGGCGTTTATGTAAACCGCAGGTCTATGAGTATTGACAATGAGGACTAATGCACCTTACTCCTGACTTGTGCATCTAAATTCTGACTTTTCATAAGTGCCTTTGTATGGTTTAAATGAAATAAAAACCTTTGAGTTTTACTATACTTTGTGGATGAAAATATCTACGTGGTATTATTAGAAAAGGTGCAAAAATCATTTATTCTCAGATGCCTCGGTTACAACGCTTGAGGTAAGAAGAGCATAAGATTAGCTTATTGTAGCTTGTTAAAAATCTTCATGGATAATTGATGCGACAGGTCTGTATAGTGAACTGGCTTGATTTGTCGTCACAGATAATTACCGCCGTAGCGGGAAGCACAAACTGTTTGCTTTGCCATCATGTGGCTGTAGCACCTAGCGCGCCAATGATTGGAAGAAGATCTTGTCAGTATGTCAGAATTGTTGTGAGAGAGATGTGTGAAAGTTATGTAGTTAAGTATCTAATTTAAGAATTTATGTCTTTATTTATTGTAATTGGTCCAAAACCGTTTTTATTAAAGTAAAAATAAATAAATAAACAAAATTGACGTGGATATGGCATGTAGGTAAGTATAGAAAAGAGTGATCAAAAGTTACTCTAAGAGGATTTCTCAGTTCTCAGTACCTATTCCTTTGTCCTAATCAACACACTAAGATTATTAACCAGCTTGCCAAGCGTATGACAAATTATCATATTTATACTAGGAACCATAATCATTGCCGGCAGACAGTCTTTCCTACGGACTCAAAGTTCTTCAGGCACACCTCATCATATGGCCTTAGTGTCTATTACAGAAGATTTAAAAGTGTATATGTTCCATGTAAGACATCGTTTTTGATGGCTGAATACACAAAGGCACACATCAAACACACAAAAAAAAAACACCGAATTAATAATAATTAATAACCTCCTCCTTTTTGGAACACTGTAAAAAAAAGAAAACAACATAAGTACGTTAAAAATAGTAATAATAAACAACCATAAAACCCCCATTTTTATACCAAGTCACATAAACAGTTAAATAAAAAAATTACCTCTAAATATTATTACGTAAAACACCATTAACCACTTTAGTGCTAGGTTGGGAAACCGTTTAAAATTAAACCAGGACAAGAAATTAATTCACCCACAACGATTCCCCCAGGATATTTTAAGGGAAAATTGCCCAACGCCATAGCAAATGTATACAAGGAAGCCGTAATGCTTAGCCGCTTAAGTTTGGCAAATAAGAATTTTTGGCAGTTTCGCCCGCCGAGGCAAATATTTATATTTATAAAGCTGTGGGTATAATGTTTGGGATTTCTTTTATCGGATTTTTAGGTAATTTAACTGAGAGACAAAAGTTCGATAAAAGCCTGCTGATGTACCTATTATGTAGGTATTTCCAAAAGCTCTTTTTTTGGATTCGTCTATGACGTTATTCAAGTTGATTGTGACATTTTTTAAAAAATAATTATAATAAATACATCCTTCTAATATTATAAACGTGAAAGGTTTGTATATTTAGATGTTTGTTACTCAATCACGCAAAAACGGCCAAATGGATTTGGAAAATAATTGGTATAGAGATAAACTGGAGATAGACTAGTAATTACTCTTTGTCGCGCAGATGTAGTTGTAGGCACCAGCTAGTATGAATTTGGATACTCGACCAACAAAGCAGTCGAATCGATTTGAACAACGGAAAAAAATACTAACTCCATTTAGGAAGCTGGTTTGCTTGGAAAACGTCAGCCTTAACAAAACTACTACGTGTATAAATGGCCATTTTGTTTCTAAATTGTCTCACTGGATTGCAAAATCAATAAATAGTGGCGTCAAACGTTGTTAGTTTTGACGGCGTGGTTGGCGCAGTGGTCGAGAGACCAGCTGCTGCGTCGCGAGTCGTAGGTTCGATTCCTCAACGGTACAAATATTTTTATGATCCATAGATAATTGCTCCGTGTCTGGGTGTTTGTGCATGTGAGATTATTTGTCTGTAAACGCACCCACGATACAGGAAGAAATTATTAGGGTGGGGCAATGTTTATGATTTAAAAAAAAAACTAATGTGGCAAACTAAACTAAATTTAGAGCATTGCTGTCTTTTATTAACCGTTACTATATGAGCGGGACGGGATGACATCAAATTTAAATCTAATCATGCCAACCAAAATTACCATACAATTTTCGATTGACGTCTCTAATTTTAGTGGCTACCTAAAACTACTAATTTGACGTGCCTAAATTCGAATTGTACGTTCCTTTTTGACCACATTTAGTAAAAGACAGTAATGTTCTAAATTGAGTTTAGTTTGTTAGATTAGAACTGACGCCTTTATTTGGTAATCACTTGGAACTTTACTTTCCTTATGAAATTGAAAGGGTCTTTCGTATATTTTATGGCAGCAAGGTCCTTTTTATAAATATACCTACATCACTTCCCCCAAAACCCCATATTGTATTCGGCAAGGAAACGACATCAAAGTTTGTTTGGGGCATTTTACCATAATTGACACGGCTATTTTATAGCCGTCATTCCCTTCCTTGGGGTTGGAAAACTGCTTTTATTAGCCTTAATTACCTTCAGGAAGAATTATGTTATAAATGCTTAGTAATGTCCTATTAGAATTGTAAGGTTCAGCAAGTTAAATTGATTACTATTTGATAATGACTTTAGTTTTTTCATACAAACAAACATTTATACTTGTATTCTCCGAGGAGTTCGACAGAGCTGTATTATTGCAACACATATGTTTCACCGATAACGTTATATTGAGTCTCGTGAAAGTGAGCCTATTGCGATCCGCTGGACATAATGTCCAGATCCGAGCTACTAACCGGTTTTTAAACAGAAAATCCTCTTGCCTGTCTCGGGAACCCAGGACTTAAGGCTTGATATAAGGCACGTTACTTTTGCATCCACTGAAACTATGAGGCAGGCTGTCAGTTATTTTAGTAAATATTGGTTTTGGTTTGGACTACCGACTACTAGCTGTAGTTTAATATGTAGGTATAAAAAACCCATTTTATCAAACATTCCAGATCCATAATATGAGCAATTTATTGCTCATGTTATGGATCGGTAACGTGGGAATCAAAATGTCGAAAAAAATATCGCACCGTCCTCTTCAAGTGACATGTGATTTTCACCCGACTGCCCCAGAAGGAGAGTTATGTTTTTACTTATAGTGTAATTTATTCATAGTGAATTTTAATCATAATTTTTAGTTTTTTTTAGTTATAACATCATATTATAACTAAAAAAAACTATTTATGATTTAGTGTGAGTAGCTCCATTTAAAATAAATACTTTATGTGGTGAATATACTCCTTAATTGTATTAATTATGCATAAAACCTAGCTAGTAAGATGATTTTAACGTAAGCATAAGGCAGACTGCCTCGTTGGTCTAGTGGTCCCAAGCGCGACTGCTGAACAGGAGGTCTCGGGTTCGATCCCCGGGTCGGGCAAAGTGTTATTGAGTTTTTCTGTTAGGAAATTCTCAGTAGCAGCCCGGAGTTTGGAACTGTGCCCGGTTGATGGCAATAGGCTCACCACCTATTACATGGGACTTAATAACAGCATTGGTGAAATGTGGGTGTACAATTGTGGACACCTCTGCCTACCCCTTCGGGGAATACAGGTGTGATGCTATGTTATGTTATGTTATGTTATGTTATAATGCAGCATGTCGACAGTGGAAAGGTAAAATTCCTAAGAGAGACCATTTAAAGTTGAAAATAAAAGAAAACTTTTGTCATCTGGCATACGACTAACCGATAAAACAACAAATACCTTGTTTATTACTTTAAAATTTTAAAGTTTAATTTTAAATAGTGTTGCCCAGTGTCGCTTTAGTCATTTTACCTTTCCACCGTCGATGCGATGTGGCTTGAATTTTCTAAATAAATAAATGTTGGCCTGATGATATTGAAGAGGTAGCAGGAAAAAGATGGATAGAAATCGCCACAAACAAAAAAAAATGGGCGAAGATGGAGGAGGCTTTTACCCGCAGGGGACCGTAGGGGATCCTTTGGAAAGTAAATAGTAAACAAATGTGTTGGAAAAACAGAGATATAATAAATAAATAAATGGGCCGGAAAAACAACAACTGTTCAAACTCAACTCCGACTATTCAAACCCATCATGTTTTTCATCAAGGAATTCCTTCTGTGAATTAAGTGCAATAAGTTTTTTTTTACAATTACCGCGATAAATCAATTCAAATAGACCTTGCAACACTGCGTGTTGATTCTAGAACTTTATTTAAAAAACTTCGCTTCACTTATCGTAGGCTTATCAAGGTCATCTAAAAATACTACCGCCGCCGACCGAGTTGTGGGGTGCAAAATATTGATTTTCCATTGTTAGGGCACGGGGTAAGGGTACCAGCCTTCAGGAGTTGATAAATTGCTTCAGCATGACGATGCAAATCAGCGTCGGCCTCTGTTGGCAACGGCCGTGACTAATTATAGTACGCATTATATATAATGTATATTTGACTAGCTATTGCCCGCGGCTTTATCGCGTTGTTTAATAAATAAACAAGGTTTAAGTTATAATTTTGAAAAAGAAACGGTCGTGAGCAGGATACAACATCCTGGATAAATACTACAGGTGCTCTGACCACTAAGCCATCTCGGCCTCTGCTCACTATCCCAAATTCCTCTTTAACATTTTAATACTTTTTTTGGTGACGTCCTTGCTATCTATTCAGTCTCTTTACAGGTGATGATTTTCGTGACGAAATGCGATATTTTCCCGGTAACCAAAAAAAACCTTTAGGTATTAGTTCTTCAAACTATCACTGTTTAAAAAAGTCACGTTAATCGTTGCTCTGCTCGTTTTTACGTGAAGAGGCAAATAACTAAACACACTTTTCTATTTTCTAATCAACACATAGTTTTTTTACGACACTTCACTCTTGCGATTATACTCGTAGGTCTTTTTTTTGTTTTGTTTAAAAAAAAAAATTACAAAGTTTTACCAAATCTTTAAAGACCGCCCATCTAAAACCCACCAAAACTTGAAACTTCAAATTATTTTAGCTCTTCTCTGTTTAATGGCAGAATAATCCATGTCACTGTAGGGCCCTCCAACTCTATAAGGTAATACGATAGTAACATAGATCCGTTGTTCGGTGTTGACATGATATAACGGACAAACAGACAGTTCCGCATTTATTAAATTATTACAAAATATGCAACGCTCTGTTTGGGTATCGGTGGCACATTTTACAGTGTCCCTCAAACATTGTTTACACATCTATTCTGTGTAAACGCTGATTCATCAGATTCTAAAGGTGTACTCGATTTTGTTGCATGTAAAAGCATTTTGTGTATCTGTTGTTATTTATTTATTTATCTAAAAGTCATTAGACTCCGCATCTATATGTTAGGTTTTTAATATTATAAAGATGGTAATAGTAAAATATAAGAATAATTACTTAAATTATTATTATAAACTAGTTGCGCCCCGCGGTTTCACCCAACCCGTTAAAAACATTTCCGTACGATTTAAAAAAACTCATGTAAAAACCTTGTCCTGGTAATGACGAGCACAACAAAAAATTATTATTAAATTTGGTGCAGTCGTTCTCAAGTTGTGGCGTGACCAAGGGAAATAGGGATTCATTTTTATATATATCTATAGAGATGATCTCAATCAGGATGAAACTGCACCCTTTAGTATAGATAGATTGTAATTGCAAGGGTGCAAGTTAGAACCCTAAATGCAGTCATACTTCACTACCCAGAAAAAAAAAGAAATTACGGCTTTAAAAACCTTTAACAATATAAATTAGAATTTCTAGAAGTTAGTCTCATTATGAAAAATAACACAACCAAGAAATAAATATTATTCTGTAGGCGTCCAAAACTCTGAAATATATTTTTATTGCTGGTATTTGATATGTCTTCCGTTAAATGTCTGATAAAAGTGTCTTTCAAACAAAATACAAAAGAAAATAATCTCTTCAAATAAATTACCTTCTTAGATTCAAAAGACCTATGGATATTCAATAACCTTTTCACTGACACGTGTTATATTAAAAACTTCCAAAGCGTGGCATGACCTTTATTCCCTTTGATACTCGAGATTAAACCTGTCGCAACCCCCCTCCCCTCAGCCCTTCATATATTATTCAATACAATACCTTTTGTTTTCCCCGCCATTTTTCTCGGAAAACTATTTTATAGTTGATATGTGCCACAGAATTGGATCGAGTTTGACGATTTTCCCAATTTTAGTTGAAGATGCGGTAAATCTTTTAGGCTTGAAAAGCTATTTCGTGTTTATTTTACTTACGTACCAAAAAGGTAAATTTATTTTTGGGTACGTTATAGCGTCACGCCTGTATTCCCTGAAGGGCTAGGCAGAGGTGTAATCAGTTGTATTATTACACCGGGCACAGTTCCAAACTCCAGGCTGCTCCTAAAAATTTCATAATAGCAAAACCCAATAACACTTTGCCCGATTCAGGACATGCTCAGCAGTCGCCTTTGCGACTACTAGACCAGTGAAGCAGTTTTATATTTTTGTATTTAGATAATAATTGTAGTATTTGTCTGACTATTCACTACTCTAGTAAAGAAAGAGTGAGATAATTATTGATATGATATATAATATGATATATATAATTATGATATAATTATAAATTTACCATAATAGATCATTTCCGGGGGTTCCATATGATATAATTATAAATTAACCTTATTTAAGCTTTTTTTTTTCACTTATGCTATGGAACTTCGCGTCTTACGGACTTATTAATGGTTTAACTTAGAAAATTTATTTTTCTACATCTTCCACGGACCATGCCTTACGTATTTGATATATGACTTAACTGACTGATAGCAACGAAGTGATCTTATAAGGGTTCCGATTTTCCTTTTAGCGTAGGTTCAATAGCCTCGCGGAGCATTCTCGGTATATATCGGTTTTCTTTCGCGAGGATTTGGGGTTGGTCAAAACGTAGAAAATGGTTGGGTTTGTCTGTTGTATGTTCACAGACTGCAGATTTTGTTGAGCGTCTATTCTTGACGTCAGCTATGTGTTCTTTCAACCTGGTGCCAATGCTACGCTTTGTTTGCCCTATGTATGATAGCCCACAATCGCAATCAATCTTGTAGACCCCTGCATCTTGTAAGGGAATGTGGCACTTCACCGGTCTGAGAAGTTGGCTGATCTTTCTATGTGGCTTGAAGTAGGTTTTGATAGAAGCACGCTTCAAGATGTGACCAATTCTATCGGTGACCCCTTTGATGAAAGGTAGGACAGCAGGTCTGCGATCAACTGTGGTGGGCTTTGGGCGGCTTCTGCGACGGGGATGTGGAGCTCGTAAGTTATTATGTTTGAGAACTTGCTTCACATGGTTGAGTTCCCCTGCCAGGTGGTCGGCGTCGCAGATGCCTTGTGCTCTCTGTAACAAAGATTTGGCGACAGTAGCTAACTGACAAGGATGGTGGTGAGATTCACCGTTCAAGTATCTTTCTGTGTGGGTGGGCTTTCTATACACAGTGTGACTAACAGAATGATCCGGATTGTGGATAAGTAATATGTCAAGGAAGGCCAGTGACTTGGTTTTCTCTAATTCCATAGTGAATTGAATTTTATTATGTATGGAATTTAGGTGGTCTAAAAATGCAGGGACCCCATTGTGAGGCAAGATGGTGAAAGTATCATCAACATACCTCTTGAAAATCTTCGGCATAGCCGGGGCCGTCAGGAGGGCTCTCCTTTCAAAATCTTCCATGAAGATGTCGGCAACCACCGGGGAGACCGGTGAACCCATGGCCACACCGTCAACTTGCAGGTAGAATTCATTGTCCCACAATAGGTAGCCGCTGGTAAGGCAGTGCTCAAGTAACTCTGCATATACTAGAGGCATGTCATGGTCACTCAACTGCTTCTTGACAATTTCCAAACAATCCTTAACTGGTAAGTTGGTAAATAAGGACTGCACGTCAAAGCTAACCATCACTTCATCCTCAGTCAGTTTTAGGTCTTTGATCTGGCTGATGAAATGATAAGAATCCTTCACATATGTGTTAGTTTGTCCACGAAGTTTTGAGAGTATCTTCGCTAGGTGTTGTGCCAGTTTGTAGGTTGGTGTGTCAATCTGGCTCACTATTGGTCGTAGTGGAGCGTTCTCCTTGTGTATTTTAGGCAACCCGTACAGTTTAGGTGGTTTCGCGCAAGATGGAATCAATATGTTTACGTCCAATTCCAGGGTGTCGGAGTATTTTGATATTAATTCTGATGTTTTCTTTAGAATTTTATTGGTTGGGTCTTTGTTTACCTTTTTATATGTGCTATTATCCGACAAGAGATCTCGAATTTTATTATTATAATCGGACGCATCCATTATTACCGTTGCATTACCCTTATCGGCGCGAGGGATAGTCAACTCGGGGTCTTTACTCACGTTTTTTAGAGCGAGGTATTCGTCGCGAGAAAGATTTGGTTTGGGCAATTTGCTTCGACGTAGTACAAATTTTTATTATTATAAAATAATTTTTATTATATAATTGTTATGCTTCGGATGTGTACATTTAAATTTTTGGAATAAAAATTTTACGGTAACCAAAAATAGATGATGGAGGTAGGTAAGTAAATAAGTTAATTAATTTCCACTGAGTTTTCAATCGACCATGATGGTAAATACCTATTTTTTACTGATAAGCGGCTGTCATCCTCTGTACAGTATTCATATATTGTAATAGCTGTCTTTTTGCGTTTTATTTTTATAAATAACATACCACTGACACATATTTCATTTAGTTTTTTATGACATTTAAAACTATCGTAAACTAGCATTTTAATTTTTTTTTTCATATTTGAAATATCTGGATCAGTAGGCTTACTCTTGAAAATAATTCCTCTCGATTGACATTGGAAATATGTCAGTTCGCACTATTATATGCAAATGTAATGCAAAAATGAGGCATTTGTAATGTAGATAAATTTGTTTTAATATTACGCGTTGTTTTAAAACGTCTATTTAAAATTGGTATTGGATTGGAATTGGTATTAACTTCAAGAGTAACCCCACAGTTTACAGCATTAGCAAAAATATTCTAATTTTATGGTTTACAGAGGTTTACAGGCACTTATGAAACGACAATGCAGCATGGATCCAAAACAATACTTATAGAAAAAAAAAAAAACGAAAGAAAACTCAATAGGTAATAACTTTAAAATAAAGTGTTATTTATAATTGTAATTGATGTAATTTGATAATAACGCAGGTTATTGTAAGAGAAAAAATTAAAGTATTCTTTTAATTAAAATAGTAATCGTTTATAAAGTCAAGTTTTTTTCAAGTGAACACAACGACACCATCAGTAAGGCACTTTATTGAGCACAACTTTAGCTTTTAGCGAGTTTAGCGCTATTGTTCGTCGGGTGACGAAGTCTTGGTTCAAAGAGGACTAGGTCAAGGTATGCTAGCACTTCTGAAGCTTATCTCTTATGTCATGGACGCTGAGTTATTTTAGGGTATCCGTGGATCATGAATGAAATAAAATATAACTTTTGTAGTGACTGAAACCTAAATCATAAAACAGACAATCCAAACGGCATGTTATAAATTTGCCTGATATACTTTCCTTTTTGAATGAGAGTGATCGATTCTGATTTAAACTAAAGCATGAAGTAAACAAAGTTTGAAAATTGCTACAATTTACTATTCAGATAGATACTACAAAAGCGAGAAGAGACGGATAAACTTAAAGATGTCAGGAACGAAAATCTGTTAGTAATTTTATATTTTTAGTTGATTTAGTCTTCATCAGAATGATGTTGATAGCAGTGGTATGATCGTCGTACTGACAAGACAAAGGTTGCAAGTTCGAATCCATAGCACGCGCCAATGTCTTTTCGAAGTTATGTGCTTATTATAAATTAATTATCACTTAATTCTATTTTTCAAAGAAACGTTATACGTACCATAACGTTACCACTTTGCACAAACGCTGAGTTTAGTAAATCTGTAAATGATTACTAGATAAATATCACCAGGCGTCTCCTTAAGACGTATACAAAGAGGATTGAAAATTCAATAGGTTTGAACACGACAAGGTAGCTCAGTGGTAGAGTGATGACACGGAACGTCAAAGGTCGCGGGTTCAAGCCCCGTTCTTGTCTATTATTTTTTCAATGTTTCTTTGAAAAATAGAATTAATATAGGCATTACATGGCCTCAACATGTATTAAAAAAATATAATTATATATAATTATCACTTGCTTAAAACAGTGAAGGAAAACACCGAGAGGAAATCAGCACACCTGAGAGATGATCTCGATGGTGTGGAAAGCCATGTCAGAGACCTGCGGGTGGTTAAAATTTTACCCTACGTTGTTCATCAACCACACGATTAGAAGAAGATGAATGATGTTTTGATTATCACAGTAGTACATACACGTAAAGAAAATATTAGTGAAAATAAATATTATATTCCATTTCTTGCAAAAATACTTAAAAGTCACTTCTATGCGCCATGCGTCCATAATACCTCAATTAACACCTAAAAAACTCGGAGGTGTCGTAATAATTACTCTTTTTCAGTTGTTATACAGAATCGTGGATACTCTTATGTAATTTCAGACGATTGTTACTAGTAACAGATTACGCAAGAAACTCATGTTTATCAGCGGTAATAAAACGAGAAAACCGTTATTTCCTTCACCTGTATTGTAAGTTCCAGTACATGGTTTAAGTAATTAAGTAGACAACATAATTGCAAACCATTAAGATTTGTACAACAATGTACCTATTATGTGTAAAGACTAAAGTTACTTCATCTTCGTATTTCCCTTTATACGAAGATGAAGTAATCAGTATAAAGATAAGTAACACCTGCACAAATAAATTGATCGAGGTTAAGATGCGCTTCTCGTGGTCGATCTATGGATGCGTGACTATAATTTTATTTCGAGACCCCTCCGTGCCTCAAAGAGCACGTTAAGCCATCGGTCCTGTTTGTCAATTTAAGATCTATAACAGCCGTTTCGGGTAGTCAGAGGCTTGAAAGTCTGACAACTAGCCCTACTACGAGATATCGTGTTCTCCAGTAACTGGGTTATGGAGGTCAGATAGGCAGTCGCCCCATGTAAAATACTGGTATTAAAGCTGCATCCGGTTTGACTGGGCTTGAGCTGACCCAAATGCAATTGGGCAAAGGTTAGGCAGATTTTCTTCTGATGCATCTGGTTAGATTAGGATTCAAGAACAAGGCGGCCTTAAGGCACAGGTCTGTACTGTCCTTGTGATAGTACCATGTAAGCAGTAACCACCCGTGAGGTGTGGTGGTAACAAAATACTGAATTTTCAGAAAAGTTTTCTAAAATCGTTCTGTGATGTTCTCACGATAGTTAATGGTCGTGGGTCCTTCTTCAGCAAGGTACTTGCACACTGTGACAATGAATGAAAGAGGTAACCTTTTTTCACATTAATTCAGGTCGATTTCCAGCCAAGCCACGAGACAAAAATATAATACAATGCAAAATTGTAATTCAGGAGAAAATAAAAAATATGAAAAATTCTATTGAGCAGGATTTTAACCTGTAACCCTTGGATGAATACCCGAGGCGCTCTGCCAACTAAGTTATCCCAATCTCTACTCACTATTCCGAACTCTTCTTCCACATTAATATGTTATGATGACTTCATCGCTATCTATTCAGTCCCTGTACAGTGTCTGAACCGACACGATAAATTTTGCAGTTAATTCAATGTCGTCGTTTACTTTAGAGTTCGATAATAGTACATAATCAAGCAAGTATGCTAGCCGAGCCATCAACAAGGCTAGCAATGACCGAGACGTGTAACGATCATAGCGCACTCGTTTCATACGATGTTTTTCAACACACTTGTAAAAACATTAAATACATGCACAGGTCACCTACTCCATTGTAAGTAGGTAGGTTATTTGTTTTTTCCGGTAAAGATGTTTTCGTATGATGATGTTTGCTATACCTACTAGTTAATATATTTATTTACATGTATAGCTCGGCAAGGTCGAGCGTGTCGCGCAATACGGTAGAGTCCAATACTATAATTGCCGTTTACGGTTGTTTGTTTATCAAAGCACTTGGGCGTAACACGATCAATGCATCGCAAGGACAAAGGTGCATTTCCTACTTCCCAATACCGTATGAAAAACGTTTTGTCAAAAAACTAAGGGCCTCGAAATCAACGATGCGAATAATAAAGTTATAAAGTAATCGTTTCCCGAATTAAATTACTTATACAAACCATCAATTGACTTTTTTTAACATATTTTTGTATACTTGTGTTGGTGCCCTTTGAAGCAGAATAGAATATGTAGTACCATTCGTATATGAGCGTTTTTATTGGCTTTCATTGGGCGGTTTCGTTTGTTTTCAAAGCCGCTGGGGTTTGGAAATTTTCGACAGAATTTTCTAGAAAAGACTTTCTGCAAAACCAATAAAAAGTATATTTTCGATTATTAGCATGTATTTTTGCGGTATTTTTTTAAAACTATAGCATAATGACAGCTTATTGTGAAAATTTTACTTGTCCTTGTGAAAATACAGTATGATTATTCAGAATCACACGTGATTATAAGCAGAAAGTCCTTATTATATTAAAGACTTCACTAATAAACTTAAAATGATTAATCGCATTTGTTATATTTTGATTTTGATAATACATTAGATTAATTCGGTTATAAATTGTATTATTATAATGTGTAATGATTATGAAAACCTCAGATATAATTAACTTGACATGGCTTTCCACACCATTGAAAACATTTCAGGTGTTTTCTCACGATGCTTTCTTCCATATTTAAATTAATTATTAAGGCTGTCAGCCTATTTATTTATTTAATCCTATAACCATAAAAGAGTACAAAGGCGGTCATAATGCCATAGGCCTAATGCCATATCTGAAGAAAAAAGAATTATCAAAATCGGTTCATAAACGACGAAGTTATCTGTATATAAGTATTTTTGAAGTTGGTTAAAAATGACACTTCTTCATTTTTAACCAACTTCAAAAAAGAAGGAGGTTTTTAACCGACTTCAAAAAAGAAAGAGGTTTCTCAATTCGACAGTTTTTTTTTTTTTATGTGTTTTCGGGGATAACTTCGTCGTTTATGAACCGATTTTGATAATTATTTTTTGTTGGAAAGAAGATATCTCAACGGTGGTACCATGATAAGGAAACTAGGATCTGATGATGGATCCCCGAGAAATCGAGGGAAACCATCAAAAATTGTAGGGGCGACTAATGCATTTGTAAATTTTTTCATTAAGTATTTTAAAGCACTACTATTTAATGAAGGTGGAGTCGATCTGATGATGGAGCTGAAAGACAGTCGAGGGAACTCTTTAAAGATTTACAGCAATTACCTGGTGTTTGGGCTTGATTAATTTGTATTGATGAGAACTTTACACCTAGATAGGTTGTGACTGTCATTAGGGGTCTGATGATGAAGACGAAGGACAGTCAAGGGAACTCCTCAACGTTTTACAGTAGCTACCATGTTTTGTTATGTATGTCCGTCGATATATTCGTTTGAAAGAGTAGTCCCCAGAGGTGGTCTCATTTAAATTTAGTAAAGATCCGATTAAGACCTTCGAAGTTAGACAATGGAACTCTTCAATGAATAACAGCAAATCACTCTCAATTGGTGTAATCGCATGTTCATGTATAGTTAATGCCACTCAATACATGCATAGCATCATGCCTGTATTGCCCGATGGGGTAGGCAGAAGTTTCCAATGTTGTACACAAACATTTCACCGATGCAGTAATTAAGTCCTAGCGGCTTTCGAAAGAGGCACCCATATTATTAAATTACTAAATTAATTAATTTATGAAGTATACAAACTTATATATGAACTATACAATATATATATATATATATATATATATGTGTAATATATATATATATATATATATATATATATTACACTTAAAACTAAAAAGACTAAAATAAATTAATTTTAAACAAAAAATGAAAACCGCCTGCAAAAATCTACTACACTAAAAAGTTTAAAATAATATCAAAATTTGCTTATAATAAAATCATTTTAAAAGAACAATATTTAAAATACATATGTTCCTTAGGTGTTATACATAGGTACAATACAAGTCATTCCACTTCCATCTAGTATATTATATCTACAAGATTTTTTTCCAAGGAGACTTACAAAATGTATGTAGGTATTTTAATTTCAACGGAAGACACGCTATAGATAACATTACAAGTGTAGCAACCTCAGTTTTGTTTATCACTATTATTCTCATTTCTGATAAAATAATCTTCGGTACTGATATCGCGTGATCTCGATAAAGAGATGAGGAAATAGTCTTAAGAATTGATATGATGAAACATTATGTTATTAGAAGAAATTGTTTTGTATTATCATCATAATATCAACGGCATGTACCAAGCGCACCTGCATATACGTATATAAATAGGCAGTGATAGCTTGGACCGTTGGTCTGACAAAGCAAAGGTCATATGTACGCGTCCGAGACACGCACCACTGACGTTTCGAAACCATGTCTGTATTATAAATTAATGATCACTTGATTAAAATTGTAAAGGAAAACATCACGAGGAGACCAGCATACCTCATAAATGTTCGCGGTAGTGTGAAAACTGTAAAGCCAGTAGAGACCTTCGGGCGTTTTAAACTTGGACACTAGGTTGGTGAAGATAATATGTGTAATTGTATACAGTCCAAATTATTAATTTATAAGTCAGTGTGGTATAAGAAAATGTCTTCGGGATTAGAGATAGGGCTTGGAGACTTCAAAATTTTGGTGGACCAAATATTCATCTAATTAAACTAAAAATCCACATCAAACAGTTTAGTCAATTCCTTATTAGACATAAATATCTAGAACTGCTTCTTCTTCTTCTTATTGTATGATCGATGAACAACCTAGTGTCAGAGTTTAAGCTACGCGTAGGCTTTTGACATCGAGAACATCTCTCAGGTGTGCTGGTTTCCTTACAATGTTTTCCTTCACTGTTTATAACGAGAGATAACTAATCTATAATATGCTCATAAGCTTCGAAAAATCAGTGGTATTCGAATTCAGAGCCTTGGATTGGAATTCGAATTCGTGCTGTTAACTGGTAAATTAACTAGTTTTTTTTTTTTATATAAATATGTGTCGGCCAACTGTCGGGCAACAGTTTAGTCTGTAGTCTGCGGGGACTCTAAAATATTTTTTTACATTTACACGAGGCCAACGTTAATTAGTGTGTAGATGTCCTTAGTTCACTATAGCCCCTCAGCTTCGTTCAAATAAATCTCTTTGTACCAGGACCCTTCCCTTTTAATTATTTTGTTTAGTGGATCTAATTAAAGTCTCATTACGGGAAGCTTCCCCCTTTACTGTCAATTACTGCAATTTTGTAGGTATCAGGGTAATTACCCTTGAAGTATTGCCGATAAGATCACTTTGCGAGATATAAAGTTTTATGGAAACATTCTTGGCGTGTTGATGTTTAATCAAAATTGTATGGTATTTTTAAGGGGTGGAGTTTAATAATCGATGTTTTAGTAAAATAATTTATATTTTAACTAACTCATTTACTCTCTAAACTCATATATGAACTAATAAACATATCTTATCTTATAATAAAGCCACCATGCCTGTATCTCCTACAGGTTAAAGCAGAGGAAAAGCTGTACCCACATTCGAAAAATGCAGTTTTAAGTGCGATGGTGTTGAGTCTACTGCCATATATCGGGCACAACTCCAAACTCTGAGTTACTATTGAAAATGTTCTAACATAAAAACCCAATAACACTTTGCCCGATCTGGGTATCAAATCTAGGACCCTAAACTCAACAGTTGTGTTTGCGACCAATAGCGCAGTCTATAGATAAGTAATATAATTACAGATTGTATTCATTCATTGATCTCCCGAATTGATGCTTTTATGCTACCTACACCCAGGCATCTACATAAATAAATAATTTTATTGAAATTGGAACTTGTAAAACAGCTGTGTTGCTGGAGAGTTTGTTGCGCCGTTTCTTCTTCTTCTCCAAGCAAAACCATTAGGAAGTTGTGGTTGGTAGACAATTTTGCTGTGCTGTCCATCACATTGTCGATAATCAAGAAGTAATAAGATATACATTTCAGTTGAAAGAAAAATACGGATGTGCGCAGGATTCAAACTAGCAACTCCCGGATAAATACGTCAAGCGCTCAGCCAACTAAACCATTCCAACCTCTGCACAATACTCCGAATTCTTTATGCACATTTTAGTGCATATGTTTTATTGTGCCGCCATCGCTTTTCACAAAAATTTATAACTTTAGAGTCAAAATCAAAATTTCTTTATTCAAATTAGGGTAAAAATTTTTGAACGTCTAACATTAAGACAGCACCCGAAAAGCCCACCCTCCACCGCTTCCTAGTGTTTTACCTGGGAAGAAGAAGCGGCGCAACAAACTCCCCAGCAACACGTCTGCCTGTATTATAATTATTTATAGATTCTGTACAAATCAAAATTGATTAATTATATAAAATAATTTTATCTAATGAGATAAAATGGCTTAATGGCAAATGTTAGCTAGCACGTGCCTATGTAACAACGCAAACAAACATTAAATAACTCTCTTGAGTAATTTAATATTTCACACTACGCATGCGATAATGCGTTTAAAAGATGTTATCTATTTAAGATTTATATTTTAAATAAATGTTATTTAATTTCTCTCATTTCTTTAAGTAATACTTTATTATTATTCTTAACTGTAATATAATCAGAATACGTAAGTAGGTTTCCTCTATTCATTTTGTGTACCGATAATATTGTGAAATATAAAAATTAAATACAAGAATGTCAAAGAAAAAAAGAAATGTTAATGTTCTCGACCCACCAATTTCGATAACCCACGTATTGTTGGTCACTTTGTAGTGCATTGCGTTGTATGTTTTTAATATTTTTGCTCATCATAGACAAGCTGTAACATACGATGCAATGTACTACAAAGTGACCATCAATTCGATGGTAACCGAAGTAGCTAATAGGTACGCAGATCCCACATATGCCCTGCCAATTTTATCGTAAAATTGAACCGCGCAGCGTACTTGCGTACAACTTTAGACATGCACAGTTATAATACGACAAGTGTACACTCTACTATATTGATGTTGTCGATATGGCACACCTGCTTACTATATAGCATATTATATTAATGCCATGCTATATTGTTAAGTATAGCTTTTGATGCAGTATGCTATATAATTATATAATCGGTAGAAGACTTCAGCACTGTGAATGGTGATTGCGATAGTTTGGTAGAGCAACTAGTATCCAGAAGATCGCGTGTTTGAGTCCCGCTCGCAGTCCAAAATTTTAGTAAAGCGTAATCTGGACTACACTTTAGGTACCTAACTACCTAGGCCAGGCAAGTCCATAACAAAGGAACAAAACGATCAGAACGTAAAGGCTTTTGGTAATATATTATTCATATTGCCTAACATAGGGAGCTAAAGACAAGGCCAGGCAATTATCCTTGTAATTAATAATTCTGCTATATAATGCTAAAGCCCCCTATCTCGCTTTAATTAAGATGAATAAAACAACGGTTACGTTGCGTAGTAACTGCTTACTGAACGGGCACGTTTTTTATTTGGTAGGAAGACAACCATGTTGTAAAAACACCTCATGGGTTTTGGGATATATCATCATCATAAGCCACGCCATAGGCATGTATTCCAGATGAATATTACAGTCCTTGAATATTGAATACATTGTTTCTATGCATCAGAAAAGCAGCCCAGCATTTCTTATCACATAGCATCACGGCTGGATTCCCCGAAGCGGTAAGCACAATTGTACACCCATATTTTACCAATGCTGTTATTAAGTCCCATGTAATAGGTAAAAAAAAACTCAATAACACTGCCGGACCTGGGAATCGAACCCAAGACCTCATGCTCAGCAGTTGCGCTTTGGACCAATATACTAACGAGGCAGTTGGCAGTCGAGCATTTCTTTCCAAAACGATCACAAGCAAGGTGTGAGTCCTCAGAAGGCCCAGCAGCAGTACAAAGTCTTTTCTGATTTAAACTCAGAGGTATGTACCTCTGAGTTTAAATCAGAAAAGACTTTGTACTGATGGATGTTATGATATTATGAACACCATGTGGTGTTCATAATATCATAACATCCCCGACGGGTTATTGAGGTTGTACTGCTTATTCACATTTCACCGAAGCTGTTCTTCTTCTTATCGTGTTGATGAACAACCTACTGTCAGAGTTTAAATCACCCGTAGGTCTCTGACATGTGACAACAACATCTCTCAGGTCTGATGGTTTCCTCACGATGTTTTCCTTTACGGTTTTAAGTAAGTGATAATTAATTTATAATACGCACATGACTTCGAAAAGACAGTGTTGCGTGCCTTGTTTACGAACTTGCGACCTTTGACTTGCCAGTCCAACAGTCATACCACTAGGCTATCACTGCTATACCGAAGCTGTTAATAAGTGCCATTCGTCTTCTTATCGTCTGGTTTATAAACAACCTAGTGTCAGAGTTTAAGGCATCCGTAGGCCCTGAAACCATCGCGAGCAATTTTCAAATGCGCTGGTTTTCTCCCGATGTTTCCCTTCACCGTTTTAAAGAAAGTTGTCATTATTTTATACATATATGTACGATATGCTTTCCAAAAGTCGGCGGCCTACGGATAGGGATCTGATCAGACACCATAAAAAAAACGTTCAATGATTTCCTAAAGCCGGTGGGGCGAGCAAGGCTCTTGCTTTCCACCATTTCCAAACGCCAGTAGCTACTGAGATTTTATCTACAGAAAAGATAATAACCAATCCTGGAATCGGACCAGCCGTGTGTTATGACATTTTCAATATTATAGAATAATACAATTTTGTAATTTAATTAGTACGTACATAGGTAAAACCAAAAAGGCAGTTCAAAATGGTACAGAATAAATTTACCTTTAACGTCGGCGATAAAAGGCTCAAGCTTTTCTATCCCTGTAATTACAATGAACCTGCTTTAAATTAAACTAAATCTCTTTAACAGATTTAACGGTTCCCCGGCCCTTTTCGTGGTCATGTAAAATGTTGATGAGATCAGATGAGAGCTATTGTTTTTTTTATACAAGACTGACTAAAAAAGGAATGTTATTTTTTTAGGATTAATGTATATAAATGTATGCATGTTTGTGAGTTTCTATATTCGACCATAACTTCTAAACGCCTGAACCGATTACATGTATGGAGTATCGATAGAGTCCTTACATTATCCCGGGTAACTTAGGCTAGTACGAGTTAAAAAATTGTAATGGTCTGAAAAAAAAATACACATGGCAGATGGTCTTTAATTATTATTATTTTTTATAAATTTTATCTTATTAAGTTTTTTTTTGTGTTGAACGTTACTCGTATTGAGCAACAAAAGTTAAAACACAGCTAATAAATACTGTACTGATATTAGTGCTGATTAATATGATCAGTAGGGTTACACTTGAAAATAAATCCACCCGATTAACATTGACATCGGAAATATGTCAGATAGTACTTTTAAATGTCACAATATCTTAATAATTAAAGAATCACGATACTATAAGACCTGCATTGGGGGTTTAGGCGGGAAAATGTAAAGAGCACGTTTTCGATTTTATATTGTTTTCCAAAACTTGTGTTTCTCCGAACTTTAATGTGTAATTATGGTGGAAAATTAACCATTAAGTGTTCATGAAGGTTTGCGAGTGTGGGCAAATTATATAAAATTGAAAATCATGACTTTTTGTGTTCACTCCTAAACTCCATCGAAGACTCAGTAAAATTTCCACCGTTTTACTGGGGCAACGCGCGCAACAACTTTTAATACTTGACACTGGCAAGCACAAAAAGTGTGGCGCCATATAATAGACAATCTCATGACGGGAACTATTATTACTTGATTACTCCATATACTTGACATTGGCTAATGCACGAGGAGTGCGAAACCAAAAGAAAAAGAAAAAGAATACCTGCATTAAAATTTAGACAACTTTAATGTAGGTAAATTTATTTTAAGATTAGGTACACGTTGATTTAATATTGGAATTGAATTGGAATTGGTATTAATTTCAAGAGTAACCCCACAGAATGGTTACTATTAATAATAAATCCGCTCAATTTACATTGGAAATAATATATCAGTTCGTACTTTTGATTCGTAAAATTGGCTTCAACATTTGAATAAACACGATGAAACCATGCAAACCTGCTTTGAGATTTAGTTAACTATTTTTAAGTAAGTTTTATATAAGATTACACATCGTTTGACGTGATTTGACATTGGAATTGTATTGGTATTTAAATTAGTTTCGAGAGTAGCCTTTCTTTAGGATTGAAAATAAATCCGCTCAGTTGACATTCGAATATTACTTATATGTCAAAGTAAAAGTACCTAAACTTTTACTTTTGAATGTAAAATGCAAAATTGGCTCAGAAATATTGATATAAACAGAATACATTCTATTAAGGAAACATCCTTCCTTATCAATTAAGATGGTGTTCAATTAACTGTGTTGAAGGTAAAATTTAATGATTATTAAATTATTCTTTTTAGGCATTAATTTGACATTGATCAGAATTGTGATGATGATGACCCTACGAATATAAGTTGTTACATGTTATGGCATGACTGAAATGATTGCTATTCC
Source organism: Xylocampa areola (assembly GCA_935421205.1). NCBI lineage: Eukaryota > Metazoa > Arthropoda > Insecta > Lepidoptera > Noctuidae > Xylocampa > Xylocampa areola. The sequence continues at coordinate 14,990,869 of OW285206.1, forward strand.
AGTCAGTTAGATGGAAAGTTGTAGAGCATAGACGTTATATAAATTTCGATTTCTTAAAACAACTTTTTTCGCTAACCGTGTATATAAGGTTGTATGGGTTTGAAATTGATTTTCGTTTAAAGAACCATATTTCACAAGGAAAGTTGTCCAGTATCATTGGTAGAATCCAGTTTTAAAAGTTCGCTTTACTTTATATTTATAATACTGTTTATTATTTTCATGAGAATTCTCAGTTTTTAAGCTATACAATAAGTACATTTATAAATAAGTATTCTTGCTTAAAATTCACTTTTGAATTGACAGTTTATTTTATTGTAAATCTATCAAAAGCTCAAAGTTTACTTGACTAGACCAGATTAAATTTTTTGATGCGAACTAATCTGTTATCAGACTGGAATAAATAAACTTAATACTAAGTATTTCTGAAATAACATTAAATCCTAAAAAACTTTATGGATATATATCCATAAAGGTTTGTATACATATAATATTCGGCTATTCCCAGTTTTGTAGTAGAGCACAGGCCGAAACCAAGTGCTAGCCATTATCATTCGTCATCACTATACTTATTTATTATTATAAATGATATGACACTATTAGATTTGTGTTTATTAATGTGGAGATGTTGTGTGTGCATATTAATTATTGCCTTAAATATATCTTTGCGATTAATATAATATAAGGCACCATGCACACACAGCAATGCGATACGACTTTGCGATATTTATACCTAGTATACGAAATAGCATGTGATTCCATATCACAGATTTTAGCAGTGGAGTATGGTGGTTTAAAGGTCGTGGTGCATGGAGCATAGCCCCTGGTAATCTGCACGAATAACGGGACTGCGACTTTGTATTGAAATGTATATCCTATTTTATGCATCGTATCTATGCGTTGTATCGCGTGATGTGTCGCATCTGTGTCAAACAAGGAGTCTTAATTTATATCTGATTATCATTAACATTCAACATAATACGTATATAAGACCATAATCCTCATATATACTCTTGTTTTAACAGGCAGATACATTCAAAACATTATAATACTGAAATATCAAACTTGGATGTACGTTACGCATTATTAAATCATTTCCAAATAGTAATGTACCAGCAAAATTTGCACTAGCTAACTAAATTACGGCACCTTACCTATGTCATCTGCGTAATTCTCATTCATATTCATGAGTTGATTAAACAAATGACTGGAGGTATTAATTTCTTAACTCATTTCAAGTGAAAAATAGCATTCCTTTGAGAGTTGTAAAATATTCAGGTAACGTTCAATATTTCGTTTTTACGTTGTAACACCTATTAGTAGTGCCAGCTTTAGCCATCCGGACGCCCCCGGCAAAGCATTTTTCAACGCTCATTATTTGTAAACCGCTAGCGCATGGCAGCGCGGCCCTGTGGACCTAGCGCCCCGGGCCACAGCACCGCCCGTGTCGCGTGTCGGCCCCTCCCTAAAGCCGGTACTGCCTATCGTGCCTTGTTTTGTAAACTTTTATTGTATTTGACACTATTTTACTGTCTAAATTGTGTCTCTCTGTTGACCCTTGTTAGAATTGGACCCAGTGAACAAGTTTTAAGCCTAACGAATTAGTCCCTAGGTTTAAAAGTTTTTTGAATTGACATTTTGACCTATTCATTTTAATTTTGACATCTGAGGTAGGTACACATATTTGTATTTATAACATAATGTAACCAACTTGTTTCAAACGGACGACAGAAATAAAAGTGCGATACGACAAAATAAAAACGTGGCAAAATAGACGTGAAAGTGTAATAAATGCTATGGAAATGCGTTCTTGAGATTGAAAAGTATGTGTGATAAACTATGCTAATGATAGATTGAGGAATGATGCGATAAGGTGACGTTGTGGTTTAAAAGAAGATGTATGTGCATAAAGCAGTTTATTAAATTAAATATAAGTCATTGAAAAGCATTAACGCATGCTTATAGAACTCTAAGGTTATTATATTAAATGGCATTTAAAAAACTAATAAACACGATTTTGTAACTAGTCGTACTAAAAAGTAGAAAATAATTTTCTATAAATGCAAAAACAAGATAGAGTGATTATGAAAAAAAAAAATATCGTAAAAAAGCGTGGGGTGCTCGATGTCAATTGTTATAAATATTTAATTGAAGTGATAATAACATATCAAAATAGACAATTACACCGAAAAGAGGGGAAACACTAGGAAAAAAGAAGGAGGCATATTTTACGGCCGATGATCGTTACATTGTAGATGCCTACGACTGCATGTTATAATTCCTGGAAAAGTATATTAGTTTTTCCTCTTACTTCCGTCTTTTCAGTGCATTCGGGTTTTGGGTCTTTTAATCATTTGTTTTATTTTAAACTTTTAGTTTTACTAATCGTAGTACTATATATACAGATCAACGTACGGTACGTATGAATCCCGGAACCCAAGCAAAGGATCTTGAAGAAGTGTTGTTGGTATGACAATGTGAGTTGGCGCACGTTGACACGGTTCGATTCCCGCACGAAGCAAAGATTTATATTATCAACAGATAATTGTTCCGGATCTGGGTGTGTGGGCATGTGCACCCACGATACAGGAAGAAATTACTAGCGTGCGGCAACGTTAAAAAAAATACAATATACCTAGTCTACACGTTGCTACCTTTACACGTTCTTAACGCTTACCGCTGCGTTTGCACGTTACCATGCGATTTTAGACTCAATGGGGGTCGATGGACAACATTTTCTATTGTACCTATTTTGTAGGATGACGCGCTTGGGACTACCGAGGCAGTCAAGTCTTGTATAGGATCCACAACATTATAATAAAACAACTTTTATCCGTATTAATCGCGTGTATTATTGCTTTTGTTTTTCCTGACGTTTCAAACACTTTGCAGCGTTCGTGGTCGCAGGAGGACAAATAAAACACACGTTTTTGTTAACCTCTTGTGCCTTACTGCTGGGCAAAGGTCTCCCCCATATTCTTCCACACCTCTCTCTGTATGGCAATAGCAGGGCAGGTCCCGATACACGCGATTAATCCGGTTTAAAGTTGCTTTATTATAATGTGTAGTGCTCACGAAAACCTAAGATATATATTTTGCATACATTGAAATATCAATATGGTTTAACGTCAAAACCCCCATATTAAACTTGGCAACAAGTACGGTACCTACTGTTACATAAACCAGCGATAACGTCAACACTGTTGCACAAGTATGAATAACGAGTTGATAAGAAATAGCCGAACGCACAGTAAACACAACTATGTAATATACAACATAAAGCAGAATTTGAAACATTGCGGCCGTGATGAAAATATTTATAGTGCTAAGTTTGCTTGAGAAACTGTGCCTTAAATTTGAGGTGAAAGAACAGAGGGTAGTTAGGAACCGACTTTCAATTGCAATAGCTTTCATTTTGATAGTCTGACAATTTAATTGAGTCGATCTTAGTAGAGGAGGTGATATATAAATTTTTTGAATATACAGCGACACATTTGGCAAATTGACATATATTGTCATAGTAATATCTTAGGTTTGCGCGATAAAAAGTGTTCGAAACGTCAGGAAAAACAAAAAACCAATAATACACGCGATTAATCCGGTTAAAAGTTGTTTTATTATAATATATTGTCATCACAAGGCATTTCCGCAATCACTCACTAGAGATGAAATCAAATTATTTACTTCTATAAATAGGTTGCCTCGTTGGTCAAGTGGTCCCAAGCGCGACTGCTGAGCAGGAGGTCTCGGGTTCGATTCCCGGATCGGGCAAAGTGTTATTGAGTTTTTCTGTTTGGAAATTCTCAGTAGCAGCCCGGAGTTTGGAATTGTGCCCAGTTGATGGCAATAGGCTCACCACCTATTACATGGGACTTAATAACAGCATTGGTGAAATGTGAGTGTACAATTGTGGACACCTCTGCCTACCCCTTCGGGGATTACAGGCGTGATGCTATGTTATAAATAGGTAGGATTTTTATAAAACTTTTGCGTGTCAAATATTTTTATACTACCTCTAAAGTCGGGCTGCTTCTGAAACTTTCCGGAATCAAACCGAAGATATCATGTTCAGCAGCCCCGCTCACGACCACTAGACCAAAGAGGCAGTTAGCGTATAAATAGATAGTACTTAAAATAAGTAAGTAAACTTTACATTGAACATTGTTTATCTAATATCTTCAAAACCGTTTATAAACTGAAAGTGGACCAAACGTGTGAAAGTTAGTTTAATTAATATTCCTAATGAATATAACAAGAAAGGACTACAAAATTACACAAAGGTATTAAGAAGAAATTTGTAAATTGAAATATAGAACGTATGCTTAAAGTATAAAGGTGATATTGCATTGAGATGAGTGGTTGTTGTCTTGAATCTGAACTGCCCCAGTTTATTTCAAGTTTGCTTTCGTACCAATGATTTCCAAATCTAGTTTGTTAGTTCAGGATTTAAGTTATTCGTCTGAAGTTTCCTTTACTTGTACTGCAATATAGTTTGACTAAATATATCTCGTTTACAGTCAGCAGTAAAATCAATCTTCGCCTGTCAGTGTCTAGAGCATCTGGGAATTCAAGCGTCCATAATATTCTATTTAAAGTACTTTTGTGCTAAATTTCTCGAAGGTCACGCTAAATATTGTAGGTAAATGCTAAAGTTTATAGTTGGCTACACGAGGGAAGACCGAGGAAACGATGGATGCATGACATATGGCTAGAAAAGGGGTGACACTGACAGAAATGTATGAAAAAAAAAAGAGATTCGCGCCGACCCCAATTAAATTAGGATGAAGGGTAGGGGGATCATGATAATGCTAAAGTTTGATACTCAGCCACTCAAAAACTACTGAACAGATTTTGATGAAACCACAGTGTTATAGCTAATAAAGTGTAACAGAATATATATATATATAATTTTATAGATAATTTTATTTCGATCGATCCCGAAAAATTTCTTGTGTTTCCCGGAAGAATTATTATAGTGAAAAAAGTATAATTAACACTTTTTAGTGCTGATATTAATATTATATATTGAGATTACAAACATACTAACTTTGCAGTTGGAGAATCGACCGTAACATATTTCGATGTATGGGAGAACTTAAACAGAAAAGTTAAGTTTTGCCCTTCAATAAAAAAAATCTTTTTTTTATACTATCATCGGTGATTTCATAATTTATGAACTTTATTAATGTTAATTACACAGAATGATGCGCAAGTTATATTCGGACTTGTCGGTTTATTTTTTGTTAGAAACTTCTCAGTAGCTGTCATCCGGAATTTGGAATTGAATCATAAGACTTCTGTCTAACCTTTCGAGGTTCCAGGCTGCTTTGTCCATAAGTTCAATATAAATTATAACGACTATAATTATAACGAGCATTATTACAAAAGTACCTCTTGTTACCAAGCAATTAGTAACATCAGTCGCCTTGCCGAGAGGACCCTAAACTAACGGAGGTCATAATCGAGTGGGTTTGAGTCATAAACAAGACAGTCCTTGTAGTGTTGTTATCTGCAGACCCAGGACGATGTCAATATAGACGGTAGAAGATATATGTACCTATGCCTGTGTATAGTACCGTCTCCATATAACGGTTTTCTAAAATTATAAATGTGAATATTTTTGAGGATTGATGAATGTTTATTTCTCCTTCACGCAATAACTACTGAACGGATTTGGATGAAATTTGGCATACAGATAGTTTATAACCTAAATTTACACATAGGATACTTTTTATCTCGTTTGGACCCAATTCTGTCCAAGCAGACGAAGTCGCGATCAGAACATATAACATAACATAACAAGCTCATAATTGTCTTACTGCAGGGCAAGGGCCTCTTCTCTTACAGAGAAGGCACCAGCATTGATCAGCACATTAACTCACTGCGGGTTGACGATTTTGGACATTAAGTCCAGGTTTCTTCACGGTGTTTTCCTTCACCGTATGTCTGCGATGTATCAGATTTACTAAGGAAGTATATATGAGATTGAAAATGTGGCTGGTTTTTGTATAAACGAATAAAATCATAGTAGTAAATCATCTATCATAGCAGTTTAAGATTTCGCAATCACTACTAAATGTCACAAGTTTATCAGGCGTATTTACCAACACAGCTGTTCTTAACAATGAGGACGCTACCTGCTTCACCCGTACCTTACCCTATTGTATTAGTTTAGGTTCACTATTCCCAAATCTGTAGACCTGGATTTGCAAGTAGATATTTATAAGGCATCATGTATTCTTTCCATCCCTTTTGATCACAAGTAAATAGCTCAACCAAGGAGAAGGTTAAGAAATATTTTGCAAGAACTGGACGCTTCTACGTTTGTTTTGGGTAAAAGGTAGATGTTTATTTTACATGAGACTTAAATATTTTGTGAAAACCCGCAACGGTGTCAGAACTAAAGAATACTCTATAAACTCTTGATTTTATTTTTTTTGTTTAGTTTTAGGTAAGCTAGTAACTAAAATACGAGAAATACTGCATCGGAGAACACGTTTAGCCATCAGTTCCTGTTGTAACAGTCGCTACAGGTATTCATTGATGCTTGAATGCCTGACGACCACTCTTTTAGCTAAGATATGAGACACTAGAAATATTTAAGAATAATATTTTTTATTCGAATAACATCTTTGGGAACAATAAGGACAGTGATATTTTATATTAAAGTGTGTATAGATTTCGCACACACACACGCAGCGTACTGGCGCCGAGTGGATGAGTTTTAAGTATTTGTATGCGTTGAGCTCGTGTATGACAAGCGAAATTGGATGACTAGGCATGGTTCTCACATGTCGTACGCAACTCTAAGTCCGTATTTTTTTAAGGTCCGTGTCTGCCGGTGGCTTAGCACCTGTTATTTTATTATTTGTAATATATATTTTGTATATTTTTTTTCACATAGGCACAATGTATTTAATAATGGTGTCAGATACTCACAAAAGTATACCTATTTCTAATTGTTTCAAATAAAAAAAATCCTACCTAAGTAAATCTAATAAAAAGAATACTTAAAAGCCTTGTGCCTGACATTTACGGCCTCCCCTTATTTCCCCAACGAACGCACCAATCATTATAATTAAACTCGGTGGTGGCAATCAAATACAATTCTAATGTTTTTTTATAGAACCAGCGGCAGCCATTAACGATGAAAAGCGTGTTGGACTTGACCTAAAGACTGGCTGGAGCATGGCGGGGTAAAGTAGGGTAAAGTATTTTTCTCTTTGACTTAAAAGCTTTGGGAAAATTAAAGTTGTGATTAAGAGGATTTTTTAAGCACGAGAGTAGATTTAAATTCTTTAAGTTTTAATTTATAAGGTTCTTCATTATGTGAATGTGAATCTATAGGCTGCAAAGATGCTTTGTAGAAAAATATTATCATTCTTTTCTTTTACGTCTTGGCTAAAATAATTTTATGAATGTTTGTTTCTGTTTGCTTAACATTGAATGGACAATCTTAGCAAGTGGCAGGTCAGGCTCTGATGCTCGCCATTCTAGTTCTGCGTCTCTATCTCTCTCTTAATCGCATAACTGTTAAACGTTTTATGTTTTATTAATTTAATTATTAACAAAAAAAGAGAAATAGTAAATTTGATTGAACTGCCTCGTTGGTTTAGTGGTCCGTAGCGCGACTGCTGAGCAGGAGGTCTCGGGTTCGATTCCCGGGTCGGGCGAAGTGTTATTGAGTTTTTCTGTTAGGAAATTCTCAGTAGCAGCCCGGAGTTTGGAAATGTGCCCGGTTGATGGCAATAGGCTCACCACCTACACATGGGACTTAATAACAGCATTGGTGAAATGTGGGTGTACACAATTGTGTACACCTCTGCCTACCCCTTCGGGGAATACAGGCGTGATGATGCTATGATATCCATGTTAAAATATTTCGGAGTAATAATATAGGACGTTATATACATCGAGGATGTAAGAGAACCACCATAATACTCCATACACCAGTTTAAATAATGAACAAAAGCAATTTTTATTTCAAACAAACTAATTCAATTGATTTTATGCGCTTTCCAGGGATTTTTAGGGCTACGTTCTAATGTTTTTGGTGTAAAGTATTACTGTACTGCTATAATTGATTACAATTCTCTTCTATCATGTGGTTGATGAACAACCTTGTGTCGGAGTTTAAACCAGCCGTAGGCCTGTGAAATTACTTTGGTTTCTGATTGTGTTATATACATTTCACCGACGCAGCTATGAAGTCGCATTTAATAGGTGGTGCTAAGCCTATTGCCAGCTGCTACTGTTAATTTCTCAACAAAACCCATTAATACTTTGCTCCACCTAGGAATCGAACCCAGGATCTGTCAAACATGACAGCTGAGATTGCCACTACAGAGCGACGAGGCCGTTAAATTTTAGTATTTTCTTCTTTGTAAATAGAAAATTCGTCTTAGATCTTGCTAGGTATGCGGAAAACAAATTCAAATTCAATGCCGGATTAAACTAAAACCAAATCCAGGATCTACTTCCAAAAATATACAATATATATGTTAAAGTATCTCACCTTACCAACAAAACAAAAAATACCGTTTTACTTTCCTTTTTTTGATATTATTCTGAATCAAATAAGCATACGAATACGATAAAATATAAAGGTGAGGTTCATGAATTATAAATTTCCTGGGTCTAAACGAGCTCTATTGATTTCCTATAGTGGTTTCATACATACGTGGAGTAAGGTAGCATTTGTAGGGTTATGAAATTATTTGAGACTTAAAATCTATTAGGCTTTATACTTGTTTAAGTAGTATTGTACTATGTATAATTATTTTGTAATTAAAATAAATTCTGATGTGACTAAACTAAAATAAAATAAGATCACACATCACATCGATGTCATTTACTAATAGGTACAATAAGAGCGAGACAGGGGGAATTAAAAGACGTTAAATTCAAATCTAGTCATGAAAAAATTCCATACAATTTTAGTTTGACTAAAATGTTTGGCGAGTTTAGTTTGACGTGCCTATATTTGAATTGATAAAGTTCACCCTGTCGTGGTATTATAATAACTGTTAGTAATATATCACATATGCAAGGCGAACCCGACGGATAGACTATTCGATTGTGTAACTTGACTTTCTGGTCTGGTACACAAGTAATTAGTATTATTCTTAACTGCAT